>OY856411.1:1377748749-1378428749 GCA_963693085.1 Alisma plantago-aquatica | reverse complement strand
GGATAGGTTCTGATGTACAATTAGATACTAGTTTTCTGAGTATATAGGTCCTAAGGTAGAACTCACGAAACATGCTCCTTCTTTCTTCCATGTGCACATGACACGTCATACATAAATAAAAAAATGATCAAAATAATAAAACTTAATATACAATGTCGTCTTTCTTACAAATATATGCAAAGACACCTTACAACAAAAATAACATATGCAATTATCCAACAATGAATCATATCATAGCATCAGTCAAAATCAGCCTTAATTGAATCGTCCACCTCCCAAACGATCAATATTTCAGAATAATAGACGACGAGGACAAGTGATCTTTAATCCATCCTCTCTACTAAACAGTCACACACACTGGTGCACAATATAATGTGTATCAATGATGTTACAAACAAAATTCTTCTTCCCAGTTAATACCTCAATCATGTATGGAGTTTCATATAGAACTACTTGATTTGTAAGTCTGAAGTCAATAAGTTTTCCTGTATTACATAAGATTTTGTATTATAAATATGTGGTTGTAATGGTAGCGTGAGTACACAACTCCTCAAGTATATAAACAGTAACATATAAGATAAAAAGTAGACGTGCCAGATCAGCAGTTTCACATGGCATATAGCATAACAACTTTAAAGCAATTTGAAATCCCCCCTCAAAGTTGGTCGCTCTGCAAATAAAAATACTTCAACTTGTCAATATCATTTGATAATTATTCAAAATATATAAATCTATCTCCACTGTAAGTAGGGTTGACAACTCATTCGACGACGATAAAAAGATGCCTTACACGTTTTAATAAAAAATCAAACAATCACATCACCAAGTGAAATCTAAATGGTGTAACTACTTTTGTCCAGCTTTAAATGCACTAAAAAGAAACAATAAGGTTAAGGAACTATGTAAGATACTAAAAACATATATATTAACAAATAAGAAGTTGTTTCTTTGTGTAGTGTTTGAATTTAGTTAAGTATTCACAATGGAAAAAATACTCACTGCCTCACTAGTTAGCAGCAGAGCTCCTGATAAATGTGACCACTAGTTACAAAATCGTTAACCATCAGATTTTTTATTCCCTAAAATTCGAGCACTACAACACTACAAATTAGAATATCCAAGTACTTGCAAACGGTAGAGTAGAAACCTATTATTAGTCTCTAAAATATAGTGAGTTGATCCACACATGTTAATTGTGCATTGACTAGCAAAATTTGGTCGGAGCTAAAACAAATTTAATCTAGAGCTCAATTAGAAAAAATCTCTGGACTAAGGCTAGACTATATAGACTACTTTGGTCTAATTTTCCAATTCAAACCTATCTCAGGACTCTTACACCTTACTATGTGAATAGATCAATAGCTATACTTCCAAGAAAAATGCTAGGGATGGGTAAGAGGAATGTTGTTAGTTTTTGTGGGTTGTCCACCATCCCCACTACTTGACTCCCACTACCATTCTTCTCTCTCTCTTGTTTTCCTTTCATTTTGTCCCTACATCCTACTCTTTGTTCGACAACCAACATATGCATGAAAGAGATGATGAGAGAGTGACAACAACATGCACCTCCTCTCCTCCTCTTATTAAACCTTCCCTCTTCCTCTAGTTGTTGTCTGTGCATGAAACCACATCATATTGATGGTAGTGTGCCCCTTTGCCGACTGATGAGACATGAGGCTAGAGCACTATGTCGACGTTCCTCCCTTACAGATTTTTGCCTCCTTTTTCTAGCTAGTTTGGTTCTCAGTTGTGGTTCAACTGAGGGTAGGCTTGGCACGATGAAGCAATTCTAGAGCCATCATAGTGAAATTACTATTACGTATGTTGTAAGCATGTTGTGGAGCAACCATGACAAAATCATGCTTGTCCTCTATTCACCTACAATATCATCTCATGGGATGGGCATGGGCATCTACATTGTTGTTTCCACCTCCCCTCTCTCATTGATGGAAACAACCATGAGGGTTACAACACAAGAATGCCAATCATTGGGCACTCCTTGGGAAGGAGAGTCATCTCTTCTTGTAATGAGCACATATGGGTCTAATCTTGTAAAAGGTGAGAGGGAGGAGCATGTTGTCGCACAACGCTAAGAAAACAGTTGGGAAGGTCTCTTCTCCAACATGACCTACTAGGTTGGTCAATTAGTTAGATAATGTGATGAGGCCAAGCCATATGTTAATTCTGTTCTTAACTATTGATATATGCCTTAGTTACTCAAGCCCGAACACTATTGATGCTACCTACTATGAAGGTCAGGGTCCCTAGACTTAAGTATACCAAAAACATTCAATTGAATTCATTAAGATGATGCTTTCCAAAACAACTGAAATCAACAAAATAAGTAGGGCATGGTCAACTATTAAAATAACTTTTCCTTTTGAAAGGTTACATTAGCATTTTTGGTTATTAATGGTTGAAACAAAAGAATTATAATAGAAACATATGGCATACATAGTAGAATTTTTTTCTAATGTAGGTTGCATGTGTTTTTCGAAAGAGACAGGTGGCATAACTAGTTGTCAAGAAATTCAGGGAGAGGAATTAAGATTTTTGAGACATTGAGGATTTGACATAGTTGGTGTACAATCTTTTGGCACATTGGTAATTCATGGTTTTCCTCTTTATTATGTGGTTGGCTCAATTCATAACACTTTTTACATGCATATGATAAATTAACTATCTATAGAAATTAATGTTATTTGTTATGCATGCCATGTCCATGTTAATTATTTTTATTGTTCCTAATGTTAGAAGAGTTAACATAAATTATTAAGTGAATTACAAAGTAATCGCATACATATCGCATTAACAAATTTTGCATCTCAACTTTCTAAATTACTAATATTCTTAGTATTTTTAATTAAACTAATATCATTGAATGCAAATTCATATAGAACAAGCCCATCTTTTTTAGGCTTTTTTGTAATTGGTTAGACGTTTGTAATTTTAAATGAGAAGAAATGTCAAAATGTTTAAACAGTTGCATGAAATTTTTTATCATAATGATTTAGTTCTTGCATACAAGATTTTGTGTGTTTAGTTTTAAACGTCCTCTAGATTTTGTTATGAGTACATTTTAGTATGGTTTAAGGAGAAATGCACAATGGCAAGTGCATACATTTCCTTCCGAGGAAAATAATGTTAATATAGAGATGTGTCAAGCCATGAATCGGTTGGATGCCTTTAGCAACATGGATGACATCAAGAAATATATGAATGATGATTGTTTATATCTTTTAAATGGGAATAAAAATAAATTGAAAAGGAACTAAGAAAAATCAGTATGAGAGGTAATTTGGGCTTGGCAAGAACTTCCAGCCAAGATTTATTCACATATTGAGCCCCTAATGTAAGCAAGGAGAAGAATGTGATAGTCTTGTAATAAATTTATAAGTGACAACATTCTAGATTTCTTATTGAGAATAATAATAAGATTGGCAAGCCGCTCAACTCAATAGACGCCTTATCCCATACAAATCCAAGATAATTATGATAGTTTTCAACCAACAAGAAATCAAGAATACTTAAGACTATGATTATTGTACTAACAATGACACATTTAAAAATTATCGGTCTTGCACATTTTTCTTGAACTAATAAAGAAGAGTAAACATACAAATCTACATTCAGGATCAGATTAATAATCTTAGTAAAGGTAAACATAAAAATATCAAGATAGAGACATGCTTTGTTTTTGGGTATTGGATATGTTTACCTTCAAATAGAAGCCCAATGAATTATTTTGATAGAATAGTTTGCGCCTCAGCAGAATAGAACGTATCATACATGTAAAAACAACAAAAATAAAATTTTAGTATTGTCCTATCACACATTTTAAAAACAGAATTCAGGTTCTTTAAAACAACATAACATTTGTAACATTTTCGACCAAAGAAAACAGTAACAACCTTTCTCATCCATTCATGATTTATTTTAACAAAATCACAAATATATATATATATATTTATATATATATATATATATCAAACCGAATCAACAATAATATTGTGTCCCAGGTCGAGGTCAGATTGTACTTGCCTTTTCCAGTCAAGTGTGATCTACTGATGAATACGGATAGAAGTGATCAACTCTAGTTAGGCTCATATTGGTTTGGTGTAAGTAATGAGTTCCGTGGAACTCATTTTCTGGGAACTCTAGTTCAGTTTTTAGAACTTAAGTTCCATTCACTTCCATGTGATTGGTTTGTTGTAAGTGTAAATATGGAATTCATAAAAATTATTGTTAATTTTTATTGTATAATACAAATATCGAGGAGGGCAAAGGCATAAAAAATGGAATCATATATGTAAAAAACATAATATTCTTAAATCATGATAACCACAACAAGTGTTTATGGTGCATATGTTGCTCTTTTAAAATATTTTATTATAGTACAATTATAATCTTAATAAAAATATTATGAATAAAATCACATAACAATATTTTTATTTCACTTTGCGTATACAAAGTATTTTTATAATATCTGCATTTCATGTGCTTTTAAATATAAATTTTGGTTCATCATTGTTTAACGCAATGTAGAATATTAATTTTTACTTTATTTTTGTAGGAAATTTTTACTATATTATTCGTGCACGGTTACTGTTAATTATCATTTATCACATCATATTTTTTAAATATGAAGAATAAAAATACATTATGTAAATCACATTGTTTTCACATGGTGTGGTATTTTTTCAAGATGTTTGTATTTATTATTTTGTAGGTTTTACTAATAATGGTGGTTATACTAATAATGGTGGTTATAGTGTTAGATATTTTACATAGTGAAATTATAGTATATGATATTTTTTCATATTATGTTGTGGTTTTAGAAACGAACTATATCCTCACCATTATTATTTCTAGTCATAATTATTTTACATGTGTTACTTATAACAAATGAAGAATATAATTGTATAAAAAAATTTATTAATTGTCTCGAAACTAGTTTTCTGCTCTTTTTAAGAGGGAACTCAGGAACTATGTTTTATATGTAAGTCTGTAACTCCCGGAAAGTCACGAAACTCAAGTTCCAACACTTACTTTAAACCAATCATGAAAAACTGCACAAGGAACTCCAATTCATGTGTTTTCCAGACCAGTTACGATAAACCAATCAGAGTCTTAAGGGAAAAGTAAAATCACCATCAGCCTGTCAAGGAAAAGGGACCAGAGAATCCTTAATGTTTCCTGAACATGTGAATGATCAATAATACACGTTGAATAATCCACATACTATGAGTGTTTATTGGCCACATACCTACCTCTGGTAGCTTTCTTCCATGGCTAAATCTTTGGGGAAAATAGGACTAACTGGTCAATCTAAAATCTTCAGGTGGCAACCATAGAAAATTGAGGAAAAGATGACAGAGGAGATTTGTCGGGAGGGTGAGAGATGGGCCGTATGCCAAAGAAGAGAGATTAATATGGACAAAGACGGAGGAGGGGGAGGAACCTGGCAGTGGAAATAGGAGGGTGAGAGGACTTGTGCAGACAAAGAGGGAGAGGAGATGGGCAGATGGAAGAAGGGAAAGGAATGCTATGGAGAGGGGGAGCTCGAGAAGACGTGGGTGGACTAGAGATGTGGAGAACGACGCCACACAGAAGGGATGAAGCAAAGTAGTCGATCGCTCGAGGAACAGGGATAGGGGCGCGCGGTGCTACAGAGAGGGGGAGATCGAGAAGACATGGATGGACTAGAGATGTGGAGAACGACGTGCATAAGGGATGAAGTCAAGCAGTTTCACGCGAGAGATCTGAAGCAGAGAAGGCATTGGAAGTGCGATCGGCTGATCGCGTGAGGAATAGGGATGGGGGGCACGCGGGTGAGGCGGGGAGGCGTGGGGTGTGATCACGTGAGATTAACTTAAGCGTCTAGTTTTTAGGATAATTATAAAATAAGATAATTACTTTGGAGTCCATATAGCTAGGAACCAGGAGCGGGAGAGACCTGCGACACTACCAACCAAATATGCTGCAAAAAAACTATCGTGGAATCTAGTGTTTGTTGTGGTGATATATCAACAAATAACACTAGTATTGCACCTCAAAAATGGGAGTAACCTAAAACAGGGATATCTTACTCAAATAAAAGGTATTGTACCCCCACGACACAATAGTATTGTACCACAAAATAGGAGTATTGTACCTAAAAATATAGATATCACACCCTCAAAATATGGGTATTGTACCCCATTATACTCAGGTCTAAAATACCCATGTTTTGGAGCACAATACTCCCGTTTCTAAGGTACACTACGATTGATTTATTGTTGATGCATTGTGCACAAAATACGAGTATTGTAACCCAAAATATGAATATGTTACCTTAAAATACAAACATTATACTTCTATTATATTACTATTTTTCTGAGTATGTCAAATTGGTCTTGTTAAAAAATATTTTTATAAGGATTAATACTTTTTATTTCAAAAAAAAATTCAATCAAGATTGAAAGCTATGAGCATAGCAGTTTTCTCTCTCTCTTTTTTCTCTTTTATATTTCTCATGTATTATCTAAATGTGCTTTCTACCACATCAGCAATAACCCCATCTCCCTATGAGTAGTTGTGTACTCAGGACCTAAAGTGTTAAAGAGGGTGTAGGTAATGTTACTAATTTATTTGTAAACCCTTTATTGATCAACTTGCTACATTTAGTCAGTGACCAAGTAGGAGCTTTGAGAACTGAAACTCAAAAGTACCATAATAAGAGTACCGCTCACCCCTCTAAATGACTTAGGATGTGTCTCAATAATAACATCATGGTTCATGGAAACCCCAATACAGGCTCCTACATTTAATTGGAGAGAAGAAAGGAGCGTTAGCAATGGAATGTAAACACTTGGAATAAACATGAGTTTGTCTGAATGATTTGGTTGGAATATCTTCAATCTATATATGTGCGGTATCATAGAAATAAACCAGTAATGACAACAACAGTTACAGGGGACGAGGGGCAGTTTTTGGTGTAATAGCATCATACATAACGTCATTAGACTTTAGAATTTAGATGGGGATGAGATTAAGACTAAACATGCCTGATACGACTCGTCTGTATAACAACTTAGATCCAGTCTATATTTTAATATGGACTGGACTAGTCAAAAATTATGACCCATATTATAATACAGGTCAGGTTAGGGAAAGATATAGTTTTGAAACACCAAATACCCAAATACAAAATGTAAAAATGTATATATTAACGACATGTGTATATATATTATATATCTTTTGAAATACAAAAAAAATCAATTGTTTGTTTCCCAAAATATGTCTGGAGGTCATGTAATCTACAAAACACATCGAACCTTATCGATGGGATGTATACTACTTTTATATAATAAATGATTTAAGATTTATCTCAATTTCATATTTGTTGATTGTGTAAAATAAGATGGAGAATAGAAAGCTATTTTTTTATTCGATAGAAGACAAACTCTCCTTTTATATATAGGAAAAGAGGCTAGTACAAGGGAAGCAAATTTAACCCTAATGACACAAGACAATAAGGTCTATGTACATAATAAATTAATTAATCTAACACTTCCTCTCAAGCTTAAGCATGGGTGAAATCCATGTCCAGCTTTCCAATACATGAAAAGGGTAAAATGACCATACACAAATTGATCTCCTCTTGACAAAAGATATTCTTCCCTGAATCTTGTAAAGTAATAATTGAAACACTCTAACACTCCCCCAGAAGAAGATAATTGTAAGACCCCTGACCTAGATTTATGCTTAATTATAATTTAATTATCTATCAAGATGCTTAAATATTAATTTAATCTTTTGAGGTGTTGTAATATCATGTGTCATGCTTGTGTTTTCAATTGGGACCGATTTGAATAATGTTTGAGCTATGTTTTTCATATTGTACATGTTTAGGATCATCTTGCAATTTACCCAAGGGAGGGTTACCTTGTGATTTTCACATGTAGAGAGTGTTTCTTATGTTTTAACACTATGATAGAGAAGGTGGTGATATGGGGTGCCTTGATTGCATCGTAGTTGAATGTGTGACATCATCATAGTGATATTAGGGTTTCTAGGGTTACTTGGTTGACATGGTAACTAAGTTAGTGTTAAAGGTTGTGACTGTTACACCACTTGTGGTGAGGGTTGCGACTGAGACACATGCTTGGATGCATGGCCACGATCGAGATGCCCTAGAGATAGGATGGTCATGACAGTTGTCTTTTAAAATGTAAGTGTCTCGACCATGCTATGGTGATTAGGGATTGAGTCGAGACAAGGGGGTGAATGAGAGTCTCACAACCGCGACAAGGGGGGTCAACTGACCTTAGTAGGTCGTGACACCTTGCTGGATAAACATGGACATTTAGTAGATTTGCATGCAAGGGAAATAAGGATAATCCTTTGAAGAAAAAGTATCCTTTGATGATCCCATGTGTTGACACCTCAAAGATCTCTACTTCCATCCTCTGTTGGAAATATAATCCATTCCTTTCCTTTCAAGATAATCTTTTTGTCTCTATACACCTTCGTCTACCTTTAGAATGTTCTTGGAGCTTCAGGAGAAAGGAGGACCATAGCTTGTTCCTTAGGTAGTCGATCCTTGGTGCATGTTGAAGATCTTGTGCTAAGGTTAACCTTTGGTGGTAATTCTTGGAGAATTGTCTCTTGGTAAGTAACCTTCTTCTCTAGATCACATTTTCTTTTATGAAACCTCCACGTTCTCCTTCCTTCTTGGTCAAGGATCATCCGTGGTGGTTCTTCTTGAAAGAGAGAGATCTTCTCTTCACAAAGGCATTAGACTGTGTTTTGACATAGTGTCAACTAGTGAGAGGATGATCTCTTCTCTTTATATTTTCCTTTTCTTTTTAGTTTGACCAAGATTTGTTTTCCCCTTTTCTAAACTCTCTTCTGATCATGGATTTATTCTTCTTGGAGATGAACCTTTGGCCAACGTTTGGAAGATTGGTTGAGGCTTTTGGAGCTTGAGTCTTGGGAGGTTGTTTATCATCAATATCAGACGAGTTTTATAACTTGTCTCTTCATTTATTACTCATATCCTAAACTTGATTGGATAATTTTGTTCTAAGTTTCAGAAACGTGTTCTTATGATGGAAGTGGTGATTTTTTTAGAGTTTAATCAGTGAATTATCCTAGAAAGAAATTACCCTTGTTTTAACCTTAAATCATTATTCTTGTTCTTGTTTATCAAACTGACATATCTAGCTTATGATCCTTACATCGTGTTGACTGATGCAGCGTTGCTGCTTGAGGTATTACTCATAGTGTTGTGGTCAAGATGGTTAGGGTTGTTGATCAAGATACTTGTTTAGGTTGTGTCTTGAAACATAATATGTTAACCCTAGATGGTCAGAACCGTGATATCAATGAGTTAAGGTCTTAAAACCCCATGACAGATGGGTCAACTCCTTGTTGTTCTTGAGTTGTGACACACTCTGGTGGTGTCATGATCACGACGTCCTGTTGAGTGTATCCTTGTGTCGCAGATGTGATGTTGTATTGGGATGGCATCTCAGACGTGACCAGATGAAGTAGTGGTTGAGACGTTTGGTTGTAGATGGTCGTGATGCCCGTTGCATGCTTCATGGTGTCGTGGTCGTGACAATGTGTCATGGTGTTTGTATGGCTATTGTGTTTAGTCTAATAATAAGGGTTGTGATATGTGTACAAGATATAGGTCATGACACCCCATTATTGGCCAGATCGCGACGCCCCTAATATGTCATGATCGTGACACATCTTTGTTATAGGTGTTGGTTGTGATACCTCATTACTGAATTAGGTTGATGTCCATGTGTGGGGAGTTCTAGAAATATGTGTTATAAGCAGTTTAGACACCTATCTATGAGTACATACACAGTCTATAGTTGGTGTAATAATATATTTAATAGGTTGTGATACTGATTGGTTAATCATTAACAATAATTCTTAACACTAAGGCTCTCTAAATATGTGGTTAATGATGATATTAGGGTTTAGAGGTTGAATGATATTATGTAACCCTAGTCTTCTAAGTACTAACCTATAACACCCACATCCCATGATTACCACTAATCATGAGATTAGGGCATAAGTTTGAGGATTATAGTTAATATAAAGTTCACTCCCGACTTTTTTTCCTTTGTTTCAAACTCTTTGTTTTCTCGCATTCAATCACATAATCAAACTTTACAAGGGACGTTAAGACTTTGATTACTCTAATATGATCTCAACATTAATGATACACATCCATACATTCATTTTGTTTCTCACACTTCCATGTACATATGACATGATAACCAGATATATACTCTATTATTAAGGAAACAAAGATACAAATCATCATTAAGAATTCTCTCTCAACTCTATACAAGGACCTAAAGTGACAGGGAGCTACTGAACTCAACTAATTTTGATACTTATCTCTTGTGGCAGATCTACTCTGGCATTGACATTGTTCAAGTCCATGTGGTTTCCCTAAAAATTGTGAGTAGAGGGGTGAGCCTACTCGCTCAGTGAATGAGTACTTCATAGAAACAGTTTAAAGTACTTAAATAATTACATATATACTATTTAGCAACTGATATCAATTATAACAGCAGTAATCTTTAAAGAGACTAATCATTCACAAACCTAAATATGGCACAATACTCTAGACATCTACAAGAGTGAATCAATATATGAACATGCTTGATTGATCATAAAGAGAACTAATAATTTAGAAATATACAAAGAATAATTGAATAATTATGCACACTTGTTTAAACTCTCATTCATCTTATTATTCCCTGAACCCACATTAGGTGTACCACAACATTTGAATGAATCACAACAAGCTACGATCTCACTGTACAAGGCTTAGAAGCATGCTCAAGTTCCTAAGCCTATCTCTTGAGAAAGACCCCATTTGCAGCGGGCCTCAGCACGTCTGCCTCTCGGCAGCTAATGGGAGTGGCCGGATACCTCATACTCCACCTATCAACCTGGGTACTCAGACAGTGTGTCAAAGCCCTCAGGCTTATTATGCATCAGTGGACCTACTGATCACTATAGCATATAACATAGGTACCACTGACATCCCCGGTTGGTGTTGGGTACCACACAACTGTAATAAATTTGCCCTACTGGTCAAGACCCCTGCACCCTACTGGTGTGCCCCATCTTACCTCGATCTGGACTACCTCCATTCAGGAAATTGTTTCCTCCCTACAATGCAGGCCTCATCCTATGAGGATTCGATAGTGTTCAGGGCATCTAAACGTCTAATTCACTCTTCAATTTCACAATTCAATCATCACATCAACATATCTTAGTTCATCTTTGTAAACCATTCATTTAATAAACCATCTGATAACATTTACCACAACTGAACTATTAAGCATAACCACATCTTATACTGAGAAACATTAATATCACAATACTTGATTCACTGAACACTCTATCCTTAGGGTTTCATTTACCTCATTCACTAATCACATGACTTGCATAAGGATTTAATACATCATAACATCATTGAATAAAGATTGCTCTCAGTAGTTCACGTATAATCGAATATATATATGAAACCCTGTAATGAACTGAACTAGGGTTTCCACGCCATTTACTAAAACATCATACATCAAGAATAACATTGAATCAAGATGTCTAATTGCAAACCTCCAACTTTCCATTCATTTAGGATTTGACCCTCCTTGTTGATAGTATCAGGCAAACATTGATATCATTGAATGAAATGCAAGATTCTATCTGACATATATGTAATACGCATACAAATAAAACAATCATTCGTAAGCAAAGAGATTCAACTAGGCAAACTTCTTTATTCAATTATACAACAATTTCAGTCACAGCCGAAAACCCTAAATTTCAGTATATTAAAGTAACATGTACAATTATTTTAAGAATTCTTATTTATATGGATTTCAATCATTTCTAATGTGATTTCATAATAAAAAATTCACCATAACAGAGAAATAATCCATTTCATATCATCTTGTAAAAGCTAGATCAAAAAGGCAACTTAGGGTTTGTACTCACATACTAAGAAATTGAAGATTTTTGATGATTTAAATCATTTTCATGTGATCTACTATTTAAAGGAAGTACCCACTCACCCTAAGGTGAGAAAACACCTTAAAAACGTAGCCCATCTTTGAAAATCTAGAATCCATGTCAAAACTCTAACAAAATCAGCGGTTTCTTCTTCCTTTCAACCCTAAACAAGGTCTGTTGTAGGTAGAATATGAAGGTCAGAGGTTAACCCAAACCTCAAATTCGATAGATCAAGGGTTCTGAGCAAGGGGAAATGAATAGAAGGAAGAATCAACTATTAAAACTACTTACCAAGTCGAATCTATGACAACCCTTTTGGATTTCCACTGTTCTTCACGTTCTTCCACAAAAATACCCCCGAAATCACCTTCTAAGTTGTCCTCTCATTAATAAAGGAGTATGATATGATAGAGGATCAAATCAAAGTTCTAACATACTTCATTTTGTTGAAAATGGATAAGTATAGCCTGAGATATGATCATTTTACAATTGGCTGTCCTGGGTGGCATTCAGTCGTAGTTGCGGCACATGACGCAGCGTCACGGTCACAACATAGCATCGCAGTCATGGTACACAATGTAGTATCACAGTCACAACACACTACGTAGCATCATGGTCATGGCATAGCGTTGTGGTCGCAGCACACCACGCAGCGTCGTGATCGTGGCACACGACACAACGTCGTAGTCGCGACACTTTGTACATGTTTACTAAAAAGGGCATAACTCTCTCATTTGAACTCCGATTTGGTTCATTATTTTTTGTTGGATTTATAATGGAATTATCTACAATCTTATACTATTATTTTTATAATATTATAAATTAAAAATTATTTATGAATTATTTCCTTCAATGTCATTAACTCTCTTCTTCTATACATGTATGGGTTAATGTTATATTACTCCAACTCGGATCTTTATAGTATGCTTAAGTCATGATTATGAGTTCACCAAACAAGTATTTAAGGTTACCAAAGTAAATATAAAGTATAAGATTAAATATTACTAACAAAAACATGATAAGAATTAAGATTATCTTAAATCTATAGGATTACCAGCAAAGCTAGGAACGGGTTGTAACAATTCTCCTCCTCTAATAAAAATTTCATCTTGAAATTTCTACAAGAGGAAATGATGCTTGTTAAACATCTCTGATTCTACTTCCCAAGTAGCTTCTTCTATACATGATTCCTCCAAATAACCTTTACTAGGGGTTTCTCTCTCTTTTTAAACTTTCAAATTTTACGGTCTAGAATTTTATTTTCAACATTGAGTCATTTGTTTCTCTTTTAATCACAATAGAATTTTAAGCAAGCCTTCTCAATGATAACAAAATAATTCTCTATGCCACAATAAATCATATGAAAGAGAAAGAGAAACAACCATTTTGAATATTTTCATACTCTTGAGGTGTTACCTCAATATTGATAATCTGATCCAACTATCTCAATTCATACGGTTCACTATGTACTATTGTTTTTTATTACCTCTGAGTCACAAAAGAGAGTTCATCATGTTGTTTTGAATTTTACTATTGTGCTACTCAAATAGCAAAGCACTAATGAGTTGGAAGATTAGATTCAACCACAATTGTATAATACTAAGATGGATTACTGGTATGAATAACTACAACTATCAAACACCTTTAATTAACATATTGCTTGCACATGTACAACTGAAATCATACGTAAATAAATTTACATCCCTTAATATACCTTCAAAAAAATATACTTCTAAAAAAATTACTTATAACTGAAAGCCATTATTTTCTCTTATTTCTCTCCTCATTCATTAATCCTTACTTCTTGTTACTTATCGTTCTCATTTTGATCATATAGAATAAACATCCCTAAAATTGAAACATACAAGGTAAGAATAAATTATTCATCATTCTTGATATCACTATAAGAATTTATTTTAGATTACACTTTACTCATGTTGCACTTCCCCTTTTGTTCAAATCACACCTCTTATATTTGAAATCTATTTCTTATCATTTGCTCTGAATCATTTCCATATTGTTTATCTACCTTTCAGATTAGCTACCTTTAAACCCTAAATTACTATTAGTGCTAGTTTACTTCTCATAGTGCAAATCTCATGATCTTTTTTTATAGAGATGCTAGTATTCAAGGTAAAATCACCAGTGACATCCCTTGAACTACTACAACTCTAAACATTCTAGAGTTTGGTCCTTATCAGTAGCATGACGTTATTGTGATGTGACTTTTCTCCCTTAATTTGAAATTCAAACTTGGGATCTCACAAGTTTTACTGAAGTTCCCTTATCTTATCAATGGAATTTCCTTTCTCTTACTTGGCCATTAAAATAGATTACATTCCCAATTTACCCTGCTAGGGTTTCATGGTCATATTGTGTGTCATTATTACATTCATTAGATGTCTCTACCATGGTAGTTATGAATCATATATGATTCATTTTCTTAGTACTTCATTCCCACATTTCTCTCATTAAGTAACATATGAAAGAGAAGATGATTCTAAAACTTGGAATTCTTATCTTCAAACATTCCCTTGATACATTTCTCGTATATAGGTATAATTGGTTATCAACAAGGATACTTGACTAATTAGCACTTGCTTGAATCTCCTAACCTCTTTATTTTATAATATATATTACTCCATCATGTTTCAAACCCTTCCTAACTTTCTATAATCCTCTTACCATATACTATCTCCCACCTGTCATCTTTAACTTCTACTTTTATCTTATGATCATGTTGCTTATTCATGTGTATGATCATGTATACCATGTTGCATATATTTCTTTTTATCCTTCTACTAAAGTGAAGTTGAAATTCTAAATCAATAATCTCTCTACTAGTTTCACCTCATGTTTAATACATTACATATCCTTCATTTTAAATCAAACGTCTCATGCATGGGTCAAACTTAGTTTCTCTTTCAATCAAGTTTTTCCTTCCTAAATATAGTCTACCTTTGTATGACTTATTCATTTGTTTAGCTACACTTTTGTTCTTCTTTTAGAAATTAGTTCCATTTCATCACTAGGAGGCTATTGAATACATCAGATGTAAACTAGGTTGTTGTTCTATAGAGACTTAGAATCCAAAGGTAGGAAAGATGAATATATTAAACTTTATAATAAAGGTATACATTCCATGCTCTCAATTATATCATGTAACCCCCATTCCATAATCAAGCTCATTGTTTCCAACTTTTCTCTTTATTTCAACTAAGTTTCTTATCCTAGTCTTATGATTTACATGTTCATCTAATTCTCTTTACTTTAACTCTTCTGAAGACTCTTTACTTCTATGTACTAATCATATACTTAACTCTTTTCTTCTATTTTGCCTTTGCTTAGGAGTACATAAAAGCATTGTACTCGATTATATGATCCATTCCTCATGATTGATTCTTATTATCTTGGCCCTTACATACTTTTCTCATATCTTTCCCATATTTTATATTTAGAGTTCATATAATACTAATCATTAAACTTAATCTGGACCTTATGTCATGTTCCTTTATTCCCAATCAAGGGTTTCTCATATGAGGCCCCAAATTTGGATCTCATATATCAATTCCAACTGATTCTTAGCTATTCTAATCTTTCCCATATGTTTCAAAATATTAGTGTATGTACATTCTCACTATGATATGGGTCTAATTTATCCAGAGTCTACTCTTATTATATTTTCAACCGAAGTCATTAGATCCCAATAATGCATCCTGTCAGCCGGACCAGGCTGAACCTGTAGTCCTCAAGCCAAGAGCTACTCAATATTAACAAACTCCTATTAATCGCAAACATGTGGAAAGAATATCCACTTAGGGAAAAATCATTTAAACATAACTTCTGATCTACTTGATACAAAGAATAACTAAATCAACTTCATGATACACAACAATCTAAAAGAACCATGCATATTCTACAAATTGATAATATGAATGCATACATACAAGAGCATTTATATTGATCTCCAATCAAAGAAACAATATAAAGCAAGAGTTGTATCACATTCTATGTTTAATCTCTTACTCCTTCATTACTTTTCGGTCTCCTAACCCTAAGATTTCTAGGGCTTTTCTCTAGTCCATCCTTCCTCTGCATACCTGGCTAGGGCATCCAGGAAAGAATAGACAGAGTAGCTTGATATTGGAAAACCTAAGTATTCAGATATCGGGCCAGGGTATCTAAATACTCAGACCTCACAGAGCTATAGACACATCACCTCCTATCTGCCACACTTATAACTCTGACTTTTTATCCTAATGGTCCTTGACAACTCAACCTAAGCTCTGATACCAAGCTATAACACCCACATCCCACGATTACCACTAATCATGAGATTAGGGCATAAGTTTGAGGATTATAGTTAATACAAAGTTCACTCCCGACTTTTTTTTCCTTTGTTTAAAACTCTTTGTTTTCTCACATTCAATCACATAATCAAACTTTACAAGGGAAGTGAAGACTTTGATTACTCTAATATGATCTCAAAATTAATGATACACATCAATACATTAGTTCTGTTTCTCACACTTCCATGTACATATGACATGATAACCAGATATATACTCTATTATTAAGGAAACAAAGATACAAATCATCATTTAGAATTCTCTCTCAACTCTATACAAGGACCTAGAGTGACATGGACCGACTGAACTCAACTAATTCTGATACTTAGCTCTTGTGGAATATCTACTTTGGCATTGGTATTCTTCAAGTCCATGTGGTTTCCCTAAAAATTGTGAGTAGAGGGGTGAGCCTACTCGCTCAGTGAATGAGTACTTCAAAGAAATAGTTTAAAGCACTTAAATAATTACATATATACTATTTAGCAACTAATATCAATTATAAAAGCAATAATCTTTAAAGAGACTAATCATTCACAAACATAAATATGGCACAATACTCTAGACATCTACAAGAGTGAATCAATATATGAACATGCTTGATTGATCATAAAGAGATCTAATAATTCAGAAATATACAAAGAATAATTGAATAACTGGGTACACTTGTTTAAACTCTCATTCATCTTATTATTCCCTGAACCCACATAATGTGTACCACAACATGTGAAACACAGTAAGCTACAATCTCACTATACAAGGCTTAGAAGCATGCCTGGGTTCCTAAGCCTATCTCTTGAGTAAGACCCCGTCTGTAGCAGGCCTCGGCATGTCTGCCTCTCGACAGATAATGGGAGCGGCCGAATATCTCAGACTCCACCTCTAAACCTGGGTACTTAGGCGGTGAGTCAAAGCCCTCAGGCTTATTGTGCATTAGTGGACCTACTGCCCACTGATCACTATAACATATAACACATGTACCATCGACATCCCTGGCTGGTGTTGGGTACCACACAACTATAAGGAGTCTACCTTACTAGTCAAGACCCCCACACCCTACCGGTGTGCTCTGGCCTACCTCGATCTGGACTACCTCCAGTCGGGAAACTATTTCCTCCCCACATCGCATGCCTCATCCTGTGAGGATTCTACAGTATTCAGGGCATCTAAATGTCTAATTCACTCTTCAATTTCACAATTCAATCATCACATCAACGTATCTTAGTTCAGCTTCGTAAACTATTTATTTAATAAACCATATGATAACATTTACCAAAACTGAACTATTAAGCATAACCACATCTCATACTGAGAAACATTAATATCACAATACTTGATTCACTGAACACCTTATCCTTAGGGTTTCATTTACCTCATACACTAATCACATGACTCACATAAGGATTTAATACATCATAACATCATTGAATAAAGATTACTCTCAGTAGTTCACATATAATCGAATATATATATATATATGAAACTTTGTAATGAACTGGACTAGGGTTTCCACGCCATTTACTAAAACATCGTACATCAAGAATAACATTGAATCAAGATGTCTATTTGCAAACCTCCAACTTTCCATTTATTTAGGGTTTCACCCTCCTTACTGATATATTAGGCAAACATTGATATCATCAAATGAAATGCAAGATCCTATCTGACATATATGTAATACACATACAAACAAAACAATCATTCGTAAGCAAGGAGATTCAACAAGACAAACTTCTTTATTCAATTATATAGCAATTTTAGTCATAGTTGAAAACCCTAAATTTTAGTATATTCAAGTAACCTCTACAACTAATTTAAGAATTCTCATTTAGATGGATTGCAATCATTTATAATGTGGTTTCATAATCTAAAATTCATCACAGTAGAGAAATAATCCATTTCATATCATCTTGCAAAAGCTAGATCAAAAAGGCAACTTAGGGTTTATACTCACATACTGAGCAATTGAAGATTTAACTCATTTTCATGCAATCTACTGCTTAAAGGAAGTACCCACTCACCCTAAGGTGTGAAAACACCTTAAAAAAGTAGCCCATCTCTAAAAATCTCGAATCCATATCAAAACTCTAACAAAATTAGTGGTTTCTTCTTCCTTTCAACCCTAAATGAGGTCTGTTGTAGGTAGAAGATGAAGGTCAGAGGTTAACCCAAACCTCAAATTTTATGGATCAAGGGTTCTGAGCAAGGGGAAATGAAGATAAGGAAGAATCAACGGTTAAAACTACTTACCAAGTCGAATCTATGACAACCCTTTTGGATTTCCACCATTCTTCACATTCTTCCCCAAAAATTACCCCAGAAATAACCTTTTAGGTCGTCCTTTCATTGAGCAAGGAGTCTGATATGATATAGGATGGAATTGTGGTTCCAACACATTTTGTTTCATTGAAAACGGATAAGTATAGCCTGAGTTATGATCATTTTACGATTGGCTATCTTGGGCAACATTCAGTGGAGGTCGTGGCACATGACACATCGTCGCGGTCATGGCACAGCGTTGCGGTCACGACACATGATGCAACATTACAGTCGCGGCATAGCATCACGGTCACGACACACGACATAGCGTCGCGGTCGCGACACTCTGTGTATGTTTACTAAAAAGGGCATAACGCTCTTATTTGAACTCTGATTTGGTTCATTCTTTTTTTGTTGGATTTATAACTGAATTATATAAAATCTTATAGTATTATTTTTATAATATTATGAAATTAAAAATATTTATTAATTATTTCTTGCAATGTCATTAACTATCTTCTTGCATACATGTATGGGTTAATATTATATTACTCCAACTCGGATCTTTATAGTATGCTTAAGTCATGTTTATGAGTTGCCGAAACAAGTATTTAAGGTTACCAAAGTTAAGATAAAGCACAAGATTAAATATTACTAACAAAAACATGATAAGCATTAAGATTATCTTAAATCTATAGGATTACCAGCAAATCTAGGGATGGGTTGTAACATAACCGTAATGTGTTCTTGTGTCTTATGTGCTCTTTTTATGTGATTAATTGTATTCCATAGTAGTGTTTCTCTCTCTTGATTATGTAAACCTAATCTTGTAGGTGAAATGAATGGCATGACTATGTTAGCTTCTTGGTGAACCTTATATAACACAGTGTGTTGATTATGAATACTGTTAAGATATAATGTGTTATCAATTGTGCATGAGTATATGAATGAGTTCAATGACCTAGCAAACACTTTAACAATTTGAGGTGAAATCCTATAGTGATGTGGTATTATTGATGACATAAGTAAATGTTAGTATTACAAGTGGCATAAGATGATCAGATAAGGTATCACTTAATATGTTTGATATCTTTGGAAATTAGCATCTTACCTTAATTTTGTAGAATCGATTTAGGGTTTATACGTTGTAACTTAATGTATGCATTAAAAGATACTTAATTGGAATGTCTAATCAAGTGAAACCCTAATTGTGTAGTTTCCCTGTACCATAGATCCATCTTTAGCATCAATATCTAGCTAGATGGTGAACTGAATAACTCCTATAGGAAACTCGAAGCTCAAATTATTGAATATGCATGGTATTAGTGGAGGTAACTCCCTATATCCTTAAATTGTTGCTCTAAGTGGAACAATACTTGTTTGCATAATGGTTAGGTATGAGCTTGTTCTCTAGTGTTGTGCCATGTACCAAGCCAGGCTAGTTATTTTACAGGACTATAGCTTGACTATGGGTTGCTATCTCTACAGGGCTATAGCTATGACTATAAGTTGTTGTTTAGTAGCGAGATTATTAAGACACTGCATTACAGACTCGAACTAACTGAGTAGTGTTGGTGATGATAATGGAGTCTGACTCTTCCATTGATCTTGTATGGTACTGATTTTGACTTAGTAGTGGTCAGTTGGATTTGAGTGGTACGCCTCAAATCCTCAGGGCATTAAAATGGTTAAATAAGTCATGTAGTATATTTGTTTAGGGTCAAATATGAATCACATTGAGTGACACCATACCTTGTCTTTGTACTGCTTAGGTTACAACATTTACAAATGCTCTTTGTATTCCTTCTCAGAATATTAGTTGAACTACTTCTCAGTGTTAACCGTCTAGTTTATTTTATCTACATAATATGTTGGATGCATATCATTCAACTGAATTTTCTTAGCTTGTTAAGTATTTAATCAACCTAGAATAGTGATCCATGCTTATAATAGATGTCAGTGAAGATTTATAACTCTTGCTAGGATGTTTGGTCTCACCCTGTGGGTTCCACACCTTTTTAGGTGGTCGTGGACAAGGACGTCGAGGTTGTGGTGTAGGAGCTAAGAAGCAAGGAGAATAGTAGCTGACTTAAGGTTGAACATGCTACCAGTTTAGTGTCTTGTAGATTCCTATGTGTCTTCCCTATACTCTTGGGTCTTTAGGGAGATTTTGTGTTTTTTTATCGATATGTAGATTTTGGCTTATTACAATGAATGTATAGAAATGGCTTGTACATATAAATATGATGTAACATGTATCAATTGTGGCTTGATAACCTTGAACATATTATGTAACATATTTTGGAAGATATTAAATAAAGATGCCCTATGTTGAAGGCTTATTATAAGATACTTCCACTTGATAAAAATTGAATTACAAACGGTTCAAATTACCCTATTTTGTGTTAAAAATGTTATTAGTGATAATTTCACACTTTTTTTAGTAATCTAGTTTAGTGTGGTGATGGTCGTCACAATTTATTTGTATCAGAGCGATAGGTTCGCTCAATCTATAAGGACATACGACTGGGGTTTAAGTCTGTTCTAGCATCCTCTAATATATCTTATAGTCACTTCTTCTATAGTAGAATTAGAAGAAGATAGAGAAGATGTTTGGAGAACATGATGAGCATGTTGCCAAAAGAGCAACATTACAACACCAGGAAATGTTGCTAGGAGGCAAGAGAGGGTAGAAGTTGTTCCCGAGATGCCTCAAGTAGATCCAATTAATCTATCCAACCCTGCCTTAGCGATTGTGGTTGAACAACTTATAACTATAATGAACTACATGATGAATAGGATGCCTACACTTCAACCTAGGGCGCCAGCTCCCAGTACTGAAACTCATGGGTCTGGAAAGACTTTTGAGAGAATCTAACATGTAATAGCGTTGGAATATATAGGTACATCTGATCTAGACGATGGAGATATGTGGCTGACTGAGCTAGAAAAGGCCTTTTAAATCCTTAATATCCCCAAGGAGGACAATGTGAAACATGTTTTCTATCTTTTAAAAGGGAGTGATGGCCACTGGTGGGCCATTGAAGAGGAGAAAAGGCCAGGAGTTGTGATTACAAGGAAAGAATTCAGATGGGAGTTTGTGAGTCGATACTTTCCTGAGACTTACTTAGATAAAAAGATTGTACAATTTGAGAATATCCGATAGGGATATATGTCAGTCAGTGCCAATGAATCCAAGTTCATGAAGCTTTTATGATTCTGTGTACACATGGCTGCATGACCGGCCTAAATCATACGTCCAAAATGGAGTGGATCTAGAGTAGTCAGACTCTTAGATTTATAACCCGACACTCAGGCCCCACAACTATTATACGGGGTCTGATGTAGTAAATTGGGGTCAAACCACAGGGACAAGGTTGGTAAGAGTTAGGAACGTAGAGCCTAAGACTCAAATACACCAAACAAAGGAGTAGACTAAGATGATGTTCCCTAAGGAACGATGTTACTCCAACCAAAGATGTAAAGAAGGTTAAACACCCCTTTACTAATAATGGTAACCAAAAGACCAATGAATAGTAGTGGAATTTAAAACAATGACTATATTCAATTTCATAAAGGGTACTTCAAAATATCCCCAATAAGGATTTACATGATAGTTACAACAACATCTAAGATAGAGGGAAACTAAACTACATAAATATGTCTCTAAGAAACAACTTTAAGAGATAGGTTCATAATGAAAGGATAAACTCCTTATTCCTAATCTTAGGCTGGTCCACCATGCTCATACTGCGCACTTTGATCCTAAACTTGGGTTGTTGGGATCATCCAACAAGAGAAGAAACAAGGTATGTGTCAATTGAGGAATAAGAACAAATAAAGTATAGCAAAATTTAATCATGGAGTAATGATTAAACTATTCTAAAGAGAGTCAAAAGTATGAGGCATGTAACAGATAATAATTCTACCATGACGAATAATAATAAAGATGCATGCATGAATATTAAAATGACTATAATAACCAATATAGGGCTGAAGCACCTACCAAACCTCAAGCAATAGGTCAGGGAAAGTAACACATTCCCAAACACCTAAAATATATGTAAAAGTGGGGAGAGTAAACACATTCCCATGGGTGAAATAACACATGCCCAACTATGGGTGCTTGTACATAAGTACACTACATCAGCTATATAGTCAATAATCCATCATGCTATAAAAAGAGTCATATGGTAGATTAAATAAATAAAATATTGTAGAGGGGTCAAACCCCAATAAATAATTGCAGAAAATGTGCCAAAAGAAGACAATGAAAAAATCAAAGGCTAAGCTTATGCCTGAATAGGAATATTAGGGTTGGATTATGAAATACCCAACTGAAGGATGAAGAAATCCACATACTCACATATGCACATAAGCACATACATAAATAGGATCGCACATACCTTAACATAGAGTCCTAATCATCACTTTTCACCAACTAGCTTGTATCCAAGACCACTTTATCCTAATTACAATATATATGTATGCATTAGGGTTTCATATAGCATAAAGTGTAAGAAAACCCTAATTTTGGAATTTCTAAGAAAACCTTTGATTTAGGACTCAAAACCTAGACCATTCGATCAGTTAGATTCTCCTGATTAGGAAAACATATTTGATTACCTAATTTGGAGTTAAAAATGAGTTAATTACAAATTTTAGGGCTTTTATATAAATAAATTTGTGTTTCTAATAAACATCAGAACAAGGCAGAAAAACATGACTTGAAAACCCTAAAATCAGATTCCTTGTGAAAAAATTCCAATGACTATTTATGTGCATTTTTCTCATAAAGCATCAATTTTCTATGAATTATTAAAGAACTGACCAATCAGATTTTGAGAAAAAACCATGTGGGCGAGAAATTACGCAAAAAAGAAGAAAAAGGGGCCTAAGACCCGGCCCGCACTGACCTGGCCCAATCACGAGAGGTCGGGTTGTGGGTCAAAGATCACGTTTCTATGGTCAGCGAGAAATAAAAATAGGGTGAGAGGACGGTTATGCCCTTGGTCGAGAAAGCAAAGAAAGAAGGGTGTGCGAGGGTAAAAGGGAGAAATCACCTGGGGATATCTTCCCCTCCAATGCACAGTGCCATGTCTATGAGCAGCTTGGTTGTTGCTTGCATGAATTTTGGCAAATGCACAATACTCAACCAAACGATGAACTGAAGGTGGAAGAACAAAAAGTAGGAGGTGACAAACTCACGTAGATCACTAATTCCTATGTTGGTGTCGTTGATAGTCATGGAGGAGAGCCACAAGGTCTAGGTAGTAATCGGGATGGTGGTGGCTATGCAAGGATGATCTGGGCAAATTGAAGTGAGGAAATGGTTGCTTGGGTATCGACGAAGGCATTGGCAATGCTATTTATAGGTGGGGTAGCGACCCATGGCTTAGACGAGTTGGTCGTGAGAGAACCCTGAGTCCAACATTGGGCGTTTCATCGATCGGGGGAGTTAGTAGGCGAGTTATGGCTCTAATTGAATGGTGGAGAATGACAGACTCAGTGGAGCAGAAATCAAGTGAAATGGTGGAGTATTGGCTGAGAAACCGATCGAGGAGCTAAACCAGTAAAAACAGTACTGAGTTGCGAGTAACCGAAGCTAAGAGATGACTCATAGACCGTTGGATTGCGGATCGTACAGCTGGGATCATGCATGTACACTGAATTAAAGAGGGTAACACGTGACATTGATTAAAATGGAAACCATAGGTAAATGTGATACATAAATGAAATTGAAATCAATTCTAAATCAAACTTTATTCAAACCTTTCAAAATTGATTTGGAGTGTCAAACATTGCCTAATTAACTTCAAATTTGGACCATAGGCTAAATTTAGTGTCTAAAATATTCCTATGCACTTAGATTTCAATTTTGCACATGTTTTGTCCCTTAACCACGATATTGGCCATTAATGTGTATATTAATGTATAAAAAGAGTGAATTAATATGAAAAGGTTTTCTAATTAAATCTTTGGGTGAATATTCGAGATAGATAGCATATATTAATTTCAAGAGTCATAGCTCATCACATTATTCCCTTTTCATGTTTTATTGCCACATAGGAGGAGAGAGAAAGAAAAGAGGATTATTACCCTCATTAACTAATTCAATATTACATTGCCTTTCATTTCTTGTCCCAAAAAGGCAATAGAAAATATAATCTAATTATTATCCCACTTTAGAGTCTAATTAAAATACTACTTGAGGTATTTGTGTACAAATCCATTTATTGGTATAAATATGAATCAAATATTCCCCAAACCACTAATAAATTCACAATTTCAACATTAAGGACAAAAAGGATTGAAAAGATAGGTAAATTTAGGAAAAAGGCCAAAAAGGATATGAAGGAAAGGAATTTTTTTAGAAATGGGTTAAATTGCAAATAAACCCAAGTCTCTATATGTTACAAAAGAAATAAAAGTAAAGACAAGAAAACAAAATAAGAGAATAAGATCTAACAAGAAAAATATAAGGATGGGAACTTGGATTGGATTTCACCTACTAAGATCTCTCAACAACATGCAATACTCACGCCCATTTGTGTACCCTTAGCAAGATTGTAAGAAATCATCATAGAAGTCTATTACCTCCACTCTCAATCTAAGACAGATCTAGATTACAAGGTTGTCTCTCTCTCAAGATGGTAAACAAACAATCACAAAGCAAACATATGATCATTAGCTTTAGCGTTCCAACATTTTCATGCATTTATGGAACTCCATAACACTTAGATAGAATTAATACTACTCTTTTAAGGCATTAACAATAATACATCACAAGATGGTATCTAATCATACAAGTGATGCATTAAGAATAAGAGTATGGAGATAATCTTTGCTAAGAATATATATATATATATATATATATATATATATATATATATATATATATTCAAAGGCATGCAAGTATATACATGTTGGGAGAGCCATAGTGGCTACTCCTAACCCAACTAAGGTGTTTAGCCACACATGCTAATGGGTAATATAACAAAACTGCAAAAGTGTAGATACATCGGGGTAAACGAAGAGGGGGAAGGTAAAATGTGAGGAAGATGATAGATCTAAAGAGTGAAGGAGGTGATACACCAACAATACTAGATCTGTTATGGGAGTGTAAGATGGAAACTCCTTCTCTCGAAGAAGAGGATGGAAGGTCTTTTCTCTCCTCCGTCTTTTGTCTTTGGAGATACAAGACCAATGGAGATGAACGAGGATGGCTCTGGAGTTGGGTAGTGCTTTGTTTCTCTTCATTATCTGACACCAGTGATGTGCGAGGTCAGGGCCTATTTATAGGCACTTCCCACCAACTTAACTCTCTATCACGACCATGTCATATATCTTAGTCGTGGTCGAGGCAACATCTCGGTTGCAACAACTCCTCTTGATCAAAATAATATGTCATGGCCACAACGTCTCTTCTTGGCCACGAATGGGGTCGTGGTTGGTAAATGTTGAAACTCCTTATGTAGTTCCACGATCACAACAACTAACTACCAGGAACAGATCCATGGACCGTTACGGTCGAGATGATGTCACAGTAACAACTTATGACAAGTCTGCATGGATAGAGGGAAGGATATTAAGTAAAATCAAATTTTATTCAAAGGCATCAAAATAGAAAGGAGAATCCATAATAGGGTTGTCAATGTGGAGATAAAATAGGAGTAAAAAGTTCACAAAATGACATGTTATCAACTCCCCCAAACTTAAAATCTAGCATGCCCTCAAGCTAATAGATAGAATCAAACCATTCAGTGATGAGCTATAGATGTCTTCTCTTTTTATGAACACACCACTACCATGTTATTCGATCCTCATAGAAAAACCTTTGTGATGGGCTTGGTTCACTTCCCAAAGTCCTATCTCACCCCTTTATTTCTAGAGTTGCGTTATTTTGTACCTTTGCCACTGTCATTTATAGTAAAGGAATTTCCTTTACAATGACCTTCATGCCCTTGGTTTTTGTCTATAGTTGTAGACAGTTCCAACAAGGCGTAGCTTTCACACCCTACCTTTATTTTGGTTCTTCCTAGGCCATCGTGCATGGGTAGGTTAGGCTTTCAGTGTTTTCCAGAACTCCTCAGCCTCCCTCAACCATGGCATGTCGTAAAGACAGTATTGTAGGGTTTTGTAGGAGGGCAGAGAAGCAGCGGAAACAAAAAAATTTTCTCCCAAACCCGGAACAAAAGGAATCACGTCAACATCTATATAATAGGAAAGATGGTTTGTGAATCATACCTTGTCCCGAGGCTTGCTCGGCGACAGTGCCACGTGCCTTGCACGGTCTTCACCTCCGGTCTTGGACGGTGTCTGTGCAGCTCCTGGTCGCACCGGGACTGAAGACTCCTCCTCCTACCAGACTGTCGGATGACAGTTGTCCTCCTGAGTGGCAGTGACCTCCCGCCTCTGAAGTAGTCCACACGGACCACCCAGAACTCCACTCTCCTTGTCCCACAAGGAAGTGGAAGGAGTCGCATCCTCTTGTTGACGTACTAGTCGCCAACACACTCTCATGCTGTCAATTGCAACTGCAGTTGTCCTTCCCTTGCTGCACCTCCTTTTGCGGGAAGCACTTGCTCGGGCTCTCTCTCGGTTACCAAAACCAGAGAGAACGACAACTTTGCAGAGCAATCAACTTGCATTGAGTTGTACTTTGAGAAGCCCCCAATACCCCTATATATATAGGCGGGTCATGGGACAGGGTTCTCTGTGTCTGGCAATACGGGACTAAAGCAGGAGTAGAAGGGTTCGGGATTTTCCACAAAAAAGCAACCATCTCGCAACCTGAAATGATCGGTTCACAACTGAACCGATCGGTTCGGCCATTGAGCCAATCGGTTGGACCTGAGCCGATCGTTTGGGGCACTCCAACCGATCGGTTCATAGTCCTAATCTGGCTCAAAAAGACTTTCCTTGTTTCGTTCCCAATTGGTATCGAATACCAATGTTATTCCCAATCGAATTGGGCAATTTGAAACCAAAGGAAAATTCTTGCCGACATGACTTTTCCCAACTGGTCGGTTGCACCAGTTGAGTCGATCGGTTCAACCCTTGAACCGGTCGTTTCAACCTGGGCATGAGCCGATCGGCCTGGACACTCCAGCCGACCGGTTCAGCAACCTCAGCCGACCGGTTCATCACATGAACCGATCGGTTGGGAGCACATGTTGGGCAAAATAAGTCAATTGTGATTTCAATCAATACGATACTCCAATCAATGTGTCCAACACCTTGAACCATACAATATTGAGCCATCGACTGATTGAGTGTTTAATTGAACTACTAAACTCCTTTAGTAATCAATCTAAACATTTCTTTGTGGACAAAACTCCTCTTCCAGGTTAAATCCAATGTGTGTGACCCTGCAGGTCCATTTCACGTTGGCAGTGAAAGTCCATAACACTTCCTTCTTTCAGACACACCATTATGCTGTGGTGTTCCAGGCGGAGTCCATTGTGATACAATACCACGGGCTCGCAGAAGGTCCTCAAACTCCTGGCTCAAGTATTCTCCACCTCGATCGGAACGAAGTGCCTTAATACTCTTACCAAGCTGGTTCTGTACTTCATTCATGAAATCCTTGAACCTTTCAAGGGTTTCTGACTTATGTTTCATCAGGTACACATAGCCATACCTACTAAAATCATCAGTGAAGGTAATGAAGTACTGACACCCATTTCTGGCATTAGTTCTAAAAGGCCCACATACATCAGTATGTATGAGTCCTAATAGATCACTAGCTCTCTCACCTTTACCTAAAAAGGGAGTCTTGGTCATCTTGCCCAACAAACAAGATTCACATGTCTCTATTGATTCATAATCAAAAGAGTCTAGATGACCATCTTTATGGAGTCTAGAAATGCGCTTCTCATTTATGTGCCCTAGACGACAATGCCAGAGATATGTTTTGTTTGAGTCGTTGAGTTTTTGCTTTTTGGTGTTTACGTTATATACACTTGTCTCCAAGTCTATCAAGTATAGACCATAAGACATAGGGGCACTGCCATAAAAGATCCCATCTTTAGAAATGGAACACTTTCCATTCTTAATAAGAAATTCAAATCCATCTTTGTCCAAATAAGAGACGGAAATGATATTCCTATTTATGGCAGGTACATAATAGCAGTTCTTCAACTCTATTATTAGCCCACTAGGTAGAGTTAACTCATAGGTTCCTATGGAACTGGAGGCAACTCTTGCCCCATTGGCAACACGTAGTTCAACCTCGCCTTTCCCCAAAGGCCTACTTCTCTTAAGATCCTTCACATTTGAACAAATGTGAGATCCGCATCCGGTATCAAGTACCCATGACGAAGAAGTAGTAAAGTTAATCTCTATCACGTATACACCAGAAGTAGAGATCTCTATCTCCGACTTCTTCTTCCATTGTTCCTTCCATCCTCTCCATGTAGAAGAAATTGGTTTGGCGAGAGAACACTTCTCTCCCTTACCTACTTTCTTCTTCACCAACGCATTAAGCGTACATAGAGTGGATTCTAAGGCTCCTGGTATATCTGGATTGTGCAGAACACTTCTCACAGTCCTCAACCAGTTATGGAATTTATTCTCAATTAATTTGCCCATTTTAAAAGATGATTCTTTTGCCATTCTACAAGAGAAAATTTGCATTTGTCAAAACCTTTTTGATTTGATTTGAATAAAATTTGACGATAGTTAATTAGGCCTTTAATTAATTACCGCTCCCACTATTTTGACTCAAATTGATAGCCCTCACCATCAATTCGGAAGATTGCAGCGTACAATCTTCTAGTGGGTCAAGATCCTGAAATCCTCTGAGCCATGGACCAGCTAGGGCTGTCACCCACAACTCAGATCTCTCAGGTAGGCAACTCTTGCCAATTGCATCATATGCAACTCTTGAAAGATGTCATATGCAACTCTTTGCAATGATCATCTCCATGCCTCAAGGCACTAGATCCTATCTAGGTCACCTTGTTAAGTCCGACCCAAACCCAACACGATGAACATGCACCCTGCTAGGGCAGACCCACACATTCATCCTTCACGCTTCCACGAGATAGACGGTGCACCACGCTAGGGCGTGCCCACACTTGGTCGATCAAGCTTTTCACGTGTGTCGCATTTGGAAGGCATCTAAAACTTAATATTTAATGAGGGATTTGGTTTTTATATACATATACATATCCAATCACCACAATAAATAATACGCATCATATACATGCTATATCCCACAGAAAACATGCATAAGCGATAAAAAGCAATGATTATGGCCATCCTATTTGTGATTCCTCGAGCCAAGAGGAATCACGGTCATCTAGGTCTACATCACATGCAACATGTACAAGATGAAATCTGTGCCTGCCTTTCTGGGTTTGATCAGCTCATCTCCATGACTGATCGGCTCGCCATCAGGTAGGTTGTTCGGGTGCCACCAGCTGATCGACTGGCACCCCCAGCCGATCGGTTCACCGGTCATCGTGCATCTCCTCAGGTCGCCACCCGCTCATCTCGTTCCTCGAACCGGTCGTCTGGATCACCAACCGATCGGTTCACTCCTTGAACCGATCGTCTTCAGGTTGTCCTCCGTTCTTTTACATAACAAGAAATAAAATCTATCCTATTTACAATTGAATTGAGAAACCCCAAGTTACATTCGGGGGGAGCAAAGGTAGGAAAAGAATTCTCGAATTATTTCGAGTTACATCAGGAAAAAGAGAAAGGGAATCGGTGCGCAGACCGAGATGAAAGCAACCACACAAACAACCATACACATATATAGGGGTTTATAGGCCATAATCATGCTACACATCCACCACAAAACTCGTTTAAGGGAGACGCGTATCGAGTGCATTAATATTACATATCATATATGTATATTAGGGATTTGTAGATTGGACATGTATAAAGCCGATATTATTCGCATCACATGCAATAAATAAAGGCGACAAACCAAAATCGATCACATCGATAATCCTAAAATATAGAGAGGTTGACGTGGCTCTGATACCACTGTAGGGTTTTGCAGGAGGGAAGAGAAGCAGCGGAAACAAAAAAATTTTCTCCCAAACCCGGAACAAAAGGAATCGCGTCAACATCTATATAATAGGAAAGATGGTTTGTGAATCATACCTTGTCCCGAGGCTTGCTCGGCGACAGTGCCACGTGACTTGCACGGTCTTCACCTCCGGTCTTAGACGGTGTCTGTGCAGCTCCTGGTCGCACCGGGACTAAAGACTCCTCCTCCTACCAGACTGTCGGATGACAGTTGTCCTCCTTAGCGGCAATGACCTCCAGCCTCTGAAGTAGTCCACACGGACCACCCAGAACTCCACTCTCCTTGTCCCATAAGGAAGTGGTAGGAGTCGCATCCTCCTGTTGACGTACTAGTCGCCAACACACTCTCCTGCTGTCAATTTCAACTGCAGTTGTCCTTCCCTTGCTGCACCTCCCTTTGTGGGAAGCACTTGCTCGGGCTCTCTCGGTTACCAAAACCAGAGAGAACGACAACTTTACAGAGCAATCAACTTGCACTAAGTTGTACTTTGAGAAGCCCCCAATACCCCTATATATATAGGCGGGTCATGGGACATGGTTCTCTATGTCCGGCAATACGGGACTAAAGCAGGAGTAGAAGGGTTCGGGATTTTCCACAAAAAAGCAACCATCTTGGAACCTGAAATGATCGGTTCACAACTGAACCGATCGGTTCGGCCATTGAGCCGATCAGTTGGACCTGAGCCGATCGTTTGGGGCACTCCAACCGATCGGTTGGTGCCCTGAACCGATCGGTTCATAGTCCTAATCCGGCTCAAAAAGACTTTCCTTGTTTCGTTCCCAATTGGTATCGAATACCAATGTTATTCCCAATCGAATTGGGCAATTTGAAACCAAAGGAAAATTCTTGCCGACATGACTTTTCCCAACTGGTCGGTTGCACCAGTTGAGCCGATCGGTTCAACCCTTGAACCGGTCGTTTTAACCTGGGCATGAGCCGATCCGCCTGGACACTCCAGCCGACCGGTTCAGCAACCTCAGCCGACCGGTTCATTACATGAACCGATCGGTTGGGAGCACAGGTTGGGCAAAATCAGTCAATTGCGATTTCAATCAATCCGATACTCTAATCAATGCGTCCAACACCTTGAACCATACGATATTGAGCCATCGACTGATTGAGTGTTTAATTGAACTACTAAACTCCTTTAGTAATAAATCTAAACATTGCTTTGTGGACAAAACTCCTCTTCCAGGTTAAATCCTATGTGTGTGACCCTGTAGGTCCATTTCACGTTGGCAGTGAAAGTCCATAACACTTATGACTTCACAAGCAAAGAGCGGTGCCTAGTCACACATCATTGCTACCCAAGTGAAAGTAGAAAGTTGGAGAACAACTTTCATCCTACAATCCGTGAATGGTGTTACAGTGAATGTATAATTCCTTTGTCACTGATATCCAGAATGAACTCGAGGCATGGAACAATCATCCTGTCAATGTTCATTCATTTCCTTGATCTCAGAGTAGACCGAGTGAGATGTGTATGACATCAATATCACATATTGATTCACACGTGCATGCGCATGCCTTTCTCAATCCTACTCATCAAGTGGCCAAGGATATCAAACTCCCTCAGGAGGGACAAATCCCATATCTATCACTCACCCCTCAAAAACCCCATGTGTCAAAGCCACCCAATCATCACCTTTATAACAACCCATGTTTCAGGACTGCGTTTGATGATGTCAAAGTGTACCCAACGACATGTGTTGAGTGTAGTGATTTCAGGTCTAAGAATCACACTCACCACCATCACTGTGAGAGCTGACTGTGACTACCATGTCATGGTTCCATGTGTCACTCTCACGGTGGGTCTGTCTGGTACCTTGTTCTCTAACAAGTACCTATGTGCTTGGTTTGATATCACTATATCATGACTAATGAGATTTTGTCATCAACCAACACACAATCTAGTCTTCTGTGTTATTGATGTCTATGGCTATTTCCACAATAACAACCGACTAGGGACTAAACAAGAATGTATACTCTTAACATCCATATGATCTCATCGTTTAGGTCATGAACCTAAAAGCATATGTCATTGAGTAAAACAATCTTTAGACATCTATCATGTTACACCATCATCTCAGAAATAGTTTAAACATATAGATTGGAAATTGCCTTTATTATTATTCAAATCAATTACAAAGTATCCCATTACAATCATCATATGACTTGCTCTATGGGCATACATACCAACAAGTACTGCCCAAGTGGGCCCTGATGTAATGTCAGGTGGTCGTATGAGGTTTGCCTTAGAATGTAGGTGGGTATAACTTGGCTTCAAGAATCCACTTCTGGGCACAACATATCTACATTCATGAGTGCAGGATTACATCGGTCATGTGGAATCCTTCGACATCTTTTTTGGCACAACTCTCATGGTTTTTTTCTTTTTAGGTTTTCATTATGCTCTTGGCTTGGGGAAGGGGTTGGTAGGATTTTTGGATGGCCAAACCTCTTTTCATCCCAAAGAGGGGATCATTAAAAGTGGAAGGGGTAGTTGTTTCCTTCTTGTGGGAGATGTAGACTTTCTAGCTAGTACTGTCAAGCTAGGTATATTGGTTGGGAGTGTGGTTGGTAAAGTCCTCCTTATTTGTAGGGATTCCATAAGATTCAAGGGTGTTCTTCCTCTTTACACAACATTTTGTTGTAATAATGGAATAAGATCATATTATTGTATCTTTTTTTTCTTTTATGTAAATAGGTAGCTCATTTACATCACTCTAGAGATGATTATGTTTAAAAGGTAGAAAGTGGACAAACATGTATAGAAATGGAGTTATTGAATAAAGTTTGAAGATACCAAAACTGTGAACTATAGTTTTATTTTTTTCCAAAATTTCAAACTTTCCTAGAAAGTAAGAGTGAAGTAAGGTAAGAGTCTGTACATGATTTTTTTCAAAATTTGAATTTAAAATTTAGCAAAATTATACCTCTCACACCCGTTTATAACTCCTCCCCCAAACTTATGATTCACTCCATCCTGGAGTGTCAAAGATGAAGGTGTAGGTATGAATGAGCCTTCTTTGTTTTTGTTGTTTTTCAAAAATTGCCCATTTTGACTGTAGTAGCTTGTTGGCATAGCCTCCTCGGAGAGCATGATATTTTTGATGCTACAAAATTTCAACTTTCATCTCTCGTAAGGCGAGGGCTTCCATCAAGGCCAGACAGTAGAAACAACAATTATTGGATAGAGACATTTGTTGTGGACTTCTGTGGCAGAATTGTGCTTTCTTGCAGTTGTTTGTCTTTGAAATTTTGTACCCCTTTCCATGCTTGTGTATCATGTCAATGATTTCTTCTGTACATGTTGGCACTTTTTCTTCAGTAGGCGTCTGTGGTGTAGTCTTGTTTGTGCAATTTCTTAGTGAGAATGATGGATCTATGTTGTTGTATAGGATGGAAGTCTTTGCTTCGATATTGACTACAAGGAGCATCTAGTGATTATCATGCAGTATGGGCAAGAAGATGAAATCAGGCAGTGAATCCTTTAAATGATGTTGCAGGCGGTCTTTTTCTCCTAAATCTTTGTTCTTTAGTATGTCATCGACCAATAAGAAATATGCCATATGTACATTTGGCATGTTGTCACCTAGCAGTGATTGATATGTAGACATCACACTGACTACTAGGTAGCCTCCTGTCTTCAACGTATCCTGGAGGTCATCCTAGATGACACAAATGTCATCTCGTTTGAAGATGACCTCTCTATGATTACTATCTTCTTTGAGGGTTTCCTTGATTAGCAACAATGAATCCTAGGAGAGGTCTTAGCAACCCCATCTATTGAAGTCGGTGAAGGCATGCTCTATCTCACCAGGTGGCCCATCTGGTCATACTTCTAGTACTTCCTCTTCAGCAATCTCACGTTCCTTAGGGTGATCTTCAACGGGTACTTCTTATTCTTTTGTTGCAGCTGTTGCAGTTATTACTTTTTCAGTAGCCTTGGGACGTTGGTGTTCCTATGGTTTGGCTCTAGTTTGGTTCTTTTCTACAAGACATCATTCCTTCCAAGTAGATTCCCTTATAGGTTCAGTATGGTCTATCCACATGGCCTATAGCTTCTACCTCCATGGCTTCTTTTCAGGTAACAGGACCCTTGTATATAGCCTGTGTGGTATAGGATCAGATGGCATTGCAGGGTCCTTATAGAATTTTTGATCTTAGATAACTTCCACGACATAGGTACCCTGCAAGCCATGCAGGTTTTCTAGATAAAGGTCTTCTAAAGGAACATCTTTGTTTATAGCTTCAATCATTCTTAGCGCTACAAAGGAACAATCTCTTATGCCTGGCTCCTCTTGAGGGACTTTGGTGGTTATGGAGAAATTCTTCCAGTTAGGTTTGTGTTAGTTTCCTGCTAACTAGATAGCTCGTTAGAGACAAAGGGGTACCTTCAAGATGTCCCGTGCCTCCATGTTTTGGAATATAATTAAGGTTCTTGGAATCTTGTTGGCATAGAATTTGTAGACGATCATACACATATCATACAAGTCTACAACAATCAACACCCAATGCTTTACATTTCAGATTGACAAGGCGATGAACTTAGTTTCTTCCCTCATGACTGCAATCTGCATTTCTTTCATACTTTTAGATTTATAATCTTCTTCATATAATATTCTTGCCAAGTGAGTTGTACCGTTGAAAATCGGTTGTATTTTATCAATATGTAAAAATTCTTCCAGAAGTGTGGCATAAGGCATTTTGAATAGTCTTTTATGTACCCGTGCTCATTTTAAAAATATTCCCCTAAAGTGCCCTCTATTTAGAGATCCTCCTTTGTAGTGATAGAGGGTGCATGTGTCTGGGAGGTTGTCATGTAATATGTATGCCAGGACATGGATGTCTCTACATGTAATTTTGGAGAGTGCTGACATATTTATTCCAGAAAATTTACAGAAAAGAGGGGGTGCGACAGCTACATCTATTTCCTCAACTGGTGAACTCAATCCCCTTCTAGGTGCATCAACAAAGAAGGAGTTGAGACCACCTTCGTCATCATCAGAGGTTCCTTCATCAACCTGATTTGCATTTGTGGATGGTGCAACAGAAGTGGAGGTAGGGTCTTTAGTAATCTTCTTCTCACATGCTTCTACGTGCATTTTGTGGTTAGAAGTAATTACTTTAATTGGCTCTTCTATGACACGGTTTGTTACTAACGATGACTCAAGCACTACCTTGTTAAGTTCTGTAAGTGTGGCTGCCATTTTACTGTCATATGATGTGTCATTGAGCTCATTCTAGATGGGTTCGAGTAGTAGGTATTCATCAATGTTCAAATTGGCGTCTATACCTTCTAGGAACTTTGTGATTGTTTCTATGTCGAATGAGGATGATATCTTTTCTCATGCTTCCTCCCCACCAACTATAGTTCCTGCAGGTTTTTCTATGATATTTTCTTTAGTCTCAGTTGGTTGGATATTTAGATCCATCCCCTTCATAGTGTTATTGTTGAGGCCTTTGGCTGCTTCTGGCTCCCTAGGGGATGGTTGTTCCTTCTCCTTGGCAGAACCCTCCAGCTGCTCTCTGTGCACATTAGCACTTTCTTATTTATTTTATGGCGCTACACATGTTGCTTTATCTTTGTGGCCGTCTGGGTTGAAAGGTCTCAAAGAATCTTGAGAAGGGGTAGGGCTTGTCATGCACCTCAACCTCTTTCTTGCAAGCCAATCTTCTAGTTCCTAGCATTATGCTTCCATCTCCTTTCACTTGTCCTCTAAACACTGGCGTTTGTTGTTCAAATATTATAATGCTTCATCATATCCCTTGTGCTTCATTTCTTTTTCAGCTCGTATTATCTCCCTCTCTTTTTGAAGATCGGCCATCTCTTCTGCCATTGCTTTGATGGCTTCCATAACTTCACACATGAAATTAGGGAGATGCACCATTATTGCTTCTAAACTTTGTACCTGTGTGGTTAGCACATGCAGGCTAGAATTAATATGCAAATTGGCTTCAAAATAGTTTTGTACTTGTGCACACATGACATCAAATCGTCGCCCTAAAACATCACTGAACGTCGATGGGTGTTTTTTTTCTGTTGTCGACATTGTTGGTGATGTGGTTGCTGCTTTGAGGATTGATTGAGCTAGGTCTTCTTCGGAGATCAATGCTTCATGATGCACAGGTACCTCAGGCATCGATTCGGCCATAGGAGGTGTTGGGGTGGGCAGCTTGGGTTTCTTAAGAACACGACTTGGTTCTTTCGTCACCTTAGGTATCTTTTGTTGTGTGTCAGAAAGGGAACTCAGTGTGGCAATCTATTTAGATATCATCACCATCATAGGAGGAGGGGAAGATGGAGCAAAATATCCTTCATCGTTGTGGCTAGGTTGGTCTACCAAGGATGGCTGCTTTGTTCCTTCTTTCTCTAGTTGATGAGCTTGAGGGGGTTGAATTTCTAACCTCGCGGTCTTGTGTTGTCAAATTTCCAGTTTCTTTCTCTTCTCTAGCTTTAACTGCTCCGCTTCTGGTTTTGGTTCCGGTCCATGTTCAATGCTGGTTTGTGATGGTGGGTCTGCAACCCTTCTTATTGCACTTGAGTGCATCTTGTTTATTTCCTCCTCGGTAGGTCCTAGCTTGTGGGCATCACAATACGCCATTTCGGTAGGGGCAGTAGGAGTTTGGAGAAGATTTTTTTATAGAATATTTTTTTGCTCTTCTATGTCAGAATACCAGCTTTTACCGAGGACTTGATATCTATCTTAGCATGTCCCTTGGTGGGATTATATCTGTGCATGTTTTCAACACCTAGGAAATGATATGTAATGTGATTTATGTGGCTTCCTACGGTAGCTAACAATATGTCTATCAGTAGTCTTCTGATATTCACTGGTCTCTCGTTCAGCATAGACCATATTAGGAATATGTCTCCTTTAGAACCCCCCCCCCGGTTTCAGAACTTGTGAAGGTTGTGTTTGCTGTTATCTTCTGCATTATCCTGATAAAGCAAGAAGTGATGAGTGTTGCTTTGGAGTTATTTGGACTATGCTAAAGTTCTCGTGTGAGTTTCTCCCACATTCTATGGTTGTTATAGCCCACTGTTTCCTTTTCACCGGGTGCAACTAAGCATACCTGAATCTCTTCTATTGTCTTGGTGAAGATAGTGTTCAGAATAGCCTCAGTAATTATATGATCTCTATCTCCTATCCTCACCTCCAGTTTGAACTCCCCTCCAGACTTCTTGGGTTCAATGTCACTGACAGGCAGTTTCTTGAGTGACGACATGAACTCAATAGTGAGTTCCGTTAGAGTAGGGGTCTCAGTCGTACATAGAGTGTGTAGGTTGTTCCCTCTAGAAATTACATTAATCTATCATATATTTGTATCTTATTGAAGTCTTAGATATCCAAGTATCATGTTGTTTTAAAGATCTTAGTCTTCATGATCATGTTGAAGTGTGACTAATGTACCTGGTCTCTTGGCATAAATGTTGCTAATTTCTTAGTTGATGTTTCTTGTACTTCCTTCCTTGGCATACCATAGTCGGCCTCCTACCCTGAGGTCTTTGATTCAGCCTCAACTGTCAGCTTCCTCCTCTTGATTTCTTTAGCATCCTTGACCTACATCTTGTGTTCCCCCTTTTCTTTGGGGTTTTCTTCAGATGGCATATACTTAGAAGTTTTTTCTCCACTGTCTCCTTAGACTCTTCAGACTCTTCTAGGGTTTTTTGGTTCAAAATATTTTTGTACTTCTCTTTGATCAGCTCCAAGCAAGCTATGTTCTCTTCTGTCAAGTTTGCATCTTCACAAAGCCTTTTCTCAATTTTATTGATCATCTCTTGGACTCCTGCAAGGGACGTAAGCTGCTTTGCCATGGTGTTGGAGATGGAGGAATACATTCTGCAATTTTGGTAAACAATAAGTTATCAGTCACTTGGTATGAAGATAATGGCAAGTCAGATATAATGCTAGAGATTTTTCATGGATTCTTAGGTGTCGAAGTCAAGACAAAGCTCAAGACATGCAACTGTCATTACTACGACTTTACGATATGAGTGTGTCATGACCACAAATGTGGGTCGCGATAGAGATAAGTTAGAAACTAAAAAGAGAACTAGGGTATGTCACGACCCAAATGATCGGAGTGCGCATTCAACCAAAATCTTGGCTCTCTAGCTCAGCAGAGGTTTCGCGTGTCACGACCATGAACGCAGCTTGCGACCGAAATGCATTCACCAAGTTGGGGGGGGAGATAGAAAGGGGTGAAGGTGTGTGATCGATTCGTATAAATTTTAGTTAGTCAAAACAAAAAAGTCATACTAGCATGTCACGACTGAGATGATAATCCGTCAAGGGTGTCTATCGCGATTGTGACTAACATCGCGGTTGGGATGGATCAGAAATAGAAAGGGGAACTAGATGTGTTGTGATCGAGATGAGTGTCGCGATCATGACATGGGATAGGAGAGACAAAGGGGAAATGGAGGAAAAGAGTTTGGTGTATGTGTGACCGTTGGGGTTGAGACCACAGCAATTGTGGTCATGGTCGTGGTCAAAGCAAGAGAATTCGAAAGGTTAAAACCAGGGTTAGGGCACAAAATGATGGGAAAATGATGATCAGAAGGAAGGATGGGAGAAAAATGATCCATGCACCATGAAGAAGAAATAAAAAAGGCATGAATTGAATGAGGAAAATATGTAGAGGGGGAATGAGTAAGGGTACCTTTCTGGAGTTTAAGAGGGAGAGAATGGATGAAGTAGAGGGAGACAGTGAAGTCAGTAGCGGTGATGGAGGGTGCTCGTTGCTTCAGAGGGTCTCCACAGTCGTTCTTCGATGATCTAGCCTCAACGTTGATCACCCCACAATCCCTTGATGCTTCTTAGCTAGGTTTCTTTAGAGCAGAGGAGCATGAGAGAGAGAAAGCAAAGGGATTTACTATTATAAAAAAAAATTCCCTTTTTATACCTGATACGTGTCGCGACCACGATATGAGTCGCGGCCTTGGCTGGCGTCGCGACCACAACATCAGGCTGAATAAGTGGCTATTTCAACCATGACTAGTGTCACGACTGAGACACAAACACGTGAGAAACAAGGAATTTTTAAGAGTGAATGTTCAGGTTTTCAATTAAACGACATATATATTTTTCTTAACAACATAGACAGATTTTTAGAATTGACTATATATTTTAGGGAATTTTAAATTGCTTTAAAATAGAGAAGTTCAAATTTAGAATAACTAGTATGTACATAGTTTAAACTAAGTGGAAGAAGTAGAGAGTCTTACAAAATTAAGGAAAGCAGTAATCCTTGGATTTCCTCCAAAGAAGTGTTAAATTTAAAGTCTTTAGCTCGACTCCCATTTATTGCATCTCACGGTTCCTCATCTGGTGTCGGCTATGGATCTTTGAGGTCTAGTTCTGATCTTCTGACAAAGGCTTCATCTTCGTAGTATCTTTTGACTTTGTGCCCATTCACCTTAAAAGTACCAGTCTTTTCACTAGTAATCTCCATCACCCCGAATGGGTAGATCTTGACAACAGAGAATGGGTTGAACCAACTGGACCTCAATTTTTCTAGAAATAGCCTGCTTCTTGAGTTGAATTACAGAGCCTTGTCTCCCTATGACACTTCCTTTTTCTTAATGTGGACATCATGGCACGCCTTCGTTCTTTGTTTGTAAATGTGGGCATTCTCATAGGCATGAAACCCCAGTTCTTCAAGCTCGTGAAGTTGTAGATATCTTTTCTTTCCAGCTCTTTCTAGATCCATGTTTAAGAACTTGATGGCCTAAAGGCCCCTGTGCTCTAGTTCTACTAGAAAATGGCACGACTTTCCATAGATGAGCTGGTAGGTAGTTGTCCATATCATCATTTTGTAAGAAGTTCCATATGCCCACAGAGCATCATCTAATGTCATGGACTAATCCTTTCAGGTCTTGCCAATGGACTTTTCTTGTATCTTCTTAATCTGTTTGTTTGATACTTTGACCAATCTTGATGTCTGGGGTGATATGGTGTGGCTACCTTATGCTTGACCCTATAATTCTTCAGTAGTGCTTCAAACTATTTTTCTGTGAAATGGGATCCCCCGTCGATAATGTCGGTGCGTGGAACCCCAAATCTAGGGAAAATGGTCTTCTTGAACAGTCTCACAACTGCATTAGTGTCACAGGTGGGAGTTACTACAACTTCTAACCACTTGGAGACATAATCAACTGTGACCAGAATGTACTTATTTCCTCTAGAGGAGGGGAAGGATCCCATATAATCTACTCCCCAGACATCAAAGATCTCTACTTCTACTCAGTATGACATAGGCATCTCATTTCTTCTAATAATATTTCCTGCAAGCTAACATTCTTTACAAGACATGACAAAAGACATTGCATCTTTGAAGAGTGTCAACCAATAAAAGCCTGACTATAAAACTTTAGCCACATTCCTTTCACCCCCATGGTGACCTCCATACGATGAGGAATGACATTCCTTGAGGATTTGAGGTACATTTTCTTCTGGCACACAACGCTCACATAAATTGTCAGAACATCTCTTAAACATCAGAGGGTCATCCTAGTTATAATTCTTCAGTTCAGAGAAAAGATTCTTCTTTTGATTGTAGGTTATTTCAGGAGGCAATTATTCACATGCCAAGTAGTTATAGATATCAACGAGCCAAGATAGATTTGGTTCGACTAACTTTTCCATCATCAAGGCCTCATCTGTGTAGTTTTTGTTTATTGGTGGTTGATTTTCTTTAGTGAATAATATTCTTTGCAAGTGGTCGGTGATTGCGTTCTCTGTTCATTTCTTGTCCACAATCTCATGATCAAAGTCTTATAGCAACAAAGTCCATTGTAACAGTCTTGAGTTTGTGTCCTTTTTCTTCATGAGATACTTTATTGCCCCATGGTCTATTTACATTTTCACCTTTGATCCTATCAAATAGGACCTGAACTTGTCAAAAGCAAATACTATTGCTAGCATCTATTTCTCAATTGTGGTGTATCTTGCCTGAGCTTCATCGAGAGTTCTACTAGTGTAATAGATTGCATAGTTCTTCTTCTCTCATCTTTGTCCAAGGATAGTCCCGATAGCGTAGTCACTAGAATCACACATTATTTCAAAAGGCAAATCCCAATCATGTGCTTGTAGAATCTGAGCCGATTTCAGGTCACTTTTTTAGGGTTTCAAATGCTTTGAGACACTTATTGGAGAAATCTAATTGCACATCTTTGGCAAGGAGGTTTGATAATAGCTTCACTCTTTTGATAAGTCTTTGATAAATCTTCTATAGTATCCAGCATGCCCCAAAAAACTCCTCACTCCTGTGATGTATTTTGGCAGGGTAACCTTGATATAGCTTCAATCTTACTTTTTACCACTTTCAAGCTTTTTTGGATATTTTGTGCCCTAGAACTATGCCTTCTGTCACCATAAAATAGCATTTTTCCCAATTCATCACAAGAAAATTCTCCTCACACCTTTACAGAACCTTCGACAAGTTTTCAAGGCATCTGTCAAAGTCGGATCCATATACTGAGAAATCATCCATGAGTACCTCCATTATGTCTTCAAAAAGTTTGTGAACATGGATATTATGCATATTTAAAAGGTAGCAGGTGCATCACCTAACATGAAGGGCATTCTTCTGAAGGTGGACATCCACAGACACAAGTGAAAGTAGTCTTTTCCTGGTCATCGGGGTGGATGGGGATTTGATAGAACCCCGAGTACCCATTAAGAAAATAGAAATAAAATTGTCCTATAAGCCTTTCTAGAACTTGTTCGATGAAAGGTAGAGGAAATATGTCTTTACTCATGGCATTATTGAGCTTGTGGTAGTCAATACATATCCTCCACCTGGTAATCGTCCGAGTTGCCACTTCATCTCTGTTACTTCCTGTAACTATAGTTATCCCACCTTTCTTAGGTACAACATGGATCACAATGAACCCGTTAATGTCACTAATGGGGTAGATGATTCTTGCTTCTCGTAAATTTATTACTTCTTTCTTTATGACTTCTTTTAGCACCTGATTCAATTTTCTTAGTGGTTGAGCCAAAGGTTTACTAGTTTCCTCTAGATTGATTATGTGCATACACACAGCTGGGATGAAGCCTTTTATATCTTCCGCAAAATATCCTATAGCTTTCCTTAGCAGTTTGAGTTCCTTTAACAACTTTTTCTATTGATCTTATGTCAGAGAAGAGTTTATGATAACATGGTTTCTTTTATTAGCATCTAGGAATTCATACTTCAGTCCTTCTGGGAGTTGCTTCAGCTTAGGTTTTGGTTTTGATGTAGCTTTTTCTTCTGGTGTCTATTCTAGTGAGGCATACATCACAGTTTCTACTATACTTTCTTCTTTAGTGAAACCCTCCTCCTCAGGTTGATTCAAGTAATCCAAAACCTCAAACACTTTAGGATCTTCAAGATTGGGATCAGGATTATTTAAGGCTTGCCTGAGAGGGTCGACTATCACATTGCTTTCTTATACTTCCTCACAATATTGAGTATAATTGTCCATAAAATAGGCTAACTCAAATACGGAGGGTCCTCTCATGGCATCTTGTACACAAAAATCGATGTGGTCATTACCTATGTGGAGAGTTATGATTCCCTCCACTACACCTATTAGGGCTCTTCTGGTGATGAGGAATGGTCTTCCAAATATCATGGGGCATGATGGATCTTCAATGGTGTCAATAACCACTATATCACTAGGTATAAAGAACCTTCCGAAGCGGATTGGGACATCCTCTACCATTCCTACTGGATTTTTAAAGGTATGGTCAGAAATTTGAATTCTCATACATGTCTTCACCATGTTTTTCAGTCTAAGCCTTTGGGATAAAGAAAGGGGCATAAGACTGATACTTTCTCCTAGATCAGCGATTCCATTTTTTCTACATTGTCTCCAACATTGAAAGGAATAGTAAATTCTCCTGGGTCTCTTTTCTTTATGGGCATGATAGCTTGAACAAAAGCACCTGAAATATTGGCTAGTTGTACTATCTCAACGTGATCACCTCTCCTCCTCTTCATAATCATGTCTTTAAAGAACTTGGCATAGGTAGGCATTTCCTCAATCACATCTAGAAATGAAATATATAGGTGTAGCTTCTTCAATGCCTCCATGAACTTCTCATATCTTTTGTTTAGGTGAGCCTTTATTAACTTTTAGGGGAGTGGGACTCTTGGTACATTAGGATTTCTTTGCGTAAAAATTTCTTCGGTGGGATCTGACTTCTTGGCCTTTGCATCTTCTTTTTTTTTGTCCTTTTTAGCGGGCTTGTCTTCCTTTACTGGCTCTTCCCTTTTAGATTCCTCCTCTAATACAGTGGGTTTAGTTTTTGGATTGGTAGCCTTTTCTCTTTCATGGTGTATCTCTTCTTGTTGTTTTTCTACAACTTTTCTCGATCGACGAGTAGCCATCTCCATGGTTTTTGTGTTTGATGGGATCTTCCCTGGAGGATTCTTCATGAGTTCAGCCAGCTGGGCTATCTGTTGATCAATCTATCTTTGATGTGTTTGCATGTCCACCATCTAAGTTTGCATCGTGGTCAACACTCTAGAGTTGGTGATGGCGCTTTGGGTAAGCTGGTCGTTAACTGAAACTTGCCTTTTTGCTAAATCAAAAAGCTGAGCGATCTGTCAGGCTAGTTGTTATCCGTGCTCTAATTTTGACTTTGATTTTGCCCTTTATTTTGGTGACTCACACTTTTTTTTTATATTGATAATTGTTCTTGTTTGAACGATAGTTAGTAGTCCTAGTATACTTAGTCAATCCACTTTTTTTCTCAAATCATGGGGTGGCTTAGACAAACCACCCAATTGATGAGAATTCTCAACAATGTCTTTGTTGCCATAATTGAATTTCAGATGATATGGACGTTTGAAATTTGCATAAGAGACATTTTCTATTTCTTCTTCACTTTCACTTTATACATTTTCTTATGGACGTGTACATATACAGTTGTCGATTCTATGGCCTCCCTCGCCACATGTGACACACTTCATGAATTTCTTAATAGGTTTCTTGCCCTTGCCTCCAATTTCTTTTAGTTGTTTGACATATGTGGCAATCTTCTGAATTTGAGCCGTGATGGTTTCCAGAGCTTTGGCTTTGACTGAAGGTCCTTCAGAGCCAACATTCTTTACGGATCCTCTATCACTTATCTCACACTCCATGTCTACTTGTAGTGCATCCATGTTGTCAATGATCTTCATAGTTCTTCTCGTCTTCTTTCTAAGAAAATCACTATCGACGGTTGTTTTTAGCAAATTCTACTATGTGGGAGTTAACCCATTGTAAAATGTTGTCACTAGAAATATCTTGAGGTATTTGTGGTGAGGACAATCCCTTTGATACTCTTGATACATTTGCCAAGCTTCATGAAGATTCTCTCCATATTTTTGCATGAAGGAAGTGATCTTTTGCCTATTTCAGATGGTTTTTTTAGTGGGGTAGAATTTAGTGACAAAAGCATTAGTAAGGGGCCTCCATCCATCAGTAGACTGGTGAGGGAGGATAAGATACCAGGACATGGCTTTATCCTCCAGAGAGAAAATGAATCCATTGCAATTTATGACTTCTTGAGGAACTCCCCTCATCTTGATGGTGTCACAGATGTTTTTGAAGGCGACATTATGATAGTAAGGATTCTCATTCTTCAAATACCCTTGGAAAGACTTATTCTGGATCATTGAGATGATGACAAGTTTTAGCACAAAGTTAGTTGCATCGAATCGTGGGATAATGAATGCGCATCTTGATTTGTTAGCTATGGTAGAAGCCAACTCTCTAAGTGTTTTATCTTCTTCATCATATTCCTCCTCACTATCATCATGATCACATTTGCGATCATGATGATTCTTTTTGTGTCTTCTACGGTGGTGGTGATGGTGCTCATGATGATGCCTCTCCTCTTCACATCACTCCTCGCGATCATCTTCTCATCGCTCTTCATGATCTTCTTCCTCATGGTGATGACTATATAAGTGACGTTCCTCTTGTTCTTCTTTGGTTTTTGAAGGTGGATGATTATGTTGGATTCTTACATTTCGATCTTCCTCAATAAGACTACCGTCTCTACGGGGTAGAATGTTGCCTAGAAAAGGAAGCGAGGTGTTCATTAAATCTGCTTCTCTTTAGGTTTCCTATATAGTTTGCATAGTAAAGTTAGAAAACTGGACGTGTAAATTGAAAAATCCTAAGCAATCTAGATATAGCAGATTCAAATTATTTGTACAGTCAAGCTTACTACTCAGCTTGAGGTATAGGTGTATAGTGAGTAAACTCGTGTTCTAAATAGTACCGTTTTGCCTTGTCCCTGGAAATGGTGCTAAAAAGTTGACCTGCCTAAATCACACATCCAAAACAGAGTGGATCCAGAGTATTATGACTCTTAGATTTATAATCTAACACTCAAGCCCCCACAACTATTATACAGGGTGATATGTAGTAAATCAAGGTCGAACCACGGGTACAAGGTTGGTAAGTGTTAGGAACGTAGAGCTTAAGACTCAAATACACCAAAAGAAGGGGTAGATTAAGATGATGCCCACTAAGGAACGATGTCACTCCAAACTAACCAATAAAAGTAAAGGAAAGAAAATAAAATAAGAGAATAAGTTCTAACAAGAAAAATATAAACAAAGTATGGATGGGAACTTGGATTGGGTTTCACCTACTATGATCTCTTACCAACATAAAAATACTCACACGCCTTCGTATACCCTTATCAAGATTACAAACAATCATCATACAAGTCTATTCCCTCCTCTCTCGATCTTAGGATAGATCTAGATTATAAGGTTGTCTCTCTCTCGAGATGGAAAACAAACAATCACAAAGCAAACCATATGATCATTAGCTTTAGCATTCCAATATTTTCATGCATTTATGAAACTCCATAACACTTAGATAGAACTAACACTACTCTCTCAAGGTATTAACAACCATACATTACAAGATGGTAGCTAATCATACAAGTGAACCATTAAGAATAAGAGTATTGCGATAATCTTTGCTAAGAATATATATATTCAAAGGCATGCAAGTATATACATGCTGGGAGAGCCTTAGTGGCTACTCCCAACCCAAGTAAGGTGTTTATCCACACATGCTAATGGGTAGCATAATGACGTTGCAAAAGTGTAGATACATCAGGATAAATGAAGAGGGGAAGGTACAATGTGATGAAGATGATAGATCTAAAGAGAGAAGGAGGCGATACACCAATGGTACTTCTTCAAATCTAGATCTTGTATGAGCATGGAAGATGGCAACTCCTTCTCACAAAGAAGAGGATAGCAAGTATTCTCTCTCCTCCATCTTTCAAATTTGGAGATACAAGACCAATGGAGATGAACGAGGATGGCTCTGGAGTTTGGCATCACTACATTGCTCTTGATGATCTGACGCCAGTGATGTGTGAGGTTGGGGCCTATTTATAGGTGATGCACATGGACTTAACTCTCTATCACAATCATGACACATATCTTAGTCACGGTGGAGGCGTCATCTTGGTCGTGGTGATGCACATTAAGGTCGTGACAACTACTCTTGATTGAAAGTATATGTCATGGTCGCGACGTCTCTTCTTGGCCGCAACTGGGGTCGCTATTGGTAAATGTTGAAAATCCTGATGTAGTGTCACGGTCATGATGACAAACTATCTGAGATAGATCCATGGACCGTTATGGTCGAGATGATGTCGCGGTCGTGACTTATGATGAGTCTGCATGGATAGAGGGAAGGATATTAAGTAAAAACAAATTTTGTTCAAAGACATCAAAATAGAAAGGAGAAACCATAATAGGGATGTCAATGTGGAGATAAAATAGGAGTAAAAATTTCACAAAATGACATGTTATCACTTCAATAGACAAGGAGAGGATTAGGCATTTTGAGAAGGGCATGATTACTGAAATGACAACCCAATGTCATCTTTGGAGAATAGAGAGAGATTTTCCACTTTTGTGGAATCCATTAGAAGGGTAGAATGATCTATTTTGGAGAAGTGCTAGAAGAAGGCTACAAAGAGGCTCATACAGTATTAAGGAAAATATTGTGGAGGCACTAAGAATCCTAGGTATAACACACCTTAGTCTTAGCAAAGGTCAGTGAAATAGTCACAGTGGACAAAGAGTAGAGGCAGGGTCATAGATTCCCCCTACAGGAGCTTGTTATGCAACATTAGTGTCTATTATAGGGCCATCTAGGCCGTGGTTTGAGGGAAAGACCTATTTCAAATGTGGAAAGGTGGGCATACTAAGTGGTATTGCCCTGTCAAAAAAAAAGATGAAGAGGTGACTCGGTAGACAAGGCAGAATCAGCAGAGTTCACAGCATCGACAACAACATAGTGGTCGAGGACACATACAAACGTCACAAGCTGGTTCATCAGGACATGTTAGGAGAGGAAGAGGGTGGAAACAAGAAATGATGTGATTCTATGTGATGAATCAACTATAAGGAGCTATTAACCCTCAATTTGTGACAGGTCAGATGGAGTTATTTCATTCTGATCTATCTTCTTCATGTTTTATATCTGTTTTAATTGACCCAGGTGTGACACATTCCTTTATCACTAGAGAAGTGATAGCTAACTATTTCTTACTTGTTAGTCAAATACATGACAGTCTTCATCTAGAAACTCCCTTAGTTGGTTCCGCAGAGCTGTGGGAAGTATGTCTATCATGTGTTCTATCCTTTTCTGGATGTAGCATTCAAGTTGATCTCCTACCACTTGAAATGCATGGATTCGATGTAAAACTTGGGATGGATACTTTGGAAAAGTATTGGGTGATCTTGGACTGTGGTGTCAAGATAGTGATGTTTGTAGATCATGATGCTTTATGGGTCTTTTAGGGTGATAGGAAGATCCTTTTGACATGTTTATTTCAACTATGACAACAGAGAAGTAGATGAGACATGGTTGTGATGCATGTTTAGCACATGTGGTGGATACAAAGGCAAAGGGTCCTAGTATTCAAGAATTTCCAGTTGCTGGAGTTTGAGGATGTATTTATGGATGAGTTTCTAGGTATACCTCCTCCTAGAGAGTTGATATTGAAATCAATCTACTTCTAGGCACCCAACCTATAGCACAGACACCGTATAGAATGGCACCAGTTGAGATGCGAGAACTAAATAAGTAGTTACAGGAACTATTGGAGAAAGGGTTCATTAGGTCGAGCACATCACCCTGGGGTGCTCCCATTATATTTGTTAAAAAGAAGGATGGATCAATGAGATTGTGTATTGACTACCAACAACTGAATAAGATGACGATTAAGAACAAGTATCCATTACCACATATCAATCATTTGTTTGATCAATAATGAGGTGCCATAGTTTTCTCTAAGATAGACCTGAGGTCAGGTTATCACCAGTTGTGGATTTTTGACATATCTAAATCATCCTTTAGAATAAGGTATGGTCATTATGAGTTCGTGGTTATGTCGTTTGGGGCAACCAATGCACCATAAGCATTCATGGATTTTATGAACAAAGTCTTTAGACCACATCTAGACCAATTTTTAGTTGTGTTTATAAATGACGTCCTGATCTACTCTAGAGATGGCCAACAACACGAGCAACATGTACGTCAGGCTTTGTCATTACTAAGACAACATCAGTTGTATGCAAAGTTCAGTAAGTGTGAATTCTGGTTAAAGAAAGTGGCCTTCCTAGGACATGTAATATCTGCCAGAGTTTGTGTAGACCTAAAGAAAGTGGAATAAGTGCTGGAGTGGGATCAACCAAAGACACCTACGTAGGTTCATAACTTTCTAGGTTTAACATGATATTATAAGAGGTTCATTAAGAACTTCAGTGTAGGGGCATTACCCCTAACAAAGTTAACAATGAAGGAGGTGTTGTTTATTTGGGATGACAAATTCCAATGATCTTTTATGATTATGAAGGAGAGGTTGACTAGCACACCAGTGCTAGTATTTCCATAGTAGGGAAAAGGTTATATAGTTTTTTATGATGCCTCCAAGAATGATGTACATTTTGTGCTAATGCAGGATAATAATGTGATTTGTTTTGCTTCATGACATCTTAACAAATATGAGGAGAACTATCCAACACATGACTATAGTTAGTTGTGGTGGTCCATGCCTTAAATATTTGGAGACACTACTTGTATGGGGAGAAGTGTCAAATCTTCACTGGCCACAAGAACCTGTAGTACTTTTTGAAGAAGGAGTTGAACATGAGATAACAACATTGGATGGAGTTGATAAAGGATTATGATTGCACTATAGATTACCATCTAGGGAAGGTGAATGTAGTGGTAGATGCTCTATTTAGGAAGTCTTCCTTGTCATCATCTTCTGAACAATCACAACTAAGTGCTTTGGTATGTTACAAGAGAGATATGTTGGTCTCTCTTTGATAGATGAATGTACACTTAGAGGTATCTTTGTTAGCAGGTTTGTTAGGATAGTTACAAGTGAATTCGACGTTGAGTTAGCAGATCACAGATGCACAACAGAATGATATCGTGACACGACAGATTCAGGAAGAGTTTGGCAGTGAGAAATGAAATAGTTTTCATGAAACCAATGAAGGAACAATGTGTTATCATGGAAGAATAGTTTTACTAGATATAGACAATGTGAGGATGTTAGTTATAGAAGAAGCTAATTCTTCTATGTATGATATGCATCCATGTAGCACCAAGATGTATCCGAATCTGAATGATCTATACTGGTGGCCAAGATTAAAGCGTGATGTAGCTGAGTTTGTGTCTAACTACGCAGTGTGTCAATAGGTTAAAGAAAAACATTAGAATCCTACAGGGAATTTGCAACCAATGTCTATACCGCAATGGAAATGGGATCATATCATGATGGACTTTGTGGTTGGACTTCCAAGGACAGCCAAAGGTCATTATTCCATCTAGGTAATAGTGGATAGGTTGACTAAGTCGACACACTTTCTGCTAGTTAAGACAACATATATAGTTGAAAATCTTGCTCATGTGTATGTAGATGAAATAGTGTGTCTATATGGTATCCCAGCTACCATAGTGTCAAACATAGGTCCTCAATGCACTAGTCACTTTTGGGAACATTTGCATACAACTATGGGTACACATTTGAGATTTAGTATTGCATTTCATCCACAGACAGATGGACAGTCTGAAAGGATAATACAGACCTTATAAGATCTATTGAGAGACTGTGTATTACAATTCTTGGGAAGTTGTATATACATCTTAGTCTGATAGAGTTTGCCTACAACAATAGTTACCAGAGGACTATAGATATGGCACCTTATGAAGCATTGTATGGGAGATGTTGTAGATCTCCTTTGTGTTGGTATGAGACATGATAGTATCTGCTTCTGGGTCCTGAGCTTGTATAGCAGACGATAGAAGAGATCAAAGTCATTCAACAACAATTGAAGGCACCTCAGGATAGACAGAAGTCATATGTTGATAATCGCCATAGACCTCTAGAGTTTCATGTGGAAGACATGGTGTATCTTCATGTATCTCCTTGAAAGGTGTTCTAAGGTTTGGGAAAAAGGGTAAGTTGGCTCCCAGATATATGGGACCTTATCTTGTGGTTGCACATGTTAATAAGGTGGACTATAAGTTAGAGTTCCCACCGGAGTTGTATAGGCTACATCCTTTGTTTCATATCTCTATGTTGAGGAAGTGTCACCCTGACACAGAGTTGACTCTTCAACTTGTTGAGATGGAGCTGGATAATGATATATCATATATATAATGTCATGTTATGATCCTAGATAAAAGGATCAAGAAGTTGAAGAATTAGGAAATCATGTTAGTCAAGGTTTTATGGCATCATTGTGGCATTGAGGAAGCTACGTGGGAGATCAAGGACGAGATGTGGAAGAAGTATCTATCTCTTTTTGCATAGGATTTTAGGGGTGAAATCCTTGTTAGGGGTTTATAGTTCTAAGACATCTGACTTATCTTTGTACTTAATTATAATTTCATTATCTATCAAGATGCTTAAATCTTAATTTAATCTTTTGAGATGTTGTAATATCATGTGACATGCTTGTGTTTTCAATTGGGACCAATTTGAATAATGTTTGATCTATCTTTGTCATATTGTACATGTTTTGGATCATCTTGCAATTTACCCAAGGGTGGGTTACCTTGCAATTTTCACATGTTGAAGTGTTTCTTATGTTTTAAAAATATTAGAGAGAAGATGGTGATATGGGGCGCCTTGATTGAATTGTAGTTTAATATGTGACATCATCAAAGTGATATTAGGGTTTCTAGGGTTACTTGGTTGACATGGTGACTAAGTTAGGGTTAAGGGTTGTGACCATTACACCACTTGTGGTGAGGGTCACGACTGAGACACATGCTTGGATGCATGGTTGTAATCGAGACACCCTATAGATTGGATGGTTGCAATAGTTGTCTTTTAAAGTGTAAGTGTCTCGACCATGCTATGGTGATTAGGGTTTGGGTAGAGACAAGGAGTGCATGAGAGTGTCATGACCGCAACAAGGGGGTCAACCAACCTTAGAAGGTTTGACACCTTGCTGGATAAACATGGACATTTTGTATATTTTCATGCAAGGAAAATAGGTTAATCCTTTGAAGAACAAGTGTCCTTTAATGATCCCATGTGTTGATACCTCAAAGATCTCTACTTCCCTCCTTTTTTGGATATATAATCCCTTCCTTTCGTTGCAAGATAGTCTTTTTGGCTCTATACACCTTCATCTACCTTGAGAATGTTCTTGGAGCTTTAGGTGCAAGGGGGATCAAAGCTTGGTCCTTAGGTGGTCGATCCTTGGTGCATGTTGAAGATATTTTTCTAAGGTTAACCTTTGGTGGTGATTCTTAGATAATCATCTATTGGTAAGTAACCTTCTTCTCTAGATCATGATTTCTTTTCCAAAACCTCCACCTTCTCCTTTCTTCTTGGTCAAGCATCATCCATGTTTATTCTTTTTGAAAGAGAGAGATCTTCTCTTTAGAAAGCCTTAGACTATGTTTTGACATGGTGGTAACTAGTGAGAGGGCGATCTCTTCTCTTTCTCTTTTCCTATTCTTTTTGGTTTGGCTAAGATCTGATTCCCCCTTTCTAAAACTCTCTTCTGATCATGGATTTCTTATTTTTTGAGGTGAACATTTTGCTAACATTTTGAATATTGGTTGAAACTTTTGTATCTTGAGTCTTGGGAGGTTGTTCATCATCAATATCAGGCAAATTTTATAACTTTTATCTTCATCTATTATGCATATCCTAAACCTAATTGGATATTGTTGTTCTATGTTTCAAAAATGTGTTCTTATGATGGAAGAGGTAATTTTGTTTAGAGTTTAATCAGTGTATTATCCTAGAAAGAAATTAACCTTGTTTTAACCTTAAATCATTGATCTTGTTCTTCTTTATCAAACTGACCTATCTCATTTATGATCCTTGGATCATGTTGACTGATGCGTCATTGATGCTTGATGTATTACTCACAGTGTTGCGGTCGACATGGTTAGGGTTGTTGATCAACATACTTGTTTAGGTTGTGCCTTGAAACATAACAGGTTAACCCTAGATGGTCATGGTCATGATATTAATGAGTTAAGGTCTTAACACCCTATGACAGATGGGTTGACACCCTGTTGTGTTTGCGTCGCGACACACTCTGGTGGTGTCATGGTTGTGACACCCTATTGAGTGTGTCCTTGTGTCGCGGATGTGATGTTGTGTTGGGATGGCATCTCGAATGTGATCAGATGAAGTAGTGGTCATGATGTCTGGTTGCAGATGGTCACGATGTCCATTGCATGCTTCATGGAGTCATGGTCGCGACATTGTGCCAGGGTGGTTGTATGGCTATTGTGTTTAGGCTAATAACAAGCGTTGTGATATGTGTACAAGAGATAGATCACGATACCCCATTATTGGTCAGATCTCGACACCCTTGATATGTTGCGGTCGCAACACAACTTTGTTTTAGGTGTTGGTTACGACACCTCGATGTTGAATTAGGTTGACGTCCATGTGTGGGAAGTTCTAGACATATGTGTTAGAAGTAGTTGAGACACCTACTATGAGTATGTACACAATCTATAGATGGTGTAATAATCTACTTAAGAGGCCATGATACTGGTTGGTTAATCACTAAAAATAATGCTTAACACTATGGCTCTCCAAATATGTGGTTAATGATCATATTAGGGTTTAGAGGTTGAATGATATTATGTAACCCTAATATGCTAAGTACGAACCCTAACCCTAATATGTTCTTGTGACTTATGTGCTCCTTTTACATGATGAATTGTATTCCATAGTAGTGTTTCTCTCTCTTGATTATGTAAACATAATCTTGCAGGTGAAATGAATGGAATGACTATGTTAGCTCTGTGGTGAACCTTATATAACACAGGATGTTAAATATGTATACTGTTGAGATATAATGTGTTATCAATTATGCAGGAGTATATGAATGATTTCAATGACATAAAAATTACTTTAAGTACAACTTGAGGTGAAAGCCTATAGTGATGTGGTATTATTGATGACATAAATAAATGACAGTATTACAAGTGTCATAAGATAATAAGACAATTTCTCACTTAATACTTTTGATATATTCTAAAGTTGCATCTTACATTAATTTTGTATAAAGCATTTAGGGGTTATACATTGTAACTTGATTAATGCATTAAAAGATACTTAATTGGAATGCCTAATCAAGTGAAACCTTAATCATGTAGTTGCCCCGTACCATAGATCCATCTTTAGCGTCAGTATAGCTGGATGGTGAAACAAGTAACTCCTACAGGAAACTCGGAGCATATATTATTGAATATGTGGGGTATTAGTGAAGGTAATTCCCTATATCATTAAATTGTTGCTCTAAGTGGAACAATACTTGTTTATAGAATGGATAGGTATGAGATTATTCTCTAGTGTTGTGCCATGTACCAAGGCATACTAGTTCTTTTACAAGACCAAAGCTTGACTATGGGTTGTTGTCTCTACATGACTATATTTATGACTATAAGTTGACGTTTAGCAGTGAGATAATTAAGACACTACATTGCAGACTTGAACTGGCCGAGTAGTGTTGGTGATGATCATGGAGTCTGACTCTTCCATTGATCATGTATGGTACTAATTTTGAATTAGTAGTGATCAGTTAGATTTGAGTGGTACGCCTCAAATCCTCAAGGCATAAAACTGGTTAAATAATCCATGTAGTACATTTATTTAGGGTCAAATATGAATCACGTTGAATGACCCCATGCCTTGTCTTTATACAATTTAGGTTACAATAGTTACACATGTTCTTTGTAATCCTTCTTAGAATATTAATTGATCTACTTCTTAGTATAAATGGCCTAGTTTGTTTTATCTACATAATCTATTGGATACATATCATTTAACTAAATTTGCTTAGCTTGTTAAGTATTTAATATATTTGCAATATTTACCCATGCTTATAATAGATGTTGGAGAAGAAATATAACTCTCACTGGGGCATTTGGTCTCACCTCGTGGGTTCCACAACTCTTTAGGTGGTTGTGGATGAGGAGGTCGAGGTCGTGGTGCAAGAACTGAGCGCCAAGGAGAACAATAGCTAACTAAAGGTTGAACATGCTACTAGTTTAGTGTCTTGTAGAGTCCTATGTGTCATCCCTATGCTCTCGAGTCTTTAGGGAGATTTTGAGTTTTGTATATCGACACGTAGATTTTGGCTTATCATAATGAATGTATAGATATGGCTTGTACATATAAACAGGAAGTAACATGTACCAGTTGTGTCTTGATAGCCTTGAACATATTATGTAAAATCTTTTGGCAGTTATGAAATAAAGATGGCATGTGTTGAAGGCTTGTTATAAAATACTTATGCTTGAGAAAAAATTGAATTGCAAATGGTTCAAATTTATCCTATTATGTGGTAAAAATGTTATTAGTGATAACTTTACACTTTTTTTGAGTAATATCGTTTAGTGTGGTGATGTTCATCACAATAAAATGTAACAAATGAGTCTGCTCCTATTGATGATGATAAGAACAATACAGAAGTAGTAATTATAGACTGCACTCTCCCTAAATTGAAAATTTTCCAAACTTGAAGAAGCAATCATAAATCATTTTCTTCTAGATCTTCACACCCAGTGAAGCAACCTCAAATGACTTTATGAATCTTTATAAGAAACTACAGCAACGTAGATGGTGAAAGACATATATAGAAGTCATTTTATTCGCCATAGTTGTCAAAGTGTCTCCACACAAGAAGCACCAACACTAGAATAATGAAAAGTAGTTGGGATAAAGGCACTGCTATAATAATATTGATGGTGAATGGGAGAATATATAAATGTAGTTCGTGGTGAATGGGAACGGGAGTGTCGGTAGGAAAAAAAAGACTTTGATGGAAAAAGATTAATAAAGGATGTGTGGAGTTTAGGATGATGATGCTTGGAGGGTGGTTGGCCTAAGCCATGGATATGACTGTAGGGAAATATGGGCACAGATTAGGCAGCGGAAACAAAAAATTTACCATTGTATTCCCCAAGAATAGAAAGATCAACAACTATGCAATAGGAAGGATGGTTTAGTGAGTTCATACCTGATCTTGGAGCAAGTCCAGTGATTTTAACTCGTTGTAGTAGTCGTGCACTCCTAGTTGCATTGGGACAACATATGTAGCTCAACCACAGACAGTAGACTCAAACAACATCTACAACAGCTCATGTGTTCTCTACAATGAACTGTAGGCTGGAGTTTCCCTCCTAGCGATGGGAAAAGGCCACCTCACCTCTATGGTAGTCCATACAGACCGCCTAGAACTAGTGTCACTCTAATAGAATAGTCAGGAAGGAGTTGTCCCTCCTATTGGTGTACTAGTCACCAACGTGATCTCCCATTATTTTTCTCCCTTGCTATCCTTCCCTTTCACGGGTAGGACTTGCTCAAACTCTCTATTGGTTACCTCAACTAGAGAGGACAACAATTTTCAGAGACAATTGAGTTGTGTCTTTGGGAATCCCCTAGTACCCCTCTATTTATAGGAGGGGCTAGGATCTACTTTCCAGTCTGTGTGGGAATGGAAGGGAGTGGAAGATCATGAATTTTAACAACCTATGACAGTTGAAATGGTTGGTTCACTAGTTTAGTTGGAAGTTGAGCCAATTGGTTCACAAAGTGAACCAGTCATTACAAATTGTTTCCTAATCACTATTGAATTGACAATTTGTTTCCAATTTGTGTCCAACATTAATCCTTGTACCAATCAAATTGAACAAGTGAAACGATCAAGTATTCTCATGAATTGGGAAAATCACCAGTTGCTCGGTTGGCATGTCTTAGTCGATTAGTTCACTAGGTGAACCGGTTGTCTCACCAATCCTGAGAAGTTCAGCTCACCCACTGAGCTGATCAATTGGTGTCCTCACTCGTGAAACATTCAGCCAATTCAATTTCCAATCAACTTGACACTCCAACTAGTCATTTCATTACATGAGGCAATTAGTTGGGAGTCCAATCAGTTGATTTATTGCTTGAATTTCAATGCCAAAACACTTTGGTTATCAATTCAATCATCATTCATGATTAAACTACTCTTCTAGATGTATCCTATGTGTGTGACCCTATAGGTCCATATCACGTTGGCAGTAAATGCCCATAACTAGTTTATGACATCACAAGCAAAGAGTGGAGCCTAGTCACATCAGTTCTACTCAAGTGAATGGAAAGGTGGAGAACAACTTCAACCTAAAATCTGTGTAAGGTGTTATAGTGATTGTATAATTCCTTTGTCTCTAATATCCAAAATGAACTCAAGGCATGAAAACATCATCCTCTCAATGTTCTATCCATGTCACTTGAACCTGGAGTGGACTATCTGAGATATATGTGACCTCAGTATCAAATATTGATTCACATGTGCATGCACATGTTTTTCTCAGTCTTTCTTATCAAGTGGATAGAATATCAAACTCCAGTAGGAGTGACAAATCCTATCTACTTCACTCACAGTCAATCCCCATGTGTTATAGCTACCCAATCATCACTATTATGGTAACCCTTATTTAGGGTTGTGTTGGATGATGTCAAAGTATACCGAACGACATGTGATGACTATACTGACTTCAGGTCTAAGAACCAAAATCACCACCTTCACTATGAGAGATGACTATGGCCACCATTTTGGGTTTCCATGTGTAATTCTCAAGGTGGTTCTATCTAATACATTATTCCCTAACAAGTATCTATGTGCTTGGTTTGATATTGCATATCATGACTAATGAGATTCTGTCATCAACCTAACACACACTCTGATCTTATGTGTTATTATAGTCTATATGCCTTCCACAGTAACATCTGACTATGGACAGAGCAAGAATGTACATACAATTAAAATCTGTATGATCTCATTGTTCAAGTCATGTATATGAATACATACATCATTGAGTAATTTTCATTCTTTAGACATTCATTATATTTGCTCATTATCTCATAAATAAGTGAAAAAAATGAATTAGAAGATTTCCCTTATTATTATTAATTAAATCCTTTATATAATATGTCATCGCAATCATCATATGATTAGCTCTCTGGGCATACATACCAACAGACTCCCACTTGCACTTCGAGCCAATCACCATTGAATCATATTCTTACTGATCTAGACATGTTTGTCATGTTTTTTTTTGCATTTTCTAATCCAACGGGTTAACAATACTTTACTTTTGGTGTATATATTGCATGCTCCTCATCTCTTCACTATATTATTTCTCATATGAGATGGAACTACCATAATATGATATCTGTGACACACCAACCACACCAACTGAGATAACTCAAAACAAAAGCATGTGATCAACTAATAAACAAGCACATTACCACAAAACAAGGTAAATTAAAACTGATCTTATACAACCATATCGAGCAAAGACATATACATCAAGGTTTACAACCTATCACCACATATATCACATATAATATCATAAAGGTATTACATAATTGTATGGTGGCCATCTTGCCACAAACCTATTACAAAAGATAAATTGTTCACATATACAAACCATACATGTACAACCATGGTATATTGACCAAAACCTCATATCAATATCAATGTACAAACATATACAAAACACCCTTCCAGGACATGAGAGTACATGGACGAAACATAGGAATCTACTACAAAATATTAGCAACATATCCAATCTTATGTGTTCACTGATCTCCTTACTGATCTTCTTCAACCACACAATCTCTACCACATCATTAACGACCACCTAAAAAGATGTCGAAACCCACAGGGTGAGACCAATGTCCCAGCGAGAGATATAACTCTCTGCCAACAGCTATTGTAAACACAGATTATACTTAAGCAGAAAAGTAACATTATTAATAGGATGAGCATATTAAGCAACTACAGTTGCTAAGTAGAACATCTTATACTTTTAGAAGGAATATGAAGAACATGTATAATAATTGATTTCTCTTACCGCATTATAATACAACTAAGAAGTACCAGAAACAAGGTAAGGGCAACAACCTATGTTAATCGTGTTTATCTCTAAGTATATATACTACATGGTTGCATTACATCTTTTATTATGCCCTGAGGATTTTAGTCGTACCACCAAAATCCAATTGACCACTGCTAATTCAAAATCAGTCCCATACAAAATCTACGAAAGAGTCAAAATCCACGATCTCTCATCCACCTCTTGATCAATATGAGAGACACCAGAGAGACATAACAGTCAACTTCCAGTAGCAAAATATATTCAAGTTGAAAACACCTAGCCTGCCTTGGTGCAGGTCGCAATGTTAGACACCAGGGTATGAAACCCTACCACTGGGGTACAACCACAGTTGTCCTCCAAAGTCACATCACAAGTATAATCATCGAGACATGACCACAACCATTCTCAAACACCAAGGCATGATTGTGACCATCCTCAAAACACTTGGGATCAAGATGACAAGGACACACAACCACTTACACCTTGCATACTCAACATTATGGGCTTTGAGTTTCCCTTAAGAACACTCATTTCACTAACCAACAAGTTTTGACACTGGAATGGATCTACGACACATGACAACTACATGATTAGGGTTTCCCTTGATTAGTTAAGACAATTGGGTATCTTTTATACTATATCAATCAAGTTACAATGTAGAAACCCTAAACATATTGTACAATGATAAGGGTAGGTTGGAACTTTAGAAGATATGAATCATATTAAGCATTAAGTTGATCACATCACCACATGTTACTGTCTCACTACCATACACAATGCTATCCCCATTATCACATCACTATGGAATAACACATCCCTCATCACATCACTAGAGAAAATCACCTCAAATTAGGCTCTAAGCCTGTGTCGAGGTCATAAGACCTAATCACATAGTTCCTGCATAACACCATTATCTCATCAAGGCTCATAATCACCATGAATGTGTCACACACATGATACCACATCAATCATTTGGGTATGATATTCGTTCAATATGCAAGTTGGTTACAACAAGTAGGAGAAAGTAAATACTTCAATACATGCTTATCACTCAAGCAAGTAAGCATACATTATCATGTAATCAAGATAAGGATTAGGGTTTCTTATAGTTACCCAATTAGGGTTTTCATAACAAAATTTAACACCATTCCCTATTGATTACCTCTTTCCACATTCTTGGAACATATAGGATCATATGTTATCATCATGATCAACCACACATGAAAACAACAACATGTAGCGACCATGCTAGAGGTAAACACCTCTAGTGACCACTAAGCATTGGCTTCCCTAGCGACCACTAGGGTTAGATCATCCATGGTGAACAACTCACAACTCATATGTAGCAACCATCACCATAGGTAGCGACCATCACAACTCATACAAACACAAAGAACATTGCATACATAGAGACCATAAGAGAGTGTAGTGACCACATGGGAGAAACTCACTTCAGCCAGCATAAAAGCCATCAAAACATGGAATCATCATGAACATGCAAGGTCAAAAAAGACACATTGCGATCACAAGAAAACATGGCGACCAAAACAGATGTGAAACCCAAGAAACCAAAGTGTCACCAAGAAGGAAACCACATGAAGAAGATGATCATCCAAACCCTAAAACTACCATCACAAGAATCAACATGGAAACCCAGATAAGAGGAAGAAAACCAAGCATCAAACACAGGCAAACAAGAGTCAAAACATCCATCTTCCATATGATAGACGAACCAAGATCATGGTGATAAAACCAAAATTCATGATGCATGTAAGAATCAACAACTCCACCATCACTTAGATCTCAGGTGCAAGAATTAGGGTTTAGGAAAAAGTGTTAATCTATACAAGATCATCACATAATCTTAAACCCTAAATCAAGATAACATCATCAAGCAACTTATAATCACATTTTAGAGATAAGATAACATCCATGCAAGATTATGTGCAAAAAGAGTAGAGGAGAGAGTTATATAACCCGCCTTGAGGTGAACATCAACTCCCAAGTCATGAATCTCCAAGAGAGAGAAGAAAACTATAGCTTAGATCAACTCCACAGCCAAGCAAGATCACCTCAAGAGAAGAAGAACACACCAAGGTCAAAGGAAGCTCAAAAGAGAAAGAGCACAAGTCCTAGACTGAAAAGAAAGAGGGAAGGGGATATCTTCATCTCACCGAAGTACTACCATGGATTTGACGTCTATTGGAGTGAAGTTCCTAAAGATAGCCACCATGGCGAACCATAGTCTCAGCCAAGAGAAGAAAGAGAGGGTAGGTTTCAAGAAAAACAAGATCAGCGAGGATAGATCACTTACTAAGAACAAAGATCACCAAAGAATCAACAAGGAAGATATGCTCCAACCCTAGATCACCATGTGCAAGGGGGAAATGACTACTTTCTTCAAGCTTAAGCACCTCTACTTGCACCACCAGGAACAAGGACCGAATCCAAGCAAGAAGGGAGAAGGAAGAGAAAGCTAAAGAGGTCACTTGCATGTGAAAGGAGGGGTATAAATACCCAATGGTAGGAGGGATGTGAGGGAGATGAGGTGTCAAGATACATGAGACACTTGTACCTCCAAAGATCGGTCATGCAAACACTCAATCTTTGCATGAAAGAAAGATCGATAAAAATCAAGGCTATGTAGCGACCCCTTGATTACCCAACTCTTTTAGTCAAAGTAAACCAAGGAATACAACATGGTAGAGACCACTACACCATGTCTACCAAAACAAGAGGTTGCTACAACCAAAATCACAAGACAACAACACCTCCTTCAGTCGCTACAAACCAAACCAAAATAAGGCACCACAGTGGCTACAACACAACACCAAGGAAAAACACTTCGGGCGCTACACATAAAGGATCAACAACATGGTCGACACCACCATCCACTCAAGCATCCATGCAAACCCTAGCATAAACACAAATTATGCCACCTCATCAACCAAGCCCCAACAAGGTGCCCATAAGCATCATTCTCTCTCTCTCATTGTAAGGCCCCTGACCTAGTATTGTGCTTGAGTATGCTTTATTTTCTTAATAAGATGCTTAGAACCTTAATATAATTCTTTGCGATGCTTTTATAACATGTTACAAGCTTATGTTTTCAGTTTGGTCCTGTTTGAATGACGTTTGAGCCATGTTTGATTGTTTTGAACCAAATTGCAATTTACCCAAGTTGAGTGGTTATCTTACAAGTTGTCACATGTAGAGTTTGTTTATTGTGCCTTATCATCATGAATGGGGCGCCTTTTTTGGAGCATGGTTGATGATGCGACATCCTTTGGTGATGCTAGGGTTTCTAGGGCTTGCCTTGTTGTTGAGTATTGCTAGGGTTTGAATAAGACAGGAACAATCAATAAAGAACAAGATATTTTATATGATTTGGAAATCACGACATATGTCTAGGCCTAGTTGGTTTTTCTATCTAGGTATATAATAACAAAAATTCTAAATAAAGTACAAGACACACATTGCAAAGAAAAGAAACAACAATATAAAAGATCAAACCAACTTTTTCTTATATTATTTTTCATGGATAAACAACAACTCAGTTTCCTTTTCCAAGCTTGCGAGAAATGACATATCTACTTTGGTTTTCATTGGAGGGAGATCACAACCTATCCTCTTTTGACTGGCCATAGAGGATCACTCTCAGATGAGTGTTGCGACCACAACACTTAGCCTAGGAGTTGCTTACTTTGACCATGGTGATCTTGAGGTGGTTTGGTTGACATGGTTTGTCCTTTGGTGATGTGTTTCGACCATGTGGTGATGTGGTGATGTAGTGTTGCAGTCTCTACATGATCTTGGTATGCTTCGACCGCAACAAGGGTGTTGGTGACCTAAGTGGTCGATACCTTACCTAGGTTGTATCAACCTTCAATTCATGCAAGTGTTTAGTGGTTGCATCACTATTTTCTTGGTGGACAAGTGTCTTGGTGATGCTCACTTGTGTTGACACCTTATACATTCCACCTCCCTCCTACCCACATGTATATATGCTCTCTCTTTTACATGAAAGAATTGCTTTTATCTCTCTATCCTTCTCCTTTCTTACTTGGTAGACCTTGGAGCTTAGTGAATCCAGAGGGTGTTGATCTAGGTGCTTTGGTTCCCAATCAACCTTGCCTGTGGTGTTCTTGAGCTTGATCATCCTCCTTGTGGTGATCTTTAGTGATCTTCTTTCTTGGTAAGTGGTTTTGGTCCCTTGATCTCATTTTCTTTAGCACCCTGCCTCTCTTTATTATCCTTCCTAGCAATGAGAGTATGTGCAACCATGTAGGATATCTTGAAGATCTTCTCTTCACAAAGGATGGAGACTGTGGTTTGACCATGATGGTACTTATGTGAGAAGAATCTCCCTTCTTTCTTCTTCTTGTTTGACCTAGGGTTGTTACCTTATTTCTTGAGCCTTTCTTTGACCATTGTGTTCTTCTCTTTGGAGGTGATGTTGTGGTCGAGGAGTTGATCTTTGTTGGAGCATCTTTCTCTCTTTTGGAGCTCGTGATCTTGGGAGCTTGATCTCTTCAAAGGTGGGTTATATAAATCTTCTTCTTCTATTATTGCACCTTAATTGTGCTTGCATGCTACGATTTTCATCTCTAAAATGTGATATAACATGGTATATGATATTATCATGATATAGGGTTTATGACTTTGTAGTATTCTCATGTAGATTTCTCTCTTTCCTAAACCCCAATTTCATGTACCCGATTGTTAAGTGATATTGAGGTGATATTCATGCATGCATCATGATCCTTGGTTTTATCACCATACTACGGTTTGGCCCTTATATTTTTCTTGAGGATTTGAGATGGTTTTTCATGAAGTTGAAGCTTGGTCTTATCTCTTCTAGTGTTTTTTCTTGGTGGATCATGTTGGATATTGTTTTTAGGGTTTTTGATGACCATCTTATATGGAGTTTTTCCCTCCTAGATGGTGGTTAGTGTTTTGACATTTACCATCTATTTTGACTATGTTTTATCTTTATTTTTATGATGGTTATGTGTGGTTGAGGTAGTTTGACCTTGGTGGTCACTACACTCATCCCAACGTTTTTGGCAATATAAGTTGGGTTAGTCTCTCTAGGTTGACATGACCTTATCTTAAGTTGGTTTTGATTTGGTAGAAGAGATTCAAGTTGGTTTTGTTTCGATCAATACCCATGCAAACTTGTTGCAGTCGTTACACTTGAATACTTATGTTGGTCACAACATATGTTTGCCTTGGTTGGTCGCTACACTTGGTGTGTGCTTTGGTCACAACATGTGTTCTGGATTGATTGTTTCTTCCCTTATCGGGTTAAACCCTTCATTCGATACACTTGCATCAGTGGACTTGTGGTCTCTACAAGGTGTCATCTAGGATGTTCGACACACATACATGGGTACATGGTCGCCACATATGTGTAACATGGTAAGGTTGCTACTCTTGTACATGTTAATGATGGTTGATACTTAGTGTTGTTTGGATGGTTAACTAATCAGGTTATAATGATGTTCTAATTCTAATGTCTTCGAAGAAAGTGGGAGATGGTATATCTAATATTTTTGGTTGAATAATAATATGAAACTGTTATGTATGAGAAACCCTAACCCTAATCCTAGTGTATGATGTACTTTTTTGATCTTGTCTTGATGTATGGCATGTAATTATACTTTCTCTCTCATACTTGTATGGTTCTAACCTTACAGGTTGAATGAGTGTAATAGATTATGAATGCTATGGAGGTAATTATATGACACAAGATGATGGAAATGAGCCTTGATGAGGCATGTTGAGACGATAATGAGGTGATTGGGTCTGATGACCTGGCAGAGGCTTTATGCCTAGTATGAGGTGTTATCCTCAAATGATTTGATGATGGATTGATATCTCATGGAAGTATGAAAATGATGATATCCTTGCAGGGAAGTGGTATCATGTGATGATGTGACAAGTTTATACCTCAAACACTTTATATCTTTTGAAGTTGTAATATGCCCTTATCCTCATAGAGCTTGTTTCGGGTTTATACGTTGTAACTATGATTGATGTTTAAAGATACCCACTTGGCTTAACTAATCAAGTGAAAGCCTAATCATGTAGTTTCTATATGACATAGATCTATCTTTAGCATCAATATTAGATGGATGGTGAAACAAGCAATTCATGCAGGAAACTCGGAGCGCATATTGTTGAATATGTGGGGTGCAAGTTGAGGTAACTCCTTGTATCCTTACTACACTAGTATGGATGAGGTCATACCCTGGAAAAAGAATGGTCGAGACTATATCTCAAATAATGTGATTCAATATATGTGATAGGATTACTGGGATGACTGTGGTCATAGCCTAGAAACAGAACGATTGCGGTCATATCTCAGCTTCACTAGTATCATCACCTATATACCATGGTGGACTAGGCTATATGTGATAGCATTACTGGGATGACTGTAGTCATACCCTAGAAATAGAACGATTGCTATCGTATCTCAGCTTCACTAGTATCATGACCTATATACCATGGTGGACCAGGTTGTTTTGCAGTTGGACTTGATATGTCAATGCGATGGACTCGCACTGACTGAGGGTGTGGATAGATCATGGATTCTCGATCGTCCATTAATCTTGTATGGCACTGATTTTGACTTAGCAGTGGTAAGTTGGAGCATGAGTGGTATACCTCATCTCCTCAGGCATAATAAAATATGTAATATAGCCGTGTAGTATACTTGCTTAGGCTTGAATACTTCTCATATCAGATGACCCTTTGCCTTATCTCTTATATTGATTTCTTGCATTATAATGTGGTTAGAAAAATCAACTATTATATATTTTCTTCTTATTCCTTCTTTAAGTAATAATTGTTCTACTGCTTAGTGGTAACTGTCTAATTTGCTTAATCTATATTTTTTTTTTGTCGGCAAAAAAACTCTGTTGCTATTGTGATTCCAAAACTTTAGGTACATCATATGTGCACCCCTTAACCCTCTGAAGAGGATTACCAAGACAAAACAAAAAGAAGAAACAAAGGTCTTACGCAGAAGACCGAAACAAAGCCAGAAGACCCAGATACATAAGACAACACAAGCACATTCATATAGACAAAAACTGGTAGGAACATCACGCTGCACAATAGAGGAGCTCCACTGTCAATATGCACACCTACAAAAAGTGCAGACTCTACCGACAAACAGATGACTACCAACTAAAATCCATACTTGTGCTCCTATGATGAGAACCATCTGAACTCAGACTAACAAAACACTAATGAAGAGAAACATCATCAGCCGCACGATGCACCTGAGCGCAGAAAGGCATTCCATCAAACTCCTTGAAGGAGTTCCAAACCAGGTTGAAGCAGAGAAACCTATTTCCAATGCAGGGCCCCTCCGTTAGCTGACCTTCAAATGATGTCCTTGAACTAGACACCAACCTATCCACCACTGGCGTTTGCTTCATTCCCTAAAAGTGTGGGATCCAGGTGGGTATCCAACCCCTCTTCATCAAACGACAGTCACCTGATCATGGACCCTAAGTGCTTAACTTGATGCAACATCAGGAAGGAATTGAACGGGAGAAGAAGATCACTCCACCCCTCTTTGATCCCAAGCACAAGCAACCAATAGAGAAGCAAGCTTAAATCCTCACACTGTTGTTACCAGTTGCATTTCAACAAACACCTTGAGGGTGTTCCTTATGCTAAAACAGGTAAATCGAGAGCAGAAGAGAAACACCCCCCTTTGTCCAGCACAACACCTTGTGGCCAAAGGCCTCTCGTTGATGAGGATCCCGCGGAAGGGGACCAGCATCACTGACTAGCGTGGGAGCATCACCGACAGATAGGAAGGGAAGACCCAGACCAACCAATGAGGGACTCACCATGACTTTGGTCACCGGACTGACACGCCCGTAGCATACTTGATGATGGCGGAATGGAAGGAAACCACCTGTTGGACAAAGGGGGCACAAGCCCACGCCACCCAACTGGACGTCCACCCATCGCCGAGGTCATCGAGTGCAGGTCCATCCGCTCCAGGGGCCGCCGTCTTCCTGGTTAACCAGGTTGCATCTCGGAACAGAGGGGGCAGATGTGGAAAAGGTCGGGTAAGGAACTTGTTCTTCGCCGACATTAGGGGAGCAACACCAACGGGGCCAGGATCTAAGGTGGCTCATCTCCATCCATCACTCTTCAATGGAGTGGAGTCAAACTAGTCGATATGCCTACTCGCGATCCAACTGATCCCGCACGGAGCTTCTCATCCTCTCTGCTCCGGGATGCTGAGTGGGAATACCCTGGCGGGGACGGAAGAACTGCTGCTCGCGTGGCCCTTCCTACAGAAGTCACTACTGCCAACAATCAGGGATTAACCCCAAGCCGATGAGAGCTAGGGGGAGGAAGCACCGAGGCGGCACTCCCTCCCCCCAACAGTTGTCATCGGGGATCCTAGAGAGAGGTGAGAGAAAACCCTAGAGAGAGAGAAAAAACCCCATCTAACTCCATACTTGATCATGAGCCTTTGCTTAATCTATATTATCAGTGTAATATATATCATTTAGTTGAATCTACTCAGTCTAATAATAATGTTATTTATCTACTTTAATCTACTTGTTCTTATAATAGATGTTTGCAAAGAGTTATATCTCTCGTTGGGACGCTTGGTCTCACCCTGTGGGTTTCCACATCTTCTAGGTGGTCGTGCACAAAGAGGTAGAGATTGTGCTATTGAGACTGAGTAGAAATAGGAGCACTAGGTGTTGAAAGGTTGGATATCCTTCTAGTGTTTTGTAGTAGAGTCCTATTTTTCATCCTATACTCTCAAGTCCTTGGGAGGTTTTTATGGTTTTATATATCAATACAAGGTTTTTGGCCATGTGCCATTGTTGTACAGATATAGCATGTATGCATGTGAACATGTTATCTATTGTAACAGCTTGTGTCTAGTGAGCCAATGAATAGTGTATGTAATAATCTTATCGCATGAGGTATACATATATATAGGTGGCTTTTGTGGACTCTGATGTAATATGTTTCCACTCGAGGTGGATATGTGATATACATTTTAATTCACCATGTTTTATAGTAATTTAGTTGTTAGTAATAATTCCATGCTTTGTTTTGATTAATCTTGCTTGTGGCGTGTCAGGGCATCACTATTTGGTTGGTATCAGAGCTTTAGGTTTGCTGAGTCTATAGGGACATAGGAGTAGGGTTTGTGTTTGTTCTAGTATCCTCCAGTTGTCTTATGGTAACTTTTTCATATGTAGAAGAAGAAGAAGAAAAGAAGAAAAGATGGCTGGAGAACATAATGAACATACTACCGAGTGTAGTGTTTCTGCACCAGGTGGTGGTGCTAGGCAACATGCAAGGGTGGATGTTGTGCCTGAGATGCCCCAATTTGACCCCGATGTAGTGGCCAATGCCCCTTTTCAGTCCATGTTTGGATAGTTCATGGCCATGATGAATCATATGGCGAACAGAATGCCCACTCCCCAAGCAAGAGTAGTAGTCCCCAATGTGGAATCTTCAGGTTCTAAGAAGACCTTTGAAAGGCTGAGGCAAGTAGGGGCGGTGGAGTATGAGGGTACGACAGACCCAAAAGATGTAGATCTGTGGTTAACCTAGCTGGAGAAGGCCTTCAAGATTCTCAACATCCCCAAAGAGGATAAGGTGAAGCATGTTGTGTATCTATTGTAGGGGAGTGTTGGCCACTGGTGGGTCATAGAGGAAGAGAAAAGGACCAGTGTCATGATTAGTTGGGAAGAGGTCCAACGAGAGTTTGTGATTCAGTATTTTTTGGAGACCTGTCTTGATGAGAAGATCACATAGTTTGAGAAGATTCGGTTGGGATCTATGATGGTCAATGAGTATGAAGCTAAGTTCATGGAGCTTCTGTGGTTTTGTCCAAATATGGATGCTACAAACAAGGAGAGAATCAGACAGTTCGAGAAAGGTTTGAGTATAGAGTTAATGACTCCGGTATAATCTTTGTAGAATAGAGAGAAGTTTGTCACATTTGTGGAGTCAGTCAAGAGAGTGGAACGATTAGTAGTGGAGAAGCATGAGACAAAGGCCAAGAACAGGCATGTACAATATCAAGGACAATCATCGGGAGGCTTTAAGAATCCTAGATTTTGATCACTGTCATCATAGTAGAGATCGACAAGTCAGTCTTAGTGGTCACCGAGAAGAGGCAGAGGTCATAGCTTTCCACCTACAAGAGCCCAAAGTGCAACATCAGTTTTAGTGACGAGACTGACAAGGCCACAATATGACTCCAAGACTTGCTACAAGTGTGGGAAAGTGGGACAAATAAGATGGAACTTCCCTGTGAGAGATGAAGAAGTTACCCAACAACTGAGATAGAGTTAGCAAGGGTCACAACAACAATAGCAGTTCAACTGTGGCTGTGTAAGAGAATGTGGACAAGCATCACAGACTGGTTCATCTGGACAGGCCAATAGAGGAAGGGGTGATAATAGGAAACAACTCGATTCTAAGTGATGAGTCAGCCTGAAGGAGTGGTCAACCCATGAGTTGTTTCAGGGAAGATGGAGTTGTTTCATTCTGATTTGTCTTCTTCTTGCTTTATATCTATTTTGGTTGACCCAGGTGCCACACACTTTTTTATCACTAGAGAAGTGATTGCTAGTTGTTCCATGTCTATTAATCATAGATGTGGTATTCTTCATTTAGAAACCCCTTTAGTTGGTTCTGTTGAGTTGTGGGAAGTGTGTCCTTCCTATGTCCTTTTTTTTAGGACGCAACATTCAAGTGGATCTTATACCACTTGACATGCATGGATTCTATGTGATCCTTGGAATGGATACTTTGGAGAAGTATCAAGTGGTCTTGGATTGTAATTCTAAGGTGGTGATGAGACATGGGTCTTTCAAGTAGAGAGGAAGATTCTTACAACCTATTTAGTGTCAGTGATGGTCGCAGAGAAGTTGATGAGATAGGGTTGTGATGTGTTCTTGACATATGTGGTGGATATCAAGGTGAGGAGTCTGAGTATGTAGGAGGTTCCAGTTGTTCATGAGTTTGAGGATGTGTTTCTCGATGCGTTCACAGGTGTTCATCTAGTTAGAGAGATTGATTTTGAGATCAATCTAGTCCCAGGCACACATCTGATAGCGTAGACACAGTATAGGATGGTGGCATCAGAGATGAAAGAGTTGAAGAAATAGTTGCTAGAGCTGCTTGAGAAAGGTTTTATCAGGCCAAGTACATCACGTTGGGGTGCTCCCATTTTGTTTGTCAGGAAGAAGGATGGATCCATGAGACTATGAATTGATTACACATAGTTGAACAAGGTGACAATCAAGAACAAGTACCCTTGCCACAAATGTATGATTTGTTCAACCAGTTTTGAGCTTCCATAGTGTTTTCAAAGATAGATCTGAGGTCTGGATATCACTAATTGTAAACTAAGATGGATGACATACTAATGTCAGCTTTTAAGATGAGGTATGGTCACTATGAGTTTGTGGTTATGCTGTTTGGGCTAACCAATGCACCGAAAACGTTCACGGACTTGATGAACAGGGCATTCAGATCTTATCTTGATCAGTTTGTGGTGGTGTTCATATATGACATATTGATAAACAGCCGAGATGGCCAATAGCACAAGAAACATCTACATGAAATGTTGACACTATTGAAACATCATCAGCTATACGCTAAATTCAGCAAATATGAGTTTTGGGTGAAGGAGGTGTCTTTTTTGGGACACGTGATATCTACTGAGGGTTTTCATGTGGACCCAAAGTAGGTTGAGTCTGTGATAGAGTGGGAGCAACCAAAGAAACTGACAAAATTCTACAGTTTTCTAGGTTTGGTAGGATACTACATGAGGTTCATCAAGAACTTCAACATCATGTCGTTACCCTTAACAAAGTTAACAAACAAAGGTGTGTTGTTTGTCTGGGATGACAAGTGCCAACATGCTTTTTAGCTATTGAAGGAGAAGCTGACAAGTACACCAGTGTCAGTGGAGCCAGAGTAGGTAAAAGGCTACATTGTCTTTTGTGATGCCTTAAAGAATGGTATGGGTTGTGTGCTCATGCAAGATAAGAATATTATCTCTTTCACATTGCGATAGTTGAAGAAGCATGAGGACATATATCCCACTCATGATTTGGAGTTAGTTGTAGTTTCTCATGCTCTAAATATCTAGAGACATTATCTATATGGCAGAAGTGCCAGATCTTTACATATCACAGGAACCTGCAATATGTCTTCTCAAAACAAGAGTTGAATATGAGGTAGTGTCGCTAGATGGAGTTAATCAAGTATTATGATTGCACCATAGATTACCATCCAAGGAAGGAAAATGTGGTGGAAGATGCTTTGATCAGGAAGTCTTCATCATCATCATCTGCTGATAAGGAACAATTATATTCCTTGGTATGCCACAAGAGAGACTTGTTAGTGTCTTTGCGTGAGATGAATGTAAAGTTGGAAGTCTCCTTGTTGGAAAGCTTGTTGGCACAGTTGGAGGTGAATCCTACATTGCGGAAGTAGATTAGAGATGCTTAATAGAGTGATATTGTAATACAGTAGATCCGATCAGAGTTTGGTAGTGAGAAGTGTGATGACTTCCACGAGTTTGAGGATGGTATGGTATGTTACCATGGCAGAGAGATGGTACTTGATGTTGATAATCTGAGCAAGTCGGTTCTGGTGGAGGCTCACTCCTCAATGTATGCTATGCATCCAGAAAGCACCAAGATGTACCACAATCTGAAAGATTTGTATTGGTGGCCTGGTTTGAAGCATGGCGTGGCTAAGTTTGTTGCTAGATGTCCTATGTGCCAGCAGGTTAAAGCATAACACTAGAAGCCTGTAGGAACTTTGCAACTATTTCCCATACCATAATGGAAGTGGGATCATGTCATGATGGACTTTGTGGTTGATCTGCCTAGGACATCCAAAGGTCATGACTCCATATGGGTGATTTTTGACATGTTGACAAAGATAGCACACTTTTTTCCTGAGAATACCACGTATATAGTAGAGAAGCTTGCTAAGATATATGTTGATCAGATTGTTCATTTTCACGGTATTCTAGCTACCATCATATCTGACAGAGGTCCTTACTTCACTAGTTGTTATTGGGAATGTCTACACACAGCGATGGGTACACAATTGAAGTTCAGTCTGGAGTTTCACCCGTAGATGGATGGACAATCAGAGAGGACGATCCAGATTCTAGAAGACTGTTGAGAGAATGTGTTTTGTAGTTTTTGGGCAGTTGGGATGTACACCTTAGTTTGATATAGTTTGCCTACAGTAATAGATATCAGAGGATTAGTCGATATTGCAGTGCATGAGGCGTTATTTGGGAGACATTTTAGATCTCCGTTATTTTGGTACAAAACTGGCGATTATCAACATTTGGGTCCTGAGCTTGTACAATAGGAAATAGAAAAGATCAAAGTGATTCAACAGCAGTTGAAGGTAGCACAAGATAGGCAAAAGTTGTATGTAGATAACCAACATAGACTGTTGGAGTTCTAAGTGAGAGACAAAGTATATCTCAAGGTCTCTCCTTGGAAAGGTATTTTGAGGTTTAGGAAGAAGGGTAAATTAGCTCCTAGATATATGTGACCTTACCTAGTGGTGGTGCGTGTTGGAAAGGTGACTTATAAGTTGGAGTTGCCACCTGAGTTGCACAAGTTACATCCAATGTTCCATGTGTCTATGTTGAGGAAGTACCATCCTGATACAGAGATGGTGTTGCAGCCAGTGGAGGTTGAGATAGATGAGGATATATCTTATGTGGGGGGTCCTGTGTTGATCCTGGACAAGAGGATCAAGAAGTTGAAGAAGAAAGATATAATGTTGGTGAAGGTTTTGAGGGATCATCATGGCGTTGAGGAGGCCATGTGGGATCTTGAGGAGGAGATGCGTAGGAAGTAACTGTCTCTTTTCTTGTAGGATTTTAGGGGCAAAATTCTTGTTTGGGGTTTATGGTTGTAAGGCCCCTAACCTAGCACAGTGCTCAAGTATGCTTGATATGCTTAATAGATTCTTAGAACCTTAATCTAATCCTTTTGGATGCTTTTATAACATGTGACAAGCTTATGTTTTTAGTTTGGTCTTGTTTGAATGTCGTTTGAGCCATGTTTGCTTATTTTGGACCAAATTGCAATTTACCCAAGTTGAGGGGTTATCTTGCAATTTGTCACATGTAGAGTGTGTTTCTTGTACCTTAGCATCATCAGAGAGAAGGTGATTCTATGGTGTGCCTTGTTTGGACCATGGTTGATGATGTGGCATCTTGTGGTGATGCTAGGGTTTCTAAGGTTTGCCTTGTTGTTGAGTATCGACCTTGCTAGGGTTTGAGTGTGTTGCGACTGCAACACCACTTTTGGATGAGTGTTGTGACTGCAACATTTACTCTAGAAGTTGCTTTGTTTGACCATGGTGATCTTGATGTGGTTTGGTTGTCATGCTTTGTCCTTTAGTGATGTGTTTCGACCATGTGGTGATGTGGTGACCTAGTCTAGCGGTCGCTACAAGAGCTTGGTTTTCTTCGACCGCATCAAGGGTGTTGGTGACCTAAGTGGTCGATACCTTACCTAGGTTGTATCAACCTTTGATACATGCAATTTTTTAGTGGTTTCATGGATGTTTTCTTGGTGGACAACTGTCTTGGTGATGCTCTCTTGTGTTTACACCTCATACCTTCCACCTCCCTCCTACCCACATTTATATATGTGGTCTCTCTTTTACATGTAAGCAATTCTTTTAGCTCTCTTTCCTTGTCCTTTTTTGCTTGGCAGACCTTAGAGCTTGGTGGAGCTAGAGGGTGCTGATCTAGGTGCTTTGGTGGCTGATCAACCTTACATGTGGTGTTCTTGAGCTTGATCATCCTCCTTGTGATGATCTTTAGTGACCTTCTTCCTTGGTAAGTGGTTTAGGATGCTTGATCTCATTTTCCTTAGCACCCTACCTCTCTTTCTTCTCCATACTGGCCATGAAACTATGGTGCAACCATGGTGGCTATCTTGAAGATCTTCTCTTCACAAAGGTCAGAGACTGTGGTTTGACCATGGTGGTACTTATGTGAGAAGAAGCTCTCTTCTTTCTTCTTCTTGTTCAACCTAGGGTTGTTACCCTCTTTCTTGAGCCTTCCTTTGGACATTGTGTTCTTCTCTTTCGAGGTGATCTTCTGGCCTAGGATTTGATCTTTGTTGGAGGAACTTTCTCTCTCTTAGAGCATGTGTTGTTGGGAGCTTGATCTCCTCATAAGGTGTGTTATATAACTCTTCTCCCTCTTCTATTATTTCTCCTTAATTGTTCTTGCATGCTATATTTTTCATCTCTAAATGTGATATAAAGATGGTAGATGTTGTTATCATGATCTAAGGTTTATGACTTTGTAGTATTCTCATGTAGATTGCTCTCTTTCCTAAACCCCAATTTCAAGTACCTGATTGTTAAGTGATGTTGAGGTGATGTTCATGCATGCATCATGATCCTTGGTTTTATCACCATACTACGGTTTGACCCTTATGTTTTTGTTGAGGTTTTGAATTTGTTTTTTACAAGGTTGAAGCTTGGTCTTGTCTCTTTTAGTGTTGTTTCTTGGTGGATCATGTTGGAGATCCATTTTAGGGTTTTTGATGGCCATCTTATATGGATTTTTGCCCTCCTATTTGGTGATTAATGTTTTGACATTTTCCATCTATATTGATTATGGTTTATAGCCATAGGTTGGTAGTTTTGGATATTACCTATGTTGGGTCGTGTAGCCAAATTGATTACCTCCTTACAAGGCGGGTGGATCGTAACATATGCAAGGATTGTAAAGTGATTCCTGGCGAAGAACTCACGACCCAACATAGGTTGGTAGTTTTGGATATTAACATGAAGATCAATAAAGGCAAACATAACGGAAACCAAGATAGCAGGATCAAGTGGTGGAATCTTAAAGGAGAAAAGAAATTGACTTTTCATGATAAACTCATCAAGGAGGTAACTTGGAACTTGGAGTCTGATGTTAACACTATGTGGCATAACATGAGCTCCTGCATAACAAAAATTTCCAAAGAGGTTTTGGGGGAGTCTAAAGGTTGTGGACCTCCACAGAAGGAGACTTGGTGGTGGAATGATGAAGTACAAAAGGCTATTAAACTGAAAAGGGAGATCTATAAGAGCTTGCCCAAATCTGGAGATGATGCAATGTTCCAAAGATACAAGCAAGCAAAGAAAGAAGCTAAAAGGTGGTTCGGGAGGCAAGGTCTAGATACTTTGATGATATGTATAAGAAGATGGACACTAGAGAAGGGGAAAACGATATATATAAAATGTCTCGTATAAGAGAAAGGAAAGGAAGAGACTTGAGTCAAGTAAAATGCATAAAGAATGAAGATGGTAGAGTATTGGTGAAGGATGATGATATCAAAAACCAGTGGAGAAATTACTTCCATAAGCTTTTCAATGGAGATACTGCATATAATGTTAGCGACTCGTGTGACATGGATACGAGAGATATCATTTACACACGACGAGTTTCACCATTTGAGGTCAAGAATGCTTTGAAAAAGATGAAAATGAGAAAGGCATGCGGACCAGACAATATTCCCATTGATGTATGGAAGAGTATGGGGGATGAGGGAGTTACATGGTTAACAAATTTCTTTAACAAGATTATGAAGACCAAGAAGATGCCAGATGAGTGGAGAAATAGTATTATAGTCCCAATCTACAAGAACAAAGGTGACGTTCAGAGTTGTACAAACTATAGAGGTATCAAGCTGATGAGTCACATGATGAAGCTTTGGGAGAGGATTATGGAGCAGAGGTTAAGATCTATAACACATGTATCAAACAACCAATTTGGTTTCATGCCTGGAAGATCAACAACAGAGGCTATTTTTCTGATAAGGAGGCTTATGGAGAAGTATAGACAAAGCAAAAGAGATCTTCATATGGTGTTTATCGATCTAGAGAAGGCTTATGATCGAGTACCCAGAGAAGTGTTATGGATGGTTTTGGAGAAAAAGGGTGTGCCTATCCAATACATTGACTTGATCAAAGACATGTATGATAGCTCTACTACAAGTGTCAAGACTCCTGGAGGAGAGACACCAACTTTTCCTATTACAGTTGGGGTACACCAAGGATCCACACTCAACCCATATCTATTCGTTCTGGTTATGGATGAGTTAACAAAGAATGTTCAGGATGATATTCCTTGGTGTATGTTATTTGCTGATGATATTGTTTTGATTGACGAAACAAAAGATGGATTGAATGATAAAGTTGAATGTTGGAGAAAGGCATTGGAATCAAATGGATTGATGATTAGCAGGAGCATAACTGAGTATATGCATTGCAATTTCATCCAATCTTGCAGTGTGAATGATGGAGCCAAGTTGGACGGAGTAGATATACCAAAATGTGACAAATTTTGTTACTTAGGTTCTATTATTCAAATAGACGGGGATGTCCAAAATGATGTTTGTCACCAGATCACTGTAGGATGGTTGAAATGGAGGAGTGCAACTGGAGTTTTATGCGATCAGAAGATCCCTCTCAGGTTAAAAAGTAAGTTTTATAGAACAGCTATACGACCAGCCATGCTCTATGGGAGTGAATGTTGGGCGGTGAAGAAACAAGGTCTCAACAAGATGAATGTGGCCGAAATGCGTATGCTGAGATGGATGTGTGGGAAGACAAGAAAAGATCGTTTGAGAAATGACTATATCAGGAATAAAGTGGGGGTGGCGAGCATATAATTCCTAACTACCCCAATACGATAAGGGTCCACACAGCCTTCATCAGGCCAATGTAGCCACAAATCAAAGGGGAGAGGGGTCAATCCTGTAGGCATACACATAAGCAAATAGTGTCGTAACCATCGTTTAGACCGTGGTGGTCTCCGTCATGTGTACGTTCGGGGTAACCTGCACCCATCAAACGGTAGGATACCTGTAATGATATACCGGCAACCAGTAAGGAGTGAGGCAGCCTCCGGGCCCACAAATTTGTGGGACATGCGGAGTGAGACAGGTGGACATTCTATTTCTGCCCCATCCATCATGAAACGTTTCGCGAACTTGAGACAACCCAAAGAAGAGATCAGGGATTTCCCTAATGAAATCAGAACTTGCTTTTATCTCATACTACTCTTTCGATACATAATCGAATGTTTTCAAAAACAAGAAAAATCTTTCTCATATCGAATGAAACCATGCTATTATTACTTAGTGCTCATATTTCATATGGCGAAGGCATAGTACTCTTTTTTCTCTCAAATCAAAACCTCATTGGCGCCAAGTGTGAGGTTCTGTTTATTACATAACCATAGATGAGGATATCAAATCCCATTGAAGCGGCTAATCCCAGACTATTGTATTGAAATCTGGGTTTAACCATTGCATAGCATCGTAAATACCGATTCCAGGTGATACTGATCCGCTGGGAGAATTGATAAACAAATACTGCTCTTTCTTCTTTCACCTCTCTCTCATTCCATTGCTATCAAAGATCAAGCAAACAATACAGACAAATTCCTAAGGCATGGACGATTCTATTATTCGATCTATATTTCTAAGGGAAAAAGAAAGACATCACCGATAGAGGAATAATTGCTTGCTTTTTTCTAGCGAATGAACTGGGACTCTCCTAAACTATGTTCTGCCTTTCATACTGGCATTGACTGATGCAAAATTCTACGCTCATTACGTGGTTGGTGCTTTCTCCTTTAGCAGTAGCCGAGCATTCTTCCTTTTCTGGAAGTGACATTACGCTTGATTCAAAAGTCGTTATCTTATATAGCTGCATTTTGATACTTCCATGTTTTTTGTCTTAACGAACATCCATGAAAAAGAAAAGTGGTCTTTCATATATGTGCATTTTGTTTGAATCACTACCTTATTATATGAGATTCTTTGTTTACTTACTTCGTAACCTCGGTTAGTCATAAGCTTGAAATCCGATTGAAAGACATAACAAAGTACGCTGAGTGGGAGAAAGTCGTTCAACCCACGCAAACGCAAGCAAGACTAAAGGAGAAAGAGGTGCAGTAGGAATGAATGGGATCAATGCAGTTGCCCAGGCATACAATGCATTTAGTATACTGAACACCAAGACAGATGCAACAAATTCCAAATTCAACATTTACGCACGTGATTCTCCCCTTTGCCTTCTCTTTACGCCTTTCTTCTCTAGCTGCTACTTTTCTACTTGAATGCGCTCTACCTTTATGCTATTACGAGTGAATGCTTTCATGCTAGTAATTTCTTACATAACCTCTTCTAATGAATTTCATGAATTCATAAATGAATCCACGAATGAATCCATTACTTCTAATACGATAATGAAAAGCGAGTGAACAGAACCTTTATCCGATACTTCCTTTGCCTCTATCAACCTATCTATTTGACTTATGCGACTTCTCTAGCTTCTTTCTTGTCTTAGTGTCATTTTCTTTCTTTTGTTTGACTCAACTCATATCTCTTCTCTAAGAAGGACCGTGTGACCAAGGCTTGATGGAAGCTCGTCCCTATACCTATTATAGTAGGGCGGGAAAGAAGAGAAATAGAAAGAAAAGAAGTTGTGGCAGATCGAAAGAGCGGACTTTGGGATTGGAGTTCCAAGTTGTTATCAGCTGGAGGGAAGATGACATTGATACAACATGTGCTTAACTCCAATTCTTGTTACCTTCTTCAAGCTTGTAATCCCCCTAACTCAGTTCTTTTGCAGCTTGAGAGGCTATTTGCAGGTTTTCTGTGTGGAGACACAGAAGGAGAAAGGTTATGTAATAAAGATCATGGTCTGCATTATGTTACCCTTATGAAGAAGGGGGTTTGAATTTGAGAAGCTTGCAAGACACATTGAATCAATATGAAAATCTGGTGGAAATTTAGATCAAGAAGATGTCTGTGGCAGAAAGTCATGCAGGATAAGTATGGTAGTTGGCTCCAGCATAATCTCAGCTCACCAATTTCAAGAAGGTTGCATCAAGGGAAGATGATGGCAGAACACCACAGACGCTGGAAGATTGGGGCAGGTAATATCTCCTTCTGGCATGATACCTGGTTTGGACACAAACCTTTGGCTGACAGAACTGAGGTTCATAATGATCACTTGATGGTGAAAGAGTTATGGTTTGAAGGCAACTGGGATATACAAAAGTTGTCACAGGTAGTCCACCCTCGGCTATCCAGATCAGTCAGGTTCCTATCTTCCATGGAAAGAAAGATATTCCCAGCTGGTAGCTGGATCCTAAAGGCATTTTCTCAACCAAGTCGGAACTACTGGAGACAAAAGCACAACATCATTATGTCATTGCAGCAGATTTGGAAGCCTTATATTCCTAAGATGTTTTCCTTCCTCAGCTGGAGAGTGTTGCAGGATCTGATTCCATTTTGCAAAGGAGAAAGATTCAGTTGGCATCAAAATGCCAATGTTGCCAACATATTGAGGACTCTAATCACTTATTCTTTAAAGGTCCTGTTGCTCAACAAGTTTGGGCATATTTCTATAGGAGTTTTGGACTGCCACCATGTCAAGCAGATTGCGCAGCTGTTATTTTGAATTACTGGACCTTGTCCTCTCCAACTGGAAACAGCCATCATATAAGATCAGCCTGACCAATTTTTATAGTTTGCTTTCTTTGGTTAGGGAGAAATGCAGCTAAACATGAAGCTAAAGCCTTCTCTGCTCATAAAGTAATCCAGGACATCAAGGGTTTTCTTATTCTTTTCTTTTTCTCTATTCTATTTCCAGCCAATAGCCTATATCCGAAGGAAGGCGAGAAGCACAAAGCAAATTGATAGAAAGTCCCCGCCGAGCCATGCAGACTGACTTGACCGAGATGCTGCATTGGAGAAAGGGTGGATTTGCAGCTAAAGCGAGACATGTTTGATTTGATTTTATATAGAATACGAGGTCCACCTTCTACATAGTCAAAATAGTCAAAAGAAGTCAACGAGAAAGCAGTCACAGAAATCTATTTAGCAAGAAGAAATGCCTATAGAAAAGGGCCCAAAGGGATAATCCCTGAAAGAAATTCAAAGAATTTATGGTTGGCTTGGTTAGACTCAAAAATGAAGTATCCCGACCGATACCTTCTTAAGCTACAGGTCCCATGCAAAGAGTCAAGAGTCAAGAAGTGCACATTAGGAAAAGGGGGATCCGGGTCTCCCAGGGGTTTACCGAGTTGAGATCGTCCACCGGCTCGTCAACCCGAAAGACAAAACCGCTTAGTGGCTTTCTTTATAAGCTTTATAAGTCAGTACTGCTTGAATCATAATCATGACACCACCAACTTTTCCTTTTCCCGAACCTTCCAGTTACGAAAAAAGAGACCGACATCAAAGCGGAGTCATGCTGCTCAAGTCTCCGATGAATCAATTTTGATTTTCCGGGTCTTTTAGCATGTTTTTCTCTTACAAATGAATTTTCATGAGCCATGAACCCGCCCAGTTCTCCCTTTTCGGTTTCCCCTTCCGAGAAGCAAGAAAGAGCAAGAAAGACTTAACATTACCTTCGTGAGAGTGAGAACCTGGCAAATCGTCATTTTTGCATTCGAAATTCAAACCCAAAAACATAATCAAAGACTGGTGCTCACTTGAGTAGATCCCGGCTTTCTTCCACTTACTTCTACTATTCCCTATTTGTCTTCTAAAGCTATGCGCTCTTCCTATGACTAGGTTATGAAATAATAGAAGAAGTCAGCCCTAGCAACTCACCCATTCTGTTGAAAGAGAGCCATGTTCCGTCTCTCTATTTCGTAACTCGTTCAAGTAAAGGCACGGAATCATGTTATTATCATTTACTATGTAACCGCCCCGTGGGTGACTTTTTGACTCTTTCGGCATCTGGCGCTTATCTTGCTTTGTTCCTTGTTACTTTAAAGGTCAGCTTATTTATTTGAAAGAGTAATGGCTCATCGCTTCAGCCGCTGGCAGATGCCTATTTCTTTTACCTGTTGGTCCTTTAACTCCGGCTTCTCCTTGTCACAGATGGGACTGATCTTGGCTTCGCGGTGATGGTTATATTATTGTATAAGAATAAGAAGAAATACAAAGATCTTCCACTGAGCGCCACCCCCACTTTATAATCCCTAACTACCCCGTGAGGGCCGACTCAGATGGTACGGACATATGCAACGTAGACCTACTAGTGCGCCTATACGAAGCAATGCTATTGAGCCAAACACTATAAATAGAAGAAGAGGAAGGCCTAAATTAACATGGGATGAGCTTATAAAGAGAGATTTTGAATCTCTACATCTCAATCAGAATATGACCCATGATAGAGCTGAATGGAAACGAAGGATCCATGTAGCCGACCCCAACATAGTTGGGATTGAGGCTTAGATGATGATGATGATGATGATTTATTATGGTTTATCTCTAGTTTGAAGATGGTTATTGTGTGGTGGAAGTAGTTTGACCTTAGTGGTCGCTACACTTACCCCAATATTTTTGGCCGATACAAGTTGGGTTAGTCTATTTCAATTGACATGCCCTTGTCTTAGGATGGGTTTGATTCAGTCAAAGAGCTTCAAGTTGGTTCTATTTCATTCGACACCCATGTGACCTTGTTGTTGTTGTTACACTTAAATATTTGTGTTGGTCGCAACACATGTTTTCCTTGGTTGGTCGCTACCCTTAGAGGGTTAACCCCTTGGTTTGCTACATTTGCATGAGTGGACTTATGGTCACTACAAGGTGTCACCTAGGATGGTCGACAGACATACATGGGTACATGGTCGCTACATATGTGTAAGATGGTAAGGTTGCTACATGTGTACATGTAAATGACGGTTGAAACTTAGTGATGTTTGGATGGTTAACTAATCAGGTTAATGATGGTGTTTTAACTCTAATGTGTTCCAAAAAATTGGGAGATGGTATATCTAATATTTTGTGGTAGAAGAATACTATGAAACCATAATTGTGTATGCATGTGAAACCCTAACCCTAAACCTAGGGTATGGTATCCTTATTGAACTTGTCTTTATGTATAGCATGTAATTATATTTTCTCTCTCCTACTTGTATGCTTCTAACTATGTAGGTTGAATGAGTGCCATAGCTTGTGAATTCTATGATGGTAATTATAAGACACAAAATGTTGTCTATGAGCCTTGATGAGGCATGTTGAGACGATAATGATGTGATTGGGTTTGATGACCTAGCAAAGGCTTTATGCCTAGTATGAGGTGTTATCCTCCAATGATGTGATGATAGATTGATATCTCATGGAAGTATGAAAATGATGATAGCCTTTTATGGCAGTGGTATCATGTGATGATGTGATAAGTTTATACTTCAAATGCTTTATATATTTTGAAGTCGTAATATGCCCTTATATTCATAGAGTTTGTTTAGGGTTTATATGTTTTAACTTGACTGATGCTAAAAGTTACCCAACTGGCTTAACTAATCAAGTGAAACCCTAATCATGTAGCTTCCCTCTGCATATATCCATCTTTGTCATCGGTATTAGCTAGATGGTGAAATGAGCAATTCCTATGGGAAACTCAAAGCACATATTATTGAATATGCGAGGTGCAAGTCGAGGTATCACTGTGTATCCTTACTACATTGGGATGGCTGAGGTCATACCCTGGTAGGATAACGGTCTATACCGTATCCCAAATAATGTGATTCGGTATATGTGATAGGATTATTGGGATGACTGCGATCATACCCTAGAAGAACAACGACTGTGGTCGTATCTCAGTTTCACTAGTGGCTTAACCTATATACCAAGGTGGATAAGGTTGTTTTGTTGTTGGACTAGATATGTCACTACGACAGACTCAGACTGAATGGGGTGTGGAGAGATCATGGATTCTGGTTCTTCTATTGATCTTGTATGGCACTGAATTCGACTTAGCAATGGTCAGTTGGAGCATGAGTGGTATACCTCATCTCCTCAGGGCATAATAGAATATGTAATACATCTGTGTAGTATACTTGCTTAGGTATGAATGCGTCTCAAATTGGATGACCCTTTGCCTTATATCTTATATTGATTTCTTGGATTATAATGTGGTAAGAGAAATCAATGTTATACATGTTCTTTGTATTCCTTCTTTAAGTAATAATTGTTCTACTGCTCAGTGGTAACTACCTAATTTGCTTAATTTGTATTATCACTTTAATACATATCATTTAGCTGAATCTTCTCAATATGATAATAATGTTATTTATCTTATTTAATCTACATGTGCTTATAATAGACATTGGTAGAGAGTTATATTTCTTGTTGGGATGTTTGGTCTCACCCCGTAGGTTTCCACATCTTTTAGGTGGTCGTGTATGAAGAGGTAGAGATTGTGCTATTGAGGTTGATCAACAAGAGGTTGGATATGTTTCTAGTGTTTTGTAGTAGAGTCCTATGTGTCATCCATGTACTCCCAGGTCCTTGGGGAGGTTTTTGTGGGTTTATATATCAATACGAGGTTTTTGGCCATGTGCCATTGTTGTACAGATATAGCGTGTATGCATCTGAACAAATTATCAGTTTTAACAGGTTGTGGCCAATGAGTCTGTAAATAGTGTATGTAATAATATTTTGGCATGAGGTATATATATAGGTGGCTTTTGTGGACTCAGATGCAATATGTTTCCACTTGAGGATAATATGTGATATCGATTTTAATTCACCCTGTTTTATGTTAATCTGGTTGTTAGTGATAATTCTACACTTTGTTTTGAGTATTCTCACTTATGGCGCATCAAGGCATCACAATCATGATGCTAAAGCACAACAAGCACGTCCAACATATGACAAATTGCTAGATACACCCTCAACATGGGTAAACTGCAACTTGATCCAAAATAAGCAAACATATAGCATAATTAGCTCAAACATCATGGAAACTAGACCAAAATGAAAGCATAAGAATGTCACATGTTATTTAAAAACATCACATGATTAGATTAAGGTTTTTTTAAGCATCTTATGATACTAAGAAAATAAGATCAAGCATAAAGCTAGGTCAGGGGTCTTACAGTATCTGATATCCTTTACCTAATCAATACCTCCATTATTGTCACAGTATCTCTACTGTGTCATCAAAGGTTGGAATATCTTTAAGTTCATCCATATGACCTTCTAGATCCATATAGTATTCACTCTGGTGTTCACAACACAAGGATATGTGGCTTCTATTGTATAATTGAATTCATGGTCTGTAGTTTAGAACTATTCCAACTTGTAACTCTTTTCACATTTTATATTGCTATCACTTTTGTCATTTTGGAAGCTTGAATCAGTGTAACCCTTACACTCAACTCTTCCTTGTTTCTATAATCTAGCAACTTATCTGTTAGTGCTTTTCAAGCACTAATGGATGTCTCTTAATGACATTCTAATGACCTTCATTAGAAATTTATATCATCTTGTCATTTTCAATACATGCAAGACTTATGGGATGAGTACTTTATATAACATACAAGATAGATCCATTTTGTATGGAATCTTACTCATGCCTTTCTATTCTTTACAAGAATTTTAACATATGGTTCATGAGAGACTAATCCCACATAACATGGATAGATTCCCTCTAATTGAATCCTTCAGGTTGAACTCTTTTATCACCTTGCTATTGTATGTGCTCACACTTAAGTCGTGAAACTTTCAAGAACTATCTCTATAGATCTTGATCCCTATCACATAGGATGTTTCACCTAATCCTTCATTGTTGAACGTGTTTTCATGCCAGGTATCAATGTTTACATTATTGAGATGTTATTTCCCATCAAATGTAGAATATTCATATATGCTCCCACTAAATCTTTTATAACCACATATTTCATCTTTTGTCTTGGCTCAAGTCAAACTTTTTGACTATCTTTGTCAAAACTAAGATTTCATCACTGAGGTTCTTGTCTAAACCTCTAGATTGAACTTTGTAGCTTATAGACTTTGTTTGAATTCATGAAGTCATAAAAACTTCAAGTTGTGTCACGTACACATCTTTTCAAATATTCCTTTTAAGGAATGCAATTTTTAGTTTCATATTCCAAATCTTATAGTCTATACAAGCTTCAACAAGAAGCATGACAATTGGTAAAGGAATTTTATCATGTTCAACAACTTGAACTAGTTTTAAAACATTAATAACCAATTTGTCCCTTTAGGTTATCCATGTTGTTTTCCTCTCTTGAAAACCCAGGTGCACCCTTTGGGTCTTACCGCTTTAGGTGGTACTACCAAGTTCATACCTTGTTAGTTAGCATGGACAACCTAATGGCCTTAAGCCATTTCTCATATTCTAGTTCTCAATAGCTTCTAGTTGATTTGTTGGCTCATCATCTTATGACCAACTGTCTAAGTTATTAGATTCATAATCTTTCAATATCAGATGTATTCTACTAAAACTATGAGGTTCTACATAACATAACAAACTTGAGATTCGACAACAATTTGTGATTCTCACTTGTTCTTATTGTACCTTCTTGTTGACCTCAAACATTTCGAGTTATACTTTTACTCCCATTGATTCTTTTGGAATTCAGTTATCCTAGAAACAAACACTTTGTTGTAGGATTGGGATTAATAGCAGTGTTCAACAATTAGGTTTCTGGATAAACTTTTCAAGAAACTATTTTCTTTATATAAGTTTCAATCCTTAAGACATATCTGGAAATTCCCATATCATATCATATATGAAGTCTTTTAAACTATTTTAGAGGGTACATTTTTTTAGTGTAAAGCATGTATCTTTGAGGAGATTAGAAGGTTAGATTAAATGATAATCACATCATGACCCATTAGGTTGTAATTCCTTCTTCGTGTTCAAGATGGATTTGACTTGTGATACAATATCACAATCCATCCAGAAGGTCCTCAAACTAGTGATGTAAAGTATTTCAACATTTTATCACATCAAAGTTTCTTAAAACTTTTATCAAACTTATACTTCATTTATAATCTCCTTCAAATCTTCAAGAGATTCATGTTTGTATTTCACCAAATACAAACCCCATTTCAATGAGATTATCAGTCTATATAATGAAGTATTTATCTTTAACATTTATTCTATAAGTTTTTCATACATCAATGTGTACAAGGTCTAATAGAATGTTTTCTCTCTCCATTAAACCTAGTGAGAGGTTATTTCTCATCTTTCTCATAAATGAGACTTGCGTGTCTCTTATTGGTTCATATACCAAAATAGTCTAGATAAACATCAACATGGATTCTAGAAATAGATTTCTCATACATGTGCTATAGATGACAGTGCTAAAGATTGATTAAGTTATTAATTATAATATTTGGTATTTATTTTATAAACATTCATCTTTATATCCTTTCAAATAAAGATCACTATATGTATATCATATATATACATATACATATCCAATCTCCACATATATACTAGGTATCATATATATGCTATATAGCACAACGTAAGCATACAATATAAAACATTAGCGATGGTTATGGCCATATATACTATAATTCCTTGGAGCCACAAGGAATTACTTCCACCTAGGTCAACATCACATCACATGCATGAACATGTTGTTGGTGTATATCTATGCTTGCCAATTTGGGTTGATCAATTCGACCCTTGAATCGGTCGCCTTGCCTCTTGGCCAGTCAGTTGGTTTCCTAAAAGGATCGATTGGCCTCCTATCCAATTGATGTCTGGACACCTCCAAGTTGTCAGTTGCGACCACCAGGCAGTCGGTTTGCTTCTCCTATAGTCTGCCTTCTTCGATTCTCTGACCGATTAGCTCATCACATGAAACAGTCGGCCCGCCTGACAGTGATCGTCATCTTCATCGTTGTAAGAAAAGAAACTATCATATTGCTATTACATGGTAATGAGAAACCTCGAGTTACATTCGAGGGGTGCAAAGGTAAGAATGAATAATACTTTTACATTAGGAAGAAGAAGGTAGAGGCTCAGTATGCAAATTGAGACAAAATAGGAATAAAACCAAACAATCCAACCACACACAAATATTTGGATTATTGGCGATAACCATGCTATACATCCACCATCAAAACTCACTTTTAGGGTGACATGTGTAAATTGCATATATATATATATATATGTATATATATATATGTATGTATGTATATATATATATATAGAGAGAGAGAGAGAGAGTGAAGCTGAAATACACTCGAGTGTATCGGAGATGCTTTGCACCTCTATCATTTTCCATGATGAAGTAATTATTTTGAAAATGTAAATCATTGATTTTCTTAAATATCTTATGAACATTTTATATAATAAATTTGAGCTCATTTGGACACTTATAGGTCATGCACCTAAAGGAGGTAAAAATCATGCATTTCAAATTAGTTTTGTACGTCGATTATGGTGTCCTTGGATGAGTGACATACAATTATCCAAATGGGATCAAATTTTATGTAGGGCCTATTATGATTGCAAAAATGAAGATCAATGGATTAGATTTTGCAAATATAAGGTCTACATAGGAAAACATCATTGGGGTGTACGATGTGATCTTCACACTCGAGTGTATTCTAGCCTGACTCTCTCTCTCTCTACTCTCTCTCTCTCTCTCTCTCTCTCTCTATATATATATATATATATATATATATATATATATATATGGTCTTTGATCGGATATATATACATCAAGAAATTTATGTATTCACATTGTATGCAATAAAAAACTATGAAAACCAAAATCTGACCATATCGATTATCCCAAAAAATAGTAAATTGACATGGCTTTCATACCAATGTATGGAAATACGTGCACAGATTAGGCACCAGAAACAAAATATTTACTATCGTATTCCACAAGAACATCATGATCACGTCAACAACTATATAATGGGAAGTATGGTTGAATGAGTTCATAGCTGACCTTGGATCAAATCCAGTGACTATAACTCATTGCAGTAGTTGTGCACTCCTAGTTGCACTAGGAAAATGACAACAACTCCACCATGCACAGTAACTTGAACAACGTCTACAGTAGCTCCTGTAGTCTCCACCACGAACTACAGGTTGACGTTGTCCTCCTAGGGATAGACAATGACCACCTTGCCTCTATGGTAGTCCACACAGACCTCCTAGAACTCATGTTGTTCTACTAGAATAGAAAAGAAGGAGTTGTCCCTCCTGTTGGTGTACTAGTCAGCAACTTACTCTCCCATAATTGGTCTCCCTTACTATCCCTCTGTTTAGCGGGTAGGACTTGCTTGGGCTATCTATTGGTTACCACAACCAGAGAGGACAATAATTGTCTGAGGTAATTGAGTTGTGTATCTGGGAAGCCCCCATTACCCCTCTATTTATAGGGGTTAGGGTTTGGGTTTCCAGTCTGTGTGGGAATGGAGGGCCAAAAGATCATAAATTTTCACAACCTATGATAAGTGAACCAGTCATCTTACTAGTGAACCGGTTGGTTAGCAGTGTGAGTTGATATGTTCACATAGTGAACGGATCATTTCACATTGTTTCCCAATCAGTATTAATTTAACAATTTCTTTCCATTAATTTCAAACATTAATCCTTGTACCAATCAAATTGAACAAGTGAAACAATCAGCTATTCTCATGAATCGAGAAAATCACCAATTGCTCAGTTGGCATGTCTTAGTTGATCGATTTGCTAGGTGAACTGGTTGTCTCACCAACCCTGATATGATCGGTTGGTGTCGTGACTCATGCATAATTTAGCTAATTTAATTTTCAATCAACGTGACACTCCAACTGGTCATTTCATCACATGAACTGATCAGTTGGGAGACCAGTCAGCTGATTTGTTGCTTGAATTTGAATACCCAAATATTTTGGTAATCAATTCAATCATCATTCATGATTAAACTCCTCTTCTAGGTGTATTTTATGTGTGTGACCCTATCGGCCACATACCACATTGGCAGTGAATGTCCATAACTAGTTTATGACATCACAAGAAAAGAGTGGTGCCTAGTCACACATTAGTGCTATCCAAGTGAATTGAAAGTTGGAGAACAATTTCAAGCTACAATCTATGTAAGGTGTTATAGTGATTGTATAATTCCTTTGTCTCTGATATCTTGAATGAACTCGAGGCATGGAAACTCATCCTCTCAATGTTCAATCCATGTTCCTTGAACCTAGAGCAGATTGTCTGAGATATATGTGACCTCAATATCATATATAAATTCACATGTGCATGTGCATGCTTTTCTCAGTCTCGCTTATCAAGTGGCTATGATATCAAACTCCAATAACAGGGACAAATCCCATCTACATCATTCACAGTCAATACCCATGTGTCACAACTACCCAATTATCACCCTTATGGTAATCCTTATTTAGGGTTACGTTCGATGATGTCAAAGTATACTGAATGACATATGATGAATGTATTGACCTAAGGTTTAAGAACCACAATCACCACCTTCACTATGAGAGATGACTATGACCACCATTTCGGGTTTCTATGTTTCACTCTCGAGGTGGGTTTGTCTGATACACTATTCCCTAACAAATATCTATGTGATTGGTTTGATATCGAATATCATGATTAATGAGATTTTGTCATAAAACCAAAACAAACTCTAGTTTTATGTGTTACTATTGTCATTCTGTCTTCCACAATAACATCCAACTAGGGACATAACAAGAATGTACATACTCTTAACATCTGTATGATCTCGTTGTTCAGCTACGTTCTTGATGACATATGTCATTGAGTAATTCCATTCTTTAGACATTCATTATATTTCCTCATTATCTCGTAACAGAGTAAAACATAATGAATTGGAAGCTTGGCTTTATTATTATTATTAATCAAATCCTTTATATAATATGTCGTCACAATCATCATATGATTGACTCTCTAGGCATACATACCAACAACGTAAACCGCCTGCAGATGGTGCTCTCTCATTGTTGCTCTCTATTGGGGGAGAGAGTTGAAAACTAGGGCAGGGGGAGAAAGTAGAGAAGAGAAGGAAGCGAAGATGGAAACTAGGTCTAGGTTCCCCAGGCATACTCTGATACCATGTGGAAAATAAGATAGAAGTTAGAAAGAAATTTGTTATTTGATAGAAGACAAACTCTATTCCTATATATAGGAGAAGAGGTCAGTACAAGGGAACCAAACTTAACCCTAATAGGCTAATACAATAAGGCTTGTGTACATAATAAACTAATTAATGTAACATTGACCATTTGTTGAAACAAGATATATATTTAAAATAAATAATAAGGTGTATAAATTCCAAAACCAATTAAATAATTTTTAGTTATATCTCATAACATCATGAGATACGAATAAAAAGTGTAAGCATGTTTAATTCAAACAAAACTTTTTCCACTCATATTGTTATATTTAAATAAAATGTATGTGTACTGGTTTTATAGTTGATACATTCAGGTGACATGTATTAATCGACAAAGACTTTATAAACTCTAATGAGAAATATATCTGATCCCAGATATAGATTAATACCATTGTGAAATAATCCAAATTTCAATATTCGATTGATACTAATCGCGGTAATACTAGTCCCCAAACCATTTCTTGATAATTTGAATTGATCGGATTAGGATTCAGTATGTCCTGATTGTCGAAAACAAGACTAATAAGCAATTGATTAATTGCAACTATACTCAATGGCTAAAAAATAGATAGATGGTAAGGGTTAATATGATCAGGTTGATGTTGGGCATTGATCTTGGTATGATAACCCAAACTAATATACACACAACATGTCACACATGTTAAAGATAGAAAATGGAACCATATCAACCATATACCTAGATCCGATGGAAAGCAAAAAAATGACTTAAGGGGTGCAAATTAAACATGGTCAAGATAGGGTAAAAACAATGTAAAATCTTAAAAAAATTAACCCTTTCTGAAAGGAAAGAAGGTAACCAAATGGAGAAACTTACCTTTAGGATCCACCTCACCCACTTAGACCAAGATGTAACCGTCCAATCCTTAAGCTCAAGACTCTGATAAAAGACTTTATGCTTACACCAAATCTACATGTGTTTCAAATATGTTAGAATGATAGAATAGTGTAACTCAAATGTATGGTCACTATCGCACAATTAGAAATTTGAATCCCAAATTATGAATAATTTTACATAATCCCACCATGTGGCTCGAGTTTGAGTTTGATGCCAAATCTAGATGAATGTCACGATGAATTGATCTTTATTTCAATATTCTACGGTGACTCATTGGGGCAATATTGGTCCAATTCATTTCTTGTTAATGTAAATTGACCTGATTAGGATTAAATATGTCTCGGTCTTCACACAAAAAAATAGATTTAGTAGTGTAACAAATGTATGTGTATCCATGGATAGTTTTAGAATCCAACCTCAGACCCATGGCCGAACTCAATTCACAATTGGGTGGCACATGCAATGAGTATTTTGTCAAGTACGTGCGCATTCTATTTTGTTGCCAAGTCCACATTTGATATATCTGATAAAGCACCTAGGATCGTCGCTCTCAATCCGAATGCATGCTCATGAATTAATTATTTAAATATAACTAAATCGATATGACGGGATGACAATGTATACAAAAAGCCTTTTTTGTCTTTTTGTATGCATGAGAACAAAATCAAAGCTTTTCTTCCTTAATTTTGCTCTCATGTATACAAGAGGACAAACAAGATCCAAAATGAGTGCTACTTTTGGTCCACATAATATTTCATAAAAAAAATGTCAAGCTAGGAGGAAAAACACAGATCGGGACGAGTTGGTGTTCAAGAAGATAATATGATTAACTTGTCTTGGTTTATCAGAAGAGGGAGACCGGGAGAGATGGGAGAAGGGAAGTGATATTATTACTTGGGCTCCGGGACGCTGCCGCCACCTCATCTCTTTCGCATCCCCACCACCCTCAACCCTACCTAGGCAGCTAGGCTTACTCAGAGTGTGTAGCTAAGCCTCGCCCTCCAGGCGCCAGCTGGAGGAGCAGGCCAGTCCGCCGCCGTCGCCATCTGTCCACCACAAACTCCCCCTTGTGCTGTCCCCTCCTCCCACCCCTAAGGAAAAGCAAGATAGCCTGCTGACGCCAGAACCGTGCTAACCAGGGAGGTAATGAGGGACCTCGCCGGACTGCAACCCCGGCTTCACCAACCTTAGGCAGTGGAGTTGCTACCCTAAGGCCCTCTTCCATCCCGGAAAGCGGCTGCTTGCTTTACACACCGGGTCTCCCCCCGGACCCCCTTCCATGGTGACCTCACAAGGCACCCACACCCGCTTCCCAGACGACGGTGACGCCGAGCAAACCAATGACAACCGTGACGACGCCGTGCTTTAGACGGGACGTCCCAGCGGGAGCCTCGAGACGTACCGAGGACGCACATTCAAAGCAACCATGCACACAACAAACGCCGACCGGTCCCGCAGGACAGCAGATGCCATAAATGTGTGGAGACGGGGCACTTGAAATAGGACTGCCGTAACGCCTGGGCCTGCTTCCGGTGCGGAGGTTTCGGTCATCGGGCACGGGGCTGCACCCAGAGCCCTCTCGCCCACCACCTCGGAATCGTTCCCCGCCACCACTCGGTGACCCACACGCCCTCGGAGTAAATTAATGCTGCTTGGGGCCACTCACCGCACCGGGTCAGGGTGATTCATCTACAAGGTGGAGAGGAGGCAAGGAGACTTACTGAAGATATCCTCTCAGAGGTCGTCACCCTCTCATGGTCCGGCCAAACCTCATGGCCTGACCTAGCACGCGATCTCTTGGACCGATGGCCCTCGGCCTCGCGAGTCCTCAGGACCGGGGAACACGAAGCCCACATGTGGATGGAGGACGACACCGTTGTGAACGACCTCCTCAAAACCGGGTCCACAGAACTTGGCGGTGTAGAGCTTAAGGCCACACGTTGGAATCGCGCCGCCAGCGGTCAGGGTGCCAGTTGGTGGTTGCTCTCTACAAGGTGGCCTACATCGTGTCCGGTGCGGACGAGTTCATTCAATGCAACACCGCTCAAGATCCCGGTGACGCACCAACGAAACCCACCACGGCGGTGGTCAGCAACAGGACAGAGCGGGGTCCCACATGAGGACGTCAGACCTCGAACCACGTGCGGTTGATCGTTCACGAGCGGAATCCTCAACAAAAGGTGGTTTGAATTTGAAAATTCACAGACCAGGACCCCCCGGGGGACGGGAGAAGCCAGCGATTCTAATAACCTACGGCACCTACCACATGACGAAGCTTCCCACACAGGAGAGGGACCCCGAGATCAATCCCAGAGGCACGTGGCACACGGGTTTGTCACGAACCAAGAGGGGGATGAACGGTGCATCCCAGGAGATACGTCCCCCCCTTAGGGGCTTTTTCGAATCGATACCAGAAACCCTCATCTCCGTGTCGGGCTTCTTCTCCGAAGGCACCAGGGACGGCGTCATCCTTGGCTCCGACACCCGATCCATCTCCGGACGAAGTACCGATCGAGCCCAGCTCCTCTCCAGGCTCTTTGGAGACACAAGCGATGGCTGCTGCCGATAAGGGCGCGGCCCCAAAAAGAACACGTTTTTTTCGTTGATGTCATGTTAAAAATCTTTGTTTGGAACATCCGGGGAGTAGAAAACCAAGAATCTCGTGATCACCTCAAAGCATTGTGCCGCATCCACAAACCAGATTTACTTACTTTGTTAGAACCTCTGGCTGCCCGTGAGCGCATCCTAGCCATTCGAGAGTGGCTAGGTTTCGATTGGTCTGTGACCATAGGGGACCGATCGACCAAAGGCATGGATCCTTCTCACCCACCGTGACATCAACCCTGTCGCAGTCGGTTCGAGCCACCAACAAATTTCAGTGGCTTTCTCAACCGGAACAAGGGAACGAGCCTGCTTCACCAGGTGTATACGCCAGCTGCGACATCACCTAATTGACATGGCTCCCGAACGGTGTCACCAAGGCTGGATTGTCAGAGGCGACTTTAATGTGGTCATGCGAGATGAGGAAAAGATCGATGACCATTCACCTATTCCAACGTGCAACCGGAGGCGCCCCGTCGGACTTCTTCTCTGAAGGCACCAGGGACCGCTTCTTCCTTGGCTCCGACACCCGATCCATCTCCAGACGAAGTACCGACCGATCCCAGCTCCTCTCCAGGCATTTTGGCGACACAAGCGATGACGGTCACCGATATGGGAGCGGCCCCAAAAAGAAGACGTCTCTTTCGTTGATATCATGTTAAAAATCCTTGTTTGGAACATTCAGGGAGTAGAAAAACCAAGAATCTCGCGATTGCCTCAAAGCATTGTGCCGCATCCACAAACCAGATTTACTTGCTTTGTTAGAACCTCTGGCTGCCCATCAGCGCATCATGGCCATTCGAGAGTGGCTAGGTTTCAATTGGTCTGCCACCATAGCGGACCGATCGACCAAAGGCATGGATCCTCCTCACCCACCGTGACATCAACCCCGTCACAGTCGATTCGAGCAACCAACAAATTTCAGTGGCTTTCACAACCAGAACAAGGGAACGAGCCTGCTTCACCTGTGTATACGCCAGCTGCGACATCACCTAATTTACATGGCTCCCGAACGGCATCACCAAGGCTGGATTGTCAGAGGCGACTTCAATGTAGTCATGCGAGATGAGGAAAAGATCGGCGACCATCCACCTATTCCAACGTCCAACTAGGGGCGCCCTGTCGGGCTTCTTCTCCGAACCAGGGACCGCATCTTCCTTGGCTCCGACACCCGATCCATCTCCGAACGAAGTACCGACCGAGCATAGCTCCTCTCCAGGCTTTTTCGCGACACAAGCGATGGTGGCCACCGATAAGGGCGCGGCCCCAAAAAGAAGACGTCTTTTTCATTAATATCATGTTAAAAATCCCTATTTGGAACATCCAGGGAGTAGAAAACCAAGAATCTCACGATCGCCTCAAAGCATTGTGTCAGATCCACAAACCAAATTTACTTGCTTTGTTAGAACCTCTAGTTGCCTGTCAGCGCATCGTGGCCATTCGAGAGTGGCTAGGTTTTGATTGGTCTGCCACCATAGGGGACCGATCGACCAAAGGCATGGGTCCTCCTCACCCACCGTGACATCAACCCTGTCGCAGTCGGTTTGAGCCACCAACAAATTTCAGTGGCTTTCACAACCGGAATAAGGGAACGAGCCCACTTCACCAGCGTATACGTCAGGTATGACATCACCTAATTGACATGGCTCCCGAACGGTGTCACCAAGGCTGGATTGTCGGAGGCAACTTAAATGTGCTCATACGAGATGAGGAAAAGATCAGCGACCATCCACCTATTCCAATGTGCAACCATGGGTGCCTCGTCAGGCTTCTTCTCTGAAGGCACCAGGGACCGCGTCTTCCTTGGCTCCGACACCCGATCCATCTCCGGACGAAGCACCAACCGAGCCTAACTCCTCTCCAGGCTCTTTGGTGACACAAGCGATGGCGTCCGCCTATAAGGGCATGGCCCCAAAAAGAAGGCGTCTTTTTCATTGATATCATGTTAAAAATCCTTGTTTGGAATATCCGGGGAGTAGAAAACCAAGAATCTTGCGATCGCTTCAAAGCATCATGCCACATCCACAAACTAGATTTACTTCCTTTGTTAGAACCTCTGGCTTCCCATCAGCGCATCGTGGCCATTCGAGAGTGGCTAGGTGTCGATTGGTCTGCCACCATAGGGGACTGATCGACCAAAGGCATGGATCCTCCTCACCCATCGTGACATCAACCCTGTCACAGTCGGTTCGAGCCACCAATAAATTTCACTGGCTTTCACCACTAGAACAAGGGAACGAGCATGCTTCACCAGCGTATACGCCAGTTGCGACATCACCTAATTGACATGGCTCCCGAACGGAGTCACCAAGGCTGGATTGTCAGAGGCGACTTCAATGTGGTCATGCGAGATGAGGAAAATATTGACGACCATCCACCTATTACAATGTGCAACCAGGGGTTCCACGTCGGGCTTCTTCTCTGAAGGCACCAGGGACCACGTCTTCCTTGGCTCAGACACCTGATCCATCTCTGACGAAGAACTGACCGAGCCCAGCTCCTCTCCAGGCTCTTTGGCGACACAAGTGATGGCGGTCGCCGATAAAGGCGCGACCCCAAAAAGAAGACGTCTTTTTCATTGATATAATGTTAAAAATCCTTGTTTGGGACATGTAGGGAGTAGAAAACCAAGTCTCACGAAGACCTATTTCTCCGCTTTGACTATGAAGACCTATTTCTCCTCCCTTTTCTCCAAGTACGGTTGGCAATCTACGAACTAATTCCTCTTTGTATCTTCATCCTGCTTCATCTGTTCTTGTCGGTTCCATATATTTCCTGCATTTGGTTAAACCGAAGCTTAGGAAGGTACCAATAGCGGGTTCATATCACGTATATACTTGATAATCAAAAGGGGCACTGGAACTACAAACATGGTTGTTGGATTGCAAATCAAAAGATATCGATTTATCTATTTACCATCTTATACATCTCATCATCATGTTCCATATCTCTGTTTTCTCACACCAGCAAGGACATTTTACTATGACCACATTGCCGCTTTTCACAACAACAGAGACGGAGAGCCACTACTTGTGTGATAGATAGTTTAACTATTCATCACTTAGTTAGAGCATGTTCAAACCTACTCTTCATCTATTATGCATAACAAGATTATAAGAACATAATCAAAGATCTCCCTCTCGTTCATCCTCTATTGCTTCCATATTTTCATATTTCTTCCCACTGGGCCTGCTATAGTAGTTTGTCTATGTTATCCCCAATGGCCAAGGAAGACAACAGATGCTAGTATTAATTTTCTACATCTTCAGGCACTTTGAACCAATTCCTATTTGTTGTCTTCCGACACTACCACTTTGCAGTATTGTAATGAAAGAATACACCAGATGGTCCACGTCAATAAAGCAGCACAACACCATATCCTGTCCATATTTTTAAACAAAAATAGGAACAAAGTTTTGATATTTTTGGCCAATATACATCCTCATATTGTTTGTCCTTACATCCTATCTCTATGATATCTTGTCATCCAGTGGCAAAGCTAGAATTTTAATCTAGGGGGGCACAACAGAAAGTTTAGCTTAAATATGTTTGTTTATATGTTAAAACATAAGACAAAGATGTAACTAATTGTATAACAGAACCATCTCTCGTGTTTACATTTATGTAAAGAAAGAAAATTATGCTAAATATATGTCCACCATGACTAGATATTTGGTGAAACATTATAAAAGATGATAACAAGCATAGTTCGTGGTTCTTAATTAAACAACTATTTTGGTGTGCACGATCTGTTACTTTCCATGATATTTGTCTTAATAATAGACCAATAAATATAGATACATCACAATTATTATGTGCCATTGAAGAAAGTACACAAACTCAATGATTATGATAATTCATGTTTACATACGTTAGGTACTTCACACTTGAGTTGTACATTTGGCAACATGTTTACGTTAGGGGTTTGCTACATGAAGAAGAAATGGGACCGGAAATGGGACCCTTTTTGTCCCCATATATGCATAATAACAAAATAAAGGAGCGAAGAAAGTTATTTCCCTCCTCTATTTGCTGTTATGCATATGTGGGGAGAAAAAGGGTCACATTTCTTGTTCATGTAGCATTATTCTTTACGTTATGTTTAGCTCCTAGCTAAAAATTGCACACGGTTCTATTGAAGATATAAAAATTTGCACTAAGTTCATGCTTGGGATATTAAAATCCAGACTAGGTTATTCCCAATTATGGGACAAGTGTATATGAATCTTAATAAATGTTGTCCGAGAATTCTGTTTGGTTTCAACCTAGTTCTCGCTAGAATTTTGTCACATCAATATCATAATAAATAGGTTAATCTATACAAAATTTAAAAATTATGCTCAATATCTGACAATTAGGATAGCATCCCAAATACAGAATTGACATTGAACTAACATGCCAAGTTTGTACTGTTTCAATTCAGTTTCTCAATTGTGTTGCCAAAATCCCAGAACTGTCGCATCATTACATCTATTAATAAAATACTAACACATTTCATTGTCCTTTTTCAAAAATGGGCAAGAGAATTTTCTTAGTCCAAATAGGAATACAATGTAAAAGTTAATTAAGAGCGGGTGCACAAAAGATTAATGTCTCAATAAATTAAAAAATTGTGTAAAATTTCATCCTTCCTTTTTACTGGCGTATTAATCATATTGTACAAACTGCATTAGTTTGTAACATATTAATTTACAACCTCTTATATAAGAAAATGCCACAAAACAATACTCTTCCGCAGGACTACAAACAATATATATACCATTCCAGTTTATGCTAATCATCGTCGTATGTGAAAGGGCTTTTTAATGCGATGGTAACCTGTAGATGACATTTTGCAGATAAAAAAACCCATTAATGTGGAGAGATAGAAATGAAAGGCCAATGGTGTAAGTGGGAGTTAATGCTGCGTGCACAAGCAAGATATGTATGTTATAATGGCCCCTTAATCTACTGGTTAAATCGTATCCAGATTGGGTTAATGGGATTGAAAATCCTGAATTAGAGGGGAATTCTTTTGGTGTACAAGGACAAAAATGTGCACCGTCAGGATTAAGAGTTTAATTGGAGAAAAAGTTGTAGTTTTGAGTCATGATTTTATTGATGCAGTTCGAGGCTTGGAAGCAGGTCGGGCACTACAGGTTTACGCTGTTTCAAATTTGACAGTATTAGTTACATGTAGATATAGTTTTTAATATTAGTGGCAGCAATGGGTAGGGCATGTGCCTAACCATGCCCCAATGTGGCTCTGCCACTGTTGTCAGCCAAACACAACCTTAGTAGATGACAAAAACTTACAAGAAATTACATGGAGTATGAATTATATCACTGATGTATTTGCATTGAACGATACTGTATATAAAAGAAAAAGAAAAGGATATTAAACAACCATACTAGACAGTACATATAAAAACTCACTGCCCAACTCAATATTTCCAAACTCCATGTGTCATACACATGAATGGAAACTTTATTCTAAGACCATTGTGTGTGCGGGCAACAGAAACCAGTTAATTGATATGTAATATATAAATGTTGAGCAACATGAACCAGAGTAAATATGACAATTTGTGAAACATGATGAGATTCAGAATTTCAAAAGTTTTTTAGAAGTTCTTTTTGTACGAACAAATACATATTTATTTCTTATGTATAAACTCATAATATTTTTATATATAACTACTAGGATTTATAATGGTGGAATCCAAAGGGACATTAGAATTCAGCAACAGATATGTCATCCACATCAAGCAAGCCATAGAAGAAACTTAGTTATCAAGGCATCCACCTAGGCGCTAGGCAAGACGCCTCAAACTAGGCGCCCAACCTATTAAGTGCGTTAAGTGGGCGTCTAAGGCCTTTTAGGCCCAAATTAAGTAATTTAAAAGCTAAATAAGCATGAATTGGGTCTGGATTTTGACAAATTAAATCACCCTGAGTTATTTTATTGTTCAAATAGGTCTGATTTAGGCAAAATCATGTCAAATATTGGCAAGTTACGTTCTGATTAGGGGGAAATTGGTCCGATTTGAGGGATATACTTCTGATTTGTGGAAGCTAGGTCTGATTTAGCCAAATTGGATCTCGTTTAAGTATGTATAGGATACAGTAGGGGAATTAAGGTCTAATTAGGTCGTGATATGCAAAAATAGGTCTAGTTTATGCCAAATCAAGTCAAATTTGGGATGTTTAGATTTGGTTTGTGGGAGATACATTTGATTTGGGGAATTATTGGAGATGTGGTCAAACTTGGGTTTCGTTTAGGTCAATATAGGATAAATTTGGATTAAATTGAGTCTCATTTAGAAGTTTGATTTGCATATATTCCTCTTTCTCTGACTTTTTCTTACTCTTTCATCTGTAATGGATACTGCTGTTTGCATGTATGCATTAAAATTTCCTGATATTTTTCCACACCTCCTGCATTGCTATTTTTTATTTTATTTTTCTAACTTCTTTCTCTATATCTCCTCTCATGCTATTATGGTTTTTCCTTTTTTAACTTATTCCTCCATATCTCCTCTCATGCTTGTCATAACTCACATCAAGCACATCTATAGTTATCATGTTCACCTTTTCTCCTAGATCTCTTCAGAATACACCATCACCTAGTGTTCTACTATGTGCAAAACTAAATTCCAACATGTAGTATGCGCTTCCGCCACAAAACTGAGAGGCACATGTGCTCCTTTGCCTCTACAAACACACTATTTCTAGAATGTGGTTTAGAAATACGAACAATATACCCTCTAGTCTAAAGTGAATGGTGTGGTGTCTCTGCTTTACCTGCATCAAATATTCAAAAGTCAAAATCATAGGAAGAGAAACTAAATATCCACGACATATTATGAGTGAAAATGTGTACCTTCCATGTCTTTGACTTCAAATAGCAAGGCGTTGGATGGTAACATTCTTTCCATACAATGACATTGTCCATAAAAATGTACATTTTACATTTCACCATAAACTCCCTTGACACCCCCTTTTCAATAGTAATCATCTCATTTTACTCGCATATGTTGTACTTGTAATTGTATTTGATGGATGTAGATTTATCTTATAGGACAACCTAAGGTAGTAAAAGGATGAAATGTTAATAAAGATTGTGGACTACACCATTTACAATTTCAATTTCCTTAACATTTTGTTACCTAGACAGTTGTTTTTTACTAAAATATACGTTTGATAAGTTTTTGAGGACAAAAACAAAGAACACCATGAATTCCCATTGAGGATGAGAGACCCCCACACTTTAGGAGGTACCTTTAATTTTAATGGTGTTATATTTTATCTTGTACTAGTGTCTATTTTTGTGATTTCAACATCATTTGTCTCTGTTGCATATAGTAAGTGAAAGAAGACACCATGGTAGATGTTCATTGAAGACCTCTCTTGCAGATGATGCACTTGCTTCTTCAAGTGGTACTTTTAGTTGAATAATGACTTTGTACGTACTTGGATGTCTATTATGTTACTGTTTAACCTCATTAGATATCATTTTAGTGAGAAAAGAAAGTCAAAGGATCAATGCTACATTTGAAAGGGTTGATTCTTCACAACAAATAGCTCAAGTGGATGACATACACCAGCCTATAGAAGGTATTCTTCTTTAACAAAGTTTTATTATAAATTCAATTGATGTTTTTTTTGGTTATTCCATTAACAATATTAGCATCATTCAATAAATAGTAAGTGAACAAAGGAAGTGTGTCAAATCTATTTACAAATGTCTCTTGAAGGGAATACCCTTTCATCTTTAGGAGGTACAATACCTTTATTTGAACATACATCTCCCATCTACAAATATATAAGTTGAGGAACATTTTAACCCCTAGTACTTATTTCCATAAAGAATGATAGAAGACAAATTGTCATACCATTTTCTTAAGCATCTTTGAGGGGTTATAAACCCCCTTTCGTAGAAGGTATTTTTGTTTAACTATATTTTATTGCACATTACACAATTTTGGTTGTTTATGACATTAAAATCATTAGTCTCTATTATACATAGTGAGTGAACAAAGGAAGAGTGTTATACCTTTATTGCCGACCTCAGATCAAAAGACTCCCCTTCCTCTTTTGGGGGTAACTTTGTTCAGTGCCTGAATCTAATAAAATTAGGTATGATTCAATGCATGTCAGTAGAAAGGAATGAGATATCGTCGATATTGGTGGTATACCGCTCAAAATACCGATACCGACGAGTACCGACACATATACATGTGTGCGTACCGATAGGATTGCAAATACCGATAATACTGACATATATATCGCCAATACCACCATGTTTCGATAGTTTCGGTGCAAATTGCACTACTAACTTCACTGTACCATCTGAAACTGGTAGTACACCGACGGGTATACCGTTTTTTGCGAGAATGACTATTGTTACTTCTTGGGAGGAGAAAAGAAGGTGCATTTGAATATTTTTGGTGGTTGGAGCTAATACCAACCCAAAACAAGGTAATTCTAACTAATCTATTTCATTTCTACCATTAGTAACCTCTCCATCTCTTTTTTCTACTTTTTTCTTCCACTTTTACCTAAAAAGTGTTTTTTACCGCCAAAGCCTAGTATCACTCCAATTTTTATATGTTTATGCAAAATATACATACATCTATAAGTATATTATGTAGATCTACAATATTATCACTAGATCTACCTACTTACAACACTATTAATTACTATTATCATGCAATTTATCTAAGCATATTACAATCAGTATTGATATAATTAGTTACTTATCTATGTTTAGTAGAAGATGTTTTACTAAAGAGTAATGTGAATATAATACAAAGGAGTATTATATACTTATACAATATTGCACATGAATGAGATATATGTAACTTCATACAATTTGCAAATGATGATGTGTATGAGGAGCATGTGACTACATACAACCACCTTTATAGGATGCACATGTCATGGCCGCAATATCTCAATAATATCAACTCATTACTGTATGGAGAATCATCACACCACTCAAAATACAACTGATGTGAGTTGTAAGGAAATATGTTATTCATATGTTGTAAATTGTATATTATTGCATAATTGTGGTATTTAAGTTTGTGAATTGTGCTAGTAAAATTTCATATCTTAATTCCTACATTTTATCATCAAAATCCTTCATCAAAATCACAATTAAACATGACAAATTCCTTACCTCCCACATGATGGAGACCCCCTACACACCCAATATAGAATTTTATTGCATACAAAACTGTATTTAGGTGTAGAGATTACACTTGTAAAGTTTCATGAATTAATTCATTCATTTTCACATCAAAATGACCAGGATTGCATCTGTCGATATTTTCGTCGCTATACTGATAAATACCTATTTCCAAGCTGTCATAACGGCATCGGTATCGACCACCTTGTTCCTTGGTCTATATTCAACATGATATTGGTAATATTAGGTGTGATTAGTTCAAGTAAGGTGTATTCTTTTTTTACATAGGCATAATTCAGTAAGACATGGTACATATATTTTCCGTTCATAACATATTAGCAAATGTGGGGCAATTAGAGTATATTCACATGCACAAGTTAGTGTGGGAATGAAATCGGATGTTGGATATGCTACCATTTGAGTAGAGGCGGTGAGGGTAAGAGAACTACCGTGATGGTTATGGTAGTGGTGTTGATGCTCTTCCTATGACCTAGATTGCACAGACATTTTCTCAGAAGTAAAACCAGAGTTATTGATTTAATTCATACCATTGATAAAGTAGCCACTCAAATGATCCACTATCCTTGCAATGGGTGTTGTCTGCCCTACTTTTTTTTTTTGAAATTAGGACAAGTATTTCTTCCTTGCCATTGCCTATCTTCCACTCCAAGCCTTCCACTGATAGCACCTTGCACCCCATATACTCCTCCATTTGTAGCTTGGGGCAAAACCTCTTCGATTCCTCCATTAAGGATGTATTTTTGTAGTATTTTGCTCTAAGCACTTTCCCTCCCTATGATTTAAGTTTTTTTATCAATTGTCAACACTATTTTTTACACTTTAAGATCTTTGAATCCCATCCCTCCTACATATTTGGGAAGACATAACTTGTCCCATGCTTTCAAATGTATCTTCCACTCTGAGCCTTTGGACCCCCACCAGAATCTTGCCACCACCTTGATAAGGACCTCCTTTCCTGGCCTGGATAAAAGTTTTTCCTTCCACCCTTGTAATTTGCACCATATTTGCTCTTTCACATGTGAGGACACTACTTTCTTAGACTTGCTCATACATGTTGGAAGGCTGACATACTTTTCATGATTATCACAATCTTAGAGGGTTGTTCGTCCGATAGTATCTCTCTAAGTAGAAGAAAATTTCCCTTGAAGATTCATGGTGCACCTTCAATTACCTGTTCTTGATCCATCTAGTAGGTGAGTTGAATGACAAAAAGGATGTTCTCAATCTGCATGAATAGGACCTTCTTCAAGCTCCATATCATCATCATCATTCTTGTGAAAGCGTTGAAGTTGGAATTGCAATATGTCGCCAACCTGTAAGAAAAATTGACGGTCGACCGGTGGAGGCTACTCCCTGGATACTTAGGACTAGAACTCAGATTCACCAATGGAGAGAAACATATCTCGCCCTCAAGGTCTATCCCTCCCTTGCAGCTCGGCTATCGCCAGAGACAATTAGGGTTTGGGAGATGACTTTTTTCTTTTTCTAAGGATCTCTTAAAAGTTGCATGCTTTCTTCCCTACTTGTAATTACTCATACAATTTGGCAAATGAGGTTATGGAATGAATTATTATTCTATGATGCATGTGCATGTTCTTTGAGATAATCATATCCTTACACAAGTTTGTAATATTATGTTAATGTTGTCTGCTATGATATTTTGTTGAGATTAAATGTATTCATTTCCTAGATGATATAAGCCAATACTAGTATTATAAATATATATATGAATATAAGAGTAAGAACAAATGTATCCCAAGATAAATTTCTCATTAGACATCAAACCACGGCCATCTACGGGATATGTACAAATGAAATCTAATTAGTGTTATTCATAGAAAATTAAAAAAACTATAATTCAGATTGTGTACAACATAAACCTTGAATGTCTTATTTTTGGTCATTAATAAGGTCAAAGTCAACCTTTTTGTGTTGGGTAGGAGCTGGTGTATGCATTTTGTTTCCCCTATTGTAGAGGAAAACATGCCTATCTTAGGCCATAGCATAGTCACTCCTGCATGTGCTCTATGTGTCATGGTTTGGATCATCCCCCATTGTTGACTAGATATTCCACAATAGGAGAGAAGGGTATAAATTATATGCAAGCATCAAAGAAGCACATACCTAAAACGGAGGAGGTAGAATGAGAGATAATGAGGACACATGGGAGGAAACTGTGAAAGAGTGAAGCGAGGCACAAGGTGTGGAGATGTGATACTCATGTCCGATCATGTGTGACACGTGATTCCTCCGTATGGCATAAAGTACAATCCTTTTGTCTAGAATATCAATTTATCTGGTGGAAGTCTTGATCCTTTTGTCTGCATGGCGGCACAAGGTATTCCTCCTGTATTGCCCTCCATGGCGAACAAGGGTGTGAAGGCTCATAGGTTAGGTAAAAAATCATTGCAATGGTTGCGACTGAGAGTGCAACGACTGTGCATCACAACCTATAATTAGTGTTTTTCCCTTTTTCTTGGTCGTTCAATTTGAAATGATGATCTGGACCATTCGCTGGTTAGTTGGGTGTTTTTGGTACGGGTCCTACCTAGCCCTTTGTGTGGGGATGATGACCCTAACACATTGGATCAATGTCGATGACCCTAACGCATCCAATGCCTCAAACCCTCACAAATATCAAGTTTTCTTGTAGAGTATGGATTGCCCAAGTCAAGTCAGTCATGTAGGGTTGGGTTTATTTCAGTTGTGTGATTGATTTTTTTTTAATCCCAGGACATATCACTTAGGATCCGGTTAACAAAACCCCTCCTCATAGCTTAGTTTATAGCTGATTTAGGCACAGACTATATACTTCTTACTATTAGCCATTTGTTAACGAAATATGATTGAAGCCGACAAGTTATTTTGGTAGATTACTCTTATTTAGCTCTTTCACATTCATGTTGTATCTTGTAGCATTCAACATTACAACAAAAGTAATCCTACAACCATGATGAGATATGGACTGTCCAGGTTAGGCCAGTCAGTGTTGGGTTGGGTTTATTCAGGTTGGGTGATTACTTTTGTTATTAAACCCAGGCCATATTGGTTAGGGTTGAGTTTGGATCATGTTAACAGAACCAAACTCATTGCCATCCCTACTCTGCTTATTTTGGGGATATTTTAATGATATTTAAGATATGTCCCATCTCTTTGGATTTAGACTAAATATATACATAGCGGGGGTTCAGTTTGGATCATGTTAACCGAACCCAACTCATTGCCATCCCTAGTCTGCTTATTTTGGGACTCTTTTTTATGACAGTTCTTTTGGAATATTATATATTTGTTCTCTTTGGATTTAGATTAAATATACTTACAGGGGATCAGTTTGATATGCTGCAATGCAACTTCAAGTTTGTTTATAAATTCCATCCGATTCGACACACTGCAATACAAATTTGTTAAATTGTAACCAGTTGATATATATCTTCTTTCTATAGATAAGATCTGCTTGGGATATGTGTTGCAGTTAAAGGATAACGAATTTGTGTTCTCTTGACCAGGATCTCACAAACAGTTGGTTTCAAGTCTGGATTGGATAGTTTATCTAACAAAAAAGGGCGAAAGAAATGATCATTTCATGAGCAACTATAGTGAAGACTGGTGGATGGATTCCCATCTTACTGGATATCGTGGTGGATTATTTTTGTTATACTTGTATGGCGTTGGCCCATTTTTGTAAATCTGAAATCAGTATAAAGTTTCTTGGTTTAGCAACAGATTTATGTTGCTTGTCACAGACATGTAAGTGCATGGACACAATTTTGTACATGACAAACTGAATGCAATGTTCATTTATAATGGATTTTCAAAAAAACATATTATTGTCCCAGCTTCTGAGACTGAAATCGTATTTCTATTGGTGTTGTGTGTTCATGTGTTGGTCAAATGATCGGAGCAGTAAATGCTGGTTATCCATTTGCTGCAATTACTGTAAAGGTTATTGTTATATGGAAGGCTGGTTTGTTTGACTTGCTAATAGAGCTGGACTATAATCGTTGGTGTAGATCCTTTATTTTTTTATTAAACTGCAAACGTGCCCTTAGTGGACACGTCGGGTCACCTTCAACTCAGATGCCGATCAGCTCATATGGGAGCCAGCTGAAGACGACATCCTCACCAGCAAGATGGCGAAACTCGCTGTCCGGCCTTCTCACACCACAACACCCTTCTCTTGCTGGATTTGGAGCAATCTCATTCCCCACAAAGTCGTTGCCTTTACATGGAGGGTTCTCCACTCCGGCCGCCATCCCCGTCGATACGACTATACGAGCCTGCCGAATCCCCCTGACAGAGTCACTAAAGACACCTCCTCGTCGATAGTGATCTAGCGCGATACCTATGGAACAAAGCTGAGGATGTCATGGATCTCCGCTCTAGCACGGATTCAAGCATCACCAACAAACTCATCTCTTGTTGGTCCCTAGCCGGATCCAAATCCACTGCTGGCTTCGTACGATGTACTCTGCCCCAAATTGTATGCGGGTACATTTGGAAGCAGCGGTGCCTCCGACGCTAGGAGAATCACGACAACCTTGATCGTATCTGGGAGATGATCCTCCAAACCGCCTCCACGGCCTGTCGTGCTTCCCTTCTTAATCGCGTAGACCAACCGACGGAAGTAGAACCAACTACTGTCTCCTGGTCACCACCGGCCGAGCATGCCCTCAAGCTCAATGTCTGCTTTAAGGTGCGATCAAGATGCCGACCAACACCCTCCTCGGCAGGGGGGATCATCCGAGACTCCGTCGGTCGCGTTCGATCAGGGCCTTTGCTACCATGTTAGGTGATTCCGGGAGGATCGCGACAGGACTTCTGAGCATTCTATTCGCATGCAAATTAACCTCTGTAGTGAGGAAAGCATAAACCTTGCTACACTCGAGATTGACGATCAACAAATCTTTGCGATCATCTCTGATCACACACCAACTCCTCGGCGGTGGAAGCGTGAAGTGGAACGCATAAAATTCTTTCTATGAGAGACCAGAACCCGGGTCGCCTTCGTACACAAACGGATGAATGAATACTTCCCTTATTAAAAAAAAAGTGATATTGTTACTTTATTCATGGTCGTAGAAACTACTGTCAGACGGATGTCTTTTCATATGTTCTTGAGTCCAACATTGCTGACATTATAGAGTCAGTTCTAAAAAAAATGAGAGAAAAACATCCACTATACACTATAACGGATTTCTATTTGATCATGTTATTATAGAACCAGTCCTATAGTAAGTGTTTCCGTCCATATAACTACCTCTCACAGCTCGCATTGCATTTGTATCTGTCTCGCATAGGACCATAACCCGGCTTGATGCGAGACATAGCTTGATGCGAGCATGCGAGGCTTGAACTCCAACCATTCAATTGTTTACGCTTGGATAGTCTGTTATGTGCTCCGACTGTGAAAAGACGTTTTCTGTATTAGTAATAAAGAGATCTGCTATACAGGGACACACTTTAGGACGAATTTTGACATTGAACATGCTTGTTTCCTCCTCTATTTTGTTATCTAGCAAGTTAAATGTCAAAATTCATCCAAGAGTATGTCCAGGTCGGCCTCAGCATAGTATTTTCCAAATAAATTTACTTCTTTTCTCGCTTTTATCCCAACTACTAATATTATAATCAACATCAAAGTATCAAACCACTCTCCGTCTGAACTAGCAATAAATTCGCTTCGTTCCTCTCGTCAGCCTCCATGATTTTTATCCTATCTACTAATTTTTTAATCAAAATCAAGTCAGTCTTCTATCCCACTCTCGTCTCCTATACTACTAGGCGTAAACTCGTGCGTTGCACGGGCTTGGGAGTAATTAAAATATTTCTAAAAAAATTCCAGTAAATATTTGAGTGAATTGAACAATTCTAAAATATATTGACATACATACATCACTTGAAATACTTTGGAATACTTACAAATGGAGAATTCATTAGTACTAACGCAAAACAGTTAGCAGTTAAGATCAAAAAACTGTATAACGTGCTAACTTTTACTACCATCTAAGTTTTTTTACAAATATCTAAGTTTTTTACAACCCAAAATCGAGCAACATGGATTTTCTAGGTGATTAGTAGGAGTTCCTCTGGAGGATGTTCACGTTGTTTTTCTTCAGACTCCTTGAATTATCTTTTTTTGATGCAACTCATCTGATCATGATACAATTCGATTTACAGTAATCAAATTTATAATATGGATGACTTAAATAAGTACTAAAGTAAAAGTCAGATACTTACAAATCAAGATTTTAAGACTTCCACAGAAGAGTTGTACATGGAAATAAAAAATTGCGTGCCGCACACCATACATCGAGTGGATATATTGCATCCCGGATAAACATTTAACACAACGAATATTAAAAATAAGAACATCTGGAAAAATGTCATGTATGTTACACCCAATAAATGCAAGAATTTTATAAAACTTATTTAGTTACAAGTATGTATCGAGTTTGGAGCTGTAATTTCTTTTATATTGTAGTTTCTGCTGACACATATTGAACGATGACTAACATCATAGGTAGGTTCTTTCTGTAAATCCATTTCGTATTTATAGCAGCCATTTTTTTTAACATTGTATAGTTTCAGTATCCCATGGAAAAGTGTAAACTGTTTAATTTGGTTGTCTCATATTCAGAACGTTGGTCGTTGTCAAAGTACTACATTGTTAGAAAATAAGATAGTGTTGGGTACCTACAAATGGAGGAATATTTTGATAATGTCCAACATAGGGATGACTCTATCATCTTGTTTTGGGCTTGTTTGGTAAGTGCAATTATAGTTGGGAGCGAAAAATGGGATTTTGGAAAGCACAATGGGGAGATAAAAAGAACTGAAAGTAGTTATGATTTAGGTGCCACTCCCAACCATACACAAAAAAAGTGAATGCATAAAATAAAAATGAAGGGGCATCATTTATGAAGATCAAGCTGAAGGTGATTTCTATTAATGCTATGGATACACATTTAGGGCATGCTTGAATAGCTACATTTAGGTGGATTTGGAAAATTATTAAAGATCCTGAAGCTACATACATCATACAACTACTCAGTTTAAATTTTCATAGAACCTGTATTTCTAATCTTACCATCTAACTTCAAGAATCCACAACATGAACATAATGTAAGTTGTGTTAGATATGCACTATGTCAGAAGTTAGACACGTCTACTTAATTTTTGATAGTGCAGTTAGTATTTAAACATGTATGTTAGGACCATGCAGGTTGTTCCATTCATTTTGTTTCATGATAAGTTCTTGTTTCAAATATAGTGCTGATGTGGAACGGAGAAGTTAAGAAGTTTGGAACATATGATATCCATTGTTATAGGATTAGCAAGAATGTTAATTCTCTACTCAACACCTTAGTGAATTCCTAAATAGAGCTACATGGAAAAGAAGGAGCCATCTAATAAATCCAACATGGCTACGAATGACATTTAGATGATGATGTTTAGGCATTAGTAATATTACTCTGAACTATGTACTTTCTAATGTACACAACTTATAGAGAAAACCCAATTTTCTATTTCCAGATACAAGTAAACAACACAGTTTTCTACTTCTAGATACAAATAAACAACTTCATGATAATATTTATAGACAAGATTTTCTTTTCAAAAAGAGACTCCTGTAGGTTGTTGACCACTAAACCCCTCACAGGGGCTTCATCCTGATCAAAACAAGTAACAACTATAAAGAACTAGTCTAGTTCAACATGAAAGTCTGCTGCACCATGGCCACTACAGGAAGCAAAGATGAAATTGATAACTTAATTGTAGACAACAGAGTCAACAGTCACAATTACTTTTTTCTGTAAGGTTGATTGTCCGTGTTCCTCTCTTAACAGTGACCAACTAACAAAAAAGTATATTAAGACATTGGTAATTTTTTTCAATTACAACACATTCCTTGAGTTCAGTACCGAACATGATCACATCGTACTCCTTGTCCATGGAGGTCGAAGGTTACAGAGATCGTAACACATTTACCAATTTGTAGAGTTGGGAGAGGAGTGTAGTGTCTACTTGACGGAGACGAAACATGAGCAAGTAGAGAAAATCGGTCAGATTTACGGTAATTAATGAAAATTCAAAAGTAAAATACATCTTACTTGGAACCCAAAGCCAGGTGAGTCATTGGAGAAGACCACAAAATCTAAAACCAAGAAACAGAAACATGGAAAGAATCACAAAAAGGAACTCACAATACAGACAGGACAAGGCAGACCAATTTTGCTTCTAATTGGGCTCCTCACACTGAATGACAGGAGAAGGTACCTGAGCGGTGGAAACAATAGCATCCTGGGCACGAGGTTTACTCGGTAGTACGAAAGCTCTTAGCCGGCGACTGGCCTTCCTCTTCCACGCTAAGGCAGCGAGCAACAACTCTCAGCAGAGTCAGACAATGGGTACTTTTTTTCTTGGCACAGCGAGACCCTTACAGCCTACACCGAGACCTACGTGCAGGGAGAAACGTTGCAGTAGATAAGCGCACGGGGAGAAACGTTGCAGAAGACAAGTATATGGGAAAAACGCTAGAAGAATCAATAGTCTTCTAGTCTTGTAAATATTGCAAGAGACCCCTGATTTGGTATTCTCAAATTTCAGATATGAACTAAGGAGCAGTTCGTCATTCTGAAAAATGGTCGTATTAAAAAATCATTTAAATAAGTTATACAACTATTTCTTATTCTCACATACGTTGATAGGTTTAAATAATTACTTATTGTTATATTTGTTAACATGTAGGCTTCTTTCATAATGTGAAAACGTAGTCATTACCTTATGACTACTTTCACCTAAAAAACACCAAGTAGGATGATTTTCTCCACCAACGACTTAAGAATGGTATAGCTATCCAAAAAGGGAATATCCACACTACATGTAGCTGCAATAGTCTGAAAAGATTATATTTTAACATTGGGAAGGCATACAGGCTGAAACTACAAAATCATGCACTTCCGTTAACTTTCTAGAAAACTAAAGAAAACCAAACATAAGGTAAAGCCCATGTTAACCAAGGGGCATGAAAAACTTTTCCCTGATATGCAGTGAACTTGACTGTCAGTTTCAAATATAGTTGTCACAGATCTCAATAAAAATTTGATACAATCAGTTCCTATATGACGACCCTACTTTATGAATTCATAAATGTGTATACTAAATTCATGTGAGAATTTTGAGACAGCTTTGGTCATCTTTATAGCATAGTTTTCTAATGATAGGAGATTCAAATATGCATCTTCTATGTAAATCGTATGATTTTTATCATTGGTTTGCAGCTCAAGTTCTATTAACCAAACACATATTCTATTGGTGGTTGAATCAAAGTCTTTAGGTCAACTGGAGCAAGATTTAAAGTGATAGCCTTCACATGTAACGTTTCTTCAACCTTTGATATTGTAAAGGCAACTACCTAAGTATATCAGTACCTTATACACACATTGAATAATATTAACATTATAAATTTATTTTTGCTATGTCTAAAATTGAACAGAATCAAAACATACAAATCAATGGATGAGGGAGCAAGTAGGTGGTAGACGTGAATGATTCATCATGTTGTTAAATTTTGCAATCATGTATACTTTTGTGTATGGGGGTTTCTGTTTTTCAAACTTCATGTCTCACGTCCTTCTTTTCCACTATTGCCCAACAATAGTAGGGCCGAACATAATATAAAAACCATTGAAGCACTCTCATCCACACGGAATGCACATTAATAGACGCTACAACAAATAAAGGAATTCCCTTCACACATTGCTCGACCCATCTCTTCCTCCTAATCCTTCCCTACAATTTTTGTGTTCCAAGTTTACCGAGTGTAAGGTGAAGAGTGTCGGAGGACTGGACAGAGTTTGTTGGGTCCTTAATTAATTTTATAATATTTTTTGTATATTATTTTGTTGTTTAGCAGTCAATAAGTAATACCTACCTTTATCCTATATGTTTTTTAGGTTGAACGTGATAACCCACAAAGAAGAGGATCAACTTTTTTGAGTCTTGAGATAACAAATTCCTAACAGAAGAGAAGCGTCAACGACAATAGTGGAACTAACATTTATAGTTTGAAGTTTCGACGACTTCTGACAATGGACGAGTCCGCCTTTGGTTGCCAGAAATTGAGTTGTTTTGCTAGAATTCGTTAAAGATAACTTGCCAGAAACTATCGAAGACTAACTACCTGCTTGCTTCATTATGCCTCCTTCGGGATTGACTAGAACCCCGACACGACGACTGTCAGCACATAACTCGTCGAGGCTAATGATGTCATTGTCGTCGACATAAGCACCCTTGATCGTCGTCCTGTACTGGTCCACGGTAGCACGCTCTACGAACCCTTCCAGCATGTCCTGGAGCTCCTCATATGTGATCCACCCTTCATGCTTGAGGTCAAAGACGGAGAACCCCTTTCGCAGGAGTCGACCTCATCCTCAACTCTCACGAACCGTTGTGTGTTTAGCTGTGCAAACTCAGACCTACCGCCTTCGGATTTGTCTGTCGGGTGTCCTAGTGGTTCGCGAAGACAATGGCGAAATCCTCAAAGATATTGCTGTCCCCGTTCGTGTCGAACTTGTGGAACACGCACTCCAGATCTTTCGTGGAGGAAGATGGGCCTGAGGGGTGGGGTTGAGCATCAATGCGGTCCTCGGAAGAGGTGGACACATCTGTGGAGGACTCAGAGGAAGAAAGGGATCAACACCGATCTCAGCCGAGCGCCTTGCGGTGGAAGAACAACTTCAAGTTGTTGATCGCAAAGACGCAGTTTCAGGAGCCGACAATTGTGGTGGATGGCAGAAGCTTGCCAACCTTCATTCTGAGAATCCCTACCGGCGTCGGGGCGACCTGACAGGAAAATGAACCCGAGAAGAATCGAGAGTCCACCACCAGTCGAGCCCTCACTATAAAGACTATAAATATTGCAAATAAATCCAATCATAATTTGTTCATATAGAACCAAGGCCCTGATCGTAATTTAGAAAAATGGGTGCAAAAATTACATACAAAACCCTGAACGGGCTTTCCAATATAGTATAGATGTGGCTCAACCTCATGTACTTGTTACAACCATTTAATTAAAAATGTCACTTAGCTAAATTGAATAATGACCAATTCACATCCCCAGGTGCCCTGCGCTTATCCCATCTCTTTAGCTTTCAATTAGACTTGTCGGTCTGATTTCAATTATTTCTATCCTTTTATGTTAATTTTTCTATTCGGGCAATAGTCAATTTACATGAGAGAATGAGCAAAATAGCCACGAGTTTGTATCAGTTGATGCTAGGAAAGAGCAAGAACCATGTTATATTAAGTTTGTATATACTTAAACTTGGATATATCAAACTTAGTTGGACCCAGATCATGTATCAAGTTGAGAAATTTATTAATAGTAAGTGTGAGGATCATCCATCTTATAAGATCATTCAAATAAATCTCCAAAAAAATACCAAACTTAAAACAAGTAAATGAAAGAAATGGAAGACTTGTGTAATGTTTTCTCTCTATTAGACAAAACAAGCTTCTCGAATATCTAGGTACAATAGAAACAAATATTATTATAGATTTAGGTGGAAGTCTCTCCAATCAAGCTAAGCACAAATCATGCAATTATGAAGTAAAAACTTACACATCATACCACTAACGAATTATGCCATCATAAAATTCCACATGACTCCATGCAGAACCCTAGAGTAATAAAACATCATTTTGAATCACAAGACCTAATTGGGAAACAACTGAAATCAACGTTGTTAATCCAACATATTAGCTATAATGACGTTCATAGACAATAAGGTACAACAAATTTACAGTCCAAGATAGTTGGCACTTTACATATGCATGAAATAGTAAAAAAAAGCACACATCATATATTCACAAATCCTCACCCAATACTCAGGAAAGTGAGAATAAGTACACTTTAGACAAATCTATTTACTCTTTAATAAATCTTCGATTCTCGTTATTTTTGCTACTTCTTTTAAACCAAAATAACAATCTTACAAAACTATAAAGAGTCCTAACGAGAGTAAATATGTTCAGAATGATATTTTATTACAATGATTTTTACCATTAAGAAATGGATAAGAAATGCCAAATTACAGAGTTGTAATGTGAATCCATTTCAGAATGGGTTGGGAATCAACAAACGTTATCCACTATTGTTATGTGGGTAGTAATCAAATTATTATAATTTATCATTAAATGTTACTTTTTATGTCAAATAATCACTTTTGATACCATATATATATATATATATATATATATATATATATATATATATATATATATATATATATATATATATATATATATTGAGTCCAGTGTCGGATGCACTCCATTGACCCCCCCCCCCCCGGGAATGAGAACGCAAACAACCTTCCAATCACTAAAATCTTGATACCATCAGTCTTACCAAAGGATCCTACTAGTACTCTGGTACAAAAACATTGGTTTCATGATTGACCCTAGATGCAACAAAGCACTCAGATTGGGAAGGACTTCAATCTTTAACTCTATCCCTCTTGACTGAATCCCACTCTAGTACTTATGAAAGGAATCTTATACCCTTTGTGTGGGATTTTTACATATTAATAGAACCCCTCTATCTATGTTCTCAAGGTAACAAACCATGCATCCATTTTTTACTGACCCATTTATGCGAAAAAAGTGTGATATAGATGATCTTTTGATTTGAATTGGGCCATGTTCAACTCTTTTGAAATATACTTACATTTATTCCATGTAGGGTATGTTTTGACGTGATACTTGTGTTGTTTGGTATAATATTGGTGGTTTACATAACATTTTAGTCATTTAGAGTGATGTATACGTTGTTTTGGAGTGGTATTGTGATACCACTATTGTATTTGAATTTACTTATCTGAACAATGCTCTTTGTTGTTATAAAGATATTGTCATGATGTTGCATGTGTATTGGTATGGTGTAGTTATGTACATCTAGTTTGATTGTCTATATTTTGATGCATATATGTGTTATTTGTGTATGATATATGTGATATTGCAACACATTTGATGTGATATACACATTTTTATGGAAATATATATGTGATGTTACAATTATATTGGGGTTTCCCTGTGTCTATAGAGTTGATGCCCATATGGCCATAGGCTCTTTAGCCCTTTATTTTTTATCACACTAAATAGGATATGGAAAGATCTTTGTAACTTTGACAACCTATCACACAAAGTAAGATTACTCAGAACCTAAACACAATCAACTGCTAATAAAACACATCACTAAAAAGAGGTTTAATTAAAACTGTTTAAATTTTCATATTTTTTCTTAACAACATTAGCATAAAAGCCCAACATCTGAATTATTTTATCAATCATACAAAATATCTTATAAAGGCTATGTGTCCCCAGACAAAACATATAGATAAGAGATAGCATCCACATGTACAACATTAGAATACTAAGAAAGCTTGAGTCCATAAAACATTATATTCAAAATAATCCTTCCCAAACCTGAGAGTACAAAGATGACTCTAGGATATACTAGACATCTAAACAACCATTCATCTATGATACATCACATCAGCTCCTCCTCACTGCCACTGGTCCTCTAATGCTACTGACGATCACCTAAAAAGATTGTGGTGACCCATAGGTGACACCCGTGTCCCAGTAAGAGATATAACTCACAACAGTGCTTATTGATTACAATAGGTTATGTTATTAAACATGTTAAGTAGATTAAGCAGATTAAACAAATAGATAGATAAAGAAACACAACAAGATTATCATTTATAATGGCTTTATTAAGAGAAATTCTAATTAGAGTTTTAGAAGCTAGCATTATTCTCAGTCACTAGATGTAGATATTACCATGAGCATAACCATCATCATGAGCATGATTAGTAGTATGAGCATATCTAACTACATAGGCATGACTAACATCATAAGCAATTCTAACAACATAAGCATAACTAACATTATAGGCAAGATTAGCAATATAATAATTATTGATAGCATGAGGTAACTAGCATCATAAATATAACCAATAGTATATAGTATACCTAACTACATAAGCATGGCTACTTCTCTTATTGTATTATACATCATCTATATGTGAAAAGAGAAAACAAGGGTTATCATCTAATGTGAAGCGATGTGTATAACCCTAACAAATATTCTACACGGCTGGATTACATCTTTTATTAAGCCCTAAGGAGAGTGAGGTATACCACTCAAACTTCAACTGACCATTGCTAAGTCAAAATCAGTTCCATATAAGATCTAGGAGCATCAGCATCCTATGATCTCATCCGCCCCTGGTCAGTATGGGTCGGCCATAGAGAAACATGAGGACAAGCTGCAAAACAACCTAATCCTCCCTTGGTATATAGGTCACAATACTAGTGAAAACTAACTTATGACCATAGTCACACTCCTACTGAGGTATGACTGCTACCATCCTCAAAACATATCATATATAGTGAATCACATGATTTGAGATACTGACTTAACTATTCTCCTTCCAGGTCATGATTGCAACCATCCATGTGAACATGCATATACTCAATAGTATACGACTCCAATATTCCATTAAAGGAATGCTTATTCCACCATCCAACAAACTTGACATTGGAATGGATCTATAGCACAGGGCACAACATGATTAAGATTTCACTTTAATTAGTTAAGTGGGTTGAGTGAATTAAGTATGAATCAAACAATTGGACATACAAATCCTAATTCATTTCTAGAAAGAAATTGATATATAACAACTGTAGTAAATGTAAAACGTATATGACATATTCCTTATTACAACACCACATGATACTATTTCATTTCCATTCATGATTTTACTCATTATCACACCAACGTAGGATATAAATCCTTATCACATTATCCCAGGGTACCAACCCTTATCACATCATGGAGAGAATCACACATCCATTAGGGTTCAATTTTGCCCAAAAGTCATTTATACCATCATATTATCTCCCGGAAGAACATCATTACCTTTCCATGCCTCATCAAGGCTCAACTACCATCACATACATGTAATATATAATTTTCAGCTTATAACAAATTAGAGTTACAACAGTGTGGAGAGAGAAAGTATTCCATAATTATGTCAAATGCACTAGGAAACTAAGCAACATCTTTGTGTTCTTGAATTAGGATTAATGTTCAACAACTTAACTAATTTAGGGTTTCCAAAATAGAAATTGTATGTAATCCCTAGTTCTTATTATTTCCAACTAATATTATAAGTACGTCCATTCCTTAATTATAACAATATGCAAGGGAACTAGGTATAATTTACCACCATCTTCAAATTGTACTAGGATTTGAGTTAACAACACAAGTTGGCATAACATTATGAATCAACACTTTACAACAATCTTAAGTTTATATTCATTTAAGGGCAAAGGTAAAACTACAACATCATGGGGCTCAAAACCATTAATCCCAACTCAAAAAATCTCCAACATCACATGCAATAAACGCAACCTATCGAATCATAGATCACACATCAAACCATCAGATTCAAGGCAACTAAAACCATTGCATCGTGTGTATGAATCACCATCATTGAACCATGGTTGCATAAAACCCAACCATTGGATGCAAGACATGTAAAATCTTAAGACATTCATCAAGAAAAACCATCAAGCTATGACTTAGAAAAACCATGTATCACCATCAGGTGTGAGCCCTAAACTCACCATTGGCTTCATGAGCAAGGAAATCCATCAAATTAGATATTAGTGAAACCATCATTTTCCTTAGCGAAGAAAACCATCGATTGAGAAACTAAGTGAACTATCAATCTAATACTTAGAAAAAACAATCCATGGCCTCTTAGGATGACCATCAATTGTGAACCTAAAGAGTATCATCAATTTAACACTTGGAGAATTCAACAAATCAGCAATTAGGATAGCCATTGATTGTGAATCTAGTGAGACCATATATTCTTGTTCTCATCATTTCTTCCCCATGTTCCCATAGGACAACCAAAGGGAAGTCAACAACAGTAATCCTTCTTATGATTATCAAATAAAATCAAGAGAATACATATCAAAATGAAAAAGCTCTATCTGAATGTTACCCCTCTCGTCTACCGCTTTAGGTTGACTCAACACATAGAGTCTAGTTGTGCCATGTTGTTACTTTTGTCTTTTTACATTATTGGGTTGTAACTTTCGTAAGCCCTGCTGAGCCTACCTCAGTGGTTGGGTCATTTCCTCCCTTCTTTTTGAACAAAAGAGTTTAGTATGCTCAACATGTCCATATCTATAACATGTCTTATCCTCACACCATGGTCTTATCGGTCTTATTACCGATGTAGAATCTAAGTCAGTTGTTCTTACAGGTGGAAAGTTAGGACCTTTGCCTTTACTTAGTGACTACTGCCCTGGTACACTAGGCATTTATTGCACTGGTGGCACCATGAACTTTTCCTTTTTAAAATAACTAGGCAAATGTCTCTAGAATTGTAGCAACATTTCCTTTATTCTCAGCTTATTGCCCCTCCTTGGGCACTGCCATCACAGATGTACTATCTGTTTATACTTATGGCAGAGTCTATTTTCTCGCAATATGTTAATCTTTCCCACATTTTCTACTGTTCCAACATGACTATGTCATTCATGAACCCTTTTAGAACCCAAAGTTTCTATATTGAGGACTGGTAACCGAGGTTGTAATGCTAGTATCCCATCTACTATATCGTTGTCCTAACTTTCCCAACAAGAGCATAAAAAGTAGGATTCTCTATCATGATTGGGTCAAGATGGAAATTCTCAGGCACTTGTTTTTTTCTTGCCTGATCCCTTGCACCCACTCCTGGTGCAACAATATTGCTCTCAACAACATGCTCCTCGTGTTCTCTAGTCATTTTTAAACTTCCCCCTTTCTTCCGCATAAGCAGAAGTCACCATAGGGTATACTGGATGACACTAGAATAGACTCAACACCTTAGTCCTATGTCTCTGTAGACTCAGCGAACCTTAAGCTCTGATACCAAACTTGAAATGACTACCACCAAACCGACAACCAAATCATTACTAATTATGTGGAATAAACATAAATAGTGGATTAACATAATCACTAAAAATTAAAACCATTTTGCAAAGAGATCCTCTTCTAGGAAGCACTTATTGAAAGAAGAAAAACTTTATATACATCAGGGTTCACATTGTACATACATTATACCATCTCATCTCGCGGATAACATATAACAATTGCTTTGTCAAAACATATACTGAAGCTATATAAAAAATCGAGGCATGAAGCCAAGATCTCAGATTGTTTATGAAACCATCACGTACTAAATCCAAGGATCTAATAGTACAAAGACGACACATACAACTTCTATCCACAAGACACGACAGACAGTACACTCAACCTGAGTTGTTACTGCTGCCCCTACTTCTATTGTTCTCCCTCTATAGTATGATCTCTACCCCCTCATGCACGTCCACCTAAAAAAAAAGTGGATCCCACAAGGTGAGACAATTGTCCCAGCGAGAGATCTAACTCTCCACCGACCATATTATTATCATAGTTAAGCAGTATAAAACTGAGCATAGGTTCTTTTATTATAACAAGCATGATTAATCACTGTATAAATAGAGTAGAGCAATATCATCTTCTGAAGCATTGCAACTATATATAATAAAGCAATATATCATCTATTCAATTTATAAGGAATATGAAGTACATGTATAGCATATATCCATTTAAGATGTATAAAAGAAATATAACATAAACCAATGTTTTCTGTATTCAATCCTTAAGAAAATACGCTACACGGCTGATTACATATTTACACTCACACTTATTCCCTGAGGAGATGAGGTATACCACTCATGCTCCAACTGATCATGGCTACGTAAAGCATCGGTACCATACAAGGTCAATGGAAGAGCCGACTGCCATGACCTCACCTGTCTCAGTCAGTGTGAGACCACTAGCAGGACATCTCATGTCAGCTACAATTAGCTTACCAGGGTATACTGGTATCTTTGCTATAGGGCTACAGCCGCAACATGCACTCTCTCTAGGGAGATTTCAGTTATCCATCCCCGACATTCATCATCATCGGGAGATTCATGATACATCCATCCCAACATTTATAATGAAGGATATCTCACATCAATCCCTCATTAGGACATTTGGATATTGGCACCCATCGCCCCCACATATTCAAAAATATATGTTCTAGGAGATCCTGTAGGAAAACCTGTTTCACCATTCAGTAGCTACTGACGCTGATGGATCTATGGTCAGGGCACTACATGATGAGATTCCACTTGATTAATTAGGTGCATTACAATATCTTTTAGCATCAACCAAGTTTCAAACATGAATTATAACATATTCTACAAAGAAATGTGTAATACATTTAACAAGTACTTTTATAACCTTTGGAACACTTTGAATGCATAACACTTGGGATCTCAGTCCCTTATCACATTACTGGGATTTCTCATCTCTTAATATTATCATCATCATGATTACTAGATCTGGGTATTCAAACCCTTAGTTCATTACTGAACATTATTACCACTTATCAGGTAACTAATACCTCTAGGTCCTCAGACCAAGGTATACATGATACTTGTTGCATAAGTATTTCAGATGGCTCACAAGGCCCATTTAAACATGTTTTCACCTCTCACTAGGAAAAAACTATTCACATGGCTCACAAGGCCCATTAAACATCTTGTCACCTCTCACTAGGCAAGAACTATTCACATGGCTCACAAGGCCCATCAAACATCTTCAACTTTCACTAGGCAACAACTATTCACATGGGTCAAAAGGCCCATTAAACATCTTGTCACCTCTCACTAGGCAACATATATCTTTTAGGTCATCAGACCACATAAACATTATACTTGTTATACAAGTATTTAACATGTCTCGCAAGGCTTATGCAATAAGAGAAATACAACCTTCCCATTATTAGGGTTAGGTTTTCCTTTATAGCCGAATAGGGTTTTAAGTTCATATTATCCATCCAAAGTTCACCCTCTGGGTGGAAAAGAAAAAAAGGGCCTTGTAAAGGGATACATTAATTCAATATAGCTGTAAGAAGAGTAATAACCTGGAAGAATACCTTTTGAAAGTACATCTCGAGAGTAGACAGAGTTTATTTTTTTTATAAATCTAAAAGTACAAGGACAATTGCCACATAACTTAATTCCATTTTTTCCTTATTATGTCATATCTTTCTTGACTAAGTTTATTTACAAGGGGAAAACGTCTAATTTCCCAAATAAACAATATACAAATGTGAGCCATATACAAACTAGGAAAATCTTAATTACTTGAAAATCTCGGATATTCTTTATTTATCTCTTGTCTTATTAGCATAAAAATTTGCAATGATTATTGTTACATTAAAAAAAATTATTGGCCTTCATGCAACCCTTGCATGAATACCAAGCTAAAGTCTCCAAATTTATGTGTAGTCTCATAAGGTTTTTAAACCATGGAAATAACATTTCAAAACAAAAAGACCAACTAAAGGATCATCATGCATCATATTTACTTGGATGAATTAAGATTTTTTTATTGGTGTTCTAGAGGATACCAAAGTAAATAAAAACCATAATGGAATTTACTTAGGGGATTATGTTTCACAAAAAAAACATTTTTTTCAAATAGAATGTCTAGAAAAATTAAATAGAGAGGAGTCTCAAAGTCTTCACAATCACAGTGCACCCCATCACTTCATGTATGACTACCCATATTCAAAGTCACATTGGGTATTGTTAAAGTATAGAGAACAACATGTGACTACTTTAGTGACTTCAAGTCTAAGGATCACTTTCTGAACTATCACATTGAGATATGACTCTAGTTTCCATGAAATGGCTTCCATATGTCATTCTCAAAGTGGATCTATCCACTGCAACTAGTTCTCCAAAAGGTAAGAATGTATCTAAATTCCTATCTAATATTTTGACTAAAGAGATATTGTCAGTACTTTTTCATACAAACTAGTCCTATTTGTCTTTTTTTAACTATAATATCCATAATAATAATAATAATAATAATAATAATAATTAACTGGGGACATAACAAGAAGGAATACTCTTAAGTATAAAAATGATCTCATCTTTATGTCATCAACCAAAGCCAAATTATCATTAATTCAAAACATCCATTGACACTATACATTTATCCATTATCTCAATATTGAAACAAACGTAAGAAGTGGATCCCCTTTATCGTTGATCAAATCATGTACAATGTATCTAAATAATCATGTGATGACTCTAAGGACATAAAAGAATTGTCTATAGATGGTTTCTTCTATAGTAATTTGTGGTTTAGTACATATTAATACCTTCTATATCTTTTGGAATTCAAGATTTGATTAATTATATGATTAAATTTATAGTACTTGTATTAAACTTGTTTTATGAAATAAAAAATAATTCCCATGTGGTGTCCTATGCTCGTAGAACTATCTCATTCTTAGATGCTACTAGACAAAAAAAATGAGTTACCCTTGTAACAATTTCAAATTGTGAGAAGGAGCACAAAGTTGTATATTTTTGTGTATATGCAAGTCAGGGGATGTCTTCCTGCGTTATCCCAAATTCAAGGCGTTTGAGAGAAGATACGTCCAAGACTTTTTCATTACATTATAGAGAGAAGATGTAGGTGAACTTAGATTTGAGGGATTTTATATCCTAGTTTTTGTATCATGACCTATGTACCCACGATGAACCATGTTTTTAGTGAGATGCTCATTATACTTCTTCTAGTAGCTTGGTACATTTTGTCACTCATACTATCTGAGGAGAATATGTATTTAGGAGACTAGTCATCCTATGATCATATATGGGACTGATTGTGACTTCACAATGATTATCTATTAGTTTGATTGGCACACCACACCCTACCTAGGGCTTAATAAAACAAGTAATCCAACTATTTAGTATAGTTGTTTAGGTTTTTATTCATGAACCATATTGTATGTGTTCTTGTAGTTGTTTACTTTATGGAAGTATAATATATGATGATCATACTATACATTTTGTATTCATTCTATATTTTGTCAATGCAGTATTTTCTACTTGATCAATATATGTTGTAAGGAGAATAAGTACTTGACAAAATGTAACGTGTGGATATATTGACTTGTTGACTAAAAAACTTATAAAGAGTACAATAATTATATGCATGTAAGAAATATTATGCTACATTTTTCTATATCAAATCACGGGGACCTGGGGCCTCACCCATGTAGTTCATCACATCTATTATGATTGTTGAAGTAGAAAAAAATATATGTTGATCTAGATATAACAAGAAGTAATATAGTTAAGTCTAAAGTGTCCTTATACTCTTACTTTTTTCAGATATGTTTAGGTAGTTGATGTGGTATATGATATGTTGTTTTATTTGGTGTTTTCTTATGATTACATGTTGTAACTTGATCGAGACCTCTAATACTGTTGTATCTTTAAGTATATGATCAAATTTGTGATCTGATTTGGTAAAGTTTAATAATGTAGTCTTAGTATATGTACTATAGTGTATTATGTTGTAATAGATCTAATATGAATTCTAACACTTTTATTCAATTGCATTTGAGGTTTATGATGATTTCTTATAGTCAGATCTTTATCAGGACTGCCATATTTGAAATTCTTTGACACTGTGTTTTCTAGTTGTTTGTTTGAAATTGGGGTTGTTTGAGTATTTGTCCTAATTGTCATTTGGGAGTTGATTAGTAGGATGTGTCCTCACATATATGAACATTTGACTATCGCTTTCTAGAAATTTTGGTGTTCAATTTGTGGATTTTGTGTCAATTAAATGGTAGTGCACACTAGGCATTTTTTCAGAAATGGAATGAGTTTTAATCCTGCATTTTTAAGTTTTGACTATTGTTTGGTTTTTAAAATAGATAATGGATGGTGCAAGTAGATCTAGGTCCCATCAGAGTAAGTGCTCATACATCCTTGTTGAGTGAGCAATCCTCTACCAACAATGCTTGAAAGGAAGGTTTTCATAGTGAATGAGTGACATGGGCAAGGCATGGCTAGACCTTCTCAACGGTGAGATGATCTTAATTGTGAACTACCTACAGTTGATGTTAGTATAGTGGTAATGATAACCTTGATTATGTAGTTCTAAGGCTTCTTATAGTGAAACAAATGTGCCTTAAGGATTCATTCATATATCTGAATCCATGTGGTGTGATTTTCACCTCTAAGGGAGAATAAATGGTGACAAGGAAATTTATAATTTATCCTTGGCAACTGATAATGATCTAAATAATTCCATATTTTTGGTGTTTCCATTTCTAAGATTTTTACACTAGTGTTCTATTTCAAAAAATGTAATGGGGTTTGAATGTGTTATATGCTTTACTGAACTCCTTCAAGTGGAGCTTTATTATAGTATTGGTTAGAGATTCTCTTGTGTTGTCCCTTCAAGAGTGGGGACTAGATGCTGACTTCAATCTTTCTTGAGAGCTTCAGTCTTGAGACCAACATTGTACACTTTGTTTATGGGAAATGATGGCAACGCTTTGAGAGTATGTGGAGATTACTAGAGATGAATATTGGGTCTCTTTAGCCACCAACAATTGTTTCTATCTGATCTAAGATGCTCAATGTAACCACATTTCTTTTTCTGAGAAATTATGATAAATTATTTCATACACAGTGTGTAATGGTTCTTATCCATCATTAGTGTAATGCATATCATGTAGTAACACTCCCCAGTTGAAAAAAAATTACTTTTGCTCATGTGATAAGAAAAGCAGGGTGTTACATTGTGGATATACACTAAAATTGAATTTGGGTTCCCAACCTAGTAATGTGAGCAATTTTCATATAAATAAAAGTTGTTAAAGATGATCTACATAAAGATATCCAAGAAGGATTGCTAACCCTAAGGTTGAACCTATGTTGATTTATCATTCACTTTACCCATATAAGGTTTGAATTTTGAGGACATACTCCTTTTAAGGAGTGGTGAATGTAAGATCCTCAAATTTGATTAATTTGAATTCTATAAATATAATTCTGGTTTTGATAAGAAAATTCCCTAATTGTAACAGATAAAGTAATAATGTTATCTTTGAGGCATGGGTGCAACATGTGGCCTAAGTGAGGCCCGTGAGACTATTTGCTTTGCAAATAGAACCTTATGGAACAAGTTTATGAAATCTAGGAATGCATGCATATATGAATGATAATGGCTTATTATTTTTTAGATAATTGAAATATGGAATAATAAGCAAGTTTCCAAACAATTCAAAGATAATTCGTGATCTAGATAATTAATGGAGCAATTATCTAATCTTGACTTGTATTACAAGTTTTTAGTATCAAATAAGGATATTTTGATCTGAACTTTGGAATACTTAAATATAATGAGGAATAAGACAATTCTATAATTTGAGATAAAATGAATTTTTATGTGATGAGGGTAAGTAAATTAAAGAAATACTTAAAGGGCCAGTGTCATGTATGAAAGTTACCACAATGAGTTCTAAAAATTATATATGAATTGGGAACGTTCTTAATGATTTTCACTCTAAATTTCGTACCAAAAGGATGCTCATAGAAGCCTATACAAAATCGTGAAGGATGAAGGGCCTACTTGTAATAATTAACTGTTGCTTCCTTATTTGAAGAGAGAGGAAAGGATATCTAGAACCATCCTTTTAATGCCAAACTTGGCACAATACGAGATTATAGGATTACAAAGAACTTATCGATATTTGGGACCAACCAACATAAAGATGGAAGAGATATGGATTTTGTATTATTTACATAAAGTTTCTTGTTAAATGTCCTAATGCATAGATGTATTATATTTTGACTTCCTTAATACATCAAGTCTAAAGTAGAAAACCACCTATTTTGGTCCCAAACTCTTGAACTAACGTGGGATCATGGTTAGGTAAATATAAATCTAAAACTTGAAATAAAAGTATGATTAATTTGGATCAAGATAATTACACTAGATGATTTTCTTCAAGTGTAAAAGAAATATATTTATTGATTTCCTTTTTTTCCACCAAGCTTTGTCAAATTGGTTATAAAAGATAATTGGGAGGATTTATCTTTTACTAAATAGTATAGAAGGGAAGGAATTTTGATCCTCTTATATATATATATATATATCCTTGTATGAATGGAAAACTTGAGTTTTTATCCATGAATGCTTTCCTTACATATATGAACAGCGTATATATGGACTTGGACCAAGTCCTACACATGCCCAATTGCACTTTTGAGAAGAATATTGAGTCTTGTAAGGGACTATGATCCTTCTTATTCTTCTGGCAAGGTGAACCAATCTTTGGGGTCCAAAATGATGTTTCCCTTGACTTGTTCTCCATGCAAACTACATTTTCCGCCATGAGAGGAAACTTTGGTGATAAAAGAAGTGAGACATAGGTGGACACACTCATATGTTAGTCAACCAATCATTATTTTCTAGTGTAGAACCATCCACCTGTCCCTTGACAGCCATAGATACCTCCACCAACATGGTAGTGTTAGAGTATGGAGGCGAGCAAGCCTCTTTCCTCTAATAGTAGATAGTAGGTTGGTGACTTCCTTTCCCATTTTTTCAAGCATGCTTCTAGAATGAGGGGGTGTTGAAGACTACAAGAGGTATAAAACGAGGGTCTGATGCTCTACCTTGCCCTCCTGAACCATAGTTTCATGATGCTAGGTCTTACTATTGTTGCAAGTCAAGAGGAGGAAGAAGACTTGGAACCAAGGAGCCAGATGTAGTGGTTGTTCCTACCTAGTTGCGGTGGTAGTAGGCAAATTTGTGGTGATGAAGGAACATGAGGTGGGATTCCCTCCGGTGGATCTGTTTGTAGCAATCCACGATGCAACCTTCATGTGGAAGAATGTGACTTCCACAGGTGTTGGAGAGAAGATGGGGTAGAACGTCATAGTTGTTGAACTCATACATAGGTGGGCATAGGACACACACTCTATTGGCCAATGGATTGGCTTGCATCATAGCTCACATGTACTGATATAGGTAAAATCATGTTTTTTTTTTGTCGCGCAAAAATCCTGTTACTTAATAAACCAAAACTTTGGGAACAATTTTGTGCCCCTATAAAGAAACTACAAAATCCCAAGCCCCACACAGGGGGATATAAGGGACCCGAAACTAGAAAGAAACTCCAAACTAAGAAGGGGCAAAAGAAAAGACATGCTCCAAACTAACCAATAAGAGCTAACAGGGGAGGAGGAAGAACAAACATGACCAATCAAAACACCCAGAAAAATGCCTATATGAACTACACTTCGTCTGCCAACTCAAACAGGTTAGTCGTCCCCTATCCCAACTCCTAGCCGGTCTTCTAATATGGATCATAAGAGACTCATATAAAGGAGACAAGTTTGCCACTTCTTGTCTCCCTCCTGAAGAAATGAACCAACTACAACTGGTCATTACTTCACTGGGTAGAGAACCAATCAAGACACCTGAAGAAGCTCCAAAGCACAACCTCAAATATACTTCCTTTGGCTGCTATAGCTAAACTTTGGCCATCATAGAGCCTTTGGCATTCAGCTCACCTACACAGAGAGGATACAAAAAGCAAAAGACACCTGTAGCAAACCAGAGAAAGCTTTCTATTCATAACATCAATTAACTACATCATGGCCTCATATGGATCCTCGACAATCAAACACTAGACATAGTTGTGCCCTTGCCCATAGAGGTAGATTAGCGAACATCTTGAGACCACTGGCGATCAGTCCATAGCAGGACCTGGGAGAACCCATGACAACAACAAGATAACAAGGGACGCGTCCAAGCACTTCAGGGAACCACCAAAACAAAACCCCTAATGTTCTTGCAAAGGTGCATGAAGCACCTCGTCGAACATCTTGGGGGTGTTCCAGCACACAACTACAGAGGAGCCTCACATAGCAACAGAGGGGATAGTAGGCAACCACCTGGATGACGCCGCACCTCCTCATCCACCCACCATCCAGCAGTGAACCACCCAGCGAGACAACGGACGAGGTTCCCTCTACTTTTTCGGAGAACCCAGGACTTGAGGGGCCGCCAAGAAGGAGGCGCCGCCGATTGGACAGGGCGAAGCAGACACAGTCGAGTCGGCCACCGTTGCACATCTGATATGGGATAAGAAGGGGAGGGTCAGAGAGGGAGTCAAGGGACTCCCTAACTACCCCTGTGGCGACAGAGCAGCCGAGTGCGAGACCAGACCAGCAGGATACGACACTACACCATCCATCCCTCTTAACGAAATGGAGTCGACAAGGTCGATGCAGCCAAAATCACTCGAGTCCAGGTCAGTGCAGTGCATTGCATTTCTCCTCGATCCATTCTAGATCGGCCCCAAGCAACCACATCCAACACCCTACTTTGAGGGACCCTTTCTCCAGAGCTCGCTACTGCTTTCAGTCAAGGAATGTTGTGGCCGATGAAGGCCAGAGGGTGGAAGGCACAAAAGAGCGCTCCCTCCCACTAGCGGTGGCCGCTGGGGAAACTAGAGAGAAGCGAGAGTGAAAGCCCTAGAGAGGTACTCATATATTTAGGAATTAGAGAATCCTAAAACATCAGGTAAACTCATGTTAATATCATCTAAACTATACTTATCGTATGAATATACTAATAAATAGATGGTAGATCTAATGATATCAAAATTACAAATAAAGTTGATTAGGAAAATGAGTAGAATCAAAATGAAATATAATTGATGATTGATTATTGGAATTTTGGGTAATATTATTCCAATGGGTTTAGAAGAAATGTCCAACCCTTGCACACAATGCACATAAAAAAATGGTTTAAAGGCTAAACCATTTCAGAAAGCAACCTAAAGGTCCCACAAACCCTAAACTTTAACCAAGAGTATTGTGTCCAGACTAGGTCTCACTACTACAGAAATGGCTTATAAAGTCACATTTACAGGCGTCGGTTGCGTACAAGAAACCGACGCCTAATACATACAACGTCGGTTTATAACAAAAACTGACATCTATCTGCAAAGAGTGTCCAGACACGGGTATCACTTTTTATTTAGCGTCGGTTCCATAATAAACAACCGACGCCTAAAATCGACCGCCAAATGCAAATTTTCTAGCAAAAAAATCACCTCAAAAATTTATCATACGACGTCAGTTTTTGTCTACCCAACCGACGACTAATGTTTATGCACGAGACAGAAATTTGGCCCATATTTATCGTCGGTTTTCATAAAATAACCGACGCCAATGTGTTTTCACGCACTGTCCCCACTAAAATTTTCAGCCCCTTTGGACGTCAGTTTTTTATTTAAGTCGACACTTTTTATTTAAAGTGTCGACTGTTTTGAATAACCAAAGCCTATTATTAACTTAATACACCCGCACGAGCTAGGATCTTCCCCCTTTCTTTGTTTCATCGCCTCCGCGCTTAGGTCTGACGATCGTTTCTGCTTCGCCGCCGCTCACTGCTCTAGTCGCCGCCGCCACCACTCATTGCTCCAGCCACCGCCGCCGCCACCATTCATTGCTCTAGCCGCCACTTCCTGCTTCTGCTCTGCCACCTTCTCCTCTGCTCCTGCCAAAACCTTCTCCTCTTCCTCTCCGCCGCTTCTGCTCCGGCCAGCCTGCTTCTGCTCACCCTCGGCCATCTGCTGCTGCTCGCTACCGGCCACATTCTCCTCTTTTCCTCCACCGTCGCTGAGGTACCCTTCTTCCTCCTCTTCTTCCTCTAGGGTATTCCTACATATGGCTGATGTTGTTTGTTTTTTTCATTTGCTGATGCTCCCCTCTCACTCGATGAGTGATGGTCGAGTTTTTTGTGGGCTTGTTTCTTGGATGGTTCTCTAAAAGGTTACATGACTATTTGCTTCTTTGAAAATGGGGTATTATTCTTTACCTCTCCAATCTTATCATAGATACTCCATATCTAACATATCAATCATTTTTTGTTAAACCCTTGATGAAAACATCATATAGGTGTTTTATATGTTTTAACCCTAATTAACACAAAAAGTGAATTAACCCGACCTCAACATATATGTTAATGCTTAATGTGATGTAGTAAGACATTGAATGATAGGTAGCGATGGTGAAATTCATTTCGGCCTGTGTTACTTTCATATGATAATTTCGTTCAACCCTTTTATTAATCACAACTTTAGAATAATCAATCTTTAATTCAACCCTTTTATTAATCACAACCTTAGAATAATCAATCAATCTAGCTTTTGTCTTAAATATTAGTAAATAAACACAACCTTAGAAACATATCAGTTTATCCCCTAGTCAAATCACATCCAGACCTGCACAAAGATTATACCAAGATTTTAAACCATCGCTCATCCATGAGTTTCCTCCACTACATATGTTCTTATGAATAACCTTAATGTTGCTTTTGTTATAACAATCTGGAAAAATGTTGATTTTGTTATATATTGGGCATGCTACTTAATTTTCTATGGTATAGCTACCACGAGTTTTGTTACAAATATCTGTATATTAGGTTAATGACATGTTTCTGTTGTGACATGTTGAGTTTTTTGCTATGTTATACCCACCACGATTTGTGTTATAAAATAATACATTGATTAGTTTAGGAATCATTGATATGTTGTTATGGCTGTCTACAAGTGTTTTTATAAGAAAATTGTGCTTTGAATGGGGTTGTGAACAAGGGACTGGTGTTATATTATGTTGGCCTAGAAACCCATTCAAGATTTACTCATTAGGAGTAAATCTTGGATAGTCCCCGGTTTGGGACTGTTCTTGAACACCTAATCTCACTTAGGATGTAAGTGTATAATGTGTATTGGGTTTTCGAGAAAATTTCAGCAGCATTTCCCCGTTTGTTCTCCAAGTACATATGTACTTGGAGAACAACGGGGAAATGCTGCTGAAATTTTCTCGAAAACCCAATACACATTATACACTTACTAGTGAGATTAGGTGTTCAAGAATGGGATAGGTGGTACACATTTATTATATATAAGAATGACATCACATGTATAAAACCCTAAAGTTTTAACCATAAACTCTAATCTGTTTACCCTAGACCCTAATCTTGTTGTAATATATACTTATTTTCTCTTTGATCATAGAATGGATAGATCATGGATGTCCATTCGCAATCGCTGCACCCCAGAGTTTATTTCTGGTCTTGATCAGTTTATTAGATTTGTAGAGGAACATAGGAAACAACCTGGAGATAGGTTCTACTTTCCATGTAGACATTGCGGTAACAACTTGAAAGTCAGTACTGGTGACGAAATCAGAAGTCATGTCATGTGCAACGGGATTATACAAGGCTATACAGAATGGCACTGGCATGGAGAGATTTCAAACCCGAAACCAGTGGATGTCGATAGCAGTTGTGACGTCCCCGAATTTTCTAAAACTTAATCTGATGTGTGACGTCCAAATTGAAACCCACACCTAAGTGAGAATCCCAATTTAAACACCCAACACCAGGCTAAGAAGAAGAAAATCAAAGGAGTTAGAAGGAAACAATCAGTAGCACATGTACATGAACAATAATAAAACCATACACACATGTTCACCATTCAACATATAATTACAACATGAATTGTTACAACATTTGATATTACATATTGAACAACAAACTATACATATACATGTACTACCACTAAACTACAAGATCTTAAGACAACAGGTCCACCTATACATCAGCTCGCCACACAACTCTCACTATCCCGGATCTTCAAGAGCAAAACCACAACCTAAACAAAAGATTACATGCGGTACACATCAGCACAATATTCAAAAATATTGTACTGAGTACACCTATGTGTCTTTTATATACCTCTCATCATATCTTGGCAATAAGATAAAACTAATACTTGGAAGTTATAAAGAAATATAAGAAAAGTGTATACTTGCACAAAGATATTCATTAACAAAAGAGAACACATATTTTAAGCATAATTTCTATTATATCATCCATGCATTTACTACCTGAGAGTTGAATACATTAAGGCCTTTATGATCACTACCAAAGAGTTGGATCATATGTACAATGTGACCACTACCAAAGAGTTGGGTCCAAGCACACTACCAAAGAGTTGGTGCTTCCATATGTACAATGTGACCACTACCAAAGAGTTCGGTCACTTCCAAGAACACTACCATAGAGTTGGTGCTATCATATAATGGAACAGATATATTATGTTTGATGTGTTCATAGCAATACACATGGAAATTCAAGCAACATATCATACAAGACAATCATTTCAATCAATACCATATGCCAAGTCTTTACTACCATATAACACAAGCATAATGTATAATAAGCCAAGCAAGAGGTAATGACGTACCTTGATCAAGAGATAGATCATTCTAAACACATTCCTCATGTCATCTATATCCTTGGTCAACCCTGATAAAGATAGGATCACATATCACCATCAAGTTCTCATCATCTTACATCTCGTCTTAACCCTAATCGTGTTCATTAGGGTTTGCTTAGTTCATTAGGATGTGTGCATCATTACTTGTCTTATCTTCTTGTAATTAGGTTACTGATCTTATATTCTAGATTAGGATACATAATCTGATTACTTGGTAACATATGATTATGTGCACATGTTAACCCTATGTTACATGCATTAATCATATTAGGGCTTATATCACATTAAGAGTAAACATCATCTTATAACATGGATTATGTGTATCATTCTGATCTCATATCTACATATTATCTACCAATTATTGATATGAGGGTATTCTGTAAATTTCATTATTTATTGAGCATGTATATATTTATTGCATTTAACTTAGGGTTATTAGTGCTAATTAGCCATATGGAGAAAATTACATAATTTCGTACATTAACATGATCATCACTGACATCAGGTGCACTATAAACATTATTATGGAGTTACTGACATTTTCCCATAATTTTATATCATCCTTTGATATTTATTATCCACGAACTAAGCATTACATATATTACATGATATCAACTATATTAGTTACTCAAAAACCTGATATTATACTTCCATCTTTTTCTTACGCATTTTTCTAAACATTTTGGTATATTATATGTATTTTTCTGATGCTCGAGCTAATTACTACGATTTATCAAAGATCTAGGTAATTATTAGAATTATTGGGCAATTTACCTTTTTAGGCCAATGCCCTTCCGACACGTGGCTCAGAGCTGACACACATCCTTGCTTGGGGCGGCTGGTGGGTCAATGTGAGTCAGGTGGTCTGTGGGTTCTGAACCTGGTTCAGATCTACTTTGGTCTAGAGTTAATCCGCTCTCTCTCATCTCTCTGGTTTCACACGATACGCCCGACGCCCACCTCCGTGAATCTGAGACAGAGTCGCCACCGCAACACTCCTCTTCGACGAGCGATTGTTCCTCTTCTAGAGCTCCTCATGAAAGTTTTGAGCTTCCACTATCTTCGTCATCCCTCCCTCCATGCCAACGGTCGCTTGGATCTGCTTTTGATGACTCCTCCTTCTTCTGCCATATGCTCGCCGACACCAGCTGTGTTTATGGCTGTGCAGAAGAGGCAAAAAGCCTCCGTGCCACAAAAGCCCAAAGTGAAGGTTCCATGAGCATGCCCAGGAATCTAGAAACTCGACAAACCCATCAACAGTTGGTGCATGGTTCAGGAAAGCGGTATGCGGTGTACGGGCGGAGAGGGTACTGCATAGAGTATATGCGGTGTACGGGCGGAGAGGGTACTGCATAGAGTATATGCGGTATGCGGGAGTATATACGGGAGTATATGCGGTTTTGGATTTTTTTTATTTCAATAAACTAATTATATATAAAATAATATAGAGAGATCATAAATTAAAATATATATAGTAGGCACATAAATCGATTTACTTATAAACATATTAATATGCATGTATGATGTATGATATGCTTATATATGTATATATGTCTATATATAGAATGTGTTTGTAATATATGTACAAATACTAAAATGTAGGTAAATCAATGCACAAATATATGTATCGTGTGTATAAATGTGAATAAATCAAAATGTATATATACATGCACAAATATGTGATTGTATATTTAGGTATATTGTATATGTATCTATACATGTTAATATATCAAAAGGTATTCAAATAAATGTACAAATGCATGTGGAAAATTTTATATGTATTACAATGTATACATATAATTCAATGACTATATATCTCAATTTATATATATAATGAAATGTGTGTATATATATGCATGTATGTACGAAATGCATGAACATTAGTTGTGAGCTTTTCAAAAAGCGGAGTTTAATCGGCCACTTAATCGGTCAAGCGGGAGTATATGCGGCCCATGACCGCTTAGTGGACCGATTAGTAATATGCGATGCAGTAGGGTGAATGAATAGGTATATACGGGAGTATATGCGTCCGTGCAGACCGATTTCCCGAACACTGAGTTGGTGGGAAAGTCCTGCAACATCCTTCGATCTCCATCTTCGTGGTCGGCTGGGTTGAGTTGGTTTGCTACCAAAACCACTGCGGGAGGTCATGGGAACGATGGGGGTGGATTCCCCTGGACCCCAGCTTCCTTTTCTGTTCACTAGTCTCCCTCCTATACCCTCTCTATTTCTATTTCCTTTCTCTGGTTCTAACCTGCTCGCTGAGATGGAGAGACACCGCGAACTGGGAGTTCGCTCTCTCTACTGGAGTGGTGAGGCAGTTTGCCCAAGGGGTCAAATGGGAGCTCATCCCAGTCTGAAGCTAACTGTCCAGTTGGATATCTTTCTCACTTCCACGATGCGTGAAGTGGTGGAGGAAAACATGGCCTCATCCTCCCCACGTCTCAGCCCCAATCCGCTGGAGGTTGAGGACAAGCTTACAGCCATCAGATCTACGATCTACGGTCCATGTTGAAACTAGCCACAGCCCAATCCGTGGCTTCCCTTAAGCCAAGGGCCTGAACCATCAGATTAACCATGAACGTCCCTGATTTGTCCACACAGATGCAGCCCAATCCAAGGGCGCGTGACACATCCATTAAGACCCAAACTTAGGTCTAAGAACATCAATATGCACATTATTTCATAATATTCAAACCTAAATAACTCCCTCTAGGAGCATCCAAATGCCACCAAAATTTAACCATATCTTCTTTATCTCTCAATCTACCTTCTAAGAAAATTTTGTGACCAAACTCATCTATTATACCATTCAATTAAATTCCTCAAAAGGCATTAAAAGAGATGTCTTAATCATTATGTCAACCTCACATCAACACTCCTACTTTGTCAAAAGCTTAGAACTCTCAATATAACTCAACCATATGATTTCACTTATGTCATTGGACATTTAGGATTCTAAAAGTCCCCTCCATCACATCCTACACACCTTAAAAGAAATTCCGTCCTCGGAATTAAGCTAGAAAAACCACTTTGTCACATCATATACATCTTAAAAGAACTTTCATCCTCAAAAGTCAACCATACTCGTACTCCAAGGAAAACTACCATGACTTCATCCACATGTAGGCACTATTCTATGTGTAACATATCTACAAAGGTTACCTAGAATCATGTATCCAAAGCACTATTAGGGGGGTTTTACAACCATCTTGGTGCACAAACACTCAATTCAAGGTTAAACTCAGGGTTTAGAAACTTAGGTTATGTCATTACATATCTCATATTTTATGATTTTCATCCTCATTATAGCCAAGCATCAAAATTCCAACATAACATTTTTTTTTGCCAACATCATTACATAGTGCAAAATTTTCAGATCATATTTATTAAGCATTGCCATTATCACTATTTGGCATGTATCATTAAGATGATCTCATTTCACTTTCCTATTAAGTTACAAATTTATTAGTGAATTCATCACTAGATTCACCAACCATCTTACATCATTGACCGACCTAAATCGCGCGTCCTAAATTTGGAGGCGTATTTGAGGTAGTCGAGCCTTCACATTTATAACCCGAATCCTTCTAGGCCCCCGCAACTTTGTTTACGGGGTCGAAGTAGTCATACGGGGTCGAACACAGGGACAAGGTGGGTCGTGTTGACGACTCTGAATCGACACTCTACACTCCGGTGGGTATAAAGAGATATTACAGTTCCCCGAAGGGGAACAACAAGCTGTCACGATTAAATCAAAGAAAACTATCTCCAACTGGAGTTACTAGAAAGATTAAGATTTTGTCATTTAGCAGTTTTTAGGAATTTTCATGCAACAGAAAATAGAAAGATAAACTGCAGTTTAAGGCGTAATGCAAGGGATAAGACTTCAGTAAGACAAGCGGTAGCAGTAACACCCTGCACCCCTCCTCTCAGAGCGGGTGCCTCTAATCGAGCTTCAACACCCCTCTCGAGGTTGCCGGACTCAAGTTAGAGTGGAATGATACTAAAACAACTCCGTTCCGGGCACTCTCGTACTCCAGAACTGGACCAAACACTAGAGCCACAACCCAACTCTCGAAGTAGTTGCGACGGGAAAGACGATTCGGTAGCTAAGCGAAACGTGATCCAAAACGTGCAAGCTAGAGTTCAGATATCCAACACAGCAGTTACCCAATCATAAGGCACCAAGCATTAAACAAATAGCAGTTAAGCATTTCTATTTCCATAAGCAATAAGGGTCTTAATACAATGCATAAGCTAAGAATTTAAATAACAGAATTAAAGATAGATGTCGCCTTCTTGATGAAGAAGAACGACAGACTACTGTAGCTCTCCTGCCCGATACCGGTCAGGAGCTGAGCCCGATACGGCAGTGTCGGGCGGCACCCCCTCTTGGGCGTATCGGGTTCGATATCGTGTCGGGCACTCGTGTCGCTCATCTTCGCTGGCCGATATCGGCCCGCAGTGTCGCCCGGGACAACACTAAGTGAACCATCCCTTCCCTCTCGGGATGAGGGAAAGCTCACCTAGTGTCGCCCGGCACAAGCACTGGGACGCGATACTCTTGCTCTCACAGCTACCTTCGAAGGTGGCTCTCGGACTTCTGAACTGTCTTGTCCGAACTATCCAACCCTCCGACATCTCTGACCTATCCGACCCGTCTTTTCAGCTTCCTGTAGCTGCTATTTATATGCGGCGGTTGAAGGAGTTATGGTGCTGGAAACGCCACGTAGCTCCCTTATACACCGGTCGATGGATGTGGACGGCCGATACAGGTATGTCTCGGCACGAGGCGCTGGCTATCGGTCACGTGGCTGGCGGCACACCTACCGGTGGGTGGCTGTGTCGCCCGACGAGTTTGGTCGTCGATGCGGCTTTGGCTCCCTGTCGGGTAGACGGTATGTCGGCCGACACGTCCTTCTTGCGCAGCGCCCTTCTCCGTCGATCATTCTCGTGTCGCCCAGCCCCTGTCGGGTTGGGTTGTATCGGGCGTCAGGAAGGTCGTGACAGGCTTAGACTTATTGTGTGTCGGAATCGGCCTTATTGCACAAAATAGAGGAAAACTCTGTAGAAGATAGGAAAAATTGGAATAAGAGCGTTGCTTGGCCAATTATTGCGAAAATGCTAATAAAATAGAGGAAAATAGCAGAAAAGGGTAGTTTTGATAACAGAATAAAGGGCAAAAACGTCACAAAATTTGGTGTTATCAACTCCCCCAAACTTAGCTTTTTTATTGTCCTCAATCAATATTTAAACTAAACTTTGTGTTGCTTCTTCTTGCACAGCAAAACTTTAAGGCTAAAGGGTAGCACAAGATTTGCGATGTCTTGGAGGTAATGCTGTCTTAATGCGAACAAAAGACCTTGCCCTACTTGCCTTATTTTTTAAGTAAAATTTTTCTTCTCCACAGCTTCAGCGAGACTTTGGTGTATGATTCCGAAGTTAGCTTCCACACCAAACAGCTTTATTTTAGGGGCAGAAAGTTGTGTATAAGGTAGGCTAAGGCTTTTTGGGTTTTTCTTCTTGTTTCCCATCAGTCCATCCAGGTAAGGGTCCGTTAACGGGCAAGCGGTCCCTGCAGTCCAAGCCAGTTGGCTTTAGAGCAGTGATTTCACATCCTACGTACCACTGCCCCGGATCTACCATGCATATAGATGGGTACTTTTGGAAAACAGGTGTGTATATATGTATATATATTTTTTTCTTTTCTTTTATTGGGCACAACTCTCATGCTTTTATTCACGCTCATAAGGCTTCTTTCTCTTTTTGGGATTTTTGCTGGGTAAGGGAAAACAAAAGAGATTTTTGCTGTTTGGGCAGCTTTTTCCTTCTCCATACTCGTCTCTTATCTGTTTGCGAGATTATTATTTTTCGAAAATTTTTAGATGGCAAGGCACAATCTTTTGTTTGTTTGAGACACATTATCAGAAAGATATGACAGAACTTGTAACTCGTTAAATATACAGAAAGTAAACTTTGCAAGAAGTCACAACAGGTTTTTATTATTATTACAACAACTTTGTACATATGCCTAGGGACAGAAATTTGCAAAGGAAAGATTTTTGTAAATTTTTATATGGCATGCATGCGTACATCAGATATACAGGAAGCTATAAGGGCACATCAGGTAAAAGAGAATGAATATCGTAGAAAGCTTGAAGTGATAAAATTTTTATACCTCCCTCACTGACATACCCCCCCCCCCCAAACTTACTTCCTACTCTGTCCCAGAAGTAGAGAAGAAAGCAAAAGTGAGGTAAAGTTTAGCCAGTGAGGGTTAGCTTGCTGATGTTCTGCAAAATGCTCCTACGAAGTTGCAGCATGCCATTGGGAGGTTGTCCAGCGGGTTCGCTTCGGCGGTGTAGCGGTTTAGCTTGAGCGTAACCCTCAAAATTCACTTCTGACCCGCCCTTTCTTCACATCTCCGTTGTGAACGTAAACAAAAGGATTGATTATCAGTCCCTAGTTCAGTTCCCCGGAGTGTGTAGTCAGGGTGGGCCCTCTCCCTTAAGAGGACGGAACCGAGGTGCCTCGAACTTGTTCGGAGGCCTTGGTTGCCGCACTCTTGCTGTCTCTGGAGATGGTCCCAAGCCACCCCAAAGACAGGCTGATAACTAGGTGACTCGCTATTGGAGCTACCAAATCAAGAAAAATCTCCCCTTTCACTGTTGTTGCCGTTTCTGCCCGACTGTGGTTGCTGTTTCCCCCGCCGTTCTTGTTGGCGCGGCTGGAGGTTTGCTCCATATGAGCCATACCTGTTATTTAAATTTAGAATTTATTCATCTGTTAGGCAAGGAAGATGAAAAGAAACACTTATTAAAACTGGGTGATAAGGGATCAGACGATACGATGTTGTCGCGCGATATGACTCGACGCCCGACATAGGTGTGTCGGGCGATTCGAGGTCACATGAAGCAAAAACATGACATCGCCGTGAGAAGCATGACGCACGATACGATACATAGGGAAAACGCTATCGACCGGCGTTACACGCGATAGAAAATCTGCAGGTCATGTAAACCCGATAAGCGGCTCGGTAAAAGATACTGGCGTCGGGCGACAGGGTTATCGACTGATAAACGTGTCGGTCTACAACCCTATCGGGCGACAAGCCATGTCGTTTGGTAAGAAAACAACAAGCCGGCCGATACGCTTCGCACGATACAAAACCTGTGCCGGGCGAGAGAAAACGTGTCGGGCAAAAGGTGTGTCGGGCTATACCTTTGCTCTCAGGAGGCATCGCCCGTTACCGGGGCGAAGGCAAGATGGCCGACACACGAGCAAAAGGGAGGATCACTACATGCGTTCCAGGTGGCAAAAAGGAGAAAATGATAGCCCAACACGAAGAAACCTCCACGCTATATATAGAGAACCCAGCTGGGGGTAAAACGGGCAAAACATGGCGTGCGTCGGGCGTTTTAGTCACGCTATTCCCGAGACGTGTAGTCCCATCGGGCAGTCCAAGGGTCATCTGCTGCCCTTGCGACGCCCGGGGCGAGGCTGCCCGATACAAGCGGTTCTGCGCCCAGCTGGTCGACACGGTAGAAAAGCGGACGGTCAAAAGGCCAAAACTAAACCTAGTGAAGTAAAAGGCCATTGCAGGGTAAAACATCATTGGTGTAGAGAAGGATCTCCTACCTTAGATGATGTTACTCCTCAATGCTCTACAAAACACAGCGGTGGCCCATAAAACAAAAAGAGTCAGCACACGCACGCATGCACTGAATCGGGCCTTATTACAGTCCATAATGTTTGTTTTTACAAAGAAAAGAAATGTATCCTAATCTATGACTCGGGCTGCCCCCCGAGGAGCGCTGAAGTTTCCGTCGCCAGCTCGACCGGTGTAGGCTCTTCGGTTGTACCCACATCCAGCAAGTCAATCTCTGCTTTCCTGACAAACGCTTCGTCTTCATAAAACCTTTTCACTCTGTGCCCGTTCACCTTGAAGATCTTAGTTGGGTCATCCTTGTCGCGGAGCTCCATCATTCCTGATGGGTATATCTTTGACACAGAAAACGGTCCCGACCATCTTGTCTGTAATTTCCCAAGAAAAAGACGGATGGAGGACTTGAATAACAAGACCTTATCCCCTTCGCTCACATCCTTTCTCCTAAGGTGGGCATCATGCCACATTTTTGTTCTTTCCTTGTAGATCTTTGCATTCTCGTAGGCGTGAATCCTCAGCTCTTCGAGCTCTTGAAGCTGCAAAAACCTCTTTTCTCCTGCTTTGTCTAGGTCCATATTTAGGAACTTGATCGCCCAAAGGGCCTTGTGTTCTAGTTCCAAAGGCAGATGGCAGGATTTTCCGTATATAAGACGGTAGGGGGTGGTTCCAATGGGCGTCTTGTAAGCAGTACGGTAGGCCCACAATGCGTCGTCAAGTTTCATAAACCAGTCTTTCTGCGTGCGGCTGACAGTCTTTTCTAAGATCTGCTTGATCTGTCTGTTTGAGACCTCTACCTGCCCCGACGTCTATGGGTGGTAGGGCGTAGCGATCTTATGTTTTACTCCATACTTACGTAGGAGCGCTTCGAACTGCCTTTCTCCGAAGTGCGACCCGTCGTCGCTTATTACGGTGCGCGGTACACCAAAACGGGGGAAGATGGTCTTCTCAAAAAGCTTGATAACCGACTTGGCGTCGCATGTTTGGGTGGCTGCCGCCTCTACCCACTTCGATACATAATCTACTGTCACTAGTATGTATTGATACCCCTGGGATGGGGGAAACGGCCCCATGTAATCAATTCCCCATACGTCAAATATTCCCACTTCGATCCAGCTTGCCATCGGCATTTCATTCCTCCGCCCTATATTTCCCGTTGACTGGCACTCTTTGCAAACCTTTACAAATCGTGCAACATCTTTAAATAAGGAGGGCCAGTAGAAACCTGATTGTAGCACTTTCTCCGCTGTTCTTTCGCTACCCAGGTGTCCACCATAGGGGGAGGTGTGGCATCCCTTCAGGATATCAGCGGTTTCTTCTTCCGGGATGCACCTCCTATACAAGTTGTCTGCGCATCTTCTGAACAGGAGAGGATCATCCCAGTAATAATTCTTGGCATCCGCGAATAGCTTCTTCTTTTGATTGTAGGTGATGTCAGGAGGCAGCTCTCCACAAGCAAGGAAATTGCAGATGTCTGCAAACCAGGGCAAACCTTCTTCTTGAGCTTCAGCCATCATAAGAGCTTCGTCGGCAAAGTCGTCGTCGATTTGTGCCCCTCTTTGTCTCTCAGCCACTATCCTTGATAGGTGGTCTGCGACCACATTTTCCGCGCCCTTCTTGTCGATAATTTCATGATCGAACTCTTGGAGCAACAAGGCCCATCTCAACAATCTGGGCTTTGCGTCTTTCTTTTGCATTAAGTATTTTATTGCCCCATGATCTGTGTATACTTTGACCTTGGATCCGATGAGATATGACCTGAACTTGTCAAACGTGAAGACGATCGCGAGCATTTCCTTCTCGGTGGTTGTGTAGTTTACCTGTGCTTCGTCCAACGTGCGACTAGCGTAGCAAATCACATGGTGCTTTTTATCTTTCTTTTGCCCCAGTACTGCTCCAACTGCGTAGTCGCTAGCGTTGCACATTAGCTCAAAGGGTAAACCCCAATCTGGCGCTTGAAGGATAGGTGGTGATACTAAAGCATTTTTTAGGGCCTGAAAAGCACTGAGACAATCGTTAGAGAAAACAAATTTAGCATCTTTTACCAGAAGATTGGACAATGGTTTGGAAATCTTTGAGAAGTCCTTGATGAATCTTCGGTAATATCCGGCGTGCCCGAGGAAGCTTCTTATCCCCGTGACGGATTTTGGTGGAGGAAGCTTAGATATAGCTTCGACTTTGCTGGTATCCACCTCGATCCCACGCCTTGAGATCTTATGCCCTAGAACGATGCCCTCCCGCACCATGAAATGACATTTTTCCCAGTTCAGGACCAGGCTGTTTTCCTCACACCTTTGAAGTACTAACGACAGATTCTTCAGACAGCTATCGAAGTCCTTTCCATAGACGGAGAAATCGTCCATGAAAACTTCCACGATGTCTTCTAGAAAATATGAGAACATTGATATCATGCATCTTTGAAAGGTGGCGGGGGCGTTGCAGAGTCCGAAGGGCATCCTTATAAAAGCATAAGTGCCGTAAAGGCAGGTGAACGTCGTTTTCTCTTGGTCGTCGGGTAAGATGGGTACCTGGTAAAACCCTGAAAATCCATCAAGAAAACAAAAATAATCGTGATGCGCTAATCTTTCAAGAACTTGGTCAATAAAAGGTAGCGGAAAATGATCCTTTTTTGTAGCCTGATTTAGCTTTCGGTAATCAATGCACATTCGCCAACCGGTGACGGTCCTTACCGCCACCTCGTCACCCTTCTCACCCTTAACCACAGTCATTCCGCCTTTCTTGGGTACTACGTGGATCGGGCTTACCCAATTGTTGTCGCTAATTGGGTAAATGATCCCCACATCCCTAAGCTTTATTACCTCTTTCTTGACGACCTCCTTGAGCATCTGATTCAGCTTCCTCTGGGGTTGGGCCAGAGGCTTGGCAGACTCATCCAAGTTGATGCGATGCATGCAAAGGGCGGGGCTAAGGCCTTTGATATCATCTACGGAATATCCTATAGCCCCCCTGTGGAGTCTTAACTCCTCAAGGAGCCGGTCTAGCTGATTGCTTGAAAGATCGGTGTTTATGATGACTGGGTTCCTCTGTTCTTCATCTAAAAATTTGTACTTCAGTCCTTCAGGCAACGCTTTTAAATCTGGCTTTGCTCTGGGTGTCTCCTCCTGAGGTTCTCCCTCAAGGGAGGAATACTTCGCAGAGTTCACCTCCTCTTCTTCTTCTTGCAAGTCTTTGTCAGAATGGTTGAAAAGGTCGAGATGCCTCACGACCTCAGGATCTTCGAGGTCGGGATCCTGACAGCTTATTGCCCTTGCGAGGGGGTCCACTGTCCGGATATCCTCCTCTATTTCCTCGCAGAACTTATTGTAACTATCCGCAAAACAGGCCGATTCAGACAGGGATAGACCTCTCATGATCTCCTTCATCTTGAAGTCCATGTGGTTGTTTCCAACCCTCAAGGTGATTATCCCTTCAGAGACATCAATCAGCGCCCTCCCTGTTGCCAAGAAAGGGCGTGCGAAGATGATCGGACATCTGGGATCTTCAACTGTGTCGATGACGACGATGTCGCAGGGAATAAAGAAATCACCGACCCTAATCGGCACATCTTCGACAATGCCGACATGTCTTTTGAAGGAGTGATCCGCCAGTTCAATCCGCATATTGGTTCGAACCATGTCGGTCAAACCCATCCTTTGCGCGAAACTTAAGGGCGTGAGGCTAATGCTTGCTCCCAAGTCCGCTAGACCCTTCCGCTCGACATTGTCCCCGATGGCAAATGGGATTGTGAAAGCTCCGGGATCCCTTCTCTTAGTTGGCAAGCTGGGCTTTACGAAGGCAGAGGAAGTTGAGGCTAGGTACACTGTCTCTATCCTTCCTCCCCTTCTTTTCTTCATTATTAGATCTTTGAGAAACTTAGCGTATGTGGGAATCTCCTCCAAAGCGTCGAGGAAGGGGACTTCAAGATGCAGCTTCCTGATCGAGTCCATGAACCTTTCGTGCCGCTTTTTCAGATTTGCCTTGATCAGCTTGTACGGGAACGGTATCCTGGGAGCATAAGGATTCCTCCCACCAGATGGCTCATCGGATGGTCTCAGCGCAGGCTCTTGGGCTTCTGCAGGCCTACCTCCGCCTCCTGCTGGAATAGCATCCTTGGGCCCTTGCTCAGGTTCCGGTGGGGCTTCATCAGTGCGCTCTACCGTCTTTCCTGATCTAAGCACTGCCATTACTGCAGTTTCAGGGTGAGGGAGCGTTTTTCCTGCAGGGCTCTTCATCAGAGCAGCCATCTGAGACAGCCGTTGATCGACCTCCCATTGGCGCATCTGCAGACTCGCCATCTGGTGTTGCATGGAATTCAGAGATCCAGGGTTGGTAAACGTCCGCTGTACCAACTGGTTGATAATGGTGTCCTGTCTTTTTATGTAGGCGGAAAGCTGACCAACCCAATTAGGCCGGGTCGCCCTCTCGCTTTGGCTCTGACATTCGTCCTCAGAAAGGGGTTGCTCACAACGAGGCATGGTATCAAGGCTCGGTGGAGCAGGTTACAGCTTTGCTGGGTACCTGAAATATCACGAGAAATCAAGTTAGAACACAGAGTTATTTGGTTCCGGCAAAGAATAATGCTTAAAGAAAAAGAAAAAGAAAAAGAGGTGCTGTCAAGCCTATTTCTAAGCTTGAGGCACGGGAGTGTAGTTAGTGGCTTCGGATTCGTCAACAGTGCCATTTGCCTTGTCCCCGGCAACGGCGCCAGAAAGTTGACCGGCCTAAATCGCGCGTCCTAAATTTGGAGGCGTATTTGAGGTAGTCGAGCCTTCACATTTATAACCTGAATCCTTCTAGGCCCCCACAACTTTGTTTACGGGGTCGAAGTAGTCATACGTGGTCGAACACAGGGACAAGGTGGGTCGTGTTGACGACTCTGAATCGACACTCTACACTCCGGTGGGTATAAAGAGATATTAAAGTTCCCCGAAGGGGAACAACAAGCTGTCACGATTAAATCAAAGAAAACTATCTCCAACTGGAGTTACTAGAAAGATTAAGATTTTGTCATTTAGCAGTTTTTAAGAATTTTCATGCAACAGAAAATAGAAAGATAAACTGCAGTTTAAGGCGTAATGCAAGGGATAAGACTTCAGTAAGACAAGCGGTAGCAGTAACACCCTGCACCCCTCCTCTCAGAGTGGGTGCCTCTAACCGAGCTTCAACACCCCTCTCGAGGTTGCTGGACTCAAGTTAGAGTGGAATGATACTAAAACAACTCCGTTCCGGGCACTCTCGTACTCCAGAACCGGACCAAACACTAGAGCCACAACCCAACTCTCGAAGTAGTTGCGACGGGAAAGACGATTCGGTAGCTAAGCGAAACGCGATCCAAAATGTGTAAGCTAGAGTTCAGATATCCAACACAGCAGTTACCCAATCATAAGGCACCAAGCATTAAACAAATAGCAGTTAAGCATTTCTATTTCCATAAGCAATAAGGGTCTTAATACAATGCATAAGCTAAGAATTCAAATAACAGAATTAAAGATAGATGTCGCCTTCTTGATGAAGAAGAACGACAGACTACTGTAGCTCTCCTTCCCGATACCAGTCAGGAGCCGAGCCCGATACGGCAGTGTCGGGCGGCACCCCTTCTCGGGCATATCGGGTTCGATATCGTGTCGGGCAAAGAGCTACGAGTCTACTGTCGGGGACTCGTGTCGCTCATCTTCGCTGGCCGATATCGGCCCGCAGTGTCGCCCGGGACAACACTAAGTGAACCATCCCTTCCCTCTCGGGATGAGGGAAAGCTCACCTAGTGTCACCTGGCACAAGCACTGGGACGCGATACTCTTGCTCTCACAACTACCTTCGAAGGTGGCTCTCGGACTTCCGAACTATCTTGTCCGAACTATCCAACCCTCCGACGTCTCCGACCTATCCGACCCGTCTTTTTGGCTTCCTGTAGCTGTTATTTATATGTGGCGGTTGAAGGAGTTATGGTGCTGGAAACGCCACGTAGCTCCCTTATACGCCGGTCGATGGATGTGGACGGCCGATACAGGTATGTCTCCGCGTGAGGCGCTGGCTATCGGTCACGTGGCTGGCGGCACGCCTGCCGGTGGGTGGCTGTGTCGCCCAACGAGTTTGGTCGTCGATGCGGTTTTGGCTCCCTGTCGGGTAGACGGTATGTCGGCCGACACGTCCTTCTTGCGCAGCGCCCTTCTCCGTTGATCATTCTCGTGTCACCCAGCCCCTGTCGGGCTGGGTTGTATCGGGCGTCAGGAAGGTCGAGACGGGCTTAGACTTATTGTGGGCCGGAATCGGCCTTATTGCACAAAATAGAGGAAAACTCTGTAGAAGATAGGAAAAATTGGAATAAGAGCGTTGCTTGGCCAATTATTGCGAAAATGCTAATAAAATAGAGGAAAATAGCAGAAAAGGGTAGTTTTGATAACAGAATAAAGGGCAAAAATGTCACAAAATTTGGTGTTATCAATCATGATTCATATAATATGTATCATTAGTGTCATCTCATTATACTTTCTCATATTAGGTTATAAACTCTTTTAGAGATTCCTCATGAGATTAGACAACCATTCACATCATCATCATTATTCATGTGTATGGTTAACCATATATGTGTTAGCATCTAATAAACCATCTCTAGGTTGTTCCACATGTCATTATATCTACATCTCGAGATTAGATAATGAACACATATATTCCATCATGGTTATGCTAGACAAACTTATACAAGTGGCTTGTCAAACGTATATCAAAAACTTAATCTAGTCCAATTGAGGTTCTCCCAACCCTTATCATGAGGGTAGTACCATGCTCAGTCTCTCTAAGCTCACTCAACTCTATGAGTATCTTGTATGCATATACTTTATCTTTCCTCTCTTAGTCTAGGGCTCTCGGATTACCTCATTGGCACTAGTGATAGCCTTATAAGCTATAGTCACATAAGCATCAACCAAAACATGATATGACATACTCTTCATAGATCTCTATCCTGAAACCTTTCTTACCAAAAACTGTCTTATACAAACACCACTAGAGTCCTACATGGAACCACCAACCCGAGCATGAGGCTGTCCAGAAGCTAACACAATTGCCTCCTCCAGGGTTTTGGGACTCTCTCTCCCTCACCCAGATGGTAGGTTCTCATATTTCCATATTCACATATGCATACATAACCAGCCTCTCTCTGACTCTAGGGTTTGGCCCTCCCAAGGACATATAGGGTTCAACAAACTATAGGAATCATGCATAGAGTGACTCAACTCAATCACTCAGGAGTATTCTAGTTTAGGACATATCACATCACATATCTCATAATTCTCATATCATGGAGTATAGGTTCTCTGACCTTCTCCCTGTGGGTCACGCTCTCTCTTGAGCTAACCCCAAAACTGGTCCTAACACTAGAGGTCCTCCTTCGTAAAAGAGATTGAGGCTCATGCTGACTCACAACCTTGTCTTAACTTAACTTATCTCATCTCATAAAAGAACTCATACTTGAATCATCAAAACTTATCTCAAATCCTCAAACTGAACTTAAGTCATCAAAGACAAACATAAATCATCTTATATCATCTATATAAGACTTACATCATATCATGAAAACTGATATCATCTATTCCATCTATCATATATTCCAAACAAGGCTCTAGACATCTAATCTAGAACTACTCTCTCTTCTAGACTGATGTCATTCACTTTCACTTAGGTTGCATGACCACCTCCTACTCGTACATGTGTGGGGTCACATTTTTGTAATACATATACATAATAAAATATTATATAGTTTTTCTCCGATAAAACAAGTGTCAGAGAAAACTATCGGGTTCGATCTGTTTGGAATCAAAAACTAAATCTTGAAAATGAGTGTCCCACACATAGTAGAGAGTCCATTGTCATGAAAACTAGTGAAAAGGGTGAGAACATGGTGTATACTAGTGTAGATACTCTAGACAATGTGTACAATATGTCTAGGGTTTCTCTTTCCTTGATGCACGTCATTTCCAAATAGCGTAACGTCGCATACCGTGACACTACGAGGAAAGAACGACATCTAAGGACTTGCTATTCAACAAGCACCAGTCTAGACCTAGTTCTCAGACATCTAGGTGCTAACCTAGAGGCTAGGTCAGATCTAGTCTCTAAAAGATGACTAATCTAACCCTAAAGATTTGTTTTAAGTTCAAGGTTCTTTAGTTTTGAGTTGCATAATGAGAAAATGCCAGGCTTTGCTATTGTTCATGCTGTGATAACACTTGTGACGTCCCCAGATTTTCTAAAACTTAATATGATGTGTGACGTCCAAATTGAAACCCTCACCTCAGCGATAATCCCAATTTAAACACCCAACACCAGGATAAGAAGAAGAAAATCAAAGGAGTCAGAAGGAAACAATCAGTAGCACATGTACATGAACAATAATAAAACCATACACACATGTTCACCATTCAACATATAATTACAACATGAATTGTTACAACATTTGATATTACATATTGAATAGCAAACTATACATATACATGTACTACCACTAAACTACATGATCTTAAGACAACAGGTCCACCTGTACATCAGCTCGCCACACAACTCTCACTATCCTGTATCTTCAAGAGCAAAACCACAACCTAAACAAAAGATTACATGTGGTACACGTCAGCACAATATTCAAAAATATTGTACTGAGTACGCCTACGTGTCTTTTATATACCTCTCATCATATCTTGGCAATAAGATAAAACTAATACTTGGCAGTTATAAAGAAATATAAGAAACGTGTATACTTGCACAAAGATATTCATTAACAAAAGAGAACACAAATTTTAAGCATAATTTCCATTATATCATCCATGCATTTACTACCTAAGAGTTGAATGCATTAAGGCCTTTATGATCACTACCAAAGAGTTGGATCGTATTAACAATGTGACCACTACCAAAGAGTTGGGTCCAAGCACACTACCAAAGAGTTGGTGCTTCCATATGTACAACGTGACCACTACCAAAGAGTTCTGTCACTTCCAAGCACACTGCCATAGAGTTGGTGCTTTCATATAATGGAACAGATATGTTATGTTTGATGTGTTCATAGCAATACATATGGATATTCAAGCAACATATCATACAAGACAATCATTTCAATCAATACCATATGCCAAGTCTTTACTACCATATAACACAAGCATAATGTATAATAAGCTAAGCAAGAGGTAATGACGTACCTTGATCAAGAGATAGATCATTCTAAACACATTCCTCATGTCATCTATATCCTTGGTCAACCCTGATAAAGATAAGATCACATATCACCATCAGGTTCTCATCATCTTACATCTCATCTTAACCCTAATCATGTTCATTAGGGTTTGCTTAGTTCATTAGGATGTGTGCATCATTACTTGTCTTATCTTCTTGTAATTAGGTTACTGATCTTATATTCTAGATTAGGATACATAATCTGATTACTTGGTTACATATGATTATGTGCACATGTTAACCCTATGTTACATGCATTAATCATATTAGGGCTTATATCACATTAAGAGTAAACATCATCTTATAGCATAGATTATGTGTATCATTCTGATCTCATATCTACATATTATCTTCCAATTACTGATATGAGGGTATTCTGTAAATTTCAGCATTTATTGAGCATGTATATATTTATTGCATTTAACTTAGGGTTATTAGCCCTAATTAGCCATCTGGAGAAAATTACATAATTTCGTGCATTAACATGATCATCACTGACATCAGGTGCACTATAAACATTATTATGGAGTTACTGACATTTTCCCATAATTTTATATCATCCTTTGATATTTATTATCCACGAACTAAGCATTACATATCTTACATGATATCAACTATATTAGTTACTAAAAAACATGATATTATACTTCCATCTTGTTCTACACATTTTTATGAACATTTTGGTATATTATATGTATTTTTCTAATGCTCGAGCTAATTACTATAATTTATCAAAGATCTAGGTAATTACTGGAATTAGTGGGCAATTTACCTTTTTAGGCCAATGCCCTTCCGACACGTGGCTCGGGGCTGGCACACCTCCTTGCTTGGGCTGGCTGGTGGCTCACTGTGAGTCAGGTGGTCTGTGGGTTCTGAACCCGGTTCAGATCTAGTTTGATCTCGAGTTGATCCTCTCTCTCTCGTCTCTCTGGTTTCACGCAATACACCCGACGCCCGCCTCTGTGAATCTGAGACAGAGTCGCCGCCACAACACTCCTCTCCGGTCAGCGATTGTTCCTCTTCTAGAGCTCCTCATGAAAGTGTTGAGCTTCCACTATCTTCGTCATCCCTCCCTCCATGCCGACGGTCGCTTGGATCTGCTTCCGATGACTCCTCCTTCCTCTACCATATGCTCGCCGGCACCAGCTGTGGTTGCGGCTGTGCAGAAGAGGCAAAAAGCCTCCATGCTACGAAAGCCCAAAGTGAAGGTTCCACGAGCATGCCCATGAATCTAGAAACTCGACAAACCCATCCACAGACGGTGGGAAAGACCTGCAACATCCTTCGAGCTCCATCTTCGTGGTCGGCTGGGTTGAGTTGGTTTGCTACCAAAACCACTACGGGATGTCATGGGAACGATGGGGTTGGATTCCCCTGGACCCCAACTTCCTTTTCCATTCACTAGTCTCCCTCCTATACCCTCTGTATTTCTATTTCCTTTCTCTGGTTCTAACATGCTAGCTGAGATGGAGAGACACCGCGAACTGGGAGTTCACTCTCTCTACTGGAGTGGTGAGGCAGTTTGCCCAAGGGGTCAAATGGGAGCTCATCCCAGTCCGAAGACAACTGTCCAGTTGGATATCTTGCTCACTCCCACGATCTGTGAAGTGGTGGAGGAAAACATGGCCTCGTCCTCCCCATGTCTCATCCCCAATCTGCTGGAGGTTGAGGACAAGCTTACAACCATCAGATCTATGATCTACGGTCCATGTTGAAGCTAGCCACATCCCAATTTGTGGCTTCCCTTAAGCCAAGGGCCTGAACCATCAAATTAACCACGAACATCCTAGATTTGTCCACGTAGATGCAGCCCAATCCAAGGGTGCATGACAAATACATTAAGCCCCAAACTTAGGTCTAAGAACATCAATATGCACATTATTTCATAATATTCAAACCTAAATAACTCCCTCTAGGAGCATCCAAATGCCACCAAATTTTAACCATAGCTTCTTTATCTCTCGATCTACCTTCTACTCAAATTTTGTGACCAAACTCATCTATTATACCATTCAATTAAGTTCCTCAAAAGGAATTAAAAGAGATGTCTTAATCATTATGTCAACCTCACATCAACACTCCTACTTTTTCAAAAGCTTAGAACTCTCAATATAACTCAACCATATGATTTCACTTATGTCATTGGAAATTTAGGATTCTAAAAGTCCACTCCATCACATCCTACACACCTTAAAAGAAATTTTGTCCTCAGAATTAAGCCAGAAAAGCCACTTTGTCACAGCAGTGCTTGTGTGGAAGAAGAAATTGCCTTCGATGATGCAGATGTGAATGAATCAGTTCCAGTAGACATCGTTGATGCAATGCTGGATAGTTGTGGGGTAGAGTACACCAAACCTGATCCACCTCCCATGTTTAGAAACATTGTGCATGATGCTGAGATACCATTATACATGGGTTGTAAGTTTACGAAGCTTAGTACTGTGTTGACATTGTATAAATTGAAAGCTAACAATCGATGGAGCGACAAAAGCTTCACGTCATTGTTGTCTTTGTTGAAAGACATTCTTCCTGAAGGAAACGAGCTGCCGATCTCAACATACCGATTAAAGAAATTGTTGTGCCCAATGGGAATGGAGGCCAAGAAGATACATGCATGCAAGAATGATTGTGTATTATTTCAAAAGGACTATGTGGATTTGGAAGATTGTCCGAAATGTGGTGCGTCATGGTATAAAATGACGACTTCAGGGGAGTCCAAAACTGGTTCTCCCTCCAAGGTGATGTGGTATCTACCTATAATACCACGGTTTCAACGCTTGTTTGCCAATCCTATAGATGCGAAGAATTTGAGGTGGCATGCAGATGTTAAGAAAAATAATGATGGGATCCTACGACATGCGTCTGATTCCCCACAGTGGAAGAAGATTGATTTATTATATCCTGAATTCAATGAAGAGGATAGGAATATAAGACTTGGGCATTTATATAGATGGGAGGAATCCGTACGGGACATTGAGCAGCCAACATAGCACTTGGCTAGTTATGCTTGTTATATACAATCTTCCTCCCTGGTTGTGTATGAAAAATAAGTATGTTATGTTGTCGTCTTTGATATCGGGCCCTAAACAACCTAGAAATGTTATCGACGTTTATCTTGAACCTATGATTGATGACTTGAAGAAGCTCTGGAGTGAAGGTGTGATGACCTATGATGCTTCACGAAGAGAGACATTTTGTTTGCACGCTATGTTGTTTTCCACTGTGAATGACTTTCTAGCATATGGGAATTTGTCTGGATATAGTGTCAAAGGATCTAAAGCGTGTCCTGTATGTGAAGAGAACACTGATTCAATACGACTAAAACACGGTGGCAAGATTGTATATCTTGCTCATCGAAGGTTTCTTCCAAAATTTCATCTGTATCGTAGGTGGCATAAAGCATTCAATGGACGGAATGAGGAATGTAGTACACATAAACCTATATCAGGGGAGGATGTTTAAGAAAGAGTGAAAGACATTGCCAATGAATTTGGTAAGAGATCACAATGTACGATGGCCACAAGGAGTGACAAGTCTTTATTCAAGAAGAAGTCCATATTTTGGGATCTTCCTTATTGGAGTTCTTTGACAGTCAGGCATTGTATCGATGTCATGCACGTTGAGAAAAATGTATGTGATAGCATCATCGGTACTCTGTTGAATATACCATGTAAGACTAAAGATGGGATAAAATCCAGAATGGACCTACGTCAAATGGGAATAAGGACAGAATTAACAGAAGTAGTTAGTAGCGATCAGAGAACATACTTACCCCCGCTTGTTACACGTTGTCTAGAAAGGAGAAGAAAGCATTTTGTGAAAACTTGGTAAATGTTAAGGCGCCACAGGGTTACTCATCCAACATCCATACATTGGTATCAATGAAAGATCTGAAGTTGATAGGTCTTAAATCTCATGATTGTCACACTCTAATGCAACAAATATTGCCCGTGGAAATTCGATCTATATTGCAGAGGCATGTACAGTTTGCAATCACCAGACTTTGTTTCTTTTTCAACAGTCTGTGCAGCAAAGTTATTGACCCTGATACTCTTGACCAATTGCAAAGAGAAGTGGTTATTACCCTATGTTAGCTTGAGATGTATTTTCCTCCTTCATTCTTTAATATCATGGTGCATCTTGTTGTCCACTTGACTAGGGAAGTGAAAATGTTGGGACCAATTTTCTTGCATTGGATGTATCCCTTTGAACGATACATGAGCGTTTTTAAAGGTGATGTTCGAAACTGTTATCGGCCTGAAGGGAGTATTATTGTGGGTTATGTGGCGAGAGAGGTTATGGATTTTTGCAATGACTTTCTGAGTGGTAATGACGCTCCCGTGAATGACAAGAATATTGTGGAGCATTTTGGCAAAGGAGTTTTGGGATCACGAGTGAAAGTAATCAGTCGTGAGCAGTTGTTACAAGGTCACTTGTATATTTTACACAACATCGATGAAGTGAGTGTTTATATCGAGGAACATACCAATTTCATCAAGAGACAATATCCTCGATCCAATTCAATGTGGCTTGCTAGAGAGCATAACAAGACATTTATTAAGTGGTTTGAAGAGAAAGTCTTACATCAACTATCTCAAACACCAGATAATCTTACTGAAACAATCAAATGCCTCGCCTTTAAACCAAAATTGAATGTTATATCTTATGAAGGGTTTGACATAAATGGTTTCTCATATTACACACAGTGTCAAGATGATAAGAGTGTCATCCAAAATAGAGGGGTCACCCTTCAAGCGTCTTCATTGTTTTTTGCAAGTGCAAAGGATAAAAGTCCACGTGAAGCTAAAATTTCATATTACGGTGTCATTGAAGACATATGGGAGTTTGACTATGTAGATTTCAGAATTCTGCTCTTTAAATGTAATTGGGTTGACAAAAACAAAGGAGTTATAGTAGATGAATTGGGTTTCACGTAAGTGAACTTTGAAAAGATTGGCGAGAAGGGTGAACCATTCATATTGGCATCACAGGCGAAACAAGTATTTTATATCGATGATCCTGCAAATGATAAATGGTCGGTTGTTCTTCATGGTAAAAGACAGTTCATTGAAGATCCTATAGATGAAGAAGAGTACTATGATAAGTATGATGACTCCAGTCCATTCTCAGTTGGGTTGCCAACACCACCAAACATTGAAGCTGGGGATCACAATGACTTGTATGTTTGCGGGGATCATAATGAAGGATTGTTAATTGATAAAAGATCACAATATTAGACGCATGGATGCTTATATTTTTATTATGTTTTATTTTTTTGAATGTGAACTTTACAATGTGAATGTGGACTTTATAATGCGAATTACTTTACAATGTGAATGTGAACTTTACAATGTGAATTACTTTACAATGTGAATGTGTACTTTACAATGTGAACTTTACAATTAGTGTTACTTTACAATGTGAAATTTATAATTTGAATGTGAACTTTTAGATGGTTGAGCATTCCCATGATGACCGTGCTGATGATCACCGTGAGGGTGAGGACGTGCTTGCACCGCCTGACAATGTAAGTTTTAAGAATATATCCCTGAGGTTTCTATCTATATGTTCATTTATAATTATATTATGTAAGTGTGTTTTTTTATCAAATTTTAGGTTGGTGATGTACCCCCTGAAGAAATTACAGCACTTGATGAGTAGCAAAAGAAAATTGAGAAAGTGAGGGGCATCTCAATGATGAACAAGTTAATACATCAAAGGGGCAATGGACCCAAATTGGCTGTGGATTTCGATCAGGCAGGAAATCCATATGGAGTGAACCGCAATTCATTTGTTTCATATCTTGGGGTTCTTACTCGCAGCCATTGCAGTCCTATCCTAGAATCATGGCATAAAGTTCTTAAGGGGAAGAAAGACCACATATGGAAGGAACTACGCGTGAGTTATTATTATTTGTAATTCTATTTGTGTAGATTACTATTTTTTAGGATACTATTTAATAGAAATTCTATTTAATTTGCAGAGCATATTTGATATGGATGAAAAGCTGCATCGTAAATGTGTGATGCAACGTTGTGGGAGGGTCCTAAGGAACTATAGGACCAATCTCACCCGAGATTACATGCGCGATGCTGAGAATAGGTTCTTGATTGATTCCAATTCTAGACATTGATCAGTATTTCACTAACTCTACACTAATAATTTTTGTTTGTATTCTCTTTGAAAAATAAATATAGGAAGAAGGAAGCCACACAACAATGGAACTACTTGGACCCCAAAGACTGGGAGGAGTTTGTTACCCAAAGAAAAACAGATGAATTCAACGTATTAAGTGCCACTTCCAATTTAATTAATATACATTTTTATGTATTCACCTATTCAAGATTAACCTTTAGTGTTACTAACCAAATCAATGTGCTAACTAACTAGGCTACCAGCGATGCTCAACGAGCAAGGTGTGCACTGAATGTGCACGACCACACAATGGGTCCAAGAGGATATGCAGGCGTTCACCAAAGACTACAGGTTGAGTCTACCCAGCCTACTGCTACTCAGGAGACTGCAGAGTCCTCTACTGCTTCTCCCACACCTCTACCTCACCATGCTATGTGGATATCTGGGAGGCAAAATAAGAAGGGAGAGATACCGAATCCTGCAACCGCTGAGGCGGCTGCAAAAATGGTAAAAATCAACTCTTAGAGCAATCTATCGATATTGATTATTGTTATGTTTACTTACGATTTTTTGTTGATGGTGATTAGCGGGAGCTGCACGAGCAGAGGAAGGAAGACATGTTCATCCCTCAGGGCACAAGGGATGAACTGACAGTTGCTCTGGGTAACCCTGAGCATCCTGGATGTGTAAGGGGTGCAGGCACTGGTGTGGGAATCAAAGCGTTCTTTGGGCCATCCCAGTGCAAACCTGTCCAAAAAAGCGGGACTTTCACAAGTTGAGGTAACTTATTCTTATTTTAGAACGTTATTGCAAAAGGGAATTCAATAATCAGAAACTAGCATTTCTTTTATCTATGTATAGGTAGATTCCTTAATTGATAGGAGAGTCAATGAAGTAGTTGATAAAAGACTCTAGGAAGCAATTAACAAGTGGCAGGCGTCTCAGACTGCCACTCAGACAGTACCTGTGGAAGATCTCTCTTCTCCTACTGCTCATACTGGTAGAGGTTGGGAGTAATCCTATAGACCCACAACCTAGCACATATTCTATAAGTATTTTTATGGCATATATAATAGCTAGTTTGTTCAAGATGATATGTTTGTGTATATATGCATATAACATTCTTTACGTAAATTTGTAGGGGTTGAAGCCATGCCGAATAAAAAGTGAAGGCTATATCATTGCAGAGGCATCGACTTACCCACCTCCTTAAAGGGTGCATGTTTCATGGGAGTCCAGTACCAGATGGCATGGTATGTGTGAGCCCGATACATGTACTCCCTGGCTGGACGAATCTTGCACTGCCTCATGCACACCCAGATGCTGAAACACTTGGTGAGGCAGTAGGCGGAGTGATATTGTGGCCCGAAGTGGATGTCCTCTATACTGATATTGTATGATAAATTTTCATTACTTTAATTTGTTAGTGTGTATATATATATATGAGTCAATTGATATGAAATTATATATACAGGTCAAAAAGACGAGACCCGCTACATCTCGACCTCCACCTCCTCGACTACCAAGTTGGCTTCCAGGGAACCTACATGCCTCGATAGGTCCTAATTGTAGGAGTGTGGTAGTATGGATCAGCGAACATAATCCAAATTTCCCTATAAATGTTACTATTCCCGAGAATGTTGTAGGTAAATCATATGATAACAATCTATTTATACAAGTTTAGCATACATATTAATGCATACATAATAGAAGTTCTGGATACGTATTTATACAGGTCAAACATTCAGAAACAACATATTTATACAAGATATTTTGGAGTTTTTTCGTTATGAATGGCTGAACACATCTATGATAGAGTTGTGGATATGGTGAGATTAATGCATATGGCAATCTGGTTTATACATCCATATACCTTGTTTTATATACGGCAATCTGGTTTCTTATATATTAATGCATACATAATACATGTTTTGCAACCACTTATACAAGACATGCACAGAATTTGGGTTTTCCCATGTGGGATTTTTGGTTCCATCTTTCATTAGTCTTGTCATTACATACCCTTCTTCAGTTACTTCATACTGCTGTGATGCTTTTGAATATTTTGGTAAAAATAATAAGACGGTGATAATAGCTCCATTCAATGTCGAGTAAGTTCACTTTGCTTGTAATTTGGACTTAGCAAATTACATTTTTATTGCGGATATTGAGTTATTAATTTCCTACTTTCTTACCTATAGTTCTAAGCATTGGGAGTTATTAGTTATTGTCCCCAAGACATTCACCGTCTATTATCTAGATCCTATGGGGAGTGAATTGGATGTATTATATGGACATGCAATTAAAAGGCCATTATTCTCGTGAGACATATTTTATGTTTTTATATCTGTTAACATCTGTTACTGCATTACTATTTAATTATGCAATTTAATGTGTTACATTAACATATATATGGCTTTACAAGATTACAAAAAACCTGGAGGAAAGGTCCCCAGGAAAAAAAATTTGACACTCATTGGGGAGAATGTGAAAGTAATTTCCTGACTCCAATGTATATATTATTTATGTGAACTGTGCTTATTTGTATTTGTGAATATTTTGTATGTTTCAATTTATAGTGTGATACACAAGACAACGGTTGGGCATGTGCCTATTATGTGATGTGATTTATGGACCTAGTCATCAAACATGTTGTATTGGAAATCGATAACATACAACAAGTATTATACATAGTCTCATTAGATAATATGAAATATATGAATCATATTATATATTATTATAATTATGTATGTACGTCATTCTCTGTGTAGGTCTTTAAAACTGAGGACTTCAACACAGGTGCATAGCGTTTCGATGTACATGCTCCCTATACGAGAGATGAATTAGATGTTGTAAGAGAAGATTGGGCAAAAGCCCTACAAAGAGTGGGAATTTTTAAATATAATTTTGTTGACAATGATGACAATGATGAATAAAGAATAACTTTGTTCTCATAATTAATTTTGTGTGAATGTGAATGAATTTTTATGAATTTTCATATGTGTGTGAAAATCATCAATACATGAATGTTTCTACATGTGTCTGAATGTGAAAAGAGATGAAATAAATGGAACTACAGGTTGCTACTAGTTTCTACATACGTGTGATGAAAAAATAATATGAATTAAATGTTCTTATACATGAGTATGAATCACATATATATAATATTGTCCATCATGTTAATTTTGCAGGTTTGTGGCATGTTGTTGGCTGATATCAACGGATGTCGTAAAACCTGCAGTTCATCACTGAACTGCAGGTTTCTCATCTTGCGACCAGCCACAAGAGGTCTGCAGACTGACAGAAAAAAAACATAAAATAGGCGTCGGTTATTTGTATAAACCGACGACATATGGTTACAGTGTCGGTTGCCCTACTAGTAACCGACGTTGATTTCCCTAATGAGGCCAGACACCACGGCCGTGCTGGCCAGCACGACCATGGTAGCGGACCAGACACCACGGCCGTGGCAGCGGATGAGATGGCATCAGTTATCACTAATAAACCGACGCTGATAGTGCCCCAGATGGCACCCTTTCTGTGGCGCGAAGGTATATGGCGTTAGTTTCTAAGCTAATAACCGACGCCTATGCCCCCCTGCTGGCACGTTTTCGGTGGCACGCGAAGGGTTGTGGCATCGGTTTGAGAACCGACGCGTAATGGTTGGGCTTTTAGTGGCACCCACATAACTGTCGCTTAAAAACCGACACTAAAGGCCTTAAATAACCAACACTAAAGGCCGGTTATGTACTAGTGTCTGTTCACTATAATCTTATTTAGAGAGAAGGGTTATCGAAGAATGCCAACTAAGCATTACTTCACAGATACAAAGTGCATACTCTGAACGAGAAGCCAGAAACCAAAAGAAAATATAGAAGAATCAAACTAAGATGATCAAGGCATGGGTTGAGAGAGAAATCATTTTCTCCTCCCCATGCAATGATCTCTCAGTGTACATTCCAAGTTATTATAATATCATTTGGCAGTGAATCTCTCCAGGTACCATGGGTAAACAACACATTACACACATCACGACATATGAGCTGAGCCATCCTCTGTGCAATTAAGAATTTGCCTCCATGTCTTCTGTTATTGTGCTCCTTCCAGATGAAATAAGTGAGTGTAGAGAGGACAAGAAGCATGAACTCTCTTACTTTGGTATCTTCAAAGACTATGCTCAGATCAGACCATGGATTCCATTCAGTAGGTGTGGAAGTGAAGCCTAATTCATTCCACATCATTTTGATGTAACAGAAGTCCCTTAAAAGATGAATGACAGTTTCAACAAGTTCATCAGAAAGAACACAACCAGTAGGATAGTCAGTATTCCATTGTCCAATCTTGTCAGCAGTGATCAGTCCATCTTTTTTAGCTTTGTATATGGTCATTTCCCATCTCAGTATGTTGTGTTTATGCCAAAGAAATTTCCCATGTCACACGGAGGGGTGTGGGGTGACACGATTTTACCGTGCGAAAAACGAAAGTGCACGCGTCAGAGTAATATAGGCCTTGTGAGGCCCGAGTCGAACACAGGGACACTAACTATCGGTAGACTACTTACTAACTACTCGCGATCAGCTAGACCGATTAAAATGTTTTGAGAGTTGATTGAAAAATAAAAGAAAAATAAAATAAAACAAAGAAATTGATTAAATGTTTAGTTTAATCAATTTAGGTAGGAATCTTTAGGATTGTGGTTTCACCGCAGGTTTTCATTGTATGAATCTCCACATAGTTAATCAAATTCATCTCTCGTTCCGGGTAGTGGCATGTAGTCAAAATTGTTCACTGTCGTGATACAATTCACTACCTAAATCTAGGTCGATTCCACTATCGTAGTAAAATATACCCTAAACTAGGTGTATTAGAAACAACCTCTGGATTTCCACCATTAACCGTACATTACCTTGTTCAAGGGATTTATTAATTAATGTGAATTTTGTCTATTTTCAACTGTTAATTCTTCTTTCAAAGAAATTAATGGCATTATCTTATCATTAGGGTGATCAATCATAATGATGTAATGGAGAAAATGAAATCATACAATGGATTTAAGAGACAAAATATGAATTACTATGATAAAAATGTCATGCAATGATTCCTCGGGCTACTCCCGGTCCTAAAAACAAAGGGGATTAGCCCCGCATGTTCATATCAAAGCAAGACATGATGGAAGAAAGGGAAAACATGGAGAAAATGTGGATGAAGTGATGTAAACCCCTGAACGGAGAAGATCCAAGCATTCCTCGATGTAGAGTGCGCGATCTACAGCCTTTCGGCGGAGGAAAACGTCTTTTTCGGCTCTCACAACGGTCGGGGCGTGCTTCTAGGCTCCGTTCTTCTCTCCACACCTCTTCGGGACTTGTGAAGTGGCTAATGACATGATCCCTCACTCCTGGCCGCCGTCATTAGGTATAAACACCAAATTAGATCGTTGAAATATCACCACCATTGGATTCAAGCCGATCTAGAACAAAAACTAATCTGACGAGTCGATGGTATCGACCCGCCAGGGTATCGACATGTTTTCCTTTCTCTTTGATATTCCGACTGATTCTGACTCGATACCATCGACGCGGGTCGATGGTATCGACCCCCTTAGGCGTCAGTTTTGTTACCTTTCTGACGCTGAAGCTATAGAACATCGATAGTATCAACTTTTGTGTCGATAGTATTGACAAGTTGATTACTGGCTTGCTGAAGGTATCTCGATACCATCGACTTCAGTGTCGGTAGTATCGACTCATCTTGGCTCCTTGCGGCTGTCTCACTGTGACTGTATCAATACCATCGACACAGGTCGATGGTATCGACATCTATGTATATTCATTTTTCTTAAAATTGCAAGACAAAACCAAATCAGCTAAGCTAAAACCCATTATTATAATCGTTTATACTCAGAAAGATAAAATATGAGAGATTTGATACAGAATGAGATTATAGACTAGAGTAAGTGAATCATGTGATATTAACCACAAAAGTGACTAATAAACACATAAAACACATGTAAAACAAGTATATAAATGTGACTCAAAATCATCTCATCAAACTCCCCTAAGCTTAAACATTGCTCGTCCTCGAGCAACAGAACTATAGAATAAAATTGCGAGGGTCAATTAAAGAACAGATTATCACAACAGACCTTGCCATATGATCCCCGCCAGACATTCACATGCCAGCCCTCACTAACCACATAATGATAATTACCCTCTAGGCGACAATGATCATCCACAAGAGATGTCTATCCCAAAATTGATGAACACCATCACATAAGGCAGTTAACATAATAAAATCCCCCGGTTCAGGCTTGTTGCATCTTTGTGATCTTCTATCTACGTTGCTCATTTCCTAACTACCATCTAAATGGAAGCAGCTCTCCTGATATTAATGAGTGAGGAGATAATCACGGTGGCCTACCAATTCGAGCAACGGGTGGATGGAATAGGTGGTTGTGGAAGAAATGGAAACACAATACAGTTTTAACATGCACAAATAACAAGAATGACAAAAATGATGCATATGCAAATGAAAATGCCCTAATGCCTACATTTTGGGTGGAATCATGCATGTTCCTACTATCCCATCTCATGCGAGATAGAATATCTACAAACTACATAATGTGCTTATTCTTCCTATTATACCGGTAAGACAAGCTCATTTCTCCCTCTAAACTTAGCCTTGTTTTTTTTTCTTCTCTTTCGGGCTTATTTTCACTTAACTTTTATCCTTGAGTCATTACAACTTAATTTCTGAGAGTATAGAGCGGGTTACCTGCTTCTCTTATTTTTCATAAGAAATAAGGCACATATTGTCCTATATGTGCAAAGATATGTCAAAATGAAACTACATGAGATCAGTTATGCAACTGTGATGACATGCACTCAAGAATGTGTGCATGCATGATTCATCTACAATTTTTTCATTTTCCATTTTTTATGCAAAATCGAACTAAAATGAAATCCTACCTAAATGCTATGCAATCAAAAGATGAAAGTCGTAATGTGCTTCGAATTCTTCTGGTGGAGTATGAAAACAATGAGGTGGATAGATCACAAGATTAATTGACCGAACCATTGGAAAATATTATATGTCCCTCCTTACTGACCTATGTAACAATTAAGAGGTTTCTCTCTCTTATTTCAGATTAAGGTCTCATTACCATTTGGTCAGTTTAGGCTCAAACAACCAATTCCGTCCACTTTTTGTGAATCAAAGGCATGTACAGTTGTGGTCTTCTGTTTTAAAGTTGACAAGCCCAATTATTTTCATAAGTCATGTGCTCAAGTTTGAACAAAACAAGCTTGCAAATTCACTAATTGTTTTTTTCAAATTGACCCATGATTCCCATGTGACAAACACAGAGATGACACATTACATTAGACATCCATAGATACACTAGATAGAGTGTGGATCCTAAAAACTAAGAAAATGACTAGAATAAAAGAAAAATAAATAAATGATAAAAATGAAAATAATAATTTATAAAAAATGACGAGTATCGAGGCGGCTCTGCAGGCGATTCCAGTGGCGAGCGACGAGGCGATTCCGGCACTGTCTGAAGTAGATATGGGGTCAATTTCTGATCAGCCTGAAACCTCGCAGGGAGGATTCGTGGTAGACCTAACCAATGTGGCGAAGATCAAAGATCCGAGGAAGGAGAGTGGTAGCAGATCTAGTTCAGTCGGAGTCTCGCCGACGGCCAAATCCTGGGCTGATCAGGTGTCATTGAAGAAGGCTACACTGGCAGAATCCTTCAAGAAAGTGGAGATCCAAGTGGAGAATGGTAAGTTACTCTATCCAAAGTCCATAGAAGAAAGGAACCTTCAGAAGTGGAGTTTGGCGGCAGCGAGGTACATCGTGGGAATGAATCCGCATTGGCTATCTCTGGTGCGATTCCTCGCTCAGCTTTGGAAAGTGAAGGGGTCGTTGGAGATCAAATCGAGGGGGAAGGGGTTTTCATACTTCTGTTCTCCAATGAAGAAGACATGACGTTGGATTTGGACGGGGGACCATGGTTTATTGCTGGGAAACCATTGATTATCAAAAAATGGGAACGAGGGGAACCCTTAGAGAAGGTGAGAATGACAGAGATTCCGATATGGCTGAAGATTTTTGATCTACCTTTAGATCTATGGGATGATGAGATGTTTATGAGGATTGGCTCGTTTCTTGGTAAGCCCCTCCGAATGGATTCACTGACCACTGAACTTGCTCGGCTGGAGTATGCGAGGTTACAGGTCCTGATAGATGTGGATTTTTCCTTCCCTGAATTGATTGAGCTTCAGTGCAAGGACGGGCAGGTGGACAGAGTTAGATTTGAGTATGAATGGAGGCCGAATACTTGCAGTTTGTGTGGTAACTTTCGGCATGAGTCAGGCCTTTGTGTTGTGAAAGAGAAGGCCTCTGTGGCGTCTGTGAACCCCCTGGTGAGAAAGCAAGTCTGGGTGCCAAAAAAGAAGAATTGTAACACTACCACTGAAGATGAACCAGAGGTTTTTAGTGATGCGGTGGAGGACATCTCCCTTGTTGGTGTTGGTCCGGTTTTGGTGGTGGGAGAGGAAAGGCCATCTGTATAGAGGCAAGCTTCACAACAGAACCTAATTACTCCGTCTCCTTCACCAGAATGGGAAACACAGAGAAGGAAATCTAAATCTCCTCTGAGAGTTGCTTCAAAGTCGTTGTCTGTGGCAAGGAATGTCCAAATGTCTTTAAACAAATTTTCTTTGTTGGCAAACTTGGGTGAAGGTGCAGGTGGGAGTGACAAAGCGGGTGGTGAAGCTACTTCTCTCCCTAATGGATAGTCCCCTGTCTATCATGTCTTCGAATGTCAGGGGCATTCATAACAAGCTCCATGGCATTCGAAAGGAGGTGAGGAAACACAAACCTGATGTATTGATTATTTTGGAATCTAGATTAGAAAGCAAGGAGGTTAAGGGAGCTGTAGAATTCTTGTGGCCTGATGCTGCTTATGTTGATAATTCTGTGTATTATTCTTATACTAGAATTTTGATTTTGTGGAAGAATCCTATGATAAATATTACCAAGGAAGCAGAAGGGGATCAGTTCATTCATACTCATATGACTATTGGAGATATCCGTTTCAACTTTACGGCTGTGTATGGGGCTAATGGCGATGTGGACAGGATTAATCTATGGAACTCACTAAAGATGTTACAAAGAATTGGAAGCCCTTGGGGTTTGATTGGTGATTTTAATGCGGTCAGGAGGAACTCTGAAAGAGTTGGTAAGAGACCACCTTCTAGAAGAAGTATGGAAGACTTCAATGGGTTTTTGATTGGTGTGGGGTTGTTGGAGGTTAATTTCAAAGGCAATTTCTTTACATGGGACAGTAAAAGCAAATCGGGTAAAAGTACTTTCTCGAAAATTGATAGATGTTTATGTGATGATGATTTTTTAGCTCTTTCCCATCTCTATGGGGTGAAGTTGTTCCTAACGTAGTCAGTGATCATTGTAGCTTGGTGTGGCAGCTAAACACTAAGAAAAAAATTAAAGCTCCCTTTAGATTTATCAATGCTTGGGTAGCCCAAGAGGGGTTCAAAGACGTTGTTTGAAATGCTTGGAGTATGGAAGTTGAAAGTGGTGCTCCGATGCTTAAAGTGTAGAGAAAGATTAATAGAGTTGTTTCTGAGTTGATTAGTTGGAACAAAACAAAGGTGGGCAACTTTTCTAGTGTAGCCAGGGAGATGGAAGATAAGACTGTTGCTCTTCAGAGAATGGTGGATTACCAGCCGTTGAATGAGGATCTTCAAAGGGACCTTGCTGAAGCCAGGAAGAATGCCTTGACAGCTATGAACAATGAGGAAAGTCTTGGGAGATAGAAATCTTGGGTTTTATGGTTGAAGGATGGAAACAAGAATACAAGATTCTTTTATGCTTCTTTGAGATCAAGGAGGGTGCGTAATAATATATACCTTCTTCATGATGGGGATAATGTTCTAAGGACTCCTGAGGAGATTAGAATGCATGTGGTGAATTACTTTTCTAAAGTCTTCAATTCAGCTGATCATTCGGAGGTACATTGGTCTGATAAATGGATCCTTCCTTTGTTGTCGGCTAGTCACTTGGAGTCTCTTGTGCAAAAAGTGACTAGGGAAGAAATTGAAAAGGTTTTGAAAAACTATAATGGTGATAAGGCTCCAGGACCAGATGGGTTGAATGCCCTTTTCTTTCAAAGTTGCTGGGATATTGTTGGTGACGAGATTTCTATGGCTATCTTGAAGTTCTTTGAAATAGGTAAACTGTTGAGTGAGTGCAACAAATCGCTTGTTGTGTTGATTCCTAAAATACCAGGGGCGACAAATCTCAAGGATTTCAGGTCGATTTCTCTGTGCAATGTCATTTTCAAGTTCATCACTAAAATCCTTGCTAATAGGTTGAGTGATGTGTTACCGGAGGTGATTGACCTTAACCAGGCTGCTTTCCTTAAAGGGAGGAGCATTGGGGATGCTATTCTTCTAGCTAATGAACTATTGAGTTCCTTTTCTAATCGAGGTGGGGAGAAGATGTGTGTTAAGGTGGATTTATCGAAGGCCTATGATACAGTTAGAAGAGACTATCTGCTGTTCATAATGCAAAGGATGGGGTTTCCAGGCTGTTGGTTGAGATGGATTTCTACTTGCTTTGATTCTGGTTCTTTTCAGGTGATTGTGAATGGTACTCCAACCGAAGCTTTTAAAGCTAGTAATGGTGTTAGGCAAGGGGATCCCCTTGCCCCATATTTGTTTGTGTTGCCAATGCAGGGGTTATCTTCTCTAATCAATTGTTATGTGAAGGATAAGGCAATCAATCCGTTGATGGCTTCTGCTAATTTTTGTGTGTCCCATATTCTGTTTTCCGATGACCTCCTTATTTTTTCCAAAGCTAACGTAGATAATGTGAAGGGGATTGCTGAGTTGTTTTCTCAATTTGAGCACATTTCTGGTCTGAAGCTTAATAAATTGAAGAGCCAAGTGTTTTTCAGTAGAGGGGTCCTGGACAAAGACAGCTTGAGTGATGTTCTGAATATTCCTTGTTGTTCACTACCTGTTAGGTATTTGGGATTACCTTTATTCACTGGTAGACTTACCAAAGCTCTCCGCAATCCGATTGTGGATAAGTTGAGGAGTAATCTAGATGCTTGGAAGAGTAAACTGTTGTCTTTTTTCTGGTAGAATCGAGCTGGTGATTTCCACTCTGTCTTCTTATCATCTTTTTTGGACAACAACTTTCCCTTTGCCGAAAGGGGTTGTTTTGGAGTTGGAGAAGACCATGAGGGATTTTCTATGGAATGATAATGAAAACAAAAGGCATTTGCATACTATCTCATGGGAGGACATCTATTTGCCTCATGCTGAAGGTGGTCTAGGTATTAGACAGATAGAAGACTGGTCCAAGGCTGCCTTGCTTAAAAATCTTTGGGACGTGGCTAGAAGCAAAGAGTCCATGTGGGTCAAATGGATTCATGAAAGGTATATTCAAAATAGTTCTATTTGGGCTGTGGAGAGTAGATCTAACTCTTCATGGATGTGGAGGAGACTGTTGAAGTATAAAGACATCCTTAAAAATAAGGTTGAATTCTGTGTGGGGGATGCGTGTGCATTCTTGTTGTGGAAGGACCCATGGTTCCCGAAGAAGAAAACCTTGCTTGAACTGTGTAATAAGCAACACATGAACATGTTTGGTAAGGGGGGAAAATTGCAAGATCAATTCCTGCTTAGTGGAAGGAAGGTGGTGCTATACGAATGTTAGAGGTGCTAAAAAGATGATTAACATCCTTAATAATATTCCTGTTGGTGGTGTTGAAGGTGGTGACAAGATTACTTTCAACAAGCGAGACGTTTTTAAGATCATAGATGGTTGGGAGATCTTCAGAAGATCCAAAGATCGTGTGGTTTGGTCGAAGTGGATTTGGGACTGTAAAGTCCCCAAGAACTAGGTGTGCTTCCTTTGGAAGTTATTCCTTCATCGCCTGCCTTGTATTGATTTTCTAAAGAAGGTGGGGTATCATCTTGTTACTAGATGTCCATTATGTCAAAAAGATGAAGATATTGCTGATCATTTGTTCTTTAACTGCACATTCAGTTCTGAGTTATGGGAGATTTATAGGTATAAGTTTGGGGAGAAACCTGCCTCTGTTGAAACTCTAATAAAGGTTCAAGGAGACAGGAAGATTTTTGGGATCGCTATTCTATATCACCTGTGGCTGGAAAGAAATAACAGAATTTTTGTGGGCAATCGGTATAAGGCAGCCAGTTTGTGGGAAACGGTGTGTAGGGATTCTTACATCCTTCGTTAGTATGGGCGTGGCACCTTGATGAGTTAGTTTTTTTTCTTGGTGTCGTTTCTGGCTATAGGCTTATGTACATATAGTTTCTAGGTTTTTTGGCTGGTAGTTTTATTATGGTGTCATTTGTGGGCGCCTTCTTTTGTCTTTTGTTTTTTTGTCCTTGGACACTCTACCCAGGGCCCGTTTTGTACTGACTTTTAGTAGCCTAATATAGAAGAGAAACACGCCATTTACACCAAAAAAAATATAAACATGAAAATAAAGGATAGAAACTGTTCCATCTCCCCTCCCTAAGCTTGAATTTGACTATGGCCTCATAGTAAAAAACAATCTTAAAAGGTGGGATAGGTATACCAATCATTTCTCAGGAGGTGGCAGGTACTGCGGGGTGGTGGGATCCCATGATGGATACTACCCCTGAAAATTCGGATCATACGGGGGCAAGGGCAGAGGTTGAGGATATCCCCCGAAGTAGTTCTAGCTCCAATAGTTGTCGTAGAATGACTGTTGCTGCTGCTCGATCCTACCCAACCGATCATAGAACTATTGTTGATTGGCAAACAACAGATGCTCATTCTCAAATATAGATTGCTGATTAACATAGAGTCGATTTGTAGTCTCCTGAATATCAGCAAATGATGTAGTGTGCCGCTGTTGCGTCTGCTAGATCTCCTCCAGCATAGAATAAATTCCTTGCATAGAATAGACATCCTCTCCTTGTTGAGAGGGCTGAGGTGGCGGAGGCTGCGAAGATGATGATGCACCTGGGTGGAAACGAGGACGCTTCCGCGGTGCCACTCGTGAACGAAAAGGAGTGAATGCCTCCTCTTCCTCTTCTTGCTCATTGTCGTCAGCATTGTCATCGTCGTTACAATCATCTTCTTCGTCGGAGTCGTCGATGGCGATGATTGGGCACCGAAAGTGTTGAGATTCCTGAATGTTGAAGACGGGATCTGGAAGTGCGCACTCTTGGTACTCCTGGTTGACATGGCATTATGCATAGGCCACGCCATCACGGAGCGTAAGAAGGTTGGAGCAGTGAATGTGATGCAGATTTACTTTATTCCTGTTGGACATCAGAGTGAGTTGGGAAAAATCCAACCCAAGGTAGAGAGCAAGCGGTGTGATAAGCCCCCCAAAGTGGATTGGAGCTTTTCTTGTACTCCTCTGCACAACCAACACACGCGTCAAGAAAAACATGCCCCAATTGCACTCTTCTTGCTTTAACAACTTATACAAAAAGAACAAGCCTGTCTCTTGAAATTTACTGAGAGAAAGGTCACCTCGAGTAAAGAGTGTAGTGCACAGTATGCGATGTAGAATCCGCACAAAGGGATGCTCGAAATCGGCGAAAGCTGCATTATGATAGTTGACGAACTTACCTGGAGGCGCGATCACCAGCTGGGCAAAGATCTCATCATAACTCGTCCGGTTGTCCGGCCTCCTGTGTTGAGTTGGAGAATGGAACCAATTGTAAATGGAATTGAACTGTTTGAGGGTGAGGGTGTAGTTGTTTTTGTAGAGTCGGAAAGAAACTCGACCTTGTCTCCATTCCCTATCAGTGGCAATGAGGTTGTTAGGCACAACACATATGTCCAGTGATGCCCTAAATTCCGCCACCAGTTCTTTATACGTCGGCCACTCGCTGAAGAAAGGGTGGCCCTCCACGTGGAACGGGACCTCGTCAGACCTCCGGGTTGTATGCCGCGCTTGCCCCTACAGAACATAATTGAGGTTGGCCTCAAACCCAAGGTAACGAACCATGGTCTGATCAACATAGCGGGTTGGCTCGATTTTTCACTTGAGCAACTCCTCGTATATCTTCCATACTTCCGTCGAGGGATGCACAATCCTCAGACAAGGGATGAATCCGGGTGGTGGAGGAACAAATGGCGGAATCTCCATAGGGGCCGCCTAAGAAGAAGAGGCTCCTTCCATCCGCACCATCGTCAAAGAGAGAAAGGGGAATAAGAAACAAAGCTCGATGAAGGTCGGAGAAGACGATCTCCACTCGGCGCAAGCTTGGTGAAGATATTCCGATCCTTGGACACTCATTGAAGGCCTCTGGTCGCTCAACAATGCTCAAAGCACAAGTGGAAGGAAGAAACTCTGAAGGTGTGAAGATAATTAACAATCAACCCTTCCTTTTATAATTGAGTCTGTCGCTGTTGCCGCCCCGTCGATACCATCGACGGTGGTGTCGATGGTATCGACACCTGGAGGAGTGATCCGCTCTTCACAACTATTGACGGTTGTTGATGGCTGGATTTGGGGCCCGAATCGGTGACGTGTCGATACTATCGACGCGGGTCGATGGTATCGACCCATCACACAGATCGACTTCCTTGATTTGGTAGCCGCCGTTGATTTCTTCTCATAGATCGGTCATGTGTCGTGTCGATACCATCAACGTAGGTCGATGGTATTGACTCTGCATGGATCAATTACCCTCACGAGGCACGGTCACCGCTTCCTTACTGTTGCCGGGTCGATACCATCGAGAAGGTCGTCGATGGTATCGACTTCATTGAGACAATTTCTTCTATAAATCTTCAGGGATCTCACGAGTATCGACATCCTAGTCGATACTATCGACCTCGTGGCATCTTTTTCTTCAGCGTCACTGTTGGTATGTCGATACCATCGACGAGGCCGTCGATGGTATCGACTCAGAAAATTTTTTGCAGCCAGTTCCATGTACCCATGTCGCCACCATCGACACAATGGTCGATAGTATCGACTCTGCCTCAGTCCTGCACACTGAACAAATGATCAAGGTATCATTTTTACATTAAAAATGAAATTAAACCAAACTAACTTGTAAATGCAAGGGAAAATGAAGAAACTACCAATGGTTGGGTTGCCTCCCAACAAGAGCCCTTCTTTAACGTCTTAGGCTAGACAAACTCAAGCTCATCTTGCATCCTTAAGTGCTATGAGTTTGACCTCATGCACTTTCCTCGTGTAGTCCTCGCCAAAGTAAAGCTTCAACCTTTGTCCATTAACTAGAAATGTCATCTCTCCATTGTGCACCAAGATGGCACCATGTGTCCGTACCTCCTCCACAATAAAAGGTCCACTCCACCGAGATTTCAATTTCCCAGGATGCAGCTTCAACCTCGAGTTGATCAATAACACACGATCTCCCTTTTTGAAGACACGCAATTGAATGTGTCGATCGTGAATTAGTTTTGTTCTCTCCTTGTAAATCTGCGAGTTTTCATAGGCGTTCATCCGAAGCTCGTCCAACTCATTCAGCTCTAGCATTCTCTTCTTCCCCGCCTCATCATAAGTCAAATTAAGCTTCCTTAGCGCCCAGTGCGCCTTGTGTTCCAGCTCTACCAGTAAATGGCAGGCCCGCCCATAAGCCAACCTAAAAGGCGTAGTGCCTACAGGTGTCTTAAATGCGGTCCTATACGCCCATAATGCATCTGGTAGAAAAGTACTCCAATTCGTTCTTGTCGAAACCACTGTGCGCTCCAAAATTTTCTTGATTTCTCTATTGGACACCTTGACCAACCCTTGTGTCTGCGGTTGGTATGGGGTACCAATATTGTGCTTCACCCCGTACTTTCTCAACAACACAACAAACTTTTGATTCTTTAAATGGGTGCCTCCATCGCTAATAATCATCCTTGGCACACCAAATCTACAGAAAATGTGATCTTTTACAAACTTGCAAACTACAGCAACGTCGTTAGTCCTTGTGGGTATTGCCTCTACCCACTTCGATACCAGTAAAATGTATAAATTAGAGTTCGAGAACACAAAGGGTCCCATGAAATCGATGCCCCACAGATCAAACACCTCAACTTCTTGAAACACGTTGAGGGGAATCTCTTGCCTCTTGGAAATATTACCTGCCCTTTGACAGGAATCACATCTTTGCACATAGTCATAGGCATCCCGGAAGAGTGTAGGCCAATAAAGACCATTCTCTAGCACCTTGGCCGCCGTTTTGGAGCTCGCATGATGACCACCAGTTGGTAGTGTATGAAAATGACTAAGTACACTGTCATATTCTATCTCCGGTACACACCTGCGCAAAATGCCATCCCTGCATTGCTTCAACAAAATGGGATCATCCCAGAAATAATATCTCAAAGAATGGAAAATTTTATTTTTCTCTTGATAAGTCCAATCATCTGGGATTATTTTACAGGCAAGATAATTAACAATATATGAAAACCATGGATGCTTGGACTTTACAGAAAGGATTTTCTCATCATGGAATGTCTCGGTGATGGGTATATTAATGTCCTTCTCATCTACCCGTTCTAACCTAGACAAGTGGTCCGCAACCACATTCTCAATGCCCGCCTTATCTTTGTTTTCAATGTCAAATTCTTGTAACAATAAGATCCACCTAATCAATCTAGGTTTGGCATCTTTCTTTTCCATCAAGTATTTTATGGTGGCGTGGTCCGTCCATACCACAACCTTTGACCCTACTAGGTATTGCTGAAATTTTTCAAAAGCAAAAATGACGGCAAGCAATTCCTTTGCAGTTGTGGTGTAGTTAAGTTGTGCTTCGTTTAAAGTTTTGGATGCATAGAAAATCACAGCGGGTTTGTTTTCAAAATGTTGCCCAAGAACAGCCCCTACTACAAAATCCGAAGCATCGCACATAAGCTCAAAAGGCTTTGTCCAATCCGGCATTTGAACAAACAGTGCAGAAATTAACTTCTCCTTCAGTACATTAAAAGTATGTAAACACTTTTCATTAAAGTCAAACATCGCATCTTTCTCGAGTAGTTCAGATAATAGTTTAGCGATTTTCGTGAAATCTTTGATAAAGCGACGATAAAATCTTGCATGACCGAGAAAACTCCTTACCCCTTTAACCGAATTAGGTGGGGGTAATTTTGAAATAACCTCAATTTTAATTGGATCCACCTCCAGCCCCTTGCTAGACACTTTATGTCCAAGCACAATTCCTTCACATGGAATTTTTCCCAGTTGAGAACTAAATGTGTGTCCTCACATCGTTGTAAAACTTTATCCAAATTATACAAGCACTCATCAAATGACGCACCATAGATGGAAAAATCATCCATGAAGACCTCTAAACAGCGCTCAACCATATCAGAGAAAATGACAAGCATGCAACGCTGAAAGGTTGCTGGTGCGTTGCACAAGCGAAAAGTCATACGTCGGTATGAAAATGTTCCGTAGGTACAAGTGAAGGTAGACTTCTTTTGGTCCTTGGGATCAATGGAGATCTGATTGTAGCCAGAGTAGCCGTCTTGAAAACAAAAATGAGATCGACCAGCCAGTCGCTCTAAGATTTGATCGATGAACGGAAGAGGAAAATGATCCTTTAACATAACAGAGTTCAATCGACGATAGTCAATGCACACACGCCACCTGGTTACCAATCGGGTCGTGACCGACTCATTTAACAAGTTGTGAGTGATAGTGATTCTCCCCTTTTTAGGGACTACCTGTGTGGGGCTTACCCACGTCGAATCAGAGATAGCGTAAATGATGCCTGTAGAAAGGAGCTTGATCACCTCCTTCTTGACTACCTCCATCATGCTTGGATTTAGTCTACATTGTGGCTGGATTACAGGTTTGGCTCCTTCCTCGAGCCGGATCTTGTGCAGGCATAGTGTAGGGGAAATCCCCTTCATATCCGCAACTGACCACCCGGATGCACCACGGTGGTTCTTCAACACGATCATCAATTGTTCTTCTTCATCGGCACTCAGGTATGCCGAAATAATCACCGGTAGTCTTTCATTATCGGCTAAGAATGTATACTTCAAATGGGGAGGCAGTGGTTTCAATTCTAACTCTGGTGGACTGATCAATGATGATTGAAGTGGTGGTGGGAGGGGCCCAAGATCTTCATAATACTTGGCATAGTAGCACGGAAGCACTTTAAGCATCTTGATGCATTCTTGTAACAACTTGCTTCTCATCCAGTCATGCATTATGTTGACAAGGCAAGCTGTAAGGGGAAATTTTGGATAGGCGTCAAGGACCGAACTTGCTATTGCATCATCTTCAGTAGAAAGTGGAATTTCCTCCTCTTCATCATTTGGGTACCCCACAGCTCTACAAAGAGAAACAACCTTGGTTTGTTCCATAATATCTACAGCCAGTGTCCCCTTATCTACCTTGGTCATTACATGAGCAATATCTAAAAATGGCATCCCTAGACAAAGAGAAATGTTCTGATCAAAATGTTTCACCATGCGACACTGCTCCTTTGCCTTTGATTGTGTTGTACTTGAGGGCATACCCATTTCAAATCGGTCATCCACGATTCCCAATGTCAGATGACCTCTTCCCATCTCAAGTATCATATCTCCAGTAGATTGGAAGGGTCTTCCAAGGAGTAGCTCATTTGCTTGTTCATCTTGCATTTCCATTACCACAAAATCTGCTGGAAATACAAACCTATCAACTTTAACCAATGCTTCGCCAAACTTCACCTTACCGATGTAACATGAAATATTGAAGCAGCCCGGGTCTTGTCTTTTAGGTGGCAATGTTCCCATAATGAAGGCTCTCACTTTCTCTTTAAGAACCATGACCTCGGTATGAGGAATCTTCCTCTTCTTTGTGATTATATCTTTTAGAAACTTGCCATAAGAAGGTACCTGCTCTATTGCTTCTAACAGCGGAATGTTGACAGAAAGTTTCCTAAAGCTATCTAGGAATTTCTTAAACTGAGCGTCCACTTTCTTGGCCTTCAAACTATTTGGATACGGGACTGGGACAGTCTGTGCCCTCTGATGTGGCGGCACATATGGTGTCTTCTTTCGAGTTTCTTCCTCAACAATGGGTTCTGGTGTGGCTTCCTCTACCACATCAGCTATCGACTCTGTGATTGTAACCTCCTCTGTGGCCTCACCTGTGGTTTTTGGCTGGGGTGTGCTCGGTTCATCGGCCCTGGGGTTTAAAATCTTCTTTCAACTCCGTAACAGAATTGCTTTGGCTTGCTGATTTCCTCCTGGAACATTTGTATTTGTAGGAAAACCTTGTTGTGTTGGCTTTTTCAGATTTGCTATCTCAGCTGCTAACTATGCTAACGATTTCTGCATAGTTCTCATCTGAGCCCCATGACTTTGTAAGGTCGGCCCAAATTGATTCATAAATTCTCCTTGTTGCTTAATCTAATGACCAAACGTGCTGATGAGTTCTTGATTCTGCTTGATTACTTGATTGAGCAACTCATTGCTCTTTTCCTCTGCCGGCGGTTGTGGTTTCGCATCGGGGTCCTGCAAGAAATTGTTTGGGTCCTTCCATGAAAATTTCTTATCTTTCCTCCAAGAATAATCGTTGTTTCTATACCCCTGTTGCTGGCGCATAAATTTCACTTGCGCCTCCTCATCAGATTCTACGTCTTCCTTCGCTAACAATTTCTTGGCTAAAAGGTCCGTCTTCTCATTCAGCTCCTTGATTGCCTTTGACTCACCTACAACTCGAACCAGTTCGGGTGCATCTCGATCACCCCAAGACTACTTTTTGGCCATATTCTTCAAGATCTCCCAACATCTAGTGCCAGTGTTGTTCAAGAAGAACCCTGAGCCTGCTGAATCCAGGTTGCTTCTATCATGCTCAGAAAGAGAAAAATAGAAAATCTTAACCTGTTTATCCTTGTCCAGCGCATGGTGTGGGCACCTGCGCAACATTATCTAAAAACGCTCCCACGTCTCAGAATATGTCTCCCCGGCTTTCTGGCTAAAGTTGTGGATCTTTCTTATAAGGTCATTAGTCTTCTCAGGCGGAAAGAATCTCTCGAAGAACACCTCAAACATATGATCCCATGACTCCACATACTCATCGTCCAAGTTATGCAGCCATTCTCGGGCATTTCCCGCCAGAGAACTAGGAAAGAGCTTCAGGTAGAGTGTCTCTTGTGGAAACCGGTCTATCTTGATCATATCACAGTTCTCCACAAACTAGCTTATGTGAGTCACCGGATCTTCATTTTTGAGCCCGTGAAATGCATTTGATTTGACCAAATTTATTAGGCCTGGATCGATCTTATAATTTGGAATGTTGATAGCCTACCTCTTGATTGGCCCTTTCGATGCAGATGCAGAAGACGCCTTGATCTTCTCCCAGATTGTCTGTTCCTCATCCATAGCTTCTGGTTCAGGTTCAAAATTCACGTTCTCGGGTTGATCTTGGTTGTTGTCTTCCTCTTCGTCGAATCCCAATAACGGGATCTCCGATGATGACTGCGCGTAGTCTGTGTTACGCGTCCTCACCATGCACTGGTACTTGCAAGGTAATAAATTTGATTCAGTACAGTGCTAGACAATTGCTAAATATAAAAGATAAACAATAAATTTCAAAAATAATAATAAGATAAAAAGTGTCCTAGAGTGGCCGCTTGCAGCACTCGTAGTGTTGACAATTGTTGAGTCCCCGGCAACGATGCCAAAAACTTGACATGATTTTACCATGCGTAAAACGCAAGTGCACACGTCAGAGTAATCTAGGCCTTGTGAGGCCCGAGTCGAACATAGGAACACTGAACTATCGGTAGACTACTTACTAACTACTCGCGATCAGCTAGATCGATTAAAAGGTTTTGAGAGTTGATTGAAAAATAAAATAAAAATAAAATAAAACAAAGAAATTGATTAAATGTCTATTTTAATCAATTTAGGTAGTAATCTTTAGGATTGCGGTTTCACCACGGGTTTTTGTTGTATGAATTTCCACATAGTTAATCAAATTCGTCTCTCGTTCCGGGTAGTGGCCTATAGTCAGAATTGTTCACTATCGTGATATAATTCACTACCTAAATCTAGGTCAGTTCCACTATCGTAGTAACCTATACCCTAAACTAGGTGCATTAGAAACAACCTCTGGGTTTCCACCATTAACCGTACATCACCTTGTTCAAGGGATTTATTAATTAATGTGAATTTCGTCTCTTTTCAACCGTTAATTCTACTTTCAAAGAAATTAAAGGCATTAGCTTATCATTAGGGTGATCAATCATAATGATGTAATGGAGAAAACGAAATCATACCACAGATTTAAGAGACAAAATATGAATTACTATGATAAAAATGTCATGCAACGATTCCCCGGGCTACTCCTGGTCCTAAAGACAAAGGGGATTAGCCCTGCATGTTCATCTCAAAGCAAGACATGATGGAAGAAAGGGAAAACATGGAGAAAACGTGGATGAAGTGCTGTAAACCCCTAAACAGAGAAGATCCAAGCATTCCTCGACATAGAGTGCGCGATCTACAGCCTTTCGGCGGTGGAAAACATCTTCTTCGGCTCTCGGAACGGTCGGGGCGTGCTTCTGGGCTCCGTTCTTCTCTCCACACCTCTTCGGGACTTGTGCAGTGGCTAATGACATGAACCCTCACTCCTGGCCACCGTCATTAGGTATAAACACCAAATTAGATCTTCGAAATATCACCACCGTTGCATTCAGGCTGATCTGGAACAAAAACTAATCTGACGGCGTTGATACCATCGACACAGGTTGATGGTATCGACCCGCCAGGGTATCAGCAAGTTTTCCTTTCTCTTTGACATTCAGACTGATTCAGACTCGATACCATCGATGCGGGTCAATGGTATCGACCCCCTTAGGCGTCAATTTTGTCACCTTTCCGACGCTGAAGCTATAGAACATCGATAGTATCGACTTTTGTGTCAATAGTATTCACAGATTGATTGTTGGCTCGCTGAAGGTATCTTGATACCATCGACTTCAGTGTCAATAGTATCGACTCATCTTGGCTCCTTGCGGATTTATCACTATGAATGTATTGATACCATCAACACAGGTCGATGGTATCAACATATGTGTATACTCGTTTTTCCTAAAATTGCAAGACAAAACCAAATCAGCTAAGCTAAAACCCATTATTATAATCGTTTATACTCAAAAAGATAAAATATGAGAGATTTGATACATAATGAGATTATAGACTAGAGTGAGTGAATCATGTGATATTAACCACAGAAGTGACTAATAAACACATAAAACACATGTAAAACAAGTCTATAAATGCGACTCAAAATCATCGCATCATGGGGTCTCACTGCATCCCAGAAGTCAATTTTGTCTTCTATTCTTGAGAGAATGCCAGAATAGATCTAGAATAGAGATGTGAGCAGTGCACAAACTCCTCGACCATCTTCTTCTAGGTGTAGGACAAACTCTGAAGCATATCACCTTGACCCTCCAGTGAGGTACCATATCTTCTCCTCATCCAACTGGTCCATATCGAGTCAGAATCATTGATGAACTTATCAATCTTCTTCCAAAGGGCCTAGTGAGCAATGTCGTTGAACTGTTTGATTCCCAATCCCCCTTCTTCACATGGTAGAGCCATTCTGTTCCAAGAGATGGTATGCGAAGACTCTCCCCATAAGAAATGATTGGTGATTGTTTGTAGCTTTTCAAGGATAGCATTTGGAATATGACCTTGCGTACACCAGAATGTGAGCATGCATATGACATTGGACTTAATCAACAACACCCTTCCCGCAAATGATGTGCACCTGGGGGGCCATCGATCAACCATGCCTCAGAAACTATCAATGCACATGCCATAATTTTGTGCAAGGACCGTGCTAGCTGTAAGAGGAAACCCAAGATATTTGCAAGGAAGTTCATGTACTGTCATTTCCAACACAGCAACATACATATTGGCATTGATGGATGCTGACTTAGAAAGGAAAATGGAGGACTTGCCCGGATTGATGAAGAGACCAGTACTCTCACCAAAGATTTGCAGCGCACTGTTAGCTTCCTATAAACAGCTGATTGAACCATTGAGGAATAGAAGAACATCATTTGTAAATATCATGTCTCAGGATTAGTGTGCCTCTGATCTTATATGGTTTTAAGACCCCTTGAGCTTCTTTATTATTAATCACCAATGTCAATTGTTCCATGACAAGAGTGAAAAGAAGAGGTGAAAGGGAGTCTCCCTGTCTTAGTCCACGATTGCTATGGAAAAGACCCATTGGCAAACCATTAACTAAGACCGAGAAGGAACAAGTCTAACCACATTCTTTAATCCAACGAATCCATCTATCACAGAATCCGAAATTATGAAGAATGGTCCATAGAGATTCCCAAGAAATATGATCAAAGCTTTCGAAATGTCTAATTTGATGCAAACCTTTGCTCTAGATCTCTTGATGCCAAAAGCATGAAGAAATTCCCCCGCCAACTATGTGCAATCAGAGATGTTTCTACCAGGTATAAAAGCACCTTGGTTCTGTGAGACAAGCTTAGGAAGAACTGATTTGAGTCTAGAAGCCAGAATATTCGACCAGACTTTATAGAGCACACCACAACATGTGATAGGTCTGAAGTCCCTCATGGTAGAAGCACTAGTGGATTTCGGAATCAAGGCTAAGAAAGCATGATTGCACTCCCTGACCATGCTACCTCCATCAAACAGTCACATAATGGCTTTAATCAAGTTGTAACCAATGATATGCCAATGATGCCTGAACCATCTAGCATTGAATCTGTCTGGGCCTGGGGCCTTATCCAACCCAATTGCCCATAGAGCATCCTTAATCTCTTTATTGCTGATATCATAGCATAAGAGATTATTGTCATCCTCACCCAGAGTATGAGTAGGCATGAGTAGCAGATCTGCATTGTTGTAGTTCAATCCATTATATAGATTGGTGAAGAAACCAACCACTTATTTTCTCAATTCATCATGAGCATGTAATACTTCTCCATCAGAGTTAATTAGTTCACAGATAGAGTCATGAATAATTTTCTTTTAAGCGCTCCTTGATAGAATTTTGTATTACGTTCAACATCTTTTATCCAGAGGGTACGACTGCGTTGATAGTAAAAGAATTCCTCCACTTTTGCTAATGGTTCAAGGTGAGAACCCAACTCCTTCTCTTTAGAAATTAGCTCCGCGTTCAAAGGGTTCAATTGCAATCCTTCTTCTACTAAACGAAATTCCTCCAATGCAAGACGTTTGAGATTAGGAACATTGCATTTGTTCTTCACCCAAGACTTGATCAATTTCTTCATCCTCTGTATATTTTTGACAAAGATAAAGAGAGGATTACCCCCAACTTCCAAAGACTAGTCGTCTTTCACAGTGTCTTCAAAACAATCCCACTCAAGCCAGTAATTGAGAGAGAGAAAAGGTTTCCTTCTGTTCAATCTTATTTCTTGAGTAAGACGAAGGAAAATGGTGACGTGGTCACTTATAGCAGCAGGAAAATGAATAGAGGCATGTGCACCTGCAAATAAGTCAAAAAAAGAATCATTAACTAGCACCATGTCTAGCTTGCAAGCTATTCTTCTATCGACATTCTGAAGATTAGACCAAGTGGTATCTCCTCCATGCAAAGGTAGTTCCAATAAGTCAGATGTAGCTACGACTTGATTGAACTCCTCAATGGCCCTCATGCCCCATTCTCTTCCTCCCACCTTCTCCCATGAGAAGCGTGTGCAGTTGAAATCACCCATTAGCACCCAAGGTCCAGTAACGGATTCAGCAAGAGAGTTAATGGTGTCCCATAACATCCTTCTCCCTGTCATGGAAGTATTTTCATAAACAGCTGAGACTATAATTTGAATACCTCCCTTATCAGTACACCTCATCGTGATAGCTTCAACAGAAGAATCAATCACCGTGACACTCTAGGAATTGGAATTGTATCCACAACAAATGCGACCCCCTCCACACTATCATGATTAGTCAGGCACTCCCAACCACGAGGGAATAGAGTGCTCACTTTAACAGTATTTCTTCTAGAAATCTTTGTTTCTAAGATACAAGCTAGAGATGCATCCATCACCCTTATAACACATCTCACCTCACAGTGCCGGTAAGACTCCACCCCTCCTCACACATTCCATGCGAGAAGAGTCATAAATCACCCGTGGATGCACGATTATCCGTTGCACGTATATGGGTTCTGGATTTTGAGTTGCTCCGTAACCTGCCATGCTTGCTCCCTTCCTTACCATGATTAGATTCATGGTTATCACATGTGCCATCCGTATGAACTTTTCGAGGACGGCCCACTTTTATGGTTGGAATCACTACAGGTTTGTTAATCAGCAACGATTCTTTATTTAAATGATCTACCATCTCTTTGAAACTGAGATGTGATCCATCCATAGGTAATAAAATTTGATGTTCAACTATCGTGCTCGGGGTGCAAGGGGTAATCACCGCTCCTGGTTTGTAAGGAATAACTACGTTGGTCCATTCTTCTGTTGTTTCTTCAACATGCTCTTTTCCTATAGATGAGAAAGTGGTTGTAGAGATCTCGGTTGCATCTTCTATCTCAGTGCAACCCACCTCTGGCATCAGCTGAAAAGAGATCTCCTCATTTGTAGTATCCACCAAGGCAATAGGTTCCTCAGTTGTCGAATCCCCCCTAGAATTTGAGATCGCGATCGAAGGAGCTGACCCACCTACCTCCATAGCAGTAGGGATACATGTCATTTCCAAGCCATCCACTACCGATTCACGCAGGGTTTCCTCAGTTTGTGGATCTCCAACAACCTCGGAAGTAGCTATAGAATCAGGAACAACCTCTGACGTCCTCTGAGCAGCTGATTCATGCATCGTTTTGGATGCATTCTCACCATGATCATCTCCGATGAAATCCTCCACATGAGCCCCAGCCTTTCTAGTACGTGATCTGCCAACCCGATTATGGGTGTTTATGAAAGTATTCTCACTCCATGGACACCTAATGTCCGCATGGCCGAAAACTTTACATTCAGAACATATTATAGGGTAATATTCATAATCCACTAGATAGTGAATCATTCCTTCTCCTTCAACTTTGAGAGGGACTTCCAAGGGCACATCTTTCTCAGCTAGAGAATTCTACTCGCACTCTCGAGAATTCTGGGTTGAAACCACGAGCAGTGCTATCATCCATGCGTAGTGGTTTACCAAGGTAGCTTGCCACTATGCTAAGGATTTATGTAAAGTTTATAAGGACTAACATAGGAAAACGGACCCAACATGGTATAGTTGATAGAAAGTTTCTTTCAAGAGTTGCTGAAGGTTTCCATTTTTTCATCATAACAATGCGTCCATCAAAGAACAAAGGTCTCATCTTTAACACATGATCCCTATCTTTGACATCAGAGAATTATGAAAAGAAGAATCCATTCTCCTTTTTGGTCAGCTCCCATTCACCTTGAGGCATCCAAGAACATTGACACCACGCCTTCATGGGTAGGAGATGGGGATTAGCATCCACAACATGAAAGATGATGGTATTAACCCATCTCTCATGGATTTCCTCAATCTACTTGTGCTTGATGAGAACAACCAGGCCATCCTCTTCATCTTCAACTAACGAAACTTTTTCCATAGGTTCCAAAGGTTTCTCTTCATCCGTACCACTGTAACCCAAGAGGCTTGATGTCCACTGAGGTTCCAAGGTTTGGATGGATGAAAACCACCATGTCCACGAGCCCTGCTGGCCGATCAACCACTCCTGACCACAATTGGTATCTCCTTCATCCCTGATGTTCCAGCCTGCGACGTCTCATCCACCAAAGGCTTCTTTCCTCGATCAACACCAACAACCACTGGTGATACTACTCTAGCACCACTATGTCCCCCCCATCATTACTATCGCCAAATCCACCCTTCGAACTTCGATCATATCCTCCTACATCCGTAGGGACTCCCCTTCTTCCTCCCCTACCACTACCAAAACCTCCACGACCAAAGCCACCGTGTCCCCCTCGGCCTCCAAAGCCTCCTCTAACCCCTCCTCCTCGTTGCACCAAAGGACTCCTTTTGGCCGCTTCCTCAGTAGCCTCCTGGGCCAGGGTGATGTGAATCCCCTTGGTACCCTTGTTTTTACCACGCTTGGCCATGACTGGAGACACTAGCCCCCGACCAACAGGATGTTGGCTGGCGCGCCACCGGGGCAATACTATAATTGATGATTGATTATGATCTTAGTTCAAATGGTATATTGGATACCTGATTATGAGATGATTAATACATATAAACCCTAGATCTGAGTATTAAGATGTTGAATATATTGAAAATGTTTACTTTGCCATATAAACCAATGTTGTTGAATATGATGGGAATCCAAGATGATGATAATAATGATGATTATCAATTCGGGTTTCAAGGCAAATAATCATACATATGTTGAATTAGGATTTGGAAACCAATATAATTATCTTGATGCACATAATTAAATCTAAATGTTCATAATAATGTAATATGTTCAATTTGATTTAAATTCCAAGTCCTTGGTACAATATGGATAATAATGATCATGATTAATGTTTTGAGTCATAAATATGATAATTATGGTTTAGAACCGAATCTGCTTTGTCATTACGATCTTGAGTTGCAATTTAGAACCTAATCTACTTTGTCATTATGATCTTGAGTGTCATAATCAAGATAGTTTATCTATATTATCTAAAATGCTTAACTTGATAATTAGGGTTTCACCTAATATGGGTTTATAACTTCAATGAAGTATGATGCGATGGAATTAGGGTTTGATACCCTTATCTAGATGTGAGACAATTCTAACCCTAGTTTAGGACACATATTAGTATGATTTAATGTGTATGGTGACTTTTTTTAGTATACATGCATGCAAATATTGTTGGTTGATTATGTTGAATGCATGAATGTTTGTATATATTCTTGAAGTATATGTTGCATGTTTTCTACATGGAAATAAGTTAAATAGTTACTTATGAATAATCCCTCTTACTGATTCCAATGTTTTCTAAAGTTTCACAAATGCATTGTAATTAAACTGTGTCCTTGTTTATTTGTTTCTTGCAACCTATAAGGCCCTATGTGTATCACCTTATATGAATATGACTTGCTCAAAACCAAGATGCTATCTTTGTAGGGTTGAATGTACCAAAAGAGAAAGAAAGTCATTATGGAAATGATTGATGACCAAGCCCAAAAGGGAAGGTCACAAATAGGTCAAGCCCATAGGGGAAAGCAAATAGAATACCAAGCCTGAAAGGAAAGGTAACAAATAGGTCAAGCCTAGATGCAAAGGCCAATGGAATACCAAGCTCGAAAGGGAAGGTTATGTAAGTCTACTATAGGGACAAAACTCGCAGTGAGAGGGTATACCACAATGCTTAAGCAATTATGTGCTAATAAGTTAAATACAAAATGCAATTTCAAATATTATTAATAATTGTTGAATTGGTTGTTATGTTGTTACACCTACATGCACATATTTTGGTTGCACCACATACATAATATAAAAATATGATGACCGCATTTTGGATTGTCAATTATTTAGGTAAATGCATTATATAAAGATATCAAGAAAGGTGAATCAGATATCACTCAAAGACATTAAAACTAAGTAAAGGAGGATTAGTTAGATTCTTTTTCTCATATGTGATAGATCTAATGTTGGATATCATGCAACTCCTTAGAGGAGCAACATTATACATCTTGTAAACTATATTTGAGAAATAATGGAATTTATTTGCCATGATTTATTATTTTCTAAATATGGATCTTGGAAATTTATGTAATGGCTCTTGAATTTAAGGTCCTTTCTTAAATGGGGGACATTGAAAAGTGAGGTCATTACAACAACCAACAACAATAAGAATAGGGTATGAAACAACATAGCATAAAAGGAACTAAACTAGTACATGACGTTAAGATCTTTGTCTCATATATCAATCCATATAAATTTTGTTTGCATCTCATCAGATGTCATAAAAGTAATAGAAAAAAATTATACATATATTAGAAGAAGCAATGATCATAGTGAGAGTCATAGTATACTTTTTACCTAAATTTAAAAAATGGGTACGCATCAACACACCAATTTTGAGTACACTGTAGAAAGCATAACATCACAGATTTAAGAGAACATATATGCTAGGTAAAACTTAATAAAACCACAATAAGAAAATCAACAATATTAAAGATTTTGTTATTAAAAATCAAGTGTGTTTTAGGTAAATTTTCATTATATGAAACAATATTTTATGGCCATTGACCAACTTCCAAAAGGATAGGACTGTGATGGTCATTAAAGAAAAATATACTACTAACACTTGTTTTAATGTGAAGGACTACATGACTAAGTCAAGAGTTAACCCTTTTGTTCAATAAGGTCCATCCTTGCTTGACTACTGAAGTAGGGTACCCAACCTTGTGTCCTTACCCCAAGAGTATAAGTATGTTTGCAAGGTCTGTATAATGGAAAAGTCTAATTATGTTTCAAGGTTTGTTCAATATATTTCAAGTAAATGAAAGTAATAATCATAGGGAACAAGTAGTTAAACCAAGTATATAAATATAAGAAGTTTAAGCAAACTTACATACAAGTAAGTTCGATGCCACTTAGTCTATCCAATAGGAGAATAGATCATACCTTGATTAGGGCACATGATTAACAACTTGATTTACAAAACCATATATAGCAAGCTTGACTAGGTCTTGCCAATTGAGTCAGCAAAGTGATCTTGAGATTACAAATAAGTGTAATTGGATTGAGATCAACAACATTAGGTCTCATTAATCCTTATCATAGAGGTTGTGTGTGTCACCTAGGTCTAGATTCCAAATTCTTCAATATTATCTACATTATATGAAACTAGGTTGTGCAAGTGCATCATAATGCTAAATCATGCATCATGGGTTCATCTAGAATCTAGGGTGACACATCTCAATGAAGATCAAGGATATATGACTAGAGTTTAAAGATTCTAAATTGTGAAAACATTTAAGGTAAACGACATAGTCATCAAGCACCATGATTTCTTATTCGTTATGATCTTTAGATTGTCTCAAAATGACTACTTGATCAGAGTAATCAGAAAGATAACAATCTAAGAGTTCCATACTTACCTTTCTTCAATAATTGAATACCTGGCCAGGGCACCCAAATACTGAGATTAGGCAGTATGCACCATGATTTTGAGTCACGTTCCTAACTTAGACATCATCCTAGTCTTAAGTCCTAGTGTCCCCGTAGACTCAGTGAACCTAAAGCTCTGATACCAACCTGTGAGAACCCATTACACTAAAGAGTACTCAAATGCCTCCAGAAAAGCCCCTTGCCTTGACCATGTTCGAACTCGAGAAGCCAATGTCTTTGATAGAACTATGTGCTTGCTCGCCAAAAATGAGTGGTTCAGAGATAGAGACTAATTTAATTATGTATTTATGGATCAGAGGTTTAAGGGACTGCCTAGCTTTCTTTTTACCAACACATCTCATGTTCTAGGCAATCGTATTAATCATGGAAAAAATGATGGGGAAATTTATTTGCTTGGGGAGACAGGGTTCCCATAATGGCCATCAGCTACTAACTTTGTCTTACTCCTAGTGTTGTAGGAATGAATTTTTTGTGGGCTCTCTACTTCCAAGCTTTGTTTCTTCTCTTTTGTTTTCCTCATGACTGAGCATTTTACTGCATTGGTGTAATCTTCGTTCTTCCAATCTACTTCTCCAAGTTGATGTGATATTGCTCCTTGACTACTCCCAAGTGTGGGAGGCTATTTGAGGGATCTTGCTCAAATCTACTTCATGGTGTGAAGGTTGCTCCTAGGCGATTAGAGCTAATTCAAGGCATGAAGTCTACTCCTAGGCATTTGGAGCTACTTCAAGGAGTGAAGGCTTTTCCAAGGTGATTAATGCTACTTCAAGGAGGTGAAGGTTGCATCAAGGTGGCGGAGGTGGATCATCTCCTCTCCTTGGGTTCTCTTCCACGTACTGGTAAAGAGTGATTGAGGTGAAGTGATTGCATTTTATTGTAATTCCTTGAGAGGTAATTGATCACTTGCAAATCCCAATTAAAAACAATTGGGTAGTTGACTGACATCCTTCAATTTGAAGGGTGGAACCAATCTAAATCACGAGTCTCTTCCTTGTGTCCCTCTCCTTCTTGTAATTTAATTTTTCAATTAACTTTAAAATTATCAAAAGCTCTATTCACCCCCACTCTAGATCTTTCAATTGGTATCAGAGTAGGTCTTCAAGGATCCCCCATGAGTCTTAAAGTATGGGGGGGGGGGGAATTTAGCAACCTCAACCTTGAAGGGACGTATGTGAGCAGGCCAAAACCGTTCGATGGATCCAACTACACTTATTGAAAAAGGAAGATGCAATTCTACTTTCAAGATATAAGCCTGGAGATATGAAGAATAGTTATGCATCCATATGAGCTTCCAACTATGGAGTATGATAAATATGATGCAGAGATGGTAAAGGATGTTCAATTCAATGCCAAGGCTGTAAGCATTTTACATTGTTCCATATTCATTGGAGAATTTAATCACATATCTTCTTGTGAAACCTCTTATGATATTTGGCTTAAACTTTCGATTACACATGAAGGTACTCTTCAATTTAAGAATACTAAATTAATATGCCCAAGAAAAAATTTAAAAATTTTCATATGTTGCCCAATGAATCTATAAGTGATATGTACTCTAGGTTTTCTTTTATCATCAATAACTTGAATTCTTTGGGAAAATACATTAGTGAAGAGGATCAAGTATCCAAGATCCTAAGATAATTGCCTGAAAAGTACAAGCCAAAGGTGACAACCATTGAAGAAGCAAATTACCTCACCAAATTGATGATGGAGCAGCTCATTGGCAACCTTGAGACACATGAGGTCACTCTTGAAGAAGAAGAATAAAGAGTAGAGGCCGAACTCCAAAAAGGAAGAAGGAAGGATATCACATTGAAGGCTACAACCAAAGCTCAATCAAAATTCATCTAACAAGAAAGTGATGATACAAGTAAAGGAGATGATGAAGATGATGCACTCATTGTAAATGGTAAGAAATATAGAAGGTATAAATCTAGAAAATATTCTAGTACTTCTCCCTCTTCTTCCCTTAGGTGCTTTAAATATGAAAATAAGGGACATGTGAAGAATGAGTGTCCTAATATAAAAAAGGGTAAGAAATCTTCTTTCAAGAAGAAGGACAAGGGAGACAAAGCTTACAAAGTGGTTTGGGATGAATCAAGTGATGGAAACCAAAGTGTAGAGGAAGAAGTGGAGTGTCGCATGGCTAAGTAAAATGAAGATGAAGACTCAAATGAGCTAGATCTCTTTGAACTGGTCTAGTTAATAGTCTTGAAGAAACTGATACTAAATATGTTGGTTGCAAAAGAAAATTGAAAATTCTTTCTCAAATTAATGATGAGTTGCATGCTAAACTATATGATCTTACTTTTGAAAATGAAAGTCTTAATTCTGAAAATGATACTTTGAAAGCTTCTATTAATGATTATAATGCAAAGTTTCTTGTCTTAGAAATAATAATGATTTTCTTTCTCAAGAAAAGATTGAATTGCTAGATAAGATAAATGACTACCAAACTCAACCTATTCTATGCAGTCATTTGGATTAAAAAACACCTTACTTTCAGATTAAGCTCAATCCAATTTAGATATTACAAATAAAATGGCTAATCTTGCTGAACTACACAAATATTTTGATAATTTAAAACATGATGATATTCTCTATAGAGTCTTGGAAAGCACTTTTGGACATGTTAGGAGAAGGGGTCTAGGTTATGTACCCAAAGAAAAATCTTTTCAAAAGCCTAGAGCTATAAAAACACAAGCCTATAGAACCAAGACCATCTATGTGCCCAAGAACTATATAGCACATACACAAATTGTTAAGAAGAGAAATCAAATTGACTTTGTTTCTTGTTTCTACACCCAACATCTTGGACATTAATATAAGAAGAAGGATGACATTGTTTGGGTTTCAAGATCCCAAAATTAGAGATTTTGAGACATGTTGTTGAGATTTGACCTAAACTTCATTGTGAAATTCATATGTGTCTTATCTCAACTGAAATGAGCTTTAAATGTATATCTTTATGTATCTACTTGTGCCACTCATGATTAAAATAATTGAAAATAATATATCTTGTTCACCCTAGAAATGTTGCATATTCTATATTCTAGAAAACTACAGATTTGCATCTGGCTCGACTAAGATCTCGATTAAGGGGCCTCTCAGTCGAAGTCAAGGTGGACAAAAAAAGTCTGACGGAACTATTTTCTTGTAATCAAATTATTTACTTTTGATTGACATTGATATTTTAAATATGTATACTGCTCATCATACTGATTCATTTCAAACTCTAAAAATGATTTAATCTTTAAGACATATATATTAACCAAAAAGGACCACCACGTTTGTACCAAAAACTTTTATATTTTGTAGGATTGGGTGGTTGGGAGTGGTTTATCCAAGCATATGACAAGAAACAAGGAGGATTTTCACACACATGAAGAAAAGAAGAGTGGAACGGTCACATGTGGAGATATTTCGAAAGGTAAAATAATCGGTATAGGTATGTTGGTACAAATCTTCAAATAAAAATCATGCTACTTGTAGATGGATTACACCACAATCTAATTAGTGTTAACCAATTGTGTGATAGTGGCTATGATGTTCCTTATAACAAATCTTTCTGCAAGTTGCTCACAGAAGACACTAATGATGTTTTCTATGATGGAAAAAGAATAAGAAATCTTTATATACTTAGACCTAACTCTATGTAAGCTATTATTAGAAAATGTCTTCTTACAAATGATGAATCTTTATAATTATGGCATAGAAAGCTAGGTCATGCAAGCTCATATGTTATTAAAAAGTTGGCTTATATATGATCTTGTTCATGGTTTACCCAAACTTTCTTTTGATAAACTGGAAAATTGTGAACCATGTACTCTAGGCAAGCAAACTAATACTTCTTTCAAATTGAAACCCTTGCTTAGTAATACTAGATCTCACATAGATCTATTTGGTCCAATGAGGATTCAATCTATTGGTGGTAAAAAGTATTGTTTTTTCATTGTTGATGGTTATAGTAGATATACTTGGATGCATTTTCTTTCAGCAAAAGATGATATGATCACTATATTCATTCACTTTTACTCTAAGACTGAAAATCAACTACAAAACAAAATATGAACCACTGGGAGTGATCATGGTGGAGAGTTTGAAAACCATATCTTTTAATAATTTTGTATATCTCAATGGTATACACATAATTTTTTAGGTCCACGCACCCCACAACAAATAGTTGAGAGGAAAAATCAGTCCTTACTAGAAATGGCTAGAACAATGATACTTGAACATAACACACCTAAAACCTTTTGGGAAGAAAGTATTGAATACAACATGCTATGTCTTAAACTGTGTTTCATTTCACTCTTATCTTAAGAAAACTCCTTATGAACTCATGATTAACAAGAAACCTAGCATTGATTACTTTCATACTTTTGTTACACCTTGCTATATCTTGAACAGTAAAGATAATAGAGATATATTGGATCATAAGTCACAAAAAGGATTTTTCTTGGGTTGTTCAACATCTAATTAGGAATTTAGGATTTACAACTCTATTTCTAAGAAAGTTGAGGAATCAATTCATATAACATTTCATAAACTCACACCACAATGTGCTGCAAAATGAATTTGGAAATGAACACTTGAATGACATTACTCACTAAATTGAGGACTTAACCATATCAACAAAAGATGATAAAAATTATGGAATTGAACAAAAAAAGGATCAAAATGATTCACATCAACCTACTAGAATAATCAAGGATCATCCTCAAGACTTAATCATAGGAAATCCTTTTGATAAAGTAAAAACTCATTCATCATTTGGAGATGTTGCAAGCATGGCCTTTGTATCAATTGTTGAGCCAAAAAAGTTAAATGAGGCTCTAAAAGATGATTATTGGATAATTTCCATGCAAGAATAGCTAAATCAATTCACTAAGAATGATGTATCATATTTAGTTCTGATACCTCAATGCAAAATTATTATTAGAACTAAGTGGGCTTTCAAAATAAACTTAATGAAGTAGGGGAAGTGGTTAGAAACAAAGTTAGGTTGGTTGCTCAAGGGTACAATCAACAAAAAGGGATAGACTTTGATGACATTTATGCTTCCATAAATAGACTTGAGGCCATTCGTATGTTATTAGTTCTAGTTTCCCATAAAGACATAAAACTTTTCCAAATGGATGTAAAAAGTTCTTTCCTAAATAGAATTATAGAAGAATAAGTTTATGTTTCCCAACAACCTAGTTTTGAAAATCCAAACGAGCTTGATCATCTCTATAAACTTAATAAATCTTTTCATGGTCTAAACCAAGGAACCCGAAATTGGTATGTTAAAACTTGAGAACTATCTTTTTGATAATGGCTTGTCAATCACAAAATCAGATTCCACACTATTTGTCAAATCATATGAATTAGATTTTCTAGTTTTTCAAACATATGTTGATGACATTATATTTGATGCTTCAAATGATTCCTTATGTACTCAATTCAGTGATATCATGAAAAAGGAATTTGAAGTGAGTCTTATGGGTGAATTGACATTTTTATTTGGTTTTCAAATTAAAAAATGCCCGTTGGAATTTTTCTAAGACAAGAGAAATATACTAAGGAACTCTTAAAATGGTTTAACATGAAAAATTGCAAAGATGCCACTACTCCTATGGCAACTTCTGCTAAAATTGACAAGGATGAAGATGGTGAACCCACTGATGATTCCATATATAGAGCCATGATTGGTAGCTTGCTATACTTGACTACATCTAGACCATATATTATGTTTTCCATTGGACTTTGCAATAGATTTCAATTGAATCATATGCATTCTCATTTTCAAGCCGTCAAATTAATTTTGAGATATGTTGTTGACACTGTAAATTTTGGATTATGGTATCCCTAGGGACAATATTTGGATTCTAAACTAGATATTATGTTTGTTGTTGATCTTTGTGCTAGATTTCAATTGAATCCTATGCATTCACATTTTAAAGCTGTCAAAATAATTTTGAGATATCTTGTTGGCACTGTAAACTTTGGATTATGGTATCCCAAGGGCCAATTGTTAGATTTGAAAGCTTATATCAAATTTGATTATGATGGTTGTTGTCTTGATAGAAAGACCATAAGTTATGGGTAATTCATTCTAGGAAGATCTTTAACAAATTATGGTTGCTTTATCTACCACCAAAGCTGAATACATGGTCACGGGTAAGGTTGTACTCAAGTGCTTTATATGCAACAAGTCTTGAATGATTATGGTTTTGTATTTTCCTCTATGCTAATTTTATGCAATAATACTAGTGCAATAAACTTAGCTCATAATCCCATTCTACCCAGTTGTGCCAAGCACATTGAGATTAGACATCACTTTTTGAGAGATCATATTGCCAAGAATAACATATGTCTTCATCATGTTGATACGGAGGAACAATTGTCTGATATTTTTACCAAACTTCTTCTTTTGGATTAATTTTGATATATTAGAAGGAAGTTACTCATTACTCTGCTAGAAGATGTTTACATTGACATATTTTCTCAAGATTCTTGATTACACTTGGTTTCTAGCATGCATCGTGAGATTGTGTCTTTCATTGGGCATTTTGTACTTACTTTGGTTTCTACACCTTAAAACATAGGCATTCTATTAGGGGGGTATCCCATTAAGGGGGAGTCATCTTAATTCATATATTTGACTATCTTTTTTAGATGACAAAAAGGGGGGGAATAAAATATAAACCAAAATATTTTTCCTTTATTTTCATGATAGTTTTACGAATTTACTATCTTGGCAAAAATAAATTTGATGGTAGATTGCTTTATGAGATGGACATCATGTTCCATATCTCTCTAAGCATTCTATCACACATTATGCCACTCAAAGATTTGTTCTTCTCAGATATGAAATTCATCTTTATAATAGTTTGCTTATATTTTGGAAATGTTTGTCATCTTTAAAGAGGGGGAGATTATTGGCTAAATTATATATTGTCTTATCCTCTATTTTTTATGATGGCTAATATTTCATTCTTGTGGATCTAACTTTCTACTTGAGTATTTTAGGGTTCAAGGAGATCACACTCAATGGATAGATGAAGTTAATATGCTCAAAAGCTTGTATTTACATGTTCATACAACTTGTAATAACTTGTACAACTGTATAATGTACAAGTACATACTAGTCATGTAAAATCAAGCGTTAGATTTTCCCTATCCACCTAGAACCCTTAGTTAGGTTCCCCCTTAGAGTTTAGATTCATTATCCTTTATTAGAAAAATCAATTGATAGGTTCTCCACTATTTTACACACTCATTTACAAGGATTTTTTATTCGAGAAAAATGTCAACTGAAAACCTCTTAGTCAAGAAAATTGTCAATCTAGAATCACCTCATTCGAGGAGTTAGAACACCAGTCAAAATCTTACACATTTGCACTCTATATCACTTTTGGTTAAAAATATTGTCAAACAACACATCTTCGGTCCAAATCATATGACCGTTACACCAAGTAGTTGTGAGTTGAGGCTAGTCATTGGAATAGATGTACATTCAACTCAGGCTCGATTGAAGAAATTCTCGACCGAGACATGGTCGACCGAACTGGGTTCTAGACTAATTTCCAGAAACAACTAAATTAGTTGTTGCACCTTACATGAAATCGAGTAAAATGGCTAATCCTCCATTAAGATCCCTCTATACTCTTCCTCAAAGTACCCTAGTCACTTGCAACCCATTCCTATAAATAGAGGTGACACTAGGACACCAAAACACACAAGCAACACTTGAGAAATCACTCTAGAGAGAAGCATAGTTGAAATACACTTGGCATCTTCTTTCTTGAGCTCTTAATTGGTGTCCTATATCTACAATCTCCTAGTCACCACCTAGAAACGTCCATCCTAAGTGGTTAGGAGGTCTAACACTTGATATAGGATCAAATCATTGTACTAGATCGGTTGTAATCTTACTTCTTACAATCTACTTCTCCAAGTTGACGTAATATTTCTCCTTGACTACTCCAAGTGTGGGAGACTATTTGAGGGAGCTTCCTCAAAGCTAAAGGCCTGAAGGCTACTCCTAGGTGATCGGAGCTACTTTAAGGTGTGAAGACTACTCCTAAGCATTTTAGGCTACTTCAAGAAGTGAAGGTTGCTTCAAGGTTCTTGACGTTACTTCAAGGAGGTGAAGGCTATGTCAAGGTGGTGGAGGTGGATCGTCATCCTATCGTTAGGTTTTCTCCTGGGTCTTGGTAAAGAAGAGGTTGAGTTGAAGTGGTTGTATTTTATTGTAATTCCTTGAGAGGTAATAAAATTGATCACTTACAAATCCCAATTGGAAACAATTGCATAGTAGACTGACATCCTTCGATTCGAAGGGTGGAACCACTCTAAATTGGGAGTCTCTTCCTTGTGTCCCTCTCCTTCTTTCAATTTAAGTTTTAAATTAACTTTAAAATTATCAAAAGATCTATGATGTGTCAGATTCCAAACACGGCGTGTTGATAGAAGTTTGTTTCGCAGCTACACGGTGTGTTGGTAGAAGTATGTTTCATTCCTTCAACATCCTACACGACATGTCATAATCTCCACACGACATATTCTTAGGAGCCTGTCATCTTCGACCAAAATAATTACATGTTGTGTGAGAACTTCATACAACGTGTCCAAAGAAGTCTGTCTACTTTCAATTCAAGTTTTAATGTCCTCTTGAGTTCTTCCTCTCCTTCAATACCTATTATAATCAAATCTTATTTTTTGACCTAGTCTAAATTACTTTTATGGGGCTCGGCTTCCGCACCCTCAAATTTGTCAGCCTAAGGGCTGGAAAAATCTCCCTTTTGGTCAAGAAAATATCCATTCAATTTTTCCATCATAATCTAATAAATTGGACATTTTGCATGTTGACTCAGCTTATCGAATTCTCTTCTTTACACCCTACACCTATCATTTTATATTTTCCTTTATCACCCTCGCACCCATCATGTGTGCCTCTTTCCACATATTAGGGGTCATATGTCTCCTTTCTACAAGACCAACTCATTCTATTTTTATTTCGCGTGTATGGGGATATAGAGAGGAGAGAGTATGAGAAGAGCACTTGAGGAGAGAGATGACAGATGATATATTTTAGGTTAACTTCATGGAGCTTTGTATTATTCAACACACCTGCTCTTTTGATGTCTTTGTGGTAATCATTCCCACTAAGAATCACTTCACATGTGAGTTGTCTATATGTGTGAATTCCAGTTAGCCACCACTTTCAGATGATGTTGAAGGATCTCAACTGCAAGATTGACACAAGATTTTTACATTCGTATTGCATTATGTACATCAAGACAAGTGCTCATTATGCTAATTTCAGCTTCTTGTTACCTCTAGTGTTAATGATTTTTTAGTTGATAGTTTTCACTGCATTCTCAAGAGAAAAATGGTTACTTATTCACATTAGACTCCTCCGCAACTTGTCAGTTTCTAGCATGTAAATTTTTATCTATGAGGACATATCTAGATTTCTATCTTCACTGAGCTACTTTTGTTATATTATCTCCAAGTTGCATCTATTGATAAGGCTCTTCTGGTGATCTGCATGGGTTCCTCCTTGACAGTGCCATTCATTCCTAGCAATCCCCCAAGATTCATGCTCTATATCTATGGAACCATTATGGCAATCATCAACACCCCCTCTAGTTTGTATTTGTTCCACATTATGCATGTTTGTAGTCTTCATTGCTAATTCCATTTGGCTACACGTTTTAGAAAATATAAAGATATCGCTATTGCTACATCAACATTTTTCCTCTATGTTCATCAGCGTTATGTACGTGGGATGTGTTGACTATGCACTTATACCACTCACCCATTCCTCTCCAATGAAGATGGCGTAGTAGGGGGTAATATTAGTCATCTTCTCTAGTTTGATTCTGGTGAGATTTTGTTGTGGTGTTTTGATTTCATTTTTGATGTTCTTCATTCAAGATTCACTTAAAAGACCTTCTCTAAAGCTCGAGTATTTCCAACCCATTGAACACAACTCAAAAGAGGCATCATCATATATTTAGCTAGGAAGTATTGCATAAATCCTCAAATTTGTTCAATTTTGGATTCTAAGATATGAATTCAATAATAATCTAGTAAGATTTAGATCAAAAGAATATTAGGATGATGACTGAATTGGGATGATCAATCTAAGTCCTAAACTCAAATTGAGTCTCCAATTTAAGAAAACCATGAATATTGAACAAATATAATATTAAGATGCTTCATTGGTGATATTATGACGATCAAAGCTTAGTTTTGTAATTAAGAATATCATAAAGTTCATGGACCCTGTGGATGGTCCAGGATGTGATTCACGGGCATTAGGACCTGATACAAGCCCAACTGGGATAATTAAAGTTACATATAAGTCCCTAAGACGTATCATAAAAATTGAAGCATTTAGAGATAATATTAAATATCAAAATATTTTTAGTTGATGGATAATAATAATGTAAGATGATGGTGTAAATTCTAGACAATTCATAGTTATCTCGTAACCTAGATAATTAGGTAAGTAATTATCTAGATCTACCTTGAAAATCATGTGTCGTATATTAAACAAACTTGTCTTGCCTTTATCTTTTAGCCAATTGCAAATTATAGTAATGGGATTATTATCCTAAAAATTGGGATACATAAGAGTTATTGTGTGTCTTGAATAATTAATATAAGAAAATGGAGTTTAATCTAAAAAGAAAGAAAATGAGAAAAAAAGATGGATAGAGTCCCTATGGTATCAGACTTTCGGATCTGGGGTAGGTCCATGGGAGGAGAGCCCATATTCTTTACCCAAACTTTGTCCTTTCTCCGTGGAATTAGTAGCCAATGCTCCTCCTACCTCTTGACCTCTCTCTCACTTATATCTCTCTCTCGATCACCCAATCCCCCAATGGACTCCATGAGTGTACTCCCTTTCGGGCTAAAAACTTCAGCCTGGGATAAAGGAGGGCCTTATCGTGCAGATTGACAGTCAAAAATGGCATAATCACCACACAAGAGAGTGCAACATACAGGCCAAGACCTCCACCTCAAAGACAATATAAGGACATCTTCATCTTCAGTCAAGAGGAATAAACTCCACCACCATGACACCTAGTAGAACACATCCTAATCTTTCCTCTTCTCCTCCGATACACAATGATGGGCTTGACCCAGCATGCCCAGACTGAACCAAATGATAGGAAGGAGCGTACAAGCTCCCATTATGGTGATGGATCATCAACGAATTTCCCATATTCTACTCCATTGCTTTGATGATGCCCAGGTACATGATTTAGCCATGCCACTTTGGTTTTCAACACATGCACACACCATAGATAACCCACCTATGTTCCCTTCCATCCCCTCCCATTTAGGCGTGGACAAACACTCACATGAGTTTGCATAGGCTGCACGGAGATGCATGCACCTGGTTTCAGTCTGTCAATGGCCTAGAGACAAAAGTCAAGCTCCCACTTGACCCTTCCAAGGTTGGGTTCATGCTCTTCCTATGGGGAATAGGATTCAGGGGCATATTATCTAAAGGCCCCTTGAGACATGTTTAAATAACCAAGGCCACTAATCTAACCCAACCCAGGGAGATACAAAATTCTTTTTAGTGTCATATCAAGCTCATAGTGTCCCATATAGGTATATTTTATATTAATCATGGAAATTAAATAATAGATCAGAATGTAGTGAAATTGTACATAACTTTTGTCAAAAAAAATATAGAATCTGAATAAAGCACCTTCAGAGTCTAAAATGCCACTAGTTCTAAAAGTACAAATAATACTTGATTATAAGGTGATTAACAGATAAAACTTTAGATCTGATAGGTAATATGGTAGATACATTGAATACGATTATTTCCTGATCTTTTTGGATTTTTGTGAACTATAATGATATTCTAAGATCTCGACCAAATTTACTTAATAATTATGATCTTTTTAGGCTTTCCAAGTCATAATGAGATCGTTAAAGCTTAATGATGATAAATCTTGATAATTGGGTCCTTAACCTCATGATTTGATTTAATGGAGTCATAATATGATTATTAGCTTAAATATTTGATTTCATATAATTCTTAATTAAGGTTAATAGCCCTTAGAATTCATGATAAGATTGAAGTGTGGTTTGATACACTTATTGCAAATCCAAATCCCAGACAACCTTAAACCGTAGTTTAGGACATATGTAAGGTTGGTGAAATATGGATACAACGATGAAACCTTGGTAGTATGTATATATCTGATAATGTAGATTGAATGATTGATTGCTTAGATTTGTGGATTGGATTTCTTTACATACTTGAAGTATATTGTATTTTTCTACATTGAGGTATGTGGTTACAATTATGAATACTCACATGCATCGACTTGGATATTTGTGATAGTTTCTCAAAGTTTGATGAAAATAACCTATTGGATATTTATTTAATTCATGAAAAGTATAAATATTACGAAACTTGGGTTACTATTATCAAGGGGTAATGCACGTAAGTCCAATGATGGAAAATGATTACACGCTAGAGGGCCTACCAAGCACGGGTTAGAATATAAATTGAAAATACAACTTTCATATGTGTTGTTAAATGATTGTGGACTATATATGTATATATGTACATGTGATGTTTTAGATGAATCCACGTACTAGTATAGAAATATGTTGACTGCATTTTATTTGTCGATTTTTGGGTAATTGATACACATCATAAAGGACATGAAGATAAGGATGAAAGTTTTTGAAGATGTTAAATCTATGTCAAGGAGGATTTTCTAGGTAGTTTATTATTTCTTCTTGTATGTATAATTTAGTTTCTTATGAGAAATTCATGTAACTTCTTACAGGAGTAAATTCAAATACATGTACTCATTCAAGTTTGTTTAACAAAAAATATTTATTGTTGTTTATTATTTGTTAAATTTGACCCTAGAAAATTAAGGCATCTATGCTTATATTTTAGGACTCTCTTAATTGGGGGAATCTCATAATTGGGGGTCGTTACATTTGGTATCTGAGCCAGATTTTCATATAATAGTTAATAGCTTATAATTTCAAATAATCCATTGAAATATAAGGAATAGTATTAGAGAAAAATCTTAGGTTAATGGTATCCAGAAATGATCACGGCTGTGGGGGATGGAAATATTTTCCTCCACACCATTAAGTTGGTCTATGGGGACTCCCTTAGACAAAGTGATACCTGCCTAGCCAGAACCTAGGGTTTCCTGAAATAATGTTTCCTCTAATTCTTCTCATCTCTAGCTTTTCCACTTGTCATCTTCTTGATCAATAAACCTTAAAATTTACTTCCCTGTTCATCTCAAGTTAGGTTTTTGAGAAGAAGTAGGATTAAGGCATCCTATGTGAATTAATGCACAGATAATGTTAAAATAATGGCATGGTTATGAAAAATGATTATGTGCTATTTGGGTTTTATCTAGTGAGGGTAAACCCTAGAACTACCTAGGCATGGCTAGGAAAACCTAGTCGTTCATAAAGGACTTAAGTAGGGTAACCTAGTAGGGTACAAAAACACTAAGTGTACAAAGAAATCACAAAACCCTATAATGTAGGGTGTAATCATTAACCCTAACCCAAAACCCTAATCTTGAGTAATGGGAGTAATGTTAGTGAACTTATAACCATACGCAACCAAACCCTAAATAGGGGTGAGGGAAAGAGAATAAAAACCAAATGGTTTGGGAAAATAAGTTTTGGTACCCTAAGTTTAGATACCCATAGTTTCTCCATGCATGCAAGTGTGTGGAGTACAACAGCCATGCATGCATGGTGCACATGATGGGTTTAGTATATGTCAATGAAACGTATGAAATCAGTAATGATATAATGCCCCCCCAATTCACTTCTAGGGGTGGTGTCTTGACTTGGTGTGGGACGACACATGATTGGAAAAAGACATATGGGGGAGGCATAACCCTAAAAAGCTTTGAATGTACTCTAAAGACTTAACCCTAAAGGGATTGAATGTGATGGGATGGTATGGGAACAAGGCATGGAAGCCTCTCCCCTATCTAATCAACATAAATTGTCAAATGAGAAATAATTCCGAAGTAGGTGAATATGGAAACCTTAGATAGAGAAATACCATGGTGAACATGTAATGGAAAGTAATTTACATTGAAATAAATTATTAATCTAAGGTACATAAGCCCTACAACCACCAAGTCTAGAAAAGAAGGGTGTTCTTTTACATTAATGTCTTGGGGTGCATAAATTTAAAATAAATGAAAACTTTGGTTTGAGAAATATTAGTAAAAATTATAATATGAAAATTTAACACATTGAGATAAAATTCTACGAAGGACATATAAGTCATGATCTCTCTTGGGGAAGGATGAGTCATGGGGCATAGAAACATAGTGATATGATACTAGACCCTTATCCTAAAATATAGTGTACTTAATAAAATAAATGAAATAAAGATATGACATATCAATAAACCTTAGGAATGGTAGATCACAAAGTCAACCCTAGGGTCAAGTAGGGATGCTTCAAGGTACATAAGACCCAAGGGGTTAGGAGATGATCATGCCTAGGTGCATAAGGCATGTTGGGTTTGGATAAAGTCTTCCATGAGTACTTAACTACTTAATTCCCATGGGGTCAGGAGGTTGGCCACCTCCATGAGTACATAAGGCCCAACGAGTCAATGTGAAATGCACTCCATAAGTACATGAGACACTTTGGACAAGAGGAGATCACTCCAAGGGTACTTATACCCCTCGAGACCTTAAGGGTACGTTTAGTTTGCAGTATTATAGGTCGGATAGGATTTTAATCCTATAGATATTCCTAGTCCTATGTTTGTTTGAGTAAAAATGACACAAGGATATTAATCCTTTTGGTATAGAAATCCTACCTGAGTAGTACTTTTGAGTCCTCCACTCCCCCTAGGTATTAAGTGGTATAAAGCATATTTGCATCATCTGACCCTGACTCCTGTAATATACAAAGAACAGTGCCTCCGACCCTAGATGCAAGAAAGATGTAGGAGCCCTGCACTCCGATGGCCAGTCGATGGCTGCACTCTTGGTGGCCTACGCAATTGGACGGGGTTCCTATTGTCTTCATCATCACTACATGAATGTTCCTTTCTATCTGTTTCACCATGACCAACAAGGATCTTGTTATCTTCTTGTCAAACCACTAAAGGCTTCTTGTTGTGCTATTTGTCACGGGCGTTGAGAAAGCTATTGCCACAATCACGATTACATTCAAAAAGTAATTTGCTTCCTTGCTATATTATATAGCATTTTTTACTTTCTCCTCCACAACTAGTAGATAATAGCAAGAACATTATAAATATTATTATGCTTTTGATTGGAGGAGTAGAAAATGATGTGAAACTATGCCTATCATGTGTAGCATCAAAGCATGGGACATGTTCACCCAATGTCCCATCCTTCACCTATATATCCCCATCCCATGCTCCTAAGTATTCCTTCTTAATCCTTTCCAAAAAAACAAACATGCCATAAGGGAATGGTTGAAGCTAAAGTTACATGAGATCGATATAAAGAATACTAGACATTATGAAATATTGGTTATAAATAGAATTATAAAAGAAAAATTGAGTCAACTCCTGAGTTATGAGAAAACCACTTTAACTTTGAGTTCATGAAATTTTAGGAAATTCGTACAATTAAATGTAGTCATGGTTTGAGTCATAACTAAAGTTGATTAAACCAAAATTTTGAATTTAAAGGATAATGTGTGGGCACACTACCTCTGCACATATTATAGGATGAATTTTATAATTAGGATGCAATCAAATGCCCATTTCATCTTATTGTGAGGGTGAGAGATTGGATAGCCACATGTGATATATGTGATTGATATCTTAAAATGAATATTTTAAGTGGCATTTATGACATAGTCTAGGGTATAGAGGTGTTACCTAACCCTCGCATAAAAATTGATGAATAATAGGTTTGAAACCTAGGTGAAAATGAAATCACAAAGTAAAAATGAATTTACAAAGTGATAATGAAATCAAAAATTGAAAATGTAATCGTTGAGTGATAATATTATTTGATGATTGAGGATGAGGATATACCCTTTGATTTTATGAGGGTTCCACCCTCGGTAATATGAGAAATTCGGTATCAATAAAAGTAATTATAGATAATCTAGACTGAGGATGTGGAAATGCCCTTGGATATAATGAGGGTTCCCACCTCGATAATATGAGAAATTATGTATCAATAAAAGTTATTATAGATAATTTAGCTCAAACCTATTGAAGAAGGGTTTTTAGCCCTAAGGTTTGAGGCTAATATGAGTTATCATTCACCTTAACCAAATTAGGTTTGAATTTTGTGGACAAAATAACTTTGAAGGGGGTGAATGTCAGATCCTAAAATTTGGTCCATTTTGGATTCTAAAATCTGAATACAAAAATAATCTAGAGAGATTCACGTAATAAGAATATTAGGATGACGATTGAATTGGTATGATCAATCTAAGTCCTAAAATTAGACCGAGTTATCCATTTAAGAAAACCATGAATATAGAACAAATATATCATTAAGATTCTTTATTTGTGATACTATGTGATCAAATCCTTAGTTTCATAATTAATAATATCATAAAGTCCATAGACCCTGATAGCCTAGGATGTGATTCGCGGGCCTTAGGACATGATACAAGCCAAATTGGGATAATTGGAGTTACATATGGGTCTCTGGGATGTAACATAAGAATGAAGTGTTTAGAGATAATATTAAATATCAAAATATTTTTAGTTGATAGATAATCATAATATAAGTTCATTGGAGAAATTCTACAGAACTATAAGCAATCTTGTTACTTAGATAATTAAGTAAGTAATTATCTTGATGTGCCTTGAAATCATGTTTGGTATATTAAAAAAACTTGTCTTGACTTTAAATTTTAACCAACAAAAGATAATAGTAATGGGATGCTTATCATGTCTTTAAATAAGAGTTAATCATGTGGCTTGAATAATTAATATAAAAAAATGGATTTTAATCTAAAAACAAAGAAAAGAAGAAAAAAAAGGAACACAGTCCCTATGCTTTCAGACGTCTAGTTTTGGGGCAGGTCCATAAGAGGAGAGCCCGTTTTCTCCACCCAGACTCTGTACTACCTCTGTGGAATTAGGAGCTGATACTCATCCTGACCTCTCTCTCACTTATATCTTTCTCTCTTGATCACCCAATCCCCCAACAGACACCATGAATATACTCTCTTCTGGCTAATTACTTTAGTCAGAGATTAAGGAGGGCCTTATTATGTGACAACCAAAAATGGTGTTATTGCCACACAATGGTCTACAACTTGTCGGCCAATATCTCCACCTCAAATACTATATAAAGGCATCATCGTCTTTGGTCCATAGGACTAGAACTCCACCACCATGAAACCTACTAGAAAACATCCTAGACTCTCCTCTTCTCCTCTAGTACATGATGATGGGTTTGAGCATGCACACTCAGACTGAGCCAGACCACGATAAGGAGGGTACACTAGATCGTCAATCAATTTCCTAGATTTTCATTCATCTCTTTTGAGATGTCCATGTATAGGATTCAACTTATCACTCAAGTTTTCAACCCTAGGACATATTTTAGAGAACCCACCTATGTTCCTTTCCATCCCCGCTCCCTCTGGCATGGATAAACACTCATACAAATTCATCAGGGTATGGTTCATTCTCTTCCCACAAGGAAGGTGATCTAGGGGCATATTACCTAAAGGCCCTTGAAGACATGTTAAAAACATAGGGCCATAAAGTCTTTTTACTAATATCACCTGGGCCAAGGACTTAATAGATACATATCTTATTAGTGATGTGTCACACTCCTATTGGCTCACATAGGTATTTTATATGAACTGTGGAAATTAAACAGTAGATCAAAATGTAGTGAAATTATACCTCACTTTTATCAGAAGAACAAATAAAATCTTAAAAAAATACTTTTAGAGTCTAAATATGCCTCTAGTTCCAAAAGTATAGATAATACTTGATTATAAGGTGATTTACATATATGAACCCTAGATTTGACATATAACATGTTAGATACATTGAATACAATTGTTTTTTCAGATCTAATCTGATTGGAGGTGGAAAAAAAGACCCTACTGAACCCTACCTTGCCCGATCGAACTTGAAATTTTTGTTCCTTTTTAGTTCTATTCGATTTTGGGTCGAGTCCATTCAGGTCTATTTTAATTAGGGTCGGATCGGGCAGGGTCTTCCTTAGTTTTGTTTGGGTCTGGTCTGGTTGAGTTTCAGGTTTGACATAATTTTTTGCAAATTTTTGTAATTGAGTATTTTCAGGATTTTTTTGGTCTAGTCGGGTCTGGGTCTGTCGGGTCCTTTTGGGTACGGTCCATTTAGGGTCGGATTTATCTGATTTTGGGTTAATTAGGTCGGGTCCATTTAGGACAGGTCCAGCAAAACCTGACCCATTTCTAGGCCAAAATATGATATTTGTGAAATATAATGATGTTCTAAGATCTCGATCAAATTTCGTTAATAATGATGATCTTTCATGATTTTTAAGATGTAATGAAATAATTAAAGTTTACGGATGATAAATGTTGATAATTGGATCTTTAACCTCATGATTTGATTTAATGAAGTCATAATGTGATAAAAAACAAAATGACGATTAGAGTTCATCTGATGCTTAACTAGGGTTAACAACCCTTAGAAGTCATGATAAGATGGAATTAGGTTTTGATACACTTATTCCTAATCCAAATCCCAAACAACCATAAACCCTGGTTTAGGATGTATGTTAGATTACTGACATATGGATACAACAATAACACCTTAGAGTGTGTATATTTCAAATAATTTAGATTGAATGATTGATTGTTTGGGTCTACTGATTGGATTCCTTGTATATACTTGAAGTATGTTTCGTGGCTCTACATTGAGGTACGTAGCTATGATTATGAACACTTGCATGTATCAAAATTTGAAGATTGTTGATAGTTTCTCAAATTTGATGAAAATAACATGTTATTTGTTGATTTATTTCATGCAAATTATAAGGCCTCTATGAGTATCACATAAAGTATAGAATATTCAAACCTTGAGTTACACCCATCAAGGGGAAATACACATAAGTTCAATGACGGACAATGATTACACCCAAGAGGGCATACCAAGTTGGGTTATAATATGAAATGAAAATTCAAGTTTCATATGTTCCATTAAATGATTGTGGACTATATATGTATATATGTACATGTGATGTTTTGGATGAACCCACATACTAGTATATAAATATGTTGGATGCATATTTTAGCATTTTAGGTAGTTGATACACATGATAAAGGACCTGAAGATAAAGAAGAAAGTTATTAAAGATATTAAAGATATGCCAAGGAGATTTATGTAGATAGTTTATTATTTCTTCTCATAAGTATAAGTAAGTTTCATATGAGAAATGAATGTAACTCTTTAGAGGATTTTAATTCAAATGTATGTATTCATTCAAGTTCATTTAATGGAAATTATTTACTAGTTTTTATAATTTGTTAAATATGATCCTGGAAAATTAAGGTATCACTCCGTATTTTCTAGGTCTCTCTTAATTGGAAAATGCTCATAATTGGGGGTCATTAGATAATGTTTAAGGGGAGTAACACATTTTTGTATGGGGAGTGTTTTATTATCATCTAATCAAGTCTTGTAAGTCCAACCTAGGACATGAGTTTTATTGATGCTACAACATGAGGGGGAGTGTTCAAAAGTAAATTTAGCATGTTTAATTAATAGGTTAATTTGTATATGGGCTTAAGTGTCACAACCTATGTAGCCTTACTTGAGTCCCAAGTTTGTAATGTTTCCCTCCTTTCTCCTATATACAAGGTAGGGGTATTCCTTTTAATATAACAACACAAGTGAATTTTTCCTTACACTTTTCAACACATGATGGCTCTTAGGATATACAACCAACAATATTGTGCTAGAACATATACCTTTTCAGAGAGCCACAAGCAGGAAACCCTCAGAGTTTGATGATGATGCCAAATCTCGAAGTTGGAATTTCACCTTTTGCAGACGTTGTTAGACCTTTACAAATTGTAAAATGGAAGGGGGATCAGATGGAGGTGGTGGAAAGATATATGTGTAAAAGATACAATATTAAGATGATCCACATGATCAAAAAGATTTGATATGATAAACTCATTATATAGTGAATGTGAGGGGGAAACTAGAATAGTGAAAACCATGTCAAATTCATTAAAAGTTACAATCATCATAGATATACATCTGCCACCTGCTTGGACTTTAGCATTCATAACCTTTTTGATGAGTATAATTGCCAAGAATAATAGTTTTAATAGTGCACAGATCAAGTTTTATCCATCGTAGAATTAAAGTTATGAACAAAGAAAATACAACCAAAACTCTAGAGGGGAAGATGAAAGATGTCTTAGGGAAAGACAATGTAGAACGAGGTGTTATTTTGAAGAATATAAGAATATTGGTGATTGATTAGGTAGTAGGCTAGGAGGATGGCTTTGGCCTTTAGATTAGTAGGATTGGGATCTGAGAATGGAAGAGAAGAGCTCGAGTGATATCTAAAAGATGGTGACTCTTACACTCAACCACTTAGTTTTGTTTTGAAGTGAGCACACAAGACCTCTGATGGATCACCCCAAATCTAAGAAAAATTGTGACATAGATGAAAATATATATTCCAAGACAGCTTTAATGCATATATTACATTGAGTTTTGACCATTTTATGAAAAGAATGGAACACACCAATCATCTCATCATGATATTTTAACAGATATAGCCAAGTCATTCTATATAAGTCATGGACAAATGTAACGAAAAACCAAAATTTATAAAACATATGGTTCAAAAAGGAGCACATATGCCACTGTAAACAAGATCAAAAGTGTTTTTCGAACATGTAAATTTTGCATCTAACAAAATTGTATGTTGCTTGTGATTCTCCAGTTGACAAAAATCGCATGGAAGACCTTTTGAGCTAGATAAAAAGGATCAATCCATTTGAGTTTCTCCTAAGATGAGTGCTTGTAGTGCATGTGAAGATGAAGAGATGAGCATCAAAGGAAAGTAGAATGTTGATTTCCGTCATTGAAGTAGAAACATTCACTACTTCTAGAACCCAAACCAATGATTTCAAACAAATATATTCTATTTTTATAAATGGATTACTAATTATTTCTCCATTTGAATCATATGTAATTGTACTAAATACATTTTTTGAGCCTTTTGAGAATCCTAGAACAACAAGCCATGACTATTAAAAGTTACATAACAATTTAAAAGAGTCAACAAGTGTAGCAAAAAACAATAAGTTAAAGGGAACATTTGGAATATAACATAGGTTGTAGTTGAAGGTTGGGTGAAAGATTTGCACTACCACACTATAGGATAGATTAATGGATATGTTAGCTAAAATGTTGAATATGGCATTCTACGGTCGAAAGGTGTCCCATAATTGTCATGTATTGTGAGGTCTCAGAGTCAACGATTTATGGCAAAATGGAGGCATAATTTAAAAGGTTGATCAAGATGTTGTTTCCGATGGTCCAATGACATGATTTCAAAAAAATATTGACCAAATTTTTGATAATCATGCTCCTATTGACACGATTTTGACCCAAATTTGACAATTTCAACGACCAGTTAAAGAATTAAATCATGAAAGTTGTGTGGATGCTCTACATACCTAAATAGCATTGTACAATGATTTCATATGTTGAAATTGGGTGGGGCTCCTATATGTGTGAGTGAAAAGATACAAAATTTCTTTTTATAGTTATTTGGAGTATGCAATGTAAGCATATACACCTTCTTATGCAAAATGTATTATATCTTATATTTTGCAATCAATTAAATGATGGGGGTTTCCCACATTATCTAAAATTTAAGATTTTTTTAAGTTTTTCAATAAAATGAAAGATCAAATTTTGATAATTTGGGACGTCAATTTTGATGTCGATGGTAATCACAACTAATATTTCAGAAAAAATTTTGCAATTTTGACCTAAATGTTAATCCATCAATGGAGGTTACATGGACCCCCCTCATTATCTTGGTTGGAGGCCAAACACACTGAAGTTGAAAGACGTTGCAACAACATGTGAAAGTCAGGAGTCTGTAGACCCTAGAGATCTTTTGATGTTTGTAGTAGTTGCTTGTATTTTTGGCAAAGTAGATGGTAACTTGCAAGGAGTTGTCTTTTGTTCGGGCAACATGAGCAGTGTCAGCTCTATGGCCTTGGTTGTAGGGATGTCCAAGATTCTAGTAATACACTTCCTCCAACTGACCAAGTTTGTTGTTGAAGGTACATTTTGGTTGGGGCCACATCCCTGTCCTCACTTACAGGAAACAACCATGGCAAGTTATGGTTCTGGTTATGGTACTAAACATAGTCAACATCTAGCGATTAATCTTTGATGTAATCCATGTCTACTATCAACCTTGAAACCTTGTAACCTTCTACATTTCTTATTGTTGTATACTTTTCTACCCATATGAACAACTTCATGCCAGTTATTGATTATGATGTTCTAGCCTAGTTCAAAAAATACATCATTCCAACTATTATTTTTATTTGTTGCACACGTTGAAGGCATAGAAAAACTTGGCAAGGAATCCTCCTTCACCATGAGCTTACCAATTATTGATTGCTTTAGAGAAAAAGTGGTAGATCTATCCCTCTATTAGATCTACCACAATTTTAATAGATCTGATTTAAACAACACCGTTTGCCTCTCCAATTGCATCGTCTTTTGCTAATCCAAAATTTTGGAAATACACATATGCTTTTTTTAATCTAGCATCTTTTCCTATTGCGAATCACATAGATTTATAATGGCATACATATTAAAAATGTGAGATGTAAACATTCAAGTATCGAAGAAGACAAATGGTTATGTTTGTTAGCAAAATTTATTGATTCATGTCAATTTCTCACAATAATACTATTTTCTAGCTTACTTTGCATCAAAGTTTTACATCACAACATTGTCAATGTTTCCTCAAAAATTACTAAAACTTCTAATTCAACACTTGTCGACATCGACACCACGTCGACGTCTAGCTGTGGTGGAAAGATTCCCTAACTTATAAGCACTCACCCATGCATATGCATGTAGGGAAGTCACATGAGGAGGTAGTGGAAGAAAAAAGACTTTGGTTGCCTTCGAAATATAGTCAATCACCACACACAGAGTTGGTGCAATCAATGGAAGAGAACCACGGGGGCGTCAATTAATGACGCAGGGACAATGCCAGTTGGGATTGATAACAGATGTTGTCCTCTAGACAGAACGAAGCAAACACAGTTTGCCCTCCTCCAGGTAGCGCAATTGCCCTCCAGCCACTACTAAAAAACATAGTATTGGTGACGGTCATGTAAAAGGTTACACACTTTAGACGACATGTTTGTACATCACTTATAATCTGTATAGACCTACCTAAAATAGATGACATACATTTTGGCATATTTGAAAAGCTTACACACTTTAGGTGACAAGCATGTAAATCATTTGTAGCATGTGTAAACTCATGTAACATAGATGACAGACATTTGAAAGGGTCACACGCTATAGGTGACATACATTTGAGTCACCTAAATTCTAAGGGGGGTTTACCATTTAGATGACATGTATATATGAGTCACATGTGATCTATAAAGGGGTCTATTGTATAGGTGACATGCATGGTCGTCCCTAAACTTTTAGGTGACATACATGCTTGTTACCTAACCTTTAGATGACAGACATGTCTGTCATCTAGCATATTCCAACTAATAATAAGTATCAATAATTTTCTCAATGTAGTTTCATTAGGAATATATCAATACATTTATTTCATAATTCATGAAGGAGATGTATGAGAGAAATTGATGCTTGGAGTCATTATAAATCATTCTAAGTTAATTTGATAGCCGCTCATATAGGAATATTGACATTATGATCGACCCCAAACTCATACATGTATCTTCTACAAAATTCTAAGGCTAATGGACCTTTTTACTTTGAGGCAAATTGCTCCTCAGAAACAACTTGTATGGACCACCAACCCAAAAATAATTGCTGCAAATAGGTGGTGGCTACCGCAAGCACCTGACCAACCATGCCTTAATTGTCCCCAAACTCACACACATCTCCCTTATGAAAAATTAAGAAGACAATACATATATACACATCTCCGATCAAAGTATTTCTAGGGACTTGTTGTGAGAGGACACTCTCATGATATGGGTCCCTAACTCCCCCAAAAGTATTTTAACAATCTTACCGGCAGAGAACATTGTATTGATATGGACCCTACCTCCTCGTAGATGCGATTCAGGGGACTTTTTGTGAGAGGTCATTCTCATGATATGGGCCCCGACTCCTCACAAATACATTTTCAGACACTTTCTCTGAGATGCATTGTCAAGATTTGGGCCACAACTCGTCAGAAGTGCATTTATATAAAATTATCGTGAGACGATATTGTCATGATATAGGGCATGGTACATCCCAAATGTATATTCATGGAAATATGTTGATTAATTTATTTGTGAGTTTTAAAGGTGATGTGAGAGAAAAAAATCCCTTGAGAGTCATTCTAAATCATCGTGAGAATCATTCATAAAGGAGTATTGGCATGATGGTTGTCCATAAACTCATGGACATCTCTTTTGTGATTATTATAAGGCTATGACTACCTACCTCCATATACAATTGCTGCAAACAGGCAATGACTTTCGGCAACCCCCACTCCTCGTAAATGTATTTTGGAGACTTACAGTGAGAGGGCATTCTTGTGATATGGGCCTCGACACCTCAAGAATGCATTGTTAGGAACTTGTTGTGAGAGGACATTGTCAATATATGGGCTATCATTTCTCATAAATGTATTTTAAGGGGCTTGTCGTAAGCGGACACCATGATATGTGACAATCCAAATGCATTTTTGTGGGGACATATCAATACATTTATTTCACAATTTATAAAGAGACGTCAGAGATGAATTTTTTTTAGAGTATTTATAAGATAAATTAGCACGACGATCATTTCCAAACTAATACTTGTCTCTTTTGTGATCATTGTAAGGCTAATGATCCATTGTCTTGTAAGACAAATTGTTCCTTGACAATTACTTATATAGAACACCCATCGTACAAACAAATTCCTGCAAATAGGTCGTCGTTGTCACAAGCACCCGACCAACCGTGCTCTGATTGTCCCCACACTCATGCATGCCTCCATTCGACTTGGGGATCATATTTGGTCGGGTCTATATTAGTTCGTATCTAGTCTGTTGGCAAGCCCATTTTGTGTCAGGCATGTTCGTTACTGGTTCCTGACGTGGGATTTTATCGCACTAACAAACTCACTCGGGGTTGAAATCCCCGAGCTTTTACCAAAACCAATGTGCAATAATACCACCCGCAAGCGGACGAGTCTTATCGCAGTATAGTTAAGGATCGAACCCAAAGGACAATGTTTTTAAGAATCTTTGTCAGTTGAATCTAGCACAAGTGAGACTAATATTTAGAACGATTGGTTGGTTTGTGGTTAATTAAACTAAATGCAGGAAAGTAAAGGAGTAGAATTAAAGTTGGGTCTAGATTAAATGATATGGAATCACTGGGATGGTCTCGGGTTTCACCTCTGCTACACACGCAAACACATTCAATCGCAAACAATCCACGCAAGATATAACTATCCAAATAGAGCTGCTGCAAAACCCCCCATACGGGCGTTAGGTTTGCGTTAGCATCACCTTAGGCATCAGATGTCTCGTCACCATCCAGATCACTTACTTAGGGCTCCAAAGATACAAAAATCCAATGAAGGTTGTGGGCCCCCTATACAGGCATTAGGCACACAGAAGCATCACCGAAGGCTAGTTGGCTCGTCCCCTCACAGATCATACACTTACAACCTCGAAGAAATCCCATTTTATTTCTAGTTTGGGAGTCAACCACATTAATTGATAAGCAAGCAGGCAATTAATATACGAGCAAACATTGACGATTAACTGGAAGATATAAAATCCAACTAAGGCTGTGAATCCCCTATACAGGCGTTAGTACACAGAAGTGTCACAGAAGGTTAGATGGCTCGTCTCCTCGTAGATCATATACTTACGACCTCAAGGAATCCCATTCTATTTCTAGTTTGGGAGTCAACCTGTTAAATGAAGTTCAATCCTACATATAGAAGTTCTCACAACATAGGAAGAACAAAGATAAAAACAAGCAATTAATCAAACTACGAACGTAACGATTAACAACGAAATGAAAAGTTATATTCATTGCCATGGAAAGTTTAACAAAAGAACATGATTACATGGGCAGCGGGGCTAGTCCCCACACCCCAGTGAAAAGGAACTACTCACTCATGATGCGAGAAACAAGAAGAATAAGAAAGAGAGAGGAATCCACCATGAGCATGATGCAGAAGGTAGTCGCAACTTGGTGAAGATGATGCGGTCTTCTACGTCGTATTAGAGCAGATCTGGAAGAACGAGGGAAGTCAAGACAGACCGGGCAATCTTTCTCACTCCTCCTTTCTCCACTTCTCAGTCTCCTTGAGTTACAACAGGAATGGCCGGTGAAGTGGCAATGTGGACGGAACTGGATCATACCTGTGTACTGGCATCCTGTCGGCGTCCCAGAACCGATACCCCAAAATGGGGACCCTGCTGGTCCTATTTATAGGCACATGACTGGACCTCACACTTTTGGTGTGAGTTCAAATGATTTGGTTATAATCGACCAAACGGTGCTGAGATATTTTATCAAACGGTTTGGTTGCTTTTTAAGTTCAAACGGTCCTTAATATCAAACGGTTTGGGAAACCGATTTCCTCCAAACGGTTTGTTGTTTCGGTCTGGGTAAATATCTTTTCCAAATGGTTTTGATAGTGCCTTGGATCAAACGGTCTTTAGTTATCCTTGTGCAAATGGTCTTCACTTTAGTCACTCAAATGGTCTTGATAAAATGACCATACGGTCTTGTGACTTTGGCTCTCTCTCGATCTGGAAACCGATTGAACGATCACACAGTTTTGCTCTATTCGGTCGCGCATGCTGCTCAAAAGACCAAACGGTCTTGGAATGATTCCAATCGGTCTTTGTAAACCGATCGCTGCCCATCAGTTCTTCACAGTCTTGAACTTCAAGGAAGCAACCAGTCTTGTTGCTCATGCCCATACGATCGTCGTTCGATCGATCTCGCGTCTGTGGCCTCTGATTGATCTGCCGCCACCGATCCAAGCGATCTTGCTAGAGGTAAGGGAAGAAGCGGGGGGCCGCGCAGCAGGTGCAGATGTGCGTCCAGCAGTGCGGAGGTCATGTAGGCTTGAACCAGTAGGTCGAGGAGTCAGCAGCGTCGTGAGGTAGGGGACGACGCGCCACGACCGTGTTGAGACAACACGGTCGTGGTGAGGCTGCTGCCTCACGGTCGTGCTGCCTCGCACGGGCGTGGCGGGCGAAGACCTTCGGTACTGATGGTGGTGCACCACGGCCGTGGCGTGACAACATGTCGTGGCCGGTGTAATGGAGCATGGGTGTGGCTGATCACAATGGTCGTGGCGAGTACTCTGCTTCATGATCTTGATCATTTGTTGCACAAGCTTGGGTTATGAGTCAGATTCCAAACGGTCTTGCGTTAATCTTTTCTCTAAACGGTCTTGAATTGATCGTCCAAATGGTATGGGTTATGCCTCCAATCGGTCTCTGCTGGCCTATCGGTCTTGAGACCATTTGGGCTCAAACGTTCTTGAGACCATTAGAGCAAATCATTTGGGTGAAACCGGTTGGCCAAAACTATTAGAGTCAAGGTTGTAGGGGTCATGACCATTGGCAATGGTTGAGGATGATGAGGCACAAAATCCCTAGAATTGGTGACTGAGAGGATGAATTTGGAGGATTCATCATTGGTCCCACTCAAAATGGTTCGATTGTTCAACCTTGTCAAGACCTGCATCAAATTAACATAAATTTAGTTAAAATCATGATAGTTGGACCAGTTAAGTATTTTTGTAGATATTGATATTTAGTAAATGAAATTGAATGCATTGAGTTGAATTTGACCCGAGATGGTAATTGAAATTCCTTATGAATATGCATTCATCAAAATACCCCGAACTTTAAACGTTGCTTGTCCTCGAGTAACACAAAATCTGAAATAGTCGCCAAATGAATACTTTCAATTCGTGTGATTGCCTCATCTTCACATCATGATTGTTTTCCTTCTGCTCAGTATGACTCAGTATCTCAACCTCCTGAGACCACTGAATACATCTTACCATATCTTTGTTGCTGAGTTTGATTTCCAATATCACTTCCTCCTCACTTTTTCCAACAACAAGCATGTCAAAGAGTTTTGTAAGAGTCCAGAGTCGCCCGTAGAACAACAAGTGTGCATCTGATCTGACACTGGTGTATTTGAGGGTTGTGGAGGCTTTTATTGTGCCTTTAGGTAGAAAAGGGAGTGAAGGGTGGTATGGAAGGAAGAAGTAAATCTCTCCTCTATTCGAATCGAGATTTTTATTATTTTTGCAATTTCATTTATTGCATTTTTTGTGCGAATCTCTCCTCTATTCGACTCGAGATTGCATTTCTTTTTGTGTGAGCTTTGGCATCTTTTTGTATGCAAATCTCTCCTCTATTTGACTCGAGATTGCATTTTTGGTGGTACGCCCCTATTAATTTGTGAGGGGTATGGAAGAAGTGGATATAGAGGGAAGTGATATGCCACCTCGAACTTAGGGTTTGGCACTTTTTGGCTATTTTTGTTTCTTTTTTATGGATGGAGGGGTACAAAGATGATAGAAGAAGTGTAGAAGATAGTGCAGATCAGAATGCAACTTGATTTACAGTTCAGTGCACCAAGTCGTTCTCTTTATCGTACTATGCTCAAATAATGAATTGATGAGGATCCGGTGGGGATTCGATGTTATTGTTCCACTACTCAATTAGGAATAATTTCAATCCATAATTACGGTCCATAAAGTGAAAGCACCATATGGGGAGATGCTTTTGACAATGTACGGTCTAGACCAGCGAGAGTGGAGTTTCCCTGGGAATAACTTCATCCTTGAGTTGAATAGCAAAACTTGGTCTCCCACTTGTATGTCTTTTCTTTTCAAATGACCATCATGCCAGAGAGAATTTGCCCAATTTTAATCTATTAAAGGCTAATTTTAATCTATTAAAGGCTAATTTTGTACCAATGATACAGAATTTGCCCAATTTTAATCTATTAAAGGCTAATTTTGAAACATTCAACATACTTGTCTAGACACTCCTTTCATTCCACGAGCCACCTAGGTTAGAAGAAATGACCTAGGTTGGTTAATGTTAGGTTTTCTAAACTAAATGTGACACATTTTGAGCCCATTATCAGGCCTGCTTACCACCCAGGTGGGATGCCAAGGCCAAGCAGTTTCCTAGGTTGAGCTCCTAGTGGTTTGGGAGGTGGGAGAAGGATAATAACCCAAACTTCAACAAGAATTTATGCAAAGGGGTCAAGTAAGTACACCCATTGGGGTAGTACCTAAGGGGGTAAAATCATTTCTACCAGGCCCAACCTCCTCAGACTAGACATATTTCCCCCAAATTATGCCTAATTTACCAAAGTTTTATAATTAATATATATTCTTCATTACTTGAGTTTAAACCAGAAACAAACATGTTACTGCTACGACATTTATTTCCCTTACTAATTAAGCTACTAAGCTCATCAAATGGGAGGTTATAGGTTTGATGACCTACATTGGTCTTCTATATATATATATATATATATATATATATATGTGTGTGTGTGTGTGTGTGTGTGTGTGTGTGTGTGTGTGTGTGTGTGTGTGTGTGTATGTGTGTGTGTTTGTGTGTGTATGTGTGTGTGTGTGTACATACCAATCAATTAACCCAAATGAGTCTCCCTTTTGAGGACAGAACTCTGCTTGACCTTGTAGTTCAACATAGTTTAGTACAAATCAGCTCATATAACATGATCATAGTTCAAAATCGGATGTCATGAATTTATTTTACTATGCCGCCCTCCCAACAACTTGATGGGTTGTCAAAAAGTGAATGCAAGTGGTCAAATCAAGGTAATTGAACAAAACCATATAAGGTTCAAGAAATCAGACTTGAGAGAGGTGTTGTTCAGTAATAGCCCTATACACTCATGAATAGTGTTTTCTATTCAGGAATGAAGAGGAGTGGTGCATATTACCCTAGTAGGAGGATGAGGAGGAGGGGGGATGAGGAAGGGGGAAAGGATCACAGAAGGAAACAAAATAGACTCACTTGGGTGGGGCAATGTTAGGTTTTCTAAACTAAATGGGACACATTTTAGGCCCATCATCAGGATAGATGTGCCAAGTGCAACCTATTAATAAAGTCAATCTATTTATCTAGATATTAGGATAGATGTGCCAAGTGCAACCTAGTTTATGTATTACATGACCCACTTTATGTATTACATGACCTAACCAGACCTCACTTCCCCTTAATATATCCTATATTAACTTAAACGAGCCACAATTTATCCTAATTAGATACAACCCCCTCAAACTGGACATATTTCCTCCAAATTGTACCCAATTTGCCAAAGTTTGACCCGATAAGGTCCAAATCAGACACAGTTTAAGCATAGAAGAACTAACTTAGCAAAATACACACCTAATTCATGTCATATTAGCTTTGAAGTGGCTTAATTTGGGCCTAAAAGACCTTAGGCTCCCCTGGATGGTGTTTTAACTGCTTGTAAAAGAGTATTGCAACAAGAGTTGAGAACTTGGAGATGCAATCTGAAGCACGAGTATTATGATGATAACAAGAGTCAAGAGGAACAAGTGTCAGCTTGCAAAGATAAAAGAATTAATTCTGAGAAATGGACAAAATTGATGCAATATTGGGGTGAAGAAAGGACCAAGGTAATAGTTCGTTGCAAATATGTGATATATTATATCTTCATACAATGTGACATGTCATAATAGTAATATTTGTTTCAGAATTTATCAGCTGCAAATAAGAAAATATGAAACAGTGTAAGGCCTACCTATACCCATGGACCTGTGTGCTTTGCAAGCCACCGCTATAAACATGTAAGAATATGCTAGTAATTTATCTATATTGATGATTTTATCTTACAAGATACCCTGTAAGTATTGAAATATTCTAATTTTGTACTCAAACATTTAGAAAAACAAGCATTCGGCATTGGAGGTCTATGTCTCAAGCCATTTAGATAAGAAATTGAATTTCAAAGATAAGGAAACTAAGGACATTGTTGTAAGTGGCGATGAACACTATTTTAACTAAATGTACACCATTTTCTTAACCACACTAACTTTTTTCAATTGTACTAATGACTATCAGCTAAAAGTTATTGATGCATGCATAAAGCGTGGACTTGACAAGACACGAGATCCAATGAAGTTTTAGTCACTTCTGGATGAAGTAATTGGAAAACACCGTGGAGGTTATGAAAGGGGTTTTGGTGGCATGGTATCACGCAGAGATATGCACAATCAGAGAGCAAAAGAAGTCCTACATGGTATTGTTACAGAACTTCAACAACAACTTCATGATACAAGCAAGGAACTAGAGGTTACGAATAGAGAACTCGCTGAAGCTAATTCAAGAATAGCTGCACTGGTATGGTCTTTACACCCTATAATTACTTTATTTTCTCCAAATATAAATATCATTTTTATGTACCACTAGGAAGGAAGTAATGGAAATAGGATTTCCATAGAAAGAAGGAATGCTCTCCGTCAGGAAATTATTCGTAATTCGGTACGTCAGATTCTACTTAAATTGTGATCAACTGTAAGCATATATGCCAGACATTGCACACTTATAACTTAATTTATTTGTCTTGTTTTGTAGGTCTGGTCTTCAACAATGTTGCAATCATCCACTCCACCACAAAGCCCATGCTCTCCTTAGTTATTGGAAATTAGTGATTTGATTCTCAATAGAGATCTAGATATCTTCGATTGTTTTTTCAGCAATTTTCTTATCTGAACTCTTTGTTGTGTTTTGAGCACATGATTTACTTTATTTACAACTGCAATTTGTTAACCCTGAGTATGTGCCCAGCTTATGATTTGTACAGAGCTTGTTGTAACAGTTGTAGCTAGACAGTAACAAATGCTTATTCTCTGTATTGTTGACATGATTATGACCTTCATAGAGCATGGTCTTCGGTAATCCGGACTATTATATTTCTATTCAACCTAGAAGTGTCATTCAAACACTCAAGTATGGTGAAAAGATTGACCTAAAGTTGAGTTCAATACACCAAAATTTGAATGAGATTGAGAAGTCTATTAGAAAGGTTGGCTATTCACCATACCCTACATTGCATGTTGTTGATGATGAAGCCAACAAAAAATTATATTTGTTGCACAGTGAGAAACTTTCAATTGCTTTTGGGTTGATAAGCACACCTCCTGGTGTGCCTTATTGTTTCTAATTATTGCTGGGATCTAGAAAAATAGGGCTATCACAGTTGGAGCAAGACCTTCATAGAGCATGGTCTTAGGTATTTCACACTGTCATTCTTAGAGTAAGTGTCTTTTGCACCTTCTTTCGACTTTCAGAATTTTATACAGCATTTGCATGCCTTGTTTCTTCACCAAGGCTATCAGTGTATGCAACTATTTTCAATTTCTACCATAGTGATGTTTCTCATGATATGACACCTTTTGCTTCAATCTATAGGTGGCATATGTAATGTAAAGGTATGATTACAACATCAGTAAGTACTTCAATTTTTAGTCATTATTATGTTTGTATTTGTTTATACTTTCCATTGGCATTCCTTCTCTATATTAAAGCTTTCTTCTAGGTCCAAGTCAACAGACCCAGCAGATGCATGTCCAAGTCATGATCTTTAGTGATTCCAACTAAGCGGTGTGTTGGCATTTATAATTGCCGACAGGCCTACTAGCTTCACAGTCAGGGATGGCGGAGTTGTTCCCTGAGCAATCAAGCTGCATAACTTTGTGTTCAAGCTATACACTCTCAACTATTGTTGTGAACTGGTAAGTCAGTAGGATGTTGTTAGTTGATAGTTTTGTAGTAATACCTTTTAATATCTGAACTTTTAGTTGTATTTTGTTCACAAAATTAAGACTTTATTGCACCTTTTAATATATGAACAGTAGGGTGGTGGTAGGCATATATGAATATGGATGCAGGGGACAAGAGGGTGGAGCATAAAGAATGGAAATAATTAGGATAAAGGGATGAAGACATGTGGCAGTGATAATCCAATTTGAGCATCAAGAACGACATGGCATGAGAAAGAAAGTTCCAATAGTGCCCTCATGGCATGTTCAGAACCCATAACTGAAGTTCGAATATGCAAGTAGCTAGTGGAGATGAAAGGGGATGAAGAGGAGAGGAGCAGCAGCAAAGGATGGAGGAGGATTGAAGGTAATTGTTAGGAACATCAATTGGGAAGCAAGACATTAACTGAGTTTTAGTTTCATATTCAACCTAGATCCTCTTCAAACATATTTAAGCAAAGCATGTAATTCTAATCTGGATACAACACACCACAATGATTTGTGATACTAAACAAATTGAGACATTTGTTTATAATACCATTTTTTCTTTCCATAGCATTAAGATGTTTTATAACTAAATGTAAATATATTCATTCTCTTCAACATATTAGTGAATCTTTGGTTTCATCTCATGCCTAATATATTTGAATATTTTCACTGTTCTTTTTGTAGGCATTGGATTTGGGAAGGGCATGAAGTGAGGATCAAATTCATCTTGAACAACAATGCTCCTTACAAACATTATCAAGAGAAGAATGGGTTTGTTATCCTTATGCAGAAAATCACATTGGACACGAGGGGGGTTACACCTTTGATCTAGATAAGAAACAAGTGTTTCTACATGAGAACAAGTCGTACCGAGTTGAATAATTAGCACTGAGTTGAGCATCTGCAATATTCACTGGTAGACAATTGGCAGACTGGAACCTATTGATAAATTGATTCAGGTGTGCATTTTTATAAAGGTTTGTTTTCATGTAAAGATCCATTCTAAAGATCCATATAAAATGAGTATCATTGCTTTGTTGTATTGTATACACCTTAGTTAGGTATTACATATAACCACTCCTATAGTAAATTGCTAAATAGAGAATATTGTTGCTGTAGTAGTATCTATAAATAATGCATACCGATATAAATGACACTAAATCTTTTATAATTGGATCTCAAAATCATTACTTTTGTTTTGTTGGTTATTATGTCTCTCAATATCTACTTTTCTCTTTGCTACTTGTTTCTTTCAAGTTACACTAGCTAGTATTCATGATGGGATCATGGTGTTGTCATAGATTTTGGTTCTCATGCTTGTAGGCTCGAGCTAAGCTCAACAAATGCACTCAAGCTATGCTAAAAAAATCCATCATTTCAACATGCTTAGACGGAAAGTTCATCTAGACTAATCATATCATCCCTCTAAACCTAGGATTTGCCTACTTGTTAACATTTGGACTAGTAATGATTCGTGCCACTCTTGTCCATGATCCTCTTATGCTTCTATTGCCTTCATGCTTCTTGTGAAGGTAGTGGTTGATGTCTCCTCCCATCTCTGAGGAAAGGAGGGCTAACTGTTCGAGAGGCAAATGTAGTATGGTACTACTTGGGTCATCTATTTGTTAGGTGGTCAATTTTCTTGTGGTTGAAGGGTTTGCACGTGTATTTATGGTCAAGCTGTAAGTGTTTACAACGTGGTCACTTTGGTGTTCTTTGTATTCATAACTAGCGCAAACTACTTTTTGGTGCTCAAAAGGAAGTCCTGACATCACCCCCTGTTTTGCCACGCCATCTTGTTGGTGTGATGAGTTCTCTCTGAGTAGTAGATATACCAAATTTATGTGGATAAGTTGAATATTGATGGTTTACTTTTGATCTTCATCCTTTTTCAAGATACTATAATGTTGATTCATCTTGGAAAATTTTCTCTTTCCTTATCAATCTATGGACCTTCTATGCAGATGTACTTGCTTTTGGTGTTTTGGTTAGCAGCTGGCATAAGGAGTCTCTTGTTTGTCCTAGTTGGAATGTGCTGAAGAATTTCATTGAGCAAACATTATATGGAACGTTGTTGTTGTTCAAGATGAATCTCGTTCAGACATACCAAGTGGAACACCCAAGTGCTCAAGAATCTTGTTCAGACATACCTACTTTTAGATCTGCTCAGAATTTGGTGTCTGTTCATTTAAGCTGGTGGAGGATATCAATATCTTTGTATATGTGCCAGAGACCTCTGCAGCAGATGTGTTTCCTGGGGACTTGGCATCTTAAGAAGATACAGGACTTTCTGGCTCAACTCCTCTGTGTCTTATCCAAACCTACGACGGACCACATACGTGTCGGAAGATTAGAAGCTCCAGTACCATACGTTTCTTACGATCCCGAGTCTTCATGCCTAGTAGATAAAGCCCATTTCCATTCCTATGCAAACTTAGGTAACGCCAGTTGCAACGAACCAGATGTAGATGCTTTGATGTTGTGGCTGTTACTTGAAGGAGACAATGATTGCATCGACGGTGCTATAGCTTGGCAACAACTACAGTTGTATAATGTAGCGATCGGGACTCAAGCTTTTCTGGAGCTCGAGAAGCACCATGTTGCCTTTTCCGAGGCCCGATTGAGGAAAAGTGCTCTTGAGAAAACACGAAAAGGGATGATAGTTTCTAGTTCAACACCTGATGATTTGTGTGGAGATAATTGCTGGTCATTAAGAGATCATGCCATTAAGAATGAAGCATCAACAGGGAGGAGTGTCGCACTAATTCAGGTGTTTCTTGATGTTTCTCTAAATTTATATATTCCACCTCTTTCAATCGATCATATTTCTTAGATGGATTTCTGTAAATTTTCTGCTGCTGCCATTGTTTCTTTCTTTCTTCTGAAGTATAAAAATTCATGTGTTTTCCAGCTTCTTGAGGCAGATGCAAGTATGATAAGACATTATGATGAGATACTGCACTGGGAGAGGTTGTTCTAGGAGGTGTACACCTTTGATTTCAGTACTGTACTATTGGCTCTTTCTAGTACTTTCATGGAGGTAACAACGTAACGTCCTTGAAAATGTACTTTCATGGATATCTTCGCCTCTCTTTTTGTGATGTTTGTAGTTGTACATGCTACATCCAAAGTTTCCCACAAAGAAATGTTGTTCTCTGTAGCTTCTCTACTTCTCATCCAAATTTATGCTTTGAAGCGCATACAAACTCAAATTTCAGAGTTTGCTACTTAGAAGCTCGCACAACTGAAGTTCTTGTCCATGGTTGAATTTTGTCTAGGTAACCTTCATCAAATGGATGGACGAGGCTGCTGTGGAGATTGACATTCTTAGTGGAGATCTCACCGTCATGGAAACAAGTCTCAAGAAAAAAAAAGAATAAGAAAAAATCCAAGAAGTCCAAACAATCTACAGCCAAAAAGGTAGGCATAAGCATTACATATCTTCTGCTTTTATTGTTATATCTAAATACTACAAGCAGTTAATAGTTACATTGCCCCAACAAATTTCCAGGATCTTTCCGTGGATGGGAGTATATGTGGGGAAACTTTGTTGGAGGAAGTGTATGTGATCTAATTTTCCATGCACTTTAATAATTATCTCTCATCTTTTTTTTCTTATTTAGCATAATTGTATGTTTTGTTTGTGGAAGTGTATGGTTTGATTAACACAACTGTATTCTGGTCATATTTCTTTGTCTATACATGACAATATTGGTCGGGTGCCATATACATCTTATATTTGTCTAGTTCCAATTCTTTGATATTTCATCTGTATGATTGTTTTCTGGACATTCTTCCAATATTAAGAAACTTTTTACTCGTTATATCTTAACTCCTTCTTTATCAATATTGCAAAGGATGGTACTGATGCTTTGTCAAATAACTGTCGTAGACCTACTGCATCAGCTGGAATTGACACCATGGAGGATGCTCCTGTTCAGTTTGATGAAGATAAACAGGTTGATGGGCATCAACTCGATGATAATATCAATATCTCCGAGGATCTGCAGCTTTCATTCAACGATCGTCCAGACAAACAGCAAATAAGTAGAGAGATGGCGGATGATATTTCTGTTGATTCTACTGAGGAAAACGCCAGGAACATAGAGGCCGCTTCGACCACAGGAGAGGGAAAGAAAGTCAAGGTGGATGATAGTGCCGCCTTTTCTGAGGAGAGCGCCAGCAAAGAGGAGGCTGCTCAGACCAGGGCTGAGGGGGAGGAGGAGAAGATCGAAGGGGCGGAGGATAATGCGGCCTTTCCTGAGGAGAATGCCAGCAACAATGAAGCTGCTGCGACCAATGCCCAACAGAAGGAGAACGAGGACAATGCTGCCTCTGCTGAGAGCGCCAAGGAAGTCGGCGCCCCGTCCAAGCTATATATATATATATATATATATATATATATATATATATATATATATATATATATATATATATATATATATATATATATCTGCTTTGTTTCACTCATGGGATATTTTTCTCTCTGTTCTGTCAGTTAGATGACAGCTATACTTTGTACAGACACAACCTTTATTTGGTGTGCTTCGTTATCAATAAAAAGAAAAGTTGGTTTAAGTGACTTTGATGCGCAATGTTCCACTTGGTATGTTTGTTGTGCTTGCTTGGAGTATATAGTTTTTTGTTGAAAAAATGTGGATTTGATGGATTGAAACATGGATCGATGTTAATGTATGCACCACAATTCATGTCTAGTATGGCTCATCTTGTCATTTACTTCTGTATATTGGGCATTGAGTTTTGAACTTTATGCAGCTAATAAGTTGACGGCTTGATATTTTTGATGAGATGTTAATCCATGAACACGTAATCTTTGATTTAACCTATGACATGCTGAGCTGTTACCTTTTATCTGTTAAACTACTGCAGTTATTATTAATTTTTGTGTGAAAGGTGCGTTGTTGAACATAGTCTCTTTTATAGATTATGGTCTGTGCTGTCACCTAATCTCACGTCTGAGTTACTGAGAAATCAAGTATAGGTAACGTAATTTCTTAAAGCTAACATAGTGCATAGATTACGTTTAATAGATGACAGTCATTTGATATATGATGTTGTACTCTGTTATCTTTTATGTTAAAGGTGACGTGGTTATCTATAATCAATGAGCAGTTTTTTAGCAGTGAGCTGATCGACAACATACGAGCTCCTCTTGGCGGGGTGTTACATCATCCCTTAGGGGGTGGCGATGGCTTCTACCTCTATCCCGAGGGGGCAACAACTATTGCCTTATGTCTCCGCGGCAGCCTCCATGGCCAAAGCTGCCGCCTCTCTCTTGGGGGCGACGTTTCCGGGGTTGAACTCTAGTGATTGGGTTTATGGTTGTTGTGAAACTTGCTTTGATACCATGTGATAATCCGGCATTCTATTATTCAAATTTCAATATAGGGGTCCTCTATGTAGAGCAGGACTTATATAAGTCCTAAATGAGGAGTGACGTAAGATAAGCTAAACCGTTAGTAATCTACTATCTACCATACTAAGCACGAAGAACTCGTCTCCGTCTCTTCCCGTTAAGAAACACGGACTCTTGTTTTCTCGAATCATCTTTCTTTAATGCGCGACTCGTGCTTTTTGTTATCTGTTTCATATAAAGACTAGGTTATCTACGTTTCCGAACGTTGGCAACCGAGGATCTACCCCAAAAAAGCAGTAGCCAGTGAGCAGAAGAATTTGATTGTGATGGCAGGACAACTCTATTATGTGGGCTTCTTCGTCGGTCTTCCCAGACCTAGAGCGATGTCAATAGAAATCTTCGCAGCCACCTGATTTATTCTCTGCCTCCACCGTCCAGGTCTAATACCGTGTTCTGCAGCGGTAGATCTTCGCCACCACGTATTCACGCTGACTACACCTTCACCACTCATACGCAATATCTCCACTGGCATAATCAACTTCTAATTTCATATTGCAGTCTCTACAAAGAGGGGCGGCTGCTGCTTCTACATTGACGAGGGTCTACTATCGGTCTCATTTTACAGAACTTGGTTCGAAACAATTAAGTGGCAATGATCTTATAGACAACAAATCTACCAGCAGTTTGCCGAGTCGGGGCGGGGGAAATTAATAAACAAGAAGGCAAATGCGGGCCGTCATTGGTATTGCCTTTCTTTCCATAAAGGAAAATAATCAAATAAAATATGGCATGTTCGTTTTAGTGTTGGTTATTATAATAGTTGTAGGAAAGAACGAGATGATATGCCTCAAGTCTTCAATTCAGGTCCAACCAATTCGTTACAGAAGGACAAAGCTGCTCATGCTTATTGTTCTCCAACTGTTACCCCACTATCGCCCAGGCTTCACTAGAAATTGCTTGCCGTGGAGAGTTTACTAAGGCACATGACCTTCACTGTCAACGCTATCACAATTCATCTGGTGCACAGGTTAGTTAGCGTTACCTTCTTAAACACAATAGTGATCCCATCATGATCTCTTGTTGGTCTTATCGTTGCCATATATTCAATTGTATAATTGCTTTATTGAACCGTGGAGCATAATAGAAAGTGATCTAGGTCTAAAGCGCAATGGTAGGTAGGTTCAAACACATGGCTTTCCAAATTAACAATTTGACTCTAGAGAAGCAAGCGCGAGGTCACCCGAGCAGTAGGACACACATGGCACCTTAGATTTTGGGAACCAAAGCAATTGATTGCACTTCAGGCAATCGATCCAACCATGCATGACAAGGAAAATCATCAGCTATACATTATACTTTGGGTCACTATATCGTTGAGTTTTTAAAATTATTATTTTGTGGCACAAACACACTATTCAAGAGAGAACAATTGATTTTGAATAAAATAAATAGCACTCTTTTCACTAAATAATAAGTTTGTAGATTAAAACATCTCAGACAGACTATATTATTCCAAATGACTATTCAAACTAAGGTGTTGGGATGATTTGTTTGGAATTCAAACAAGGTAGTAATTAATAAATTTATTAGGGGCAGGACCGAGATAGAAATCCAAGAAACTAAATCTGCGACTCTTATTCCGCAGCGGTGTTGTTTGGAAAACATGTCTTTTTCATCACTTGAAATAAAACTGCACCACAGAGATTCATCAGTTTGTACATTATCTATAATTCTTCTTGATACATTCCTACCAATTCATCCATAGTGTAAGGCATGCATCGGGCCTATTTTATTCTGTCAATATATTCACGTTCTTTATTTTTGCTATTTGCCACATATACATTCATAGTAATGAACAATCGCCACATATATTTGTCTTTCCTTGTAGATATTCATGAAATTAAATAAACTAGCTAGCATTTTCATGATTTTATTTATTAAAAAAATTATGTATTTTCCTTTTCCTGCAATGATATACCGGTTCTCTTAACCATGGTACGGGCAATATCTAATGTGTTAGCACTATCCTATCATAACTTGATTTAGTTAATTTTCTTATGCTTCTTCTAGCTCATTTTTTATGTTCCCTCTCTATTTAAATATAAATTTTGGGATCATGATGATAATATAAATAGTAAACCTGATACTGTGCAATGATCATGTTCATAGTTTGTTTGGGATATTTATTAGGTGCAAACTATTTTATTGTTTACATCAAATTTCAATATATAATTAATGCTATTAGTGACCCCATCTAAAATTTGGTTTGCTTTGTGACTACCAAAAATCCTTTTCCGAATACCTTGGTCACAACACCAAGTGGTTGCACAATGGCAACATTGTGTTCGAAACTCCTCATCTCATACTAATTTAGTCTACTAAAGTTAAGTCACAATTCACCCAATGTGATTCATGCCCAAAATCCCAAAGCCAAGTATGACGATGAAAGGATGTTTCAATGGTTAAGAAGTGTTGACCAACTTAGTGACTATTGTTTTCCATTTACCTTCTTGTTCTAACCTAAACATGAACTCCTCAATGCAACAAATTTTCCATGATGTTTGACTTCTCCTAGACCTAGAACCTTCAATTTTCTTTCCTTCAAACCACTCTTCTTCATCATCGTTGAGCACACCCGTACAAAAAAATTTCACCACTCAAACACAAGGTGAGAGAAACAAACATATGTGTTTAATGTGTCAAAACAACCTCTATATAAGTTGATGTTTCCCTTTCATAAAAAATAGTATTTGGCGCCCATATAAGGAGGCAAACATGCAAACACCATGAAAGTCGTCTCCCTCCATGACCCAATGACAAACTTCTTTGTATTCTAATTATGATTCGCCATTTAAATATTAGATTGTGAATATTAGGAGAAGGCTTTTCCATACTCATGTCTTTGAAAAATCCAATGATCTGCCAACTCCTTCCTTTTCATTTTCAAAATCTTCAAGGACTTGTGTTCATTTTCCTGTATGCCCATTGTTATTGATAGGTCATCAATACATTTCACAAGTTCATTCAATTTCCTATAGTTCGACCCTTTGATAATATCCTTTATTTTTTGGATACCCCTACCATTATATTTAAATATTTAAATAATATCTACACATAAAAAATGAATTGCATGTGTCTATTTTTTATCAAATGTATGCATTTCTCGTATTAAGTTATAGGTTTAAGTATAGAAACTAAAACATCTCATATCAGGCATTCAAATAAGAAAAATTGAACCACCACATATAGTAAATTACCATCTTTGATAATGTACTTACTCAGTTCTTAAAGCCACAACATTTAATATTTCAATATATAAACACTTAAAACTTATATTACATTTGTCTTTTCATCAGTATTTAGTTATTCTTCTTCGGGAAGTATAACACATTAACTTATATTTCAAGATGATTATATTCAAATTGACCTATTGTTTTCATGGATGATATATAGTCTTGGATTATTGGGATGACACAACAACTCAATATTTTCAGTATTATATTTTTGACCTATCACTTATATGTTCAAAATACTAATATATTTCTTGGTTTACTATATGTATCTTGTGTAAACCATTTTTTATTTAAGTTTATTGGATTAATATTTAGATAATTGAATTGTTTTAAGTGTCATATACTTCCACAATTGTTGATTGTTTTACCACTTTTCATTACAAAACTGAATTACTTTAGAAAGTAATCATAAAGTCCATAATTGGAATAAAATCATGAAAATTATTACAAATATATTTAACTTATTAGTAGTGATAAATTAATTTTGTAAATAAATTGGCATATACAATGCCTTATAGAAAACCATATGTCTCCAATAGGAAGTAAATCATTTTGAATTTTAGCCAATTGAAATATTCTTTTCATTTTCATAGATGTTTTTATATTTTTCAAATGGAATGCTGACTTAAAAGGTTAGAGAACATTATGATAGTGTGAAGTTTGTCAGTAGCCTAATTATGCTTTAGATTTCATTACTTGAACCAGTGTAATAATGAGGCAAGTAACATATTTATTTGAAGGGTATTTTTCATCTTACATATTTTTTCTTTGAGATTTTCTTCATTTTTTACTTATTATCAATTCTACACCAGGATAAATTTAAGAGACTTAATTGTGGGAAGATATACTTATTATAAAATATAATTTTGTGTTAATAATAATTAGGTACATCATGATTTGAAATTTTATATCTTTTCCTACCTTTGTATTATTTATCCTAAACTTTTTTAATAGACTAGGAGAGTGTTATTGATCCTACTCCCCTACTACATGTCCACAAGTACAAATACACCAATCTTAAAATTAACTTTATTGAATGAAAAAATTAAATAATTTATATTTTATTAATATCCTTAAAACTTCTACAATAAATTAAAGGTTCTTGATATATTATTTTAGATAAATCATACAAATATATCCATTCATCATGAAAACTAAATTATTATTATGGTTGTGCATGTTGTTACAGAATGTAATAGTATTGTTGTTTATGTTGATAATCCACAATTATAAAAAGAATCATTAATTGGCACAATTATAAATTCATATAAACTTAAATACAAACAATATGCTAAAGATGCAATATCACTATTGAGAAAACATTGTTGAGCTGGATGTTGTGTGTAAGAATAAATATATGAAATATCATAAAACAATGAGAGTATGTTTCATTGTTTCCAATTAAAGAAGTGTTAAATATATCGAGAATGAAGTGTCTTTTTCTTTGAATGTCACTTTAAAATTTTACATTTAGCATATATATATATATATATATATATATATATATATATGAATGTGAGAATTTAAGTGAGACATGCATCCTCTCACAATATTTACTAACACCAAGTTCTATTGGTGTTATTAAAACTCTAGATTATGACACATCCTATAAAACTACAAGAAATGAAAAGTTACATTTATATGTATGAATGTAGTAGAGAAATATATTGACTTGTTACATGTGGCATATGGTAATATGTTAAGATAAATGTCAACATGCATTTCTCTTCATTTTTATGCTCTTTTGGAATAATTAAAGGTAGAGTGAAAGATATATTTAATTTTTAACTAATTTCAAAGTAATTCAAGACATATATATATAATCAAATAATAAGAAGTACAATATTTTTTATTTAGAATCGTTTCACCAAATTTATTATTATATATGCATTCTGAACAAATATGTAATAGTAGCAATGAGATGTGTGGAAAATGCACATATAATAACACTTAAATCGAATTTTATTCAAAAAAAGACATATGACTATATTTAATGTCAATAAATGATCATCTCTTAGGGTAAGTCAGTCCTAAATATCTATTTCCATGCTAACAATGCAAAGAAAATAGCAGATAAAAACACATTTGAAGTATTAGCAATATTTGTGATATCTCCCACTTTTATAGAAACCTCAAGACAAAAATATCACTACATCATATTAATGCATGCAATGCAACATGACCACTAATTATATAAAAGATTACATAAAACATTGTATGACTGTAGAGATTCCCATTATTTAAGAAACTTGTTATTTTTAAGAAATTTGTGATTGTAATTATTGTTAACTAAATGTGATATGATTTTTATTATTGAAATAAATAATTATAAACTCTGAAGTGTTTAGATAATGAATAGAAATACAAGTAAAGAACACAATAGTAAAATGTAGAAGTAATATTAATATACAAGAATAAGAACAGTCTTTGTCTATGTATGAATGTCTATATTGAAGTATCTTTCAACTTGTAACTTTTTCAATCAATCATTTATTTATGCATTTTATCTATTTATATGCGACATTGCATGATAAAAGATTTAAACTCAAATGAACAATGTAGTCAATTGCTGACATGAAGTCACTGTCAACCATGAACCTTTCTTCACACACATATTCCAAACCAACTGTAATGATGAATATCGCCTCACCTACCAAGATTTCAATCTCCTCAATAAATATCAATAGATGCGTCTTCTTCCTCATCCCTTTCGTATCATTATTTTAGAAACTAAAAAACAAAAGTTATGATTCAAATGGAACCATAAGGACTAAAAATAAGTAACCATCACATATTCAATTCTAGTGATATAGTGTTGAACAAATGGAAAATTATTAGTCATTTAATATATTTTATGCATTAGTCATGTGCAAAGCACGTGAAATAACTAGTAAGTATAACTAAAGCTAGAACCATCAACTCTAATAAGTTCAATACTTTTAATTGCATCCTTGCAATTGTATTAATGTCATGTATAGCCTTTTTAAATAGACCGACTTTGCCATAACACTCCATCCTAGGAAACTTATCTAGTATTTCTCTACATATAAAAATTTCTTTCTAAATTACAACATCAAAAGCATTTTTGACATCCAATTATGAAGTTGCCAACCTTTATTCACCTCAATGAAATTTAAGATAGGGATAAATTTGAACCTAGAAACTGAAGAAAGGTTTCAAAATAGTTGACACCTAACCCCTCTTTTACCCTTCAACAACAAAGTGAGTTTTTATAGCGTTCAAAAATTTCATCAGGAAGATGCTTAATAGTGAAAATCGAACGACACCCATTGGGCCTTTTACATGTGATTCCACTATATCCAAAATTATGCTATGAATTGCATGCATTTCCTCACCATAACCTCTTTTCACTTAGAGTGATGAAAAGCTTTGTGGGCTGGCCATGGAATGAAAATAAATGATGTTGTTATAGTAAATGGTTCCATGTAAGCACTCTAGTGATGTGTGAAAAATGTTTAAGAAATGTATTCGGTACAGTGAGATAACTAGCATAAAATAATAACATATGAGAAACAAAAAATGGAATTATAATTTTATCAATGTCTTAAGGAGGATCGTCAACCTCATGAGGAACTATGATAGTGGATAATATAGGTGACACCTATTTCTTTTTATGTTTGTACACTTTAAAACCATGGGGCACAATAGTAGACTCAACAGAGAAGAAAATAGGAACATGAAGAGGGAAATCATGAGAGGATACTTAAATCTTGAATTTAGAAAAAAAGAAGACAAGGTATTCTCATAGAAAGTGGCATCCATAAAAACTTAAAGCCATAGGCAACATTTTCAAAATATTTGTACCCTTTTGAGTTTAGGAACAACCAAGAATATGATCAAAACAAATAACCATGAGGAGGTGATTTATCATGCCCATGATGGTGATTAAGGGTGGGGAACATAGAAAAAAATTGATGTGGTAGAAAGGACGTAAAGGGCATGGTGTGGAATACGGTTGTGAAGAATTGATGAATGGATGAAGGCATGCTATCAACAACGCAGTATGGTGTAGAATGGCATCAACCCTAAATATTTAGGAATTTCATCTTGAACATCCAAATTTGAGCAACATCCCACATAGGTGTATTTTTGTGTTGAATTTCTAAGGAAACCCAATGACTAATTCCACACATGGTACAAATTGTCTGAAAACAATATTGCATTTTATATTGTCAATTGAGATAAAGTCAAAGTGAAAAAAAGTCTTAATTTCATGTAAGGAATCAGAGTAAAAAACTCAAGGTTTGAAGTGGTCTTAAAATGAGTAAACAAATCCAAGCATCTTTTGATCAATCATCTCCTAAAGACCGCAACGCAACATGCACCAGTGTCATTAGTAGTATGACACAAGCCACATTTATTGAAACCAAATAAATAAAATTGGGACTAATCCTATCATCTACTAGGGAAACAAATGGGAAATGGTGTTTTTCCATTAATACAATTCACATTTTCAGCTATCAAAATCCAAACTTTCAAAAAAAAACTCTAACTCAGTAGTGGATGGGTGATTTGAACAAAGATGTCATTTTATATAGGTAGAATGATCAACACATATGGTAGTAGGTCAATTCATAAAAATCTTTAAGTATTACAAACCATCTCAACCATGATATCTAACACTAGTCTTCCTTCTCTTCTTGAGATCCTATTAGGAAAAAAAGAATGATATACTTTAAGGTTCAATTTATTTTTATAAATATTCTTATAGATATCATACTTAAAGGAAATTTAGGAACAAATAAAATAGATTGAAGAGTTTTCAGGGAACTTTTAACATCCCCTATACTGATAAATGTAGAACTAGAATTGTTAGTTGCACTAGAGGTTGATTTGTAGACTTGGAAGGAGGTAAAGAGACCTTTCATATGTGAACTTGAATAAAAAATTGAGTGAAGTGAGGATAAAAATGAAGACACACATAAAATACCCTACATTATGTGCACTATTTGCTTTAGGGGTAGATGCAAAATTTCCTTGAATAATCAACTTAAGATCAACAACTGAGGTTTACCATAAAACTAGTGATAGCGGTAGATTCATCAACACCTTATGTATTATTCACTTGATTTTCTCTCTCGGGTTTACCATTCTTCCAACATTGATTCTTAGTTTAAAATATTCTTCTGGCAGAAGTTATGTGAAGGATTAGAATTCGATGAGGAGGCCCAAATTAGTAGAGCGAGACTTGTGTCCTCAATCACAGTCGCACAACATCCAAATGTAAGTAATTTGATACACTTATCAATAGGAAAAATCTTAAACAATGTAGCATGTACATGCATACTCATCATATAGGGCAAGAATCCATTATCGCACAAAATCATAATTGGTAGGTATTGATGGCCCAAGAATTGACAATTCCATAAATTTATCATGTTTCTTTTGTAAGAATTCTAGAATAGTAGTGAATCAATGACATTCCTTGAGTTCGTCCTAAATTTCCTTGAAGGTGACATAAAGAATGGAAAAGGAGGGCTCTTCCAGTTTTAAGTTGTTTAGTTTCTTGTATAAGACAAAGATGCAAAATAAATTACCAGTATAAAAGTAACTTTAGCGAGGTGATCTTGGCTTGGTAGACTTGATGAGGATCATGTTCAAGGATGTAGAAGTTTCACAACTATTCATAAGCCAAGACAATATTGGGAGTTATGCCAAAACATTTTGTTCATTCTATAGTATTAGATTTAGAATACACTTCCTTAGTTGGTGGGTCCTTTGTTTGTAGTTGTTCTATAACATGTTCAATTCTTGCTGATGAATAAACATGTATATGAAAAGAATAATCCCAAAAACTATTGTTGGGAAATTGATAGTTAAATGTAATGAACCTTTGCGATATCAAAAATGGATGATGGAGCCATCAAGGGGTAGAAAAGATGAATGATCAAGGACATGTGATGGGTACCAGAGACAAGTCATATAAGACAAGAACATGCCATCAAATATAGTCACAACCTAAGTAGGAAATAAAACCAAAGTAGACATAGAAGAATATGATAATTATTCAAGCACACACCAAGTGGTGTCGAGGAAGAAATAGTAGACAACACTGGTGAGGATGTGTAATCACACATCATGTAATACGATCATGTGTTGCATCAAGGTTGAGATTGTTAAGAAAGTGTCATAAACTCTCTAGATAAGCTTCCTAGATGAATTTGACATCTATGTCGAGCCTTGGCATCATGATGATGCTATTTTGGCATTTACATATGGATTTAGGGTAAATTTTTTTTACCATATATGGTCCCCATGGACCATATTGGGCAAGAGCAATCAAAACAACAATTACAACAAAATGGTTATCAAAATTGTAATCATTGTTTTAGTTGCTCTTGCCCCAATATGGTCCATGTTGACCATATATGGTCAATTTGTTGACCATAAATGCACCTATAAATGCCCAAAACGCATCCTGATGATGTTAAGGCTCAACATAGATGTCTATTTCATCAAGGAATCTTTTCTAGAGAGTTTAGGACATTGTATCAACAGTCTCTCCAACAGCTCCTCTCCAAGCAACCATCTTCTTCTAGAGGTTGCTTTCTAGCGTAAAAGGGGATTGGTTTCTTCTCCCTTTGTATGTAATCATCATTTTGTATTCTCTCTATCAATAATATCACCTTTGACAGTGGACTTAGACTCTCACATTGGGAATTTTCTGAACCACTATAAATCCAGTCTTTGCGGTTGCTTGCTTGCTCTGTCATCGATCATTATTTTATGTATACAATTTGCATTGATTGACCTCACACTTTTGCATCTCTGGAACAAGCTTGTTGGGCCTTGTTTTTTAGATCTCTTATCACCACCATAACCCAACCACTGGTATTAGCATGATTTCTACCTCTAGATCTCTATCATGATGCCAAAGTACAACATTGAGAAGTTTGATGTTTGAAGAGTTTCTCTCTCTAGAAAGTCAAGTATGACTCTATCCTCACATAAGGAGTCCACAAAGCTCTTCTTATAAAGAAGAAGAAATTGGAATCCATGACGGATGATCGATGGGAGGAGATTGATCAAAAGGTTTGTAAATGCATCTTTCTCTACTGGGAGGATGAAGTACTCACCAAAGAAGTTTAAGATGAACTAGAAGCACTCTACATGAACAAGTCAATCACCAACAAGCTTGCACTTAAGTAGTATCCATTCATGCTTTGCATGGAAGAAGGTGGTTCTTTGATGGATCTTATCAATGAGTTTAATGAAATCAATCCTGACCTTGGGTAGATTGGTGTGATGATAAGGAAAAAAGATCAAGTAATTTTGTTGTTATGTACCCTTCTACTGTCCTACAAGAATCTCTGAGATGTGATATTATTTTGGGAGTTAAAGACTATCACACTCCATGGCCAAAATGTCCTTGACATCTCAAGAGGAATTAGGTAAGGATCTTACTTCATTAAAAATAGTGAGTGAAGCATTGGTCACTAGAGGAAGGGAGCATCCATGTGAAAAAGACCCTAAAAGTTCACAAAGAAAAAGTATAACAAATCAAAGTCCCTCTAATCAATGAGGTGAACCTATTTCAAGAAGATAGGTATACCCAAGATGAATGCTACGAGTTGCAAAACAAGCAAAAACATGAGAAATCATATGATGTTGCAGGCTTGAAGCTCAAGCAAAAGGGGCATATGGAGGTTTTGAAGAAAACTACTATGTTCTTGCTTCGTTGATGTACTACAACTAAAAGAAGGATTGAGTTTTTGATTCAACATCCATGTACTACATAATCAAGCTTAATAATTATTTCCATACATGTGAGTCACATCAAGGTGAAGATATCATTATGAGTGATGATCATCCTTACAAGACGGTTGGTGATGGCATGATGTAGATCAAGATGTTTGATGGTGAAGACATAACTTTGATGAACATCTGACATGTTGTCGAGTTAAAGAAGAATATCATCTCGTTGGGAATACATGAAGAAAAGTGGTGTGTGCTCTTCAATGGAAATGGAATCGATATTCTTAAAGCTAATTGGGTCCTCGTGAAGGCATTAAAAAATTCACACAAGCAACACATCTTACAAGGTTCCACTATCTCAAGCTCCACACGGTTACAGCGTCTAAAGACACCACAAGGCTCTAGCATATGCATTTGGGACACATGTCTGAGAAGGGATGATGCTTTTAAGTAAGAAAAGTTGTTGTGTATTGAACGCATTCAAAAGTTAGATTTTTTCCAGCATTGTGTTATGGAGAAGGCCAAACACAATAGCTACAACACACCAATTCATTCTTCCAAGGATGCTCTAGGTTATGTTCACTCTAGTCTCTGAGGACCTCCTCGTGTTCCTTCCAAAGGTGGCACAAAATATATGATGACCTTCATTGATGATTGCATAAGCAAGATCTGGGTATATTTTCTCAAGAGAAAGGATGAGGCATTCTCTACTTTCAAGTAATAGTAGTCTCTTATTAAAAATCAAATTGACAAGAACATGAAGATTTTAAGGACTGGTAATGGCTTGGATTTTTAATTTAAGTAGTTAATTAATTTATGTAGTAGTAATCATGGGATCAAAAGACACCGCACAATGCAACACCTCAGGAAAATAGTGTAGCCAAAAGAATGAATGTAATGTTGTTGGAAAAGGCCTGATAATGCTCTCAATGTGGGCTTGGATGGAACTTTTTGGGTTTAAGCTATATCAACCTCTTGTCATTTGTTTTACTGATCTCCATCATTGTAACGACCAACCTCAAATTATTTCTAAATCTTAGATTAGTTATCATGATTAGTCTAAATGTTGTCTCATCTTGTTAATTTAGAAATATATTTTGAGGATGTGAATCAGTAAGCACTAGAAATTTACTAGAATTAATGTGTATTAAGTCTAAATTTTAAAGTTGAAACTGTAACAGAGGCAAACGTGGAACACGATATACTGAAAAGCATGTCCATACTCAATGACTTGAGTAATTAATATATAGAAAAATTGTTGTTTGACATTTTTTTTAAATTAGTATTGTCTTCTTGTAAGGAATTAAATTATGAATCTAATACAAAAAGAATGGTTATAATCAGAATTAAAAGGAGAAAGTTATTAAATTTTTAATAAGCATTATAAAATAGCCATCAGTTGACACACGAACAACGGGTGGCAAGCGGCTCCATTTATTAGAACCAATCTCGAAAAATGGTATAACTTTTGATATAGTCAATGGATTTTTATAAAATTTAGTTATATAGATTTGAATTTTCATCATGTATCCAATTAAATTGAAAATTAAGTTTTGAAAGTCCGTAGGGAGACTTCCATAGTGACAAAGAGAGGACCTTGATAAAGAAGGTTGAACATAGCTATTTTTTGTGGATTTCTAGCTGAAGAGTTCAGGATCTTCTTTATTTTTCTTAGATTTAAGGTTGGTTTCATCTAGAACTTTCAATACTTATGATTCACTTCTTTTTTCCTTTATTCACTTTGTTTTTGAAGTAAAATGTTGATTTGTTCTTTCCCTTCTGTCTGTTCTTCTCCATGGTTGTTTTCTGAATGAAAGAGGGTTGATTTAATAACATATTAGTTGTACGAACGTTTAGTCGTACTTTTCTTGATATATTTTGAATCCGTCTCTTCCAAACTAAGGTGAATAGATATGTATTCATATATCTTGTGCTACATATTTTTTTCTTCTTCTTCCTTATATGTTCAAAACACCTTACTGCTAGAATATATATGAAAAAGATCATAAGTAAAATATGAAATCTTACCTACTATGATCTGTATCTTTTCGTTGTGCTTATTATAAGTTTCAAAATAATGAAAGGCAAACAAAATTTAGGAGTTCACCTATGTATACAATGGATTGATGTTGATTTTGTATAAAAGGATTATAGCATGAATTTATTTGTTGGCTATCTACTAAATCATACTTTAAGAAGAGTATATAGCTCATGAAATTAGAATATGACAGGATTAATTATTGTTTGTTGTCAAAAGTGAATCATTGATATTCTTAATAAGTTATGACAAAAGGAAAGCTTATGAAAAGCCTTATATGAATTTACAGTTTGATGAATTCAATCTTATACTTTTATGACATTGTGACAACAATAGCTTGTGAAAGTCTTGAGAAAAAGTCATTGTATTAGTACTTGATTCCTTGAAAGAGGGATGAATATTTATACAAAAATCTTATGGCTTATTAAGGCTTCAATGTAGTTGAATGTTGTTGAAATATTTCTTTTGTTATTGCTATTTATTTATTATGATACTATGCTTTTTGTGTAATGATTCTAGACTTATTTATTGGGAGCTAGGGCCCGAGATGAAGATGAAGTAAGAAAGAAAAGTCCACAGGGGATTCTAGACTTATTTATATTGATCTTGGGGGAACCCTAGACTTTTTTATAGATGTCCAAGGGGGAATTCTGAACTTCTTAGTCCAGAGGGGAATCTTGGACTTGCTATAAAAGAATTTAATTTCTACAACAAAAGAAATTAATTTCTATTTGTCTAAATGGGTGGGAATCTTGGACTATCTGTGAAAGAATTTTATGTTATCTACATATTTTTGTTATATTTTTTATTATGCCAAAGTGATGTGTTTCTCATAATTTTCAACTATTAATTGTTATACTAATGTTAAGAATGAGAAATTTGTATTAATGTATTACATTTATGTATCTGCTCACATAGACATTGACTAATCAATCAATGAATAATTTTTAGGTTCGGGGATGAATGAGGATACATCATCTTGACCCATGCGATGAGAATCATAACAAAAGATGTCTAGGTATCGTAGTGTCTAGTAGTTCTTGTACTGGTGGTCTTGGGAGAGTGTGTGCACAATTGATGAAGAAGTCTCACATGTAAGTAAGTTTTCTAACAAAGATGACCATGTTTTGTGAGTATCTCCATTATAAAATGTAAAGCATTCTATCATAAGGAACTTGTTTAATAAAGTTTTAATTCACAATTACTATGATGGTTCCAAAAATACATAATGATAAATTTTTATCTTTTTGAATAATATTATTCTTATTTTCGCATGTTCCAGAATAAATGAGATTTTTTTGGTAAAGTTTGATCTAACCCTCAGGTTCTGTCCTCAATAATCACATTGAGGTTGCTTATTGGGATTGGGTTTTGACAATCATCTTCTATTAAATTCAAGACTCATAAAGAATCTTGCCCTACTTAACATGTTGATTATTCAAATATGTGTATACTCAGTTGCCTTGCTTATGCACATGTCGACACTAGAAAATTGGAACCTAGTGCTATCAAATGCATATTCCTTGGTTATGCTTTTGGGGTGAAAGGCTAATGTCTTTTTTGCACATCTTTTGGTATAAGTCAACATTACTTTTAATGAATATGTCAGGGTGTCTACTATGCAAGACCCGAATAACTTTTCCACATGTTCTATATAGGGTGTCTCAGAATAGGTGGAGACCAAAGAAGATGAAAACTGATAAGTTGAGGAACAAGATCTATCTTCTAAGGTTGATGATTGAGTGCCTATTGAAGACAAAGAGGAGAATCCAAAGAGTTCTTACAGTGTAGCCAAAGGCGAAGGAAAACAAAACATCAAACCACTCCAATGTTATGGCTTTGGTGACTCCATGGTAGCATATTCCTTTCGGACGTTGTTGATTAGGATTTTGGCTAAAAGCCTACCAATTTTCAAGATGGAGTCATAGTGATGTTCCAAAGTGGATTGTCGCAATGATAGAAGAGATTGAATATCTTCACAAGAATCAAATTTGGGAGTTGGTGGTACCTCCTAAAGGAAAAAAAGTAATGTGTTGCTAATCGATCTATAAGAAGAAAGAAGGTGACAAATATAGGCATGCCTTGTTGCAAAAGGCTGCAATAAAATTTATGGTGTTGATTGTTATGAAGTCTTCTTACCCATCATTTAGCATAATTCCATGTAAGTGCTTCTTTCTTTAGTAGCCATTAAAGACCTAGATTTGTAGTAGCGATATGTAAAGACATCTTTTCTACACTGTGAACTAGAAAAAAGATCTACATGCAACAACCAGAGGGTTTTGATAACAAAGATAACCATGTGTGCTTACTTAAGAGGTCACTATATGGGATAAAGTAATCTCCTAGACAATGCTACAAGACATTTGACTCTTGCACGAAGCACATTGGATTTTCCAGGAGCAGTATGACACTTTTTTCTATAAAGGGTTGGATGACAATTCCTTTGTTTACCTATTTCTATATGTTGATGACATGGTGATCACTTTTATACACACATCTAAGGTTGTCGAGGTAAAATCTGTTCTAAGTGGATAATTTGATATGAAAAGTCCAAGGTGAAGCTAAGAAGATTCTGGGCATGGAACATCAAAGGGACTAAAAAGATAAATGCCTTATCTTGGCACAAGAGAAGTAAATCAAGAAGGTTCTTAAAAGGTTCCACATGCTAAATGCAAAGACTGCTTCAACACTATTGGTCGCTCATTTCAAATTATCAGCTTTGCATTCTCCACAGTTTAATGAAGAATATAAAGAGATGGTGCATGTACCTTACTCCAATGTCATTGGTGGATCATGTATACTATTGTTTTCACTGGACAAGACATTGCTTTTGTAGTCAGTGTGGTTTATCATTACATGGCTCATCCTGGAAAGGCAATTTGACAAGTAGTTAAGTGAATCCCGAGCAATGATTAGAATTTTGTCAAAACAGTCAAAATTTTGAAAGAAAAAAAAACAATCTTGCAACCATACGTCGAAATGGACTGTTAAAACACACATATCGTCAATTTATTTTACTTTTTCATATACTATGTACTATCTAGAGCATATTATTTTGCACGCTTGTGTGTATTTAAGTCTATATATTGTTCTTGCAAACTTTAATGACTTAATTCATTGATTTCACTATTGAAAATTGACATCAAAATTCCCATTGAAATAGTTCAGGGTCCTTCACTCAGAAATGATGAGACCCCACCCCCACATATCCAATATGAAATATTATTACATATTTGAGTAGATCTATACTAGTATATCATTTTGATAAAATTTCAAAAATTAATTTGTTAATTTTGCTATCAAAATCTAGGGACGCATTTATTGAAATTTCAATCATAATTTGTAGGAAAAAAAATTTGTCCACTGAAATGATTATAAAATTGGACATTTTCTTCTATTATTATGATGTATTTGAAGGGCACTTCAAGTACTTGTTTATTCTTTTGTGGAGCTCAAGTCATCATGATAGGGTATGTTGACCTAGATTATGCAGGCGAGCTCGATAAGAGGAGATCTCCCACATTTTACATGTTTATAGTGGGACCTATAGTTGTTAGTTCAAAAGATACTCTACAAAATACTATTTATTTATCTACTATAGAATCAGAGTACATGGTGGAAAAGAAACTCATGAAGGAGGCTTTAGCACATAGGGGTTTGATGAATCAGTTGGACATGGTTCAAGAATAAGTTATTGTTCATTGCGAGAATCAAAGTTTTATACATCTTAGGAAAGGTCAAACGTTCCATAAAAGAACAAAGCAAATTGATATCAAGTACCACTTCATTACAAAAGTCACAGCTGAAGGCAAGATTCAAATAAAGAAGATTGGTACGTCTGAGAATCCAGTCGACATAACAAAAAAGACTCTTCCATTATCTAAGCCTGAGTTGTTCACAAAATTAACCAGTCTTCTTTATACCTGAGATTTTCCCACGTAGGGCATGTGAAGGAGAGATATTCTTAATCAATTTCAAATATTTGAGGAAATTGCAAGTGTTTTTCTATTTCTATCATTTTTTGTTGAAGAAAGGTGAAGTTTGTTGAGAGGGTGTCTTAAAATTTCTAGAAAAAATTTCCTTGATGAACTGGATGTCTACATTGAGAATAAACATTATTAGGATGCATATTGGGCAGTTTTAAGGTGGATTTATAGTCTTCCAATTGCGCATATATGGTCCATGTGGACCATATATGGGCAAGGTAGCAAAAACAACAGTGGTGGTCTCGAGAGACCATATACAATCCAGTTGGATCGTATTTTGGACTATAATGTGATGTATAGTCCAAGCTAGAGTGTATTGGTCTATATGGACCATAATCATGAATTACATGAGTTCGAGTGACTTTGGGACTTTGGAAATGTGTCCTATTCCTATAAATAGACCCACCCCCAACTTGTTCCATGTACGGATTAGATGAATTCGAGTGACATTGGGACTTTAGCAATGTGTCCTATTCCTATAAATAGACCCACCCCAACTTGTTCCAACACATGAAGAGCAAAAAAGTGACATCCACAAACAGTGTTTTTCAAAGACCTAAAGCCACACACTAGCCTAGGGCTTCCCTTAGAATCTCACACCTCCAATAGCTCCTCTCCAAGCAACTATCTTATTCCATAGTTTGCTTTCAGTTTTACAAGGGGATTGTCTTCTCTCTTATGTAATCATCATATCTATAATCTCTCCATTAGTAATATAATCTCTATCAGTGGATGTAGGCTCCCACATTCTAGATGTGACAAACCACTATAAATCTTGTCTTTGTGGTTGCTTGCTTACTATGTCATTGATCTTTGTCATACAATTTTGGTTTAGATTTTTCTTGATCTCACGCTTCTGTATCTTTGCAACAAGCCAATTGGGCCTTGATGTTTGGGTCTCCCACCACCACCATAAACCAATAGAGAAAATACAAACAAAAAGAACAAAATACCATATCACACTTAGTGTGATTATATCTAAACTCATGTCACTATCATGTCATGTGATACGAACACTATTGTGACATTTTTCTTACCCTCAAATTCACTAGGGTGTCCTAGTTTTTAACTTAACTAATGGTATGAACAATGACCTGCAAGAAAACATATTTAATCATATTATAGTTAGGCTTGAACCTAATGACAACATTTTTATGAATTAGCAATCAAGTTACCATGCAAGAACTAGTATTTATCATAACAGGCTGATTGTCAGTTGATTAACTAAATTGCAACAATTGAAAGGATGAATTAAAGATAAAATTCAAATGGAGGGAAACACTAGGGTGAGTGGGTTTAACTAGTGCTACCCATGTTTGCACTCTAACTACATCATAAATAAGCATGCATATGCAAACATTGCTCTCGAGTAAATTTAGTCCTTTTGGAATGAGGAGTCAACCTGGACATTTATAACTCTAGGCTCACTATCGTGTTACCTAGAGGTCATGTATCCATTGCCTCACAAAACAACTATCATAAACTTCATCAACTATTTAAAAAGAAATAAATGATATTCTAGATCCTAGGGTTCATATTTCTCTATATCTAAGATTAAATAAACATGCAAAACCGTCTACCTAACAAGAATTGCAAGCGTAAAAAATGTTTGAATATAGCATGATTGATACATGCGTAGATGTTGTAAAGGAGAAAAACATGGGTAATACAATTGCTCCTAACACCCTAATGAGGGGACTACTCACTCATAATGACAATTTTAAGATTAACAAGGAAATAAGAGTAGAAATCCATCCATCACATAATAGAAAATGAAGGAGAAACTGCGTGGTGTAGGTTCCAATATTCATGCTTGGGGGCGAGGGTGATCAATGCACTAGGAAGGCAACCTAGACATTTCATGGGCTAGCCTTGCAAGCGTTTCGTGGATCTATCCTTGTGAGGAGCACAATACAAGTACACAACAATTGATGGATGGAAAAGCTCTTCGTCCTAGCCTCAGTCGGGGTATAAGCCTTAAAGGCTTAGTGGAGGCCAAAGATAGCTGGTCTGAGCATGCATGTTTTGAGGGATCGGGACAAGGCAATAGTAACATGGAGACAAAGGTCGATGTGGCTGGGCCGATGGTGGTGGTCGATGGCTACTGCTTGTGCTTGAGTGTAGAGTATAGTAGCCTATTGACATCCTCAAAAAGATGATCCTCGTCCCATGGAAGGAGGTTTGATTTACAGGTGGCTTCAAGTCTTGGGGTTCAAATCACTATCCTCTTGTAATTATGTTGTCAGAAATGATGGAGAAGATGAGCAGTTGTGCAATGATAACATTAATGATATATGTTGACAAAGAAATTTGTTGATGGGGTAGGTGTGTTGGGGAGTTGATGGGTCTAGAAAGAATGAGAGGCAGTGATAGTCGAGGGCACTCAATGGAATAGGGGTTGATGGTTGTAGTTGCATGTGAAGAGGCATTTATGGCTTGAGGTTTGATGTCCTCAGGGTTGGCAGGCATGACGTAGTGTAGGGGTCAATGGAAGGACATTTATGCATGGACCTTGATGGGGCCAATGGGTCGATGAAGTAGTGATGGCGAGGGCGTCGATGGCTTAAAGTTTGATGTGAGAAGTAGTGATGGCAGTGAAGGCAACCATTGATGGCTTGATTTCCTTCATTGAGGGGGATTGGAATGTGGCATAGGGGTTGTGTCAGAGCCCTTGTGGTGCATCAATTGACATAGTGACATGGTCAAACGCTCTCTAAAGCTTGTTAACATTTGCTTCGGGCCTAGTGATTGGTCAGCAAGACCATCATTCTATGCTGGTATGTAAATATCAAGATCGAGCCTACTATGAAAAAGTCAGAAAATTACATAAAAAACCTAACCAATTAGCATCAAACTAAAGAAACCTAAACAAAACTAGTGCTAAGACCAAATGTGAAGTATAAATGCAAAATTAAGTCAAAAATGTGACTAAAGACTAGGATTAATATGCATTCATCACTCTCATTTCATGTCAAAGTGCGGAATCAAAACTAAACAAAAACATATCACTAAAGGGGGTTCCCAAAATAATAGAGGAGATCCACAATAACCCCTATAAATAAAAGAAATAAGGAATATACTACCTTAAGTGTAGGTGGCTATGAAAGGAGTCTTACATATTTCGAAACAATAGCCTTGGGCATGTTATTATTGTATAGATTGTAGGCTTTAGAGGGAGAAGGAAGAGAAAGATGGAGAAGAAAGAGGAGGTAGGAGGAGATGACTAGAGAGAAGAGGGTGATGATGATGAGAGAGGAGGTAGAAAAAATTGAAGAGACGACCGACCTGTGCTTCATGTTTTAGTACCATTTTCATAAAAAGAAATTTGTGTTTTTCATGAAATGGAGTGCTTGCATATTTATATGAAGAGATTAAATGAGTCAAATATAACAAAACAAAGTGGGACTAGATAGATTCAAAAAAAATAGAAAAAATAACTATGTGATTTACACAACTAGACTAAGTATATATCAATACTGCCAATAATTTTTTTGAAATTGTGTACACCTCATTTATGCATAAGAAAATTGTATGCAAATATATATTTATAGGGGTACATATTTCATAATATGCAGCTATACATTGCCTCTCTTTCTCTAGCTTGGTTCTTTGCCCTCACTTTACTACTTGACTCTCTCCCTTATTTTTTCTTGGTTTAGGAGAGATGGAGTCAATGGTTCTCCCCCCCCCCCCCTTCTCTAGGTAGCTTCATCTTACTACTCTCTTTGGGTCTACCAACAACCATTTATACTTGGTTGTTTCCTTGTAGGTTCTTCGATGGTCGAGTTGTTGCACTATTGTTGCATCATGCTTGAAGATGTCTTAAGATAATGGGAAAATCCATGTATAGTTGTTGTTATTATATGGTAAACCCCTTGCTTTATAGATAGGAGAAGATGCAAGTACAAGACACTAGAAAATCCCTACTGGAGTAAAAGTTCAAACTTTAATGGGTCAGATAGACTTGAGATCATATGCATGATAGACTAAAATACTCATATCATCTAATTGTAGCAATTCTAGGTATAATCTTAACCATACAACTAAGATCGATCTCTTAGTGGCAGAACCTCGATGCATGTGTTTTGGTGTAGATAGGAGTATCCCTCTATGAGTTTACTTTGAGTGGGACAAATGGGCATATAGAATGGAGGTTGTTAGCCCATGTGACTATGGTTGTTTTCCAATATTTCTAACAACAAAGGATTTGGGATCTTATATTATGGTTGATTGTTGTGTTTGCTATCAATTTCTTCAAACCAATGACCTAAATGCATTGTGTGTTGAACTTTAACCATTGAATTTTTTCAAGATTTCTCTTCAAAAAAAATCTATGCCAACAGACATTGACTGTCAATAGTGGCAATACCACTTGCATGTACTGATGGAGGTACCATAGATGGAAAAAATCACTACATTGAAATACTTGGAAACTATAAACCAAGAAATATTAGGAAGTGGTATATGTTCATCGATTTCACATGTGAGAAAATTGTTTGACCACAATTATAAGATGATGTCAAGGATGATTCTCGCCCAACAACATCCCTTTCAGGGTGAACCACATGTTGAGGGTCCTTTTATTCATAGGGAAGAAGTCATTATGTACTCGGTCTTATAGGTTGGTGACAGCCACACATCTATAGAAAGGCTTGGTGTGGTGGTAGTATCTCCTTTCAAATCACCCATTGGTGAGGTTTGTCATTATAAGTGTCAAACAACAGGTCACTCATCTTGGATTTCCCTTGGTTACATTTTAATACCATCCAACATAATTGACTTAGAATAGTTTTAGTTGATACTATCATTAATGTCATGTAGAATTTTATGTGTCAGATATTAAGGGAAAGGTTGAATAGTAATATCTTTGAAGTTGGATGCTGCTTTTACTCTCCATCATCTTTAGAGATAACTGCATATGGGTTATAAGTTTTGATAGATGCTCAAGTGATTCTATATGGACTGACAACTATAGAAGATCCCAACTTGGATTCTACAATGCTCAATAATAAAGAAAAGCTTTCTTGTGGTGGAACAACTTTGTTTATTTTGGCATCATCTAGGTTCAGGTTTTGGAGCCTAATGCTATTGTTCTTTGTTGTCTATAGTTCTTGAAGGTTGCATGCATTTGGTTCATTGAAAGGTTGAGGTTTTCTACATTCTATATGCCTTTTTTATTTTTCATGCTCATCTATTGGTCAGCTTCAACTATAATGTTAGTAAGGTATAACTATAAGGAGTGCTTTATGATATATTTTTCCCCACTATTCAATATATAACATATAGATTAGTCATGGTTAGAATCTAGGAAAGATACAAGTTAGAAACATGGTAAAGTATCAATCACTACATGATCAACGATGGCATACAAAGAGATATCCAGATCAGTTCACAATCTGATGATATAGTGGAGGAAAAACAATTGTCAATTGTTTTCTCTCAATTAATAAGTAATCTCCTTTTTTCATATGATTCATGACATTGAAATCCTTGTTGCATAGAGGAAATAATTCATTTCATATTCCTATAATATTTATAGATAAGTTTGATAATAGAAAATCAAAATCAAATTACAACAAGAGAAAAATACTACTCTCTTGTTCTTTTTTTTGCAAGAATACTTGATACTATATTGTGACTATACGTATAGTGTATTGGGTAGAGATAAAGAAAGAAAAAAGGGGTCAAGTATTCTTTTATCATAGGTTTATTGAACAAAACATTCCACCTTTTTCAAATTAAACTTTCAATCAAATTTTCAACCTAACTAATTTTCTTTGGCAAATAGCTTTTCCATCTTTTTCATTTGATGTGAGTACATTTTCTATTCATTCACACTAAGGCCTTTTATAGAACTTGAGTGGAAGAAGAATGCCTTGACCATCTTCCAAATGTTTGCCACTTAGCCCAAGTCCAAATTTCAAACCCCTTTATGGAAATGAAATTATGAATCATATCAGCGTCATATTAATAAACATACAACTTATTTTATCCCATATTGTGTTTAGAATTTTATTAGTGAACATCATTATTTTCATCACTTGAACAACATTTCCATTTATTTCACATAAGTATATCAAGAATCTGTAAGTACACAATAAAAGAGTTATATTGACATAACATGTGGATATATGATTTCCCTACTAAAGGGATGTGATAAATACAAATGAACTCAGATCTGAGAGGAAGAGTATGTATCATCGTGTCTGTAGAGTCACTACCGAGCTTATTTCTAAAGGAAGCATTTCAGCCAAGCTACTGCTATTTGTATCCATATCAAGCTTGCTTGAACTCTGTCTCCTTCCATGGTTAGACTCTATATGTAGACATTCCCTCAATAAACTTAAAACATCACTCATACTAGGTCTTTGTATTGATATTGAAGCAACACATTCTAGAGCTATCTTTATTGCTCTTTCAATGGATTCTACACTATAATTACCGTGGAACTTTTTATCAACGACTTCATATATTTCATTCCTTGTTGTTCTTTCTTGAACCCATTTGGCTATGTGAACTTTATCATGTTCCTCAACTATTGCAGGCAAGCCTGTTATCAACTGTAGCAAAACTACTCCAAAGCTAAACACATCACTTTTCTCATTCAGTTTGTATGTATTGTAATACCTGCAGAGAGAAAATGAAAACCCTCTTAGACAAATTTTCTTTCTGATTGATATAGCTATGAGGTAAGTGTTATGTAGTATTACTTTGGAATTACCTTGAAATACATGACTCAACATCAACCTTGAAATTTATTATAATTATTCTTATCTTGGTTGATGGACTTCAATTGCAGCAAGCTATCCGCCTCTTAGTTCTTATTATTTGATTGAGTTAGTTATCGTGTTGCACTTGCAAGTGGAATAACTTTTACATATTTTTAATCCTATACAAGGACTGATATGCATATGCTACTTTAAAAATCACATTTCCATGAATAATATTTTCCTCAATTATTTTATCTAATACTTTATTAGCATTCAACTAATGAGAATCTAATAATTTAGTGATGAAATTCACTATTGAACTAATTTCCTACGAGATGAAGCATGATATACCTAATGATATATAGCATCAAAAAGCATGTTTCACTAGTGGTTAGATATGTTTTACAACCAGATCTCTTTACTCATGATAGGAAAGGTTTAGAAATCATTCATGTCACAATAAATATAACTATTTAAGGAAATCTTACTCTGGATCAAGATACCCTAGAGTTCCCACAACACTGGTGAAGATACTAGTGATATCGTCACTTGGAAATGTTCTCGACAATCCAAAATCAGCGATGCTAGCTTCTAGGTTTTTATTTAGTAATATGTTGCTTGTCTTTATGTCTCTATGAACAATGGTTGGTTTGCAGCCATTATGGAGATAGTCTAGCCCTGTATATGAAGCTTACAAATGAGCAAAAAGACAAGAAACATCAGGAAATAGTAATACTTCTTAAAGTTACATGTACATGCCTTGTGCGGCATTGATTGCTATTTGTAACCGCTCACTCCATTTAAGTACTACATTGCCTACATGTAACCAAAAAAGGGGGCCTGATGAGTGTCAAATATAAAATTGTAATGTTCATTCCAGGAAACAAGACCACAAAAAGTTCATTTAAAGTTGTCAAATATATTAAGCCATTCACAATATATGTTTCAATTTCCTTACTTTCGTTGTCAAAATACAATGACTAAGGTATTTGTCTAGAAACTTAAAGGAGAAGATGACAGCAATATCTACCAGGATAATAAATATATTTTAGAACTAGTGAGAAGTCTAACAAACAAGATAAGACATGGCAGGCACCACTAACAATGTCTAAATATGCAATTGTTCAGGCCACATAAGCATGTGGTAAACTGGGTGAGCCACATCTATGTTTGTTGGTGCAGATCATACCACATTCAGTGAGCATGTTGTTAATACAAGTGATGATTTGAACAATTATTTTAATTTTAAAGTCAAACTCAGGCCTTATGAATTGATTTCTATCCATGGAGTAGTAAAATTAGGGTTGTCTTTTATCAGTTTAAGTTTGAAATATAAGGGAATTGTAGATTTAGGGTTGTCTTTTATCAATTTAAGTCTGAAATATAAGGGAATCTTCATATAATACAAAAATTGCAAATTTCAATTACTCGTATATGCACCAACATACCGCATAATCTATGCACTACCCTTCCTAGACGTGTATCAAATTTTGCATTTAAGAACCACCGAGTACTAATAGCATTGATAGTTCATTGAAAACTTTTTTTGAAAAATGTTGCACCTTAGTTGTATAAAATTGCATGAAATAGTTGTACCACCTCTAGTTTGTACCCTTGGTTCAACGTGTTTAACATATCTAAAAATCACAAAATAGTAGCCTCTTCATGTTGATGCAGTATGATACAATGATATTTTTATTATGAGGGTTAATATGAGGTTCTACGATGATGAAGAGAGAAAGAAATTGCTTAATATTAAATTGATACGTATACAAGCTTATATAGGAGTTAGTTATTATACCTACCTCTTATAACCCGACATGAGCCTAAATAGAGACCAAACACATAATAAACAAGCAATATGAAAACACCCCCTCAAGATGGAGTATATATTTTGATCATGCTCAGTTTTTTCAAAAGAGTAGAGATATTTTGTCTCAAAGGTGTAGTGAAGAGATAAATAACTTTCTCTTCAAATTTGGTGAATGGAGTGCAAATAGTTTTCTTACTAAACAACTTGTTTGACAAAATGCAATTAAATTGAATATGTTTCCTTTCATGAAAAGTAGGATTGTTATCAATGAAAATAGTGGCAACACAATCACTTAACATTGGCATTGCCATGCAAGGAGTTAGGCCAAGATCATGGAGAAAGGACTTGATCCACATCATCTCTGATGCAGTCTGGGCCATTACCATATATTGAGCTTCAATGTTGGATCAAGAGACAACAACTTTATTCATACTACAAGTAACCAAATTTCCACCAAAAATGCACAAATATCTCGAGGATGACTTTTGATTAACATAACTTCTTACATAATCATAGTCATGAAAAATAGTGACATTCCAACAACCATACTTACAATCCGATTGTCCTCATCAAGGACAACCCTTGAAATACCAAAGGATATGAAAATAGCCTCCATGTGACATTGTTAAAGCTTGTCACTATAACAACACACTAGGCCAATAATTGTAGTAGTATAGGGTCTAGTGACTTTTAAATAAATAGTTTCCCCATTGCTCTAGAATACCACTGATTGTTATGGAAGACATATGATGAATCATCATTCAAGGAATATTAGCATCTAAAGTTGTACTTATTGTCTTCGCTCCCAGCATGCCTATGTCACTAAAAAGATCTAGATAATACTTTATCTGGGTTAGACTGAGCACATACAAGGTATGAGATACTTTAGTATCCAAAAAGTATGGCAGCATCTCCAGTCTTTAGTAACGAAGTCCTTGTACATGTTTGTGTTGTTTGAATGCTAACAACATCACTTTCTAAGAGAATGATTTCATCAAGATGAACCAATAAAACCATAATGTGTTTGATGAACAAAAAGGGAGTATTTGTATGAGAGTGAAGAAATCTTTCCTTCTGATTGATTTGGCTCAGCTTCTCAATCCAGGTTTGAGGATTTTGTTTTAGATAAAATATAACTTTCTATAAGAGACAAACCTTGTGACACTCCAACAAAAAAAATTGGCTATTATGGACTAATTGGATAGATACAATATGCCTCTCCTTATATTGGATGGCATAGTCACAAATTTGGCATTTTAGATATGTTTGGATGAGCTAAAAAATCATAAATTTGGAAATTATGCAGGAAATTCAGGTAGAAAGAGGTCAACTTACAATAAAAGTACAGTCAACTTACGATAAAAGTTCATCCAACATTCGAATGAAAGTTTGATAAAGTTAGATGATATACATATATATACATATATATATATATACACACAGATATATTTATATATATATATATGGGGTGTGTGTGGGTGTGTGTCTGTGTGTGTGCATAAATATGGGATTAAGAGAGAAAGATTTCCAATAATATAAATATCTATGTGTGGTTGGATGGTCTATTCATATTTTATCTTAATTTGCATACCGAGCCTCTACCTTCTTCTTCCCAATGTAAAAGTATAATTTTTCCTACCTTTTCTCCCCTCGAATGTAACTTGAGGTTTCTTATTATCATGTAATAAGTTTAATAACGATAGGATAGTTTCCTTTCTTACAATGATGAAGATGACAATTAGCGTTAGGCGAGCCGACCATTTCACGCGACGAGTCAATCGGCTGGGGGACTGAGGAGGGCACACCACAGGAGGAGCGAACTGACCAGTTGGTAGTCCCAACCGACTATTTGGAGGTGTCCAGACATCGATTAGATAGGAGTCCAAACGATCATTTTAGGCGACCAGCCTAGAGACAAGCCAACCGATTCAAGGGTTAAACCGATCAACTCAGATTGGGAAGCACAGATCTAAACCAACAATAGGTTCTTGCATGTGATGTAGACCTAGGTGGTAGTAATTCCTTGTGGCTCCAAGGAATTACAATAGATATGGTCGTAACCATCTCTAATGTTTTATATTACATGTTTACATTGTGGGATATAGCATGTATATGATACATACTAATATGTAGTGATTGGATATGTATGTGTGTGTGTGTGTGTATATATATATATATTATATATATAATCCCTCAATTAAACATGCTAAGTCTTATATGCTTTCCATTAGTGGCACATATGAAAAGCTTGATCGACTAAGCATGGGCACCGTAGGGGTGGTGATTGTCTTTCTCGTGGAAGTGTGATGGTAACAGTGTGGGTCTGTCAAGTGGGGAGCATTACTATCGTACCGGTTTTTAGGCCAGGCATAACCGTTTGACCTTAATGAGATTAACCACCACAAGCATAAAATAGATTATGTCAAAGAGTTTCACACATTATCTATCCAATAATTGCATAAGATACAACAGGAAAACATTGTCTACCTTAATGATTGAATAGGGATGTTGGTTTTGGTTGGGTAATAATTGAATTGTTTTGGATATTGGCTCATTAGAAGATTGTTTGCTGAAATCTTCCAAATTATTGCGGGTTGTAAATTTCATCAAAATAATGAGAGCTATAGTTAATTAAAGATCTAATTAATATCTTCAATTTAATCAAATCAACTAAAATCAAAATTGAGTTTTTGACAAAATTGTAAATTCTTTTGTAGAATCAAATGGCAACAAACAATGACGACTTTTCTATGTGATCAGCACTTGAGTTGGACAAGTTAAATGGGACAAATCCCATGATTGGTTTAGGACGTTGAGAATCGTTCTCCCACAGGAGCACAATCCCTATGTATAGTAGACACCAGAGCCAGATGAACACCTTCCCAATGCACACAAGGCTGACAGGGTTGCTTACAAGAAGCACATTAAAGATGTCATTGATGTCAAGTGTCTGATGCTATGCTCCATGAATTATGAGTTGCAAAGGTAGAATGAGAACATGGATGTTATTGAGATGGTCACACATCATAATAACATGTTCCAAGATCAGGAAAGACAAGAGAGATTTGATGTCTCTAAGGTGTTGTTCGAATGTAACATTGCAGAAGGAGATCCAGTAGGTCTTCATGTACTCAAGATCATTGGGTATGTGGAGAACCTGTCTAGGTTGGGATTCCCCTTGGATAAAGAGTTGTTCATTGATGTGATTCTATAGTTTCTGCCAGAGTCATATAGTTAGTTTGTCATGAACTATAACATGGATGACTTTGACAAGCTATTGACAGAGTTACTAGACATGTTGAGAACGGTTGAGGCACAAATGAAGAAAGATAAGCCCAAGTTTGTGATGATGATCAGCAAGACAAAAGGAAAGTCTAAAGGAAAAGGTAAATCTAAGAAGATTTCTAAAGCTGGGAAGAAGCCCAATCTTCATATCTCAAGGCAAAGGGAGTAGTAAAGAAAAGAGGTGATTGTCACCACTATCACCAGTCTGGAAATTGGAAATAGAATTTCCCTCTCTTTCTATAGGAATCAAAGAACAAGAAGGAAGGGGTAGAGGCCTCTACTTGAGGTATAAACATTATATATAAATTTAATTGCTTCTTCATCTTGGTATATGATACTAGATGTATATCTGACATACATATACATGCAGGATCCTATAACAAGTAAAGCCTTTATGAAAGGACAAATATGGACTATGATGAAGCAAGAATTATGGCAACTTCAGTCTACACTTAAGGTTATCTTAGCCCATTGGGCATGTAATAGATTTAGATGAACTTCTATTTCATTATGTCAATAACAGAAACACTTTATTTTATGCATCTTGTATGACAAGGATGGTAAATAAATAAAGAGTTGTTAATGTTTCTATTTCAAAGATGTGATCTTGTATGGAAATGCCCAAATGTCTAGTGATATTTATTTGAAATAATATAAAGATGATTCTTTATAACATGAATACCAAATGATTATAATTGATAACTCAAACAATCTTTAACATTTTCATCTAGAGCACATATATGAGAAATGCATTTCTAGAATCCATATTGATGTTTATCTAGACTCTTTTGGTTATTGAACCAACAAGGGACATGCATGTATTACTTATGAACAAAATGACAAACCATCTCTCACTAAGTGTAGTGGAGAGAGTAAACATTCTATTATTCCTTATACATGTTGATGTATGAATATCTTATAGAATAAATGATAAAGGTAGTTGTTGATACTTCAATATATTAATTGATGTTCTCAGTTGATACAGAGTTTGTATTTGGAAAAATACAAACATGAATCTCTTGAAGTTTTCAAAGAGATTATAAATGAAGTATAACTTTGATAAAAGTATTAAGAAGCCTTAATGTGATCAAATGTTGAAATACTTTACGTCAAGAGTTTAAGGATCTTCTGGATAGACCGTGACAGTGTATCACAAGTCAAATCCACCTAAAACATGATGATATCAGAAAGAAGGAATTACACCATGATGGATCATGTCATTTAATCTAATCTTCTAATCTCCTCATGAATATATACCTTACAATAAAATAGTGTACCATCTAAAATGGTTTACAAGACATCTTATGTGATATGATATGGAAATGTCCTGATATATCTAAAACTTACATAAAGAAAGTAGTTTATGGAAAAGTTTTATCCACAAACCATGATTGTTGAATACTACCTTTAATCTTGATATGACAACAAAGTGTTTGTTGCTAAGATAACTGAGTTCCAAAAGAATCAGTGGGAGTAAAAGTAGAACTTGAAAAGTTCAAGATCAACAAGGATGTACAATGGGAATAATTGGGAATCACAAATTGTTGTGGAATCTCAAGTTCCTTATGTAACACAGTACCTCATAGTTCTAGTAGAAAACATCTGATATTGAAAGATTTTGAATCCAATAACTCATATGGGTTGTTTATAAGATGGTGAGCCAAGAAATAAACTAGAAGCTATTGAGAACCATAATCTGAGAAATTGCTTAAGGCCATTATGGAGTCCATGTAAAATAACAAGGTATGACCTTGCTAGTACCACCTCAAGGGGTAAAACCCAAAGGGTGTAGTAGAGTTTTGTTGTAAAAACCTACATGGATAACCTAAAAGGACAAATTGGTTGCAAAGATTTTCAAATCAATTCAAATTGTTGAACATGAAGAAATCCCTTCACCAGTAGACATGCTTATTGTTGAAGCTAGTATAGACTATGAGATATTGCATATGAAGCTTAAAAAAACTGCATTGTTTAAAAGGAATACATGAAAGGATGTGTATGTGACACGACCTAAAGGTTTAACAACTTCATAAATACAAATAAAGTCAATAAGCTGCAATGTTCAATCTTGAGATTCAAATAAGCATCTTAGAAATGAGATATTTTGACTCAAGAAGATAGTCAAAGATTTTGACTTGAATCTAGACAAAAGATGAAATTTGTGATTACAAAAGATTTAGTGGGAGCATATGTGAATATTCCACATATTGATGGGGAATAACATCGCAGTATTGTTATTATTGAGACTTGGCATGAATATACCTTCAACGATAAGGATTAGGTGAAACATCCTATGTGATAGGCAATGAGATCTATAATGATAGTTCTTGAAAGTTTCATAACCTAATATGAGCACATATAATAGTAGGATGTTGAAAGAGTTCAACATGAATGATTCAAAGAGAGAGAATCTATCCATTTTATACAGGATTAGTCTCTCATGAACCCTATGTTCCAATTCTTGTGAAGAATGGAAAGACATGAGTGAGATGCCATGTGCACCAACAATGGATCTATCATGCATGCTATACAAATGTATTCATCCCATAGTCTTGTATGTACTAGACATGACAAGATGATATTGCTTTCCAATGAGGGTCATTGGAATGTCATTAAAAGATATCCACTTGTACTTGAGAAGCACTAAAGGATTTGTTGGTAGATGATTGGCAATAAGGAAGAGTTGGGTGTAAAGGGTTACACCGATGTAAGATTCCAAAATAACAAAAGTGATCGCAATATAAAACATGTTTTACTTTAAAAAGAAAATGAGTTGTTTATTGGAAGGGTTCCAAACTAAAGACCATTTATACAATTCTCCCTTAGAAACTGAGTATCATGGTGTTATGAACACAAGAGTGGATACTATATGGATCTAGAATTTCATATAGAAGAACTTGAATATGTTCCAACTTTGATGACACAGTAGAGACATTGTGACAACAATGGAGCTACTGGTTAGGCAACGAATATTAGATACCATATTACCACAGTTCCGTCTCATACAAGAAATCATACATCAAAGAGATGAGGAACATGTAAGGTACTGATTAAACCAAAGTGTTGTTAACCCGCTGGATTAGCACTTAGGTAGAAGAAACATGATGGACATGTTTAGATCACTAAGAATGAGATTCGTGGGTGATTGGCTCTAAGTGCAAGTGGGATTTCATTGGTATGTAGGCCCAGACATCCAATCATATGATGATTATGATGGAATATTACATAAATGATCTGATTAATAATAGTAAAGGCAAGCTTCCAATTCATTTTGTTTCACTCAGTTATGAGATAATGATGAAACATAATGGATCTAAAGAATGACAATACTCGATGAAATATGTCTTCGAGTACATGACTTGAACAATGAGATCATACAGATGTTAAGAATAGGTACATTTTTATTATGTCCATAGTCAGTTGTTACTACGGACGGTAGATAGACACCAGTTACACTTAAGACTAGAGTGTGTGTTGGTTGATGATAGAATCTCATCAGTCATGAAATGTGATATCAAACCAAACACACATATACTTGTTAGAGAATAGTGTATCAGACATACCCACCTTGAGAGTGACACATGGAAACCATACTAGGTGGTCATAGTCATCTCTCCTAGTGAAGGTGGGAATCAAAGTCACTACACTCATCACATTTTGTTCGATATACTTTGACATCATCCAACTAACCCTGAATAAGGATTGCCATCATGGTGATGATTGGGTATCTATGACACATGGGGACTGATTGTGAGTGATGTAGATGGGATTTTTCCCTCCTACTAGAGTTTGATATCCTGACCACTTGATAAGCAAGACTGAGAAATGCATGCACATGCACATCTGAATCAATATATGATATTGAGGTCACATATATCTCAGACAGTTTGCTCTAGGTTCAAGGAACATGGATTGAACATTAAGAGGATGATGATTACAAGCCTCGAGTTCATTTTGGATATCAAAGACAAAGGAATTATACAATAACTGTAACACCTTACTTGGATTGTAGGTTGAAGTTGTTATCCAACTTTCCATTCACTTGGGTAGCACTGATGTGTGACTAGGTGCCACTCTTTGTTTGTGACGTCATATTCTAGTTATGGACATTCACTGCCAACGTGATACGGGGCCTATAGGGTCACACACATAGGATACACCTAGAAGAGGAGTTTAATCATGAATGATTATTGAATTGATTTTCAAAGTGTTTGGGATTTCAATTCAAAGAAAAAATCATTTGACTGGACTCTCAACCGACCGGTTCAAGCGATGCATTAATCGGTTGGAGTGGCAGGTTGATTAGAAATTTAATTGGTTGAGTTCTTCCTGAACTGGGGAGTGGACCGACTAGTTCACATAGTTAATCAATCGGCTCGGTTCACCAAGCGACCAGTTGGGGTCGTGATATGATCGGCTAGCAAGGATGAGACACCCAGTTCATGGAGAAATTTGATTGCATCAAGGATTAGTGATGACGTCATGTTGTGTACTAATTGGATTTGAATTGTCAATTCATATGTGATTGCTAAATGTGATGACATGGTAGGTTCATAGAGGGAACCGACCGACTAGCATGTGAACTGACTAGTTTGGTTTCCAATCGACCGATTTGGCACTAAAAGGTTGCAAAAATTCATGATCTTTTGGTCCCTTCCACTCCCACATAGATTGGGAACCCAGAACCTAACCCCTCCTTTAAATAGAGGGGTATCAGGGGATTCTCAGATATACAACTCAATTACATCTAACAATTGTTTTCCTCTCTTATTGTGGTAACCAAGAGAGAGTCCGAGCAAGTCCTACCCACTAAAGGGAGGGATAGCAAGGGATAGACAATTGTGGAAGAGCAAGTTGGTGACTAGTACACCAACAGGAGGGACAACTCCTTCATGTCTGTTCTATTAGAATGATAGGAGTTCTAGGTGGTTCGTGTAGACTTCTCTAGAGGAGAGGAGGTTTTTGTCTACCTCTAGGAGGATAATTTCATACTACAGTCCATGAAAGAGATGTTGCAGACATTGTCTAAGTCTGCTGTTTGTGGTGGAGACCAGGAGTTTTGACAGATGAATCCCAGTGCAACTAGGAGTGCACGATTATTATCTGAGTCTGTTGTTTGCGGTGGAGACCAAGAGTTGTGACTTGGTCCAGGATCAGGTATGAACTTGTAAAACCATCATTCCCATTACATAATCATTGACACGATCTTGTTGTTATGGGGAATGCGGATAGAATTGTTTTTTTTACACTGCCTACTATGTGCCCATATTTCCGTACATTTACGATAGAGGGTTAGGGCCAACAAGGATTTCATGGAAGATTACACCACTCGAATACTATGTATGAAATAAGCTATAGTGGGATATATTTGCAAAGGTACAATATGCCTCTCCTCATAGAGGATGGAAAAACATTAACTAAGAGATATTCTGACAATATGAAACTAATGAAAAAACATGATGCAACTATTTATAACAAATAACACAACAATAAGTTCAGATATTAACACTAACGATGACCCAACAATTATTATTGAAAGATGATGCAACACTTGGGAAGGTTGTGCGCCTCTTTCAGAGTAGAGGAAGCAAAAAGTGGAATACATAAAAAAACAAACATTTCTTGAAGGAGAAGAATAAGTTCTTTTTGGAGAAGAGTAGTCTGATTTTGGGTTGAAGTAGTCAGTTGTGCAAGACCTTGTTCTATGGTGATTTGGTTAGCCCAAGTTAGGGTTGCATGCTTGGTCAGAAATGATGCAGCATGGTTGTTCTAGCTATAGTCGTGATGTCTAGGAGAAGAACCACATCCACGACCAACTGCACTCGAGGGGAAACTATGACTACGACTATGACATCAACAAGGTTGTACTAGAAGAGTAATGATTTTTGCTTGAGAGTAGACACATTATTCACAAGATGCTGAAAGTGATCTGGATTTCTATACACATGTAGGAGTGGGCCACTCCCAAGTATTTGATCAAAATCCGTAGAGGCACAATCAAGAAGATTTTTAGAAATTGTAGGGTGAAGTTCTTGATGTTGTTTCTTTATTCTGTAAATATAAGAAGTGAGAGGATGATGCATATATAGATAATTAGACATGTTCTTAAATAGGAATAGTGGTCCTTGATGTTAGTACCATGAATGAGCATAAGTTTAAATAGATTCATAATATATGTCATATACCATCTTAGGATTATATTTGTGGGCATATACTAAGGCATGATATTCCTACATGTCTTTGATGGTATTAAGGTGAAGTAGAGGAGCAGTAATAAGCAACTCCAAGATATTAATAATCCATCTAATAATAAGTGAGTCATTCTAGAGCCAAGAAGAATAATCAACCTTCACTTTGTAATCAACATCAAAAGTAGGGTAACTGGTGAGTAGTTAATCAGGAGAGTGACTTTCTCCTAAGATATAATATACATTTCCATGGAGAAATGCCATAGATGGTGGTTTTTACCATCCAGCCAGACAATGGTCACTAATGCCAATGATCTAGGGTGATGTTATCTTAGAAGCTAAGGCAGAAGATATTCAATAGAAAATGGATAACAACAACCAGTATTAGTCAAGAGACGTATGTCCATGCAAGTAGTAGAAGAGACATCAATAGGAGATTGAAATTCAGATCATACACCCTAAATATCTAACATCATCAAGGAATTTGTATAGTACCATGGTCCTGACAAGAGAAGGGGTACATCGAGCTGCACCCTACCCCATGCCCTTGGAAAGGGGCCTTGGACACACCCCTTGTTGGGGGGTCAGTGACCTAGAGGGAGTGGATTTGAGGAGCTACCACCCTCCCTTATACTATGTAAAAGGCTAGGAAAGGGAAATAAGAGACCAACAATAACAAAAGCATAATAAAAAGTAGGGGAATTAAGATGGGGGTTGAGGAAGGAAGGAGGGGTAAGAAGGGGGTGTCACAGGGTGGAGAAGGAGGGGGTAAAGCCCTAGCGACCAACCAACCCTTCATCTAGGGGTGTTGATGCCCTAAAGGGGATAATAGCTACAAGTCATACTAGAGTGATCACCCAAAAAATGAACAAGAGAAAAAAATGTAGAAAGAGAAAGGGTAGAGGATCACAACTTACCATGTGAAGAGAGAGAAGGACATAGCTTGATGAATGATATGTTTAAATGCTTATATAGTAGTTCATGATCACACCTACTTTGGTATGAGACTAACCATAGACTAAATATGTAACAACTTAACACATAATAAACCAACAATATCTTTAACATATGACATATCAACTATTACAATGTCGTATTATTTTGGTTGCCTAAAAAATGTGAAGGGCGAAGAAAAATAGAGAGAGTGGGGAGGGATCATGAGTTACCATGTGATTAGAGAGAATGTTATTGCTTGATGATAATTGATATAAATGCAAGCTTATAGTGGAGTTTGTGATAACGTCTACTCCTAGTCACTTGGTATGGGATTGAGCATAGGCTAAATACATAATGAACTGAACACATAATAAACCAAGAATATCTTGTATCATCAACATTTGTGATGCTTTAACAAAGCATTTATTATTGTGATATAGAAAAACTAACAAGAAAATTTTGAATTTTAATTTCATAAGTTAAACGAGTTTACAATTCTTTTCAATTGTGTTGTGTCGTGTTATTCAATGTGTATACCTAGTCAGTGTGCAAATGTAAACATTGTTTGATATTGGAGATTAACAATCAAAAGTTATAATGGAATATTTATATGAAATCTTGAATAGAAAATTTGGAGGAACTAGTTAATTTCACAATTACATCTCAGTAGGTGACCCTTAATCCTATTAATTTGGCATCCAATTTCATTTTTTAATTTTGTTCCTTTGAAGTGAACATTTTTTTCAAGAGTGGACGTGAGATAAAATTGGTTATACACCTATTTTGCATGCACAATAAAACTTGATCTAAGCAGTATATCACTTTGTTGATGTTGTTGACAATAATGACAGCGATAAAGAAGATGATGATGACTATAATAGTACCTCTTAGGTGCTTATCTAAGCTTCCTTCTGACATGTACTCATAAATAAGAGCTAAGTGATCTTCATCACTACAATAGCCTATTAGCGGTACCAAGTTTTTATGGTGAATCTTCGACAACAATTGAGCCTACAATTGCATAATGTAATTCTTTAGTATCTGATACTCCAAATATAATATAAGTAAACTATATCAAAAGTAAATGCAGTAATTATATTGAATTACAATTATTTAACAAGCAACTTTGTGTTATGTGGTCATTATTCTATGGTTTAACTTTAACACTTGCCTCAGTTTGGAATTCCTTAGGCCCTTGGGATGACATATGAGAGAGCATTTTGACAGCCACCTCAACTCCATTTTCCAATTTTCCATAGTAAACAATGCCAAATCCACCCTTTCCAATAGGTGTAGCAAAGTTATTTGTCAGCATGATTAATTCAGGATAGGTGAATTGTTTGCTTTCATGAAAGGACGACAACCATAAGGAGTTGCCTCTTGGTTTCTCTCTATGTGAATCACTACCTCTCCTAGTTCCTATATTTGTAGAAGTAAAATTATTTAGATTCAATATCAAATTGGGGTGATAACTACTAAAGCAATATGTTGGTAAGATATATGCTTCAAAACATAATCTATGCCTGGATCCCTTCTGCTTCTTTTCATCAATGTGCAAACAATAATCGAGACCACAAATAATGTCACAGCAGTTCCTATCAATGTAGTAATCATGATTATGACTTTCTTGTTGCGCTTTTTTGTCGACTTCAAATTACTTGACAGGTTTGGATTATCCTCAATACTAAGATTAAAAAAAACAAGGATCTAAGTTAGAAGTGATAAATTGTAAGATTCCAATAATGGCCTATGGAAACTGCCTTAGAAGAAGCAAGTGTAACTTTGAAACCTTAGTACTAATGATCCATCTTTCTTCCTACTAAGAAGGGCCTCTGGTACTGAACCACTTAGATTGTTTCCTGACAAATTTCTGCATAAAAATCTTACAGATTTACTACTTTTCACTAGACATGTGATAGCATGAGATAAACTGTGCTTACAAGTATCTAAGGCTTGCTAAATTTGCAAGGAAATCAGGGATTGCACCAGTCAAAGAGTTCTTAGATAAATCCCTGAGAAAAAAATCACACATAAATAAACTTCAACCATTTATAGAGTTAAGAGAAAAGGACTACATCTACTACTCAGACCAGAAGCAAAACATATATCAATCTTTGTTGAATCCTTTTAGCAAAAAAAATAAATTACAAGGTACTTGATTTGGTCAAAATTTTCCTATAACTAAGCCTACTGTCAACTAGAAGATGAGTAGGAATCCACTTACAGGCTCTGAAGATGAGTGAGGTTGGAAAGACAAAGAGGTACTTCACCTGTGAGTCCAATATTGGAGAGATTCCTAGACGACAATGAATAATTATGTAGCATAATGTTTTCATACATAGAAAAACATTGAAATGTATTGTTTATTCACTCACAAGGATATAATTCTGGGGACTTCAGAGTTGTATGTACAGGTGAGACCCTGCCACATGATATGTTTTGGACCACAAGGATCACCTGTCCATCCCATTTGTAGCTTGTATTTTTCTTTGAGGGTCTTAAGAGAATAAACTAATGGCCAAACAACAAAACAATGATAGTTAATACATGACACATCAATAATGCAAGTACAATGAGAAAAAAAATTCCATGACCACCAAATTTTAGTAAGGGTATACCCAACATTCACGATATTGCTAAAAAGAGGCTATAAATTGGCACAACAAAAATAGTAAAAATGAAAATATTGATGCATACCGTCATCATGGTCAGTCTCGTTTTCTAAATTGTATATCACATGATAGACTTCCATGGCATTGAGTATTGGAGGAAGTGTTGATGCACTTTTTTTATTAAACACAAAGTCTAATTTAGTATACTCCTTCGGGGCTGAAGAGATGCTATTTGTCTTCAAGTAGGTCGGTTGGACTCCTTCTGACCAGATTTGATCATTTAATGTAATATCAAATGTTCTAGATTCGCTTGAGTTGAGATTCTTCAGTTCAGCAAAATGCATAAAGATTTGATACACATTTGATGGCGTCCTTAGAAGCTGTGTCGTATTCCAAGATACGTATAGCTTTTCCCCTTTGGCCACTGTGTAGGCTGTGCTCATAACCGACGAAGGCGTTCCATAGCCACTTGATGGGGTGACAGGTTGACTGGTATTGAGCGGTAACCAGCCTGAAGTCTCAGCGGTACTCCAAAACCGATCATATGGATCATCAGGGTACCTGTAGTTGTTATCATACATGTTAAGTAAACAATGCACATGCTGCGGCCAATTAATTCTGTCGTAACCTCGAAAAAAGTTATTCAGACTTGACAACTAGTATGCATGTATTGACATGATGGTAAGAAGTTGCAATGCTCATGCCATCACATTTTTAGTCTGTACCGTAACATTCGAGATGACTACACCCATTCATATATAGATTTTGAACAAAAGACAATCACCACCTACCATGCAATATTAAACCATTACTCAATTTGGGAACAACGTTTCCACCAATGAACAATGATTCCTAATGAGACATTATTGTTGCTATGTGCAATATCAAGAACAGTATTAGTACCAGTTACCTGTACTCTTTATTTGAACCAGCGTCGAATAGATAGAATTTTACCAAGGACTGAGAAGGACTAACTTCCTTGTACAAAGTGTCTGGAAGAGGCCTAAGATCAAGACCTGATATGAAAGGTGTACTTGATCCTGTCTTCACTAAGCAAACTGACAACACATCAGATGAGGCCATAGCCAATATGGTATAAACACGGAAATCAACCGTATTTACTTTGACAGTATACCACCGGTGAATGCCTAGATATAGATCAAACTGTGGCAGCTCATTCCGACCATCATAGTTCCCGTATAAAAAGTAAGCTCTCACCAAATACTTCCTTCCTTGGTTTACAGGTAAGGAATAACAGTTTTTATTTCCTTCAGGGAAACTTCTGAGATCACGATAAATATCGATATTTATATATGATTGTAGATAAGCATCTGCAATCTTGTGAATTTCACCAGTTTCTACGAATGAGAAATCAGACATATAGGAGAATTTGGTCGCAGAATATGTTTCCTTGTACCCGTCACGTTTTCCGCAGTCGATACTAAGTGAGTCTGCCAAGACATTATACAATCAGTATGGCAAAAAAATTACAGTCTTGCACTTTATAAATTGTAAACTTTGATTCAAAGACATCAATATGCACTGGAAGACTATATAAGCTTTTCTTTTCAAATAAAAGGCCATCTTCTTCCTAGAAGAAAATAATTGCCATGTTTCCGAGAAAGCCCGTTAATAGGTTCAACTACTTCCTTAAAAGATGATGCTTATAGATTCAACTACTTCCTACTAAACATATGGATGCAAATTGTGAGGAGCAGGTAGGGCTTTCTTAGTAGGGTATCACTCGAGTTGGCTTGCCTATCTGAAGTTTAGCTAGGCTTCCTGCTTCTGCTCGTAGTAAAAAAGTTCCATTTCTTGGACTTGTTTTAGCTGATACATGCCTGCATTCGGTTATCCCTCAAACCAGTTTTCATTGAAACCACCATTGCTTGAAAACCTGACAGGTTTGAGTTGATTACCCAATCTTTTGAATGGAAGTCCCAATTGACTGTTTACATTTGATAGCACACACGAGAAATGTTATTCACTATACATTGATTATTTTTTGTTATTTTAGGATGTTGATTATTTTTTGTTATTTTAGGATGAAACTAAAATGTATGTGTCGTGTATATTTACGTATACATGAAAACACAGGGAAAGAGAGCAAAGATACGTTGCTAGTATGAGTTGCACTTTTCAGGATGCATATTTACGTATACATGAAAACACAGGGAAAGAGAGCAAAGATACGTTGCTAGTATGAGTTGCACTTTTCAGGATGCATGTGTACATTCTGTGTCGACAGATGTATTATATTGACTATAATAGTAAGGAAAAAATTTGCAAACAAACTCCAAATTAATTTCGTATTGTTAAATTGCTAACCATTGAATATCTTTATTGCTGTTTGTTACATAGCACGGGAGCGGGAGGGCCTGTGCCAACGCCCGGTGGTCATTTTCAACTCTAACTGAGTGTGGCATGTTCAGTCAAGTAATTGGCGAATGAAGCATGTGTCCTACCCGTTTGTCAATTTTAATCATCGCTATATACAGATCTTTTACCATCGCTTTCACACGGCAGTTAGTGTCCATGGTTCTCCGAATCAATTGTGTATGACAAAACTAATTAATCACAGACTTTTGAGGTGCATTTCATTTTAATGAAACCACAAACATAAACTTTTGATGTTATACCTGACAAACATTTGGGTCATAATTACCAAACATAAACTTTTTATTTTATACCTCACAAACATTTGGATCATAATTACCAAACACAATCACTGAATGAAGGGGAAGGGAAGGGAGGGGACACTTATTTTAGTCTATTTGGTTAGTATGGAGAGGGGAAGGGGAGACAGTATAAAAATGTCATTTTTGTAACAAGTCATATTATTTCAAAAGGATACATATGTTGGATCTGAGAATGGGTGATTGGATGCTCTAGAGGGGGGTAAATAGAGTTGAATGTACTTAAACAAAATTCATTAGACCTTCAAGTTATATCACAAGATAAAGTTGTTAAATAAGAAATTTGAGTGCAACTAAAACATACATAGCAAGGGAGAGAGAGAATTGAGCAAGCACCAAGTGACAAGCTATGTAGAGTGGTTCCACACTCCAAACTAGGAGTATGTCAATCCACTACCTAGAGAGGTCAACCTCTAGGACTTCTAAGTGTGTCTTCCTCTATATATTTACTTATAAGAGTTACAACACATAACACACTAAAGGACTTACCTATCCAATACAAAGAGTCTTCAACCTTACCAAGGAATTGCCTACTTTACAACGAGTCTTCGGCCTTCTCCAAGGACTAACATACTCTTACACAAGTCTTCAACCTTCAAGGAATTACTCACTTTTCTTGGATCTTCAGCCTTTGACTTCACATTCACTCAGAGAAGCTTTCACCAATGACTTATCCACTTGAGCAAGGAGTCTTCTGCCTTCATCAAGGGTTTACCCACTTTTACTCCAAGTCTTTGGCATTGATCTTCACCAAGGGACTCCTTCCCTTATTCTTCTTCACCTCTCTTAACTAAGAGAGAGAACCTTCATCTTCATGGTTGAAACTAGAGATAGGGAGGTGGTGGAAGTAAGAGCCTCACAAAATATATATGTAGGACTAGCTCTCTTACAAATATCCTACTCACTCTAATAGATGTAGCAAGTGATTAAGCTTAGAGAGATAGGAGGTTGTAGGATCACTCAACTATAGAATAGGTACATTCATAGTGCTTGGCTAACCAAGGGATGAAAACCAAGGGGTCTTATATATAGATGAGGATGCCTAGAAGTCTTCGAGAACACTTAAGGATGAATACTGGTTGTTTTGTGACTTGCAACGGATATATTTTTTATTGTTGCAACTCCACGATGGCTAGAAGCATTTTTCTATACTTTTCTGTACAGTGTTATCGTTTAAGTTTCTATAAAGATAACTCGACCGATCCCACTAAGAGACAAAACTAATTTAGGCCATTAGTCGAGTTTGTCCTGGGGTAACTTGATCGATATCCACTTAAATTAGTTTTGGTCTATAAAGGAATCGGTCGAGTTCTATGAAATGAAAACTCGATCAATCAAAAGTCATTTTCAAGATCCAGTCAGAATCGGTCGAGTTTGCAACTCGACCGATGAACAAACTCGACCGATGAATAGCCTGATGTGAATTTTAGAAAATAGCTTTTGAGTATTTAAATGTTCGATCTAAGTGCTCCTGATTTTTCTAAGCTTAATTACAAGTCATACAATCATTATAAGTGATTTGCAACATGATTCTAATGGATTTATATCATATTCTAAAAATGTACACTTGTATTGACTTTAACTTGTCTTTTCTCCATGTTGAGATGCACAAGATAGGGCATTTGGAGTGTGTCTATACCTAATCTGAAATCACTCATGTAGAAGCATTAGATATAAAGAATTGGAATAGTTTAGTCATCATTAAAATAAGGGTTTAGTTAATTTATACATTGAGTCAACATTGGCTAAATTGACATTGAGTCAACAACATACACCACATACATATTAGTATATAAAAAATCAAGATAAACTAAACTCGCATATCTCGTGATCAAAATAAAACTATCATATAATTATTTTATTAATGAAGAAGATACATTTTTTATGTCTGACATGATGTAAAATATTGTTGATGTAAATAGGGAGTATCACTTCTCTTTTTATAGCCATTATGGGTATATGTATATTTTCCCCATATTTATAACTTTCTCTCCATTTATTTAAGCTCCCTCCATAACTTGAGAGTTTCCTCCATTTTTCTCGACAATTCACTCCCTTTTTCTATTTTTCCTTATGTTATTATGTTAAAAAAATATTTATTTCAAAATTTTCGTATTCTCTACCAACATTTTTTTAGACATTCTAAGATTTTTTTTTAAATTGTGCACCACATTTATTTTAGTTTCCTTTCATTTTTAATTTTTCCCTTCATTTTTCCTCCTACTTCCTCCCAACATTTTGTATTCCCTTCAAGTGAGGTGAGAGACTACATACTCTTTTTTCCCATTTATTGTGAGCTATACAAGTATTTCCCCCCATATTATTTATATTTTCCCTCCACATTTTATATTTTCCTCCAAGCTTAAAAATAAATTATTTTCCTTCTTTTTCCTTCCCCTTGTTTCCACTCCGATTTGGTTGGGAGAAAAGTGGTTGGAAATACGCTTGATTCTTTCCCCTCCATTCCCTTCCCTTCCCCTTCAGCATGTGCAACCAAACAGCTTAAACTATTTCCCCTCCATTCCCTTCCCTTTCCCTTCAGCATGTGCAACCAAATAGCTTAAATTATTTCTCCTCCCTTTCCCTCCCCTCCATTCATCGCATACCAAATAGGACGTTAGGCTATTCATAGAATGTCCCAAACGGAAGGTAAGTGAAGGAGGGCGAACGGTGCAGATGTAAAATGATAAGAATAGAAAGGAGATGATGTTACTATATATGTGTATGTTTAGCATGAGTGCAAGGGATGTAAATGCTTGAAAGGGATAGAATTGCTTACAGAAGGAAAAGTTTTTATTTTTATTTCCTTAAAACAGAAAGTTTATATCTAAGAAACACTTCATCACCTCATCCCATCTTTAATAATCCAATTTACCGGGGAGAGAAGGGGGTTGTAAGTATATCATTCCCCTCTAGTCGCTTTCCTTCCCCTCCTTTTTTATTATTTTGTCCAGTCAAACTCAATGCATCTTTTCTTTTTCTCAGTCTCTCCTTTACCCAGGTACCAAACCAATTTTTAAGTAAAAAAGAAAAATCTATAAGACATCCTATTGTCTACAAAATTTAGAATAACAAGTGGTGTCATTAGGTAAAAATTATAATCTTACGAATGGAAATTTTCAAGAGAAAACTATCTTTTGCATGTAGAAACTATATGTTTGGGTTGTAGTTTTGTATGGTTCCCCTCTTAACAAAAATTGTTGACTTTGTCATTGGGGTGGTTATTATTTTTACACAACTGTTGTTATTCTTTTCCTTCACAAATTATTTAGACCAAATCAATTTATTTGCCATTTCTCTCCAGCATCATACCGGGTCAAACGGGGTTTTAATAGGCTCAAACCCTATCCCTCATTGTGCAATGGGCCACTAGCTGAGTCTAGGTCCTAACAATGTTTTAAAATATAGTCCTCATTTGGATTGTCAAACACATATGGATTTTGGGTTAGCGGCTAACTTAGATAACAACGAAAGGTGACCAAACAAACATAGTCACAATTTTTCTTAATAAGCTAGCCATATAAAAAATATTTAAAAAGTTTCAAGAAAAATTTATTTTATATATACTATTAAATATCTATATAATAATGGTTGCATACACATGTACATAGAATAATTTGGGGATTCAGTGTTCATGCCTAGGTTTACCTCATCTTGGGCCCAATTTATATGGAAAATATGGGCCTATATTTCTAGTATGACTCATCCATATAAGCTATGAAAATAAAAAATGAGTTATTGTAGTTGGGTTGACTCACAACCTAGTCTAGCTAGATGTTCATCCTGAAGGAGCATAGTGCGTATAAAGCAACAAAAGTGTATCTTACAAAATAACCATGCTATCTGTCACTACAAATCCAACTTTGATGAAGGCGTAAAACACATGATTAATAGATTGTCCATCAAATCTATGGTACTAATCATAGGTTACTATTAGTTGGAGTTTCAATGAACAAACCTGTCATGATGTAAAAAGAAAGTCATTTCAATGGCATGTGTGAAAACGATAGCTGACAGAAAAAGTATATGCAAACTACAAGGTAAAAAGGAAGCAGCCAAGAAATTTGTGGTCGATATTGTGTTGATCCAATAATTCAGGCTTTCCAAAGGTTGGTATCGTGTTCTCTAGTAGTTTGGGCGCCCACTACCCATTGACGGAAAAATGTTCAAATAAAATTTTTAAAAAGCCTTGTATTTTAACCAATGGTCAGATATAGCTCCAATACTTGCATTGTAATCTAAGATAGTTTGTTTGAATGATATTTAGTATTGTGTGGTTCAAGTGGTATATAACTGAATTTAATGTTCCCATCTTGATTTGTCTCAATATCATGGAAACTATATGAAGCTCCACATAATCCTCGCCAGTTTTGACATGAGTGTGTCTCTAGTTGTAAGGATGTCATGCAACCACATATGGTACCTCTGATTCATGCTACACACTACCTTGACAACTTAAAATTTATTGTGGTGGATAGTAATATGTTGTATGAACACCATTATATGATCGCCTAATTAAAGTGTAGTGTTAAGTTTACTATAATAATGACCATTTGCATGTAGTTATAATATGATCCTCTCATGTGATGTTGAATAAATAGTAGTCATATATTCATGATTACATATATAATATGTGTAAGAAAACACATAAAAAATCAAATGGTTTGAATTACATCCAACTGAGATAAAATAGTACTTTGGTCTTCTTATTTTCCAAAATATACATTTTATTTGAGCTTGACCCGTATAAACAAATTCCAATTGAAATGTGGTGCAATATTAAATACACATAAACAAGTAGAAGGTTGCATGAAGGGGGCTAAATATATTTCATATCTTTTAAAAAGTTAACTAAAAATAGTGTTGCATTTAGTGCCTATTGGGTAGCATGTAAAATAAAAAATAACATTGATGTGTTATGATTTAATGCACTTTAATGTTCATCTGCATGTAAATACATTCTTTGATATTAACACATAAGTTGCACTAATTTTGGTAGAGAAAGGTTGAGTTCAGACCAAACATGAGGCAGGTTGATGTAGAAAGGTGAGCCAACACTTCTAAATATATCGTAATTGGTTTCTAATTTAATAGATATTATAGTTAATCAAATAGGTGTAAAAACAACTACTTCTTCTAGATGTGTCAAATCAAGCCCACTACGCCGTATGTAATATAAAACCACTATTTAAAAACTTGTGATTCTTAATTTGTACTCCACCTTGACATTACTTACCAAACCAACCGTTCCTAGTTTGACATTGGTTATTTTAATTGTAGTTGTTGGGTGATGCATAATGTTGTTGTTTGTTATACACCTATTGAGGCTTCAACCAAAATGCTTGGTGCATCCTATATCTTCATGGTATCTTCTTGAAAGTATTTTGTATTCCATTTTTCTAATTTTGATGTTACATGTTTCCAAAATTAATGTGAACAATGCCTTTGCGTTTGCTTTATGAAAATGAATATATAAATCCAAGAAACGTATATATTTATGTTTCCCAAGTATATTTAAGATCTCATATTTTTTTAATAATATCAAGTTCTTCTTTCATGTTTGATTGTTAAACTTATTCATAATATCAACTTTTCCAATTGTATATGTTGATGTGTATGATGTTAATATCCATATCATGTACAGATTTGGAGATCATATTGCTATGTAGTATTACCTATACATTAGGGAAAATATGTTAAAAAATTGTGGATCAGAATAACATCTGGATTTTTTTTGTTAAAATATAACATGATGCCACATGTCAGAATGATTTTTTCTGGTTAGATAAAGGTTATAGTACTAACAAAGTGGTTTTAATATTCAAAAATTTATATAAGATGCCAAGAAAAGTAAATGAACCTAGATTACTATGAGTGTATATATTGCAATCAAGGTTATACTAGAGTTTCTACTGTCAAAATAAGGCCAACTACATATTGGGACATTACTACTAAGCTAAAAGCATGGGTATTGATAAGAGAAAATTGTCATGTTAAACATATGTGTCATCAAGTTTATATTGTCAAGTGGATTGTGATTGTGTTCAATGAAATCCAAAAGCATATGTTGTCTACTCAACAAACTTTGTCAATATTTCAAACCTGTAGTCCTAAAGTTAAGTTTACCCATGGAAATTTTCAAGCAAACATTTGAAGTTCTACACTGTTAATTGTACTTGAATTAAAAGAATGCAAGAAATTATGATAGTTGATTCATGAAATGTGATCTTAAAGATTACAAAGGATAAAAGAGTTGAAATGAAGGAGAGAGATTCAAATCTATTATTTGACAACGAAGAACATGATATATTTTTTATATAATACAATGTTGACAAGGAGAATTAGTTGACTCTTATATTTTGAAATAATTTGTATTTTAAGAAAAAATTCGGATAGATTTGAAGATTTTATGTTATGTGACGTAATATATGAGTATAATAATGACAATCATTTTCCATCTTAAATCTTGGTTGTGGATTGTTTTGACATGAGACGAGTTTCTTCTTCACATTGCTATTTGATAAGTGTAGAGAGACAATGTGTGCAATGTGTCAAATGTTATTTTCATATATCAAGATCTCCCATTGACAATTGATGGTATATTTATTTTTCCACTCATGATAACTATTCATTCGGCATATCCTTAAGAACTTTTATGAAAGGTTAACAATTAGTGTCATTTTTGTGATACAATGGAATTTTAAAAAAAAATGTAAGAATATCATTCAAGACTCCAAAAGTCTCCACACTCACAAACACCTTTGATGAGTACAATTAATACTGCAAAGCAATCCAATGTCAATTATAAGTATGTAAAGGAGAGATGATGCCACTGGTATATGCAAAGTGATAGAGGACAGACAAGTTTTGGAGGTTTGAGATGTATTACATGAGGGAAAGGTGGTCATGTGGAGTGAAGTGGCACTGGCAACTAATGGAGGTAGAGTTTTTGGTAGAAGGAGTGACATGAGTGATGACTGGAGAGAGATCATAGGAGTGAGAGGAGGGGAGAAGAAAGTGCATAGATGCCTTACTTTTGGGAAGTGAGGAGGCAAATAATGGAAGAGAAGAAAAGGTTGAGGAGGAAAGTAAAGGGGGAGCAGATGAAAGTGAGGAGGAAAGTAATAGAGGAGAGAGGAGAAGTAATAGGGGGAGAAGAGAGAAGTAATGGATGGGAAGAGGAGGTAACTTATTGTGAAGGAGGAGGGAAGTAATATGGAGAGAGGAGGGGAAGAAATAAGGGAAGCAGTGGAGGGGAGAGATGCAAAGTGCGAAGGGAAGTTATGATGGATAAAATTATAATAAGGAGAAAAATAATGGGAGATGAGTAGCAAAGTAGGAGAAAACTGTTGGTTTTTTGCACTCATATTTGATGATGCAAATATTTCCCAAATTATGTGACTAACATGTGATTTTAAGTATTTCATATGATCAAGGAACTAAGTAAAAATCCAACTACAAAGACCTTATAAATGTATATTATTGGATACTTGCAAATCAAGTTGTACCATGTATTTATGTATTTGTTTGAACACGTGTTTTTTTGTACAACTTGATAAACATGATGTAAGGATAACTGATGTTCCTCGAAAACCTACCCAAAACCATATCCTACACTCAAATGAAGACTTTAGGGTTGATAAGTTTCATATGAGTCATTAAAATGACCTCAGATAAGTTTTAAATCTTTGTACAAAGTCCTTATTGGTCAACAAAGTTGTCGACCAAGACACTCTCTATAAGACCCGTGACCTAGCTTAGTGCTTGACTATGCTTGGTTTGTTTGATAAGATGCTTAAAATATTAATCTCATCTTGTGAGATGCCTTAATAACATGTGACATGCTTATTTTTTCAGTTTGGTTGATGTTTTAGCTAGGTTTGCTATATATTTACTTGTTTGAACCTAGTTGCAATTTACCCAAGTTGAGGGGTTATCTTGAAATTTGTCACATGTAGAGAGTACCTTCGATACCTTTTCATCATGAGAGATAAAGTGGTGCCTTGGGGTGCCTTCTTATGCTTTGGTTTGAGGAGGAGAGCGAAGGTGACATGTTGAGTGTTGTTTCTAGGGTTTGCTTGATGCCCTAGCTTTGTGTTGACTTTTGTGTTGACCGCTTGATGTTCTTTCTTTTCCTTCGACCAAACTTGGTTTTCCTTTATGATTCTCTATGGTCGATTTAGTTTTTGAGAGTGTGATGGAGTCCATTCGGTCACATGGACTCTTTCCCTCTCTTTTGGTCGCTTGACCTAGGGTTTGGTCGCTTAAAGTTGGTCACTTAGTTTCTCAGCGATCATGTACCTTTTTGATCGTGGTCCTCTTTGACCAATGGTCATATAGGACCACATGAGATCATTGGGTTCATGAATGATCTTGCATGCATGGTTTTAGTGGTTCCATGTTGGTTCTTAGGTGGACATGTGGCACCTATGTGAATGACACCTCAACCCTTCCATCTCTCTCATGCTCCTAAGTATATAACCTCTCTCCTATACATGAAAGTATCCCTTTTATCCTTCCTAACTTCTCCCTTACATCTTTTTCTCAGCCTTTGTGTGCTTGGTGGTGTGAAGGAGATCATCCTTGGTGCTTAGTGGTTGAGATCTCTTGCATGTGGTGATCCAAGCTTCCAGATGCTCTTCCTTGGTGATCATTAGTGGTACCTTGATCTTTGATAAGTGTTTTCACCTCTTGATCTCATTTTCTTTAGAACCTTGTCTCTTTTTCTCGTCTTTTGGCCAAATGCATTGTTTCTGTGGTGGTACTTGTCTTGGTATGGAGGTACTCCTACCTCTTGAGCCGAATCCTTGGTATTAACAAGGTATTTCTCAAGTTGACTGGAGAAGCTCCTCTCCCTTTCCCCTCTTTTATTCTTTTTGTCCTTGAGGTTTTAGGTTTTATTTCTTGCCCTTTAATCTAGTTTTTCTCTTCTCTTTTGAGGTGGTGATTATCTTGGTCATGGAGGAGAAAAAAATCTAGGATTTCTTCTTGCTTTGGATCTACTTTGCTTGGAGGAAGTTGCATCATCATCTAAGGTGGGTTATATAACTTTCTTCCTTCTCTATTTTTAGCACTTTAATCCTAAATGCAACTCATTCTAAAATGCAATATCTTGTTGTTGATGATATTATCTTGAATAGGGTTAAGTTTCTAAGATGATCCTGCATGTACTTGCTTCCTTATATAAACCCTAATTCATTTGGCCAAACTTTGATGGAAGGTGATGATGATAGTTTTGCATGCAACTCAACCTTGGTTTGTTATCTTGGTTTTTGGTTCAGTTAACTTGTATGAGGTGGAGTTTTGGATCTGATTTCATGTTCTTGATCCTAAGTTTTCATTTATCGTATCATGGTTATGATGTTGGTGACAAGGATGTTCAATTTTATGATTTTTAGCATGTCCCTTTCCCTATGAGTTCTCTTTCTCAATATTTCTATTTCCAAGATGTTGATCTCTATTTTGATGATGTTTTCCTCTCTAAAACGTCCTTCTTGTGATGTATCTTGTTGTGAAGTTTTAGTTTCATTTTGGTCAAATGAAGTGGCTTCTTTGGTATAGTCTCATGAGATGGTCACTTTGGTTTTGGTCTCTTGGATGACCCTTTGGTCTTCGATCGCTTAGACTACTTTTTCCCTTTGATAGCTGACCTAGTTGTGGTTTATCACTGAAAGTGGTTGGTTTCTCATTGGTCTCTGATGTGCCTTCGACCATGGTGGAGTTGGGTTTTTCTTTGACTGTTTGGTTGTGATGGTGACTTGGTCACATGGATGGGTTGAGTTCCCTTCAATCGCAGGAACTTGGGTTGTGCCTTGGTCACTGATGTTTTTTTACCATGATAAAGTTTTATTCAACCATAATGTTTATCTCTCTCTCTTCCATCACATAGTCATCTGATGAAGGGTTATAACATGTGTTGATAATAATGATTGCCTTAATGACAGTGGTTGACCCACATGTTCCAAGAATGTGTGAATGTGAGATACTTAGGGTTTGATGATAATGTTGGAATGTAAAACCCTAATCGTGTATACAACTCAACCCTAACCCTAATCCTAGGGTATGCTATACTTGTTGAGTTCATTAGCTGAATGTCATGTGATTACTTTTCTCTCTCCTACTTGTGTGAATCTAACTACAGGTCAAATGGATGTCATAGCTTGTGTATGCTATGTTGGTGATCATATGACACATGGCGATAGCTATGATCCTTAATGAAACATGATGGGACCATATTTATGGGATGGGTCTTATGACCTAGTGAAGGCTTAATGCCTATTGTGAGATGATATATATCCTCTTATGATGTGATTAAATGATTGATATCTCACATTGATGTGATATTGGTGTTAGCCTTATATGGTTGTGTTGCTATGGTGATGGACTTATGAATGGCAGTATTATAAGTATCATGTGGTGATAATGTGACTAGTTTGCACCTTATATGTTTTATATCTCTTGGAGTTGCACCTTTCCCTTATCTTTGTGGAGTTTTTTTTTAATTTGTACATTGTAACTTGATTGATGCTAAACGATACTCAATTGGCATAACTAATCAAGTGAAACTCTAATCATGTAGTTCCCATGTGCCATAGACCCTTCTTCAACGTCATTACATGTTGGATGGTGAAATGATTTCTCCCTTAGTGGAAGCTCAGAGTCATATACTATTGAGTATATCTATTCCACATTATTGGTTGTGGTCATACCCTAGCGGGAGAATGCTCGAGGTCATATCTCAATTATGTGATACAATGAATATATATATATATATATATATATATATATATATATATATATATATGTGTGTGTGTGTGTGTGTGTGTGTGTGTGTGTGTGTGTGTGTGTGTGTTTGTGTGTGTGTGATATCTTTTGAAGATGGTTGCGGTCATACCTCGGTAGGAGTGTAGCTACAGTCTTAACTCAGTTTCACTAGTGTCGTGACCTATATACCAAGGTGGGCTAGGTTGTTTTGTAGTTGGACTTGATATGTCACTGCAATGAACTCAGACTGACTGAAGGGTGTGGAGAGATCATTGGATTCTGATTCATCCATTGATCATGTATGGTACCGATTTTGACTTAGTAGTGGTCAGTTGGAGCCTGAGTGGTATACCTCATCTCTTCAGGGAAAAATAGAAGACGTAATACAGTTGTGTTGTATATTTTTCTTAGGGTCAAATACACTTCACATTGGTTGAACCCTTTTTCTTATCTTTGTACTAATTTCTTGAATTATAATGTGCTAAGAGAAATCAATTGTTATACATGTTCCTCATATTCCTTCTTAGAGTATAATTGTTCTACTTCTCACAGTTAACTGCCTAATTTACTTAATCTCCTTTATCAATTTAATACATATCATTTAGTTGAATCTTCTCAACCTGTTAAGTATGTTATCTACCTATTTAGTTCATATGTGATTTTAATAGATGTTGGCGAAGAGTTATCTCTCTCACTGGGATGTTTGGTTTCACCCTGGGGGTTTCCACATCTTTTAGGTGGTCAAGCACAAAGAGGTAGAGGTCATGTTGTTGAGGCTGAGCAGTAAGAGGAGCAGTAGTTGTGTAAAGGTTGGATAAGCTACTTGTGTTTTATAGTAGAGTCATATGTGTCGTCCCCATACACTCAAGTCCTTGGGGGAGTTTTGTAGATGTTTTATATCGAGAATATGTTTTGTCTTTATGCCTTATTGTACATATATATCAGTATGTATATGTAACATGTTACCCCTTCTAACAAGATGTGGCTAGAGAGCTAGTGAATAGTGATATGTAATAATGGCAGGTGTTATTTGTATACAAGTGGATTTTTTGGACTCTGATGTAATATCTTTCCACTTGAGGTGGGTATGTGAAATGGTGTTAATTTTGTGTGTTTTCTAGTAACCTAGTTGTTACTATTAATTCCGCATTTTGTTTTTAGTAATCTTACTCTGTGGAGCATCGGGGCATCACAGTTTAAGGCTGGTATCAAAGCTTTAGGTTCGCTAAGCCTACATGTACATAGGACTAGGGTTTGTGTCTGTTCTATTTTCCTCTAGTCTGTTAATGGTTACTTCTTCTTATGTAGAATAAGAAGAAAATAAAAGATGGATGGAGAACACGAAGAATACGCTATAGAGAGAAGTGTTGTTGCACCTAGAGGTGGTGCAAGGAGGCAGGAGAGGGTGGATGTTGTGTCTGATATGCCCTAGTCAGACCCTGCAGTGGTGGCCAATCATGCTTTTCAGTCGATGTATGGACACTTTATGGCCATGATTGCACATATGGTGGATAGAATGTTCATTCCTCAAGTGAGACAAACATTCCCCAATGTGGAATATTTGGGTTCTGGGAAGACCTTTGAAAGGTTGAGGCATGTAGGAACCGTGGAGTATGCTGGTACGACAGACCCATTGGATGCAGATCTGTGGCTGATGGAGCTAGAGAAGGCCTTTAAGATCCTCAACATCCCCGAGGCGGACAAGGTGAAGCATGTTGTGTATCTTTTGAAGGGGAGTGTTGGTCATTGGTGGGCCATTGAGGAAGAGAAAAGGTTTGGTGTTGAGATCAGTTGGGAGGAGTTCTGACGAGAGTTTGAGAGTTGGTACTTTCCTCAAACCTACCTAGATGAGAAGATCAACCAGTTTGAGAGGATCAGGAAGGGATCCATGTCTATCATGTTTTATAGAGCAGTTGGGGTTCTGTCCTCACATGGCAACAACAAATCAGGAAAGGATCAGACATTTTGAGAAGGGCTTCAGCACAGATTTGGCTACACCAATGTCATCTTTGGAGAATTGTGAGAAGTTTTCCATGTTTGTGGAGTCAGTCATGAGGGTGGAATGATCTATGGTGGAGAGACATGAGAAGAGTGCTAAGAAGAGGTTGGCACGGTACCAAGGACAGTCATATGGAGGCTTCAAGAATCCTAGGTTTTCAGCACGACAGTCACAGCAAAGGTCAAGTGCGCAGACATAGTGGTCACCAAGTAAGGGCAGAGGTCATGATTTTCCACCAGCAGGATCCCACAGCACAATGTCAATATTAGTGACGGGGCCGTCAAGGCCACAATACAAGACCAGGACTTGCCACAAGTGTGGACATGTGGGACATCTTAGGTGGGCATGTCTGATGAAGGATGATGAGGTGACCCAACAGCTGAGATGGAGCCAGCAGGACTCATAGAGACAATAGTTTAGCAGCAGTGGAGGTCGAGGATGTGGATAGGTGTCACAAGTCAGTTCATCAGGACAAGCCAGTAGAGGACATGGATGACAACAGGCAACGACTCGATTCTACACCATGAGTTAGCCAGAAAGAGTGGTCAACTACAAGTTGTGATAGGTCAAATGGAGTTATATCATTCTGATTTGTCTTCTACTTGATTTATATTTGTTTTGGTTGACTCAGGTGCAACACACTCTTTTATCACTCGAGAAGTGATTGATAGTTGTTCTTTGCCTGTTAGTCGTAGACGTGGTAGTCTTTGTTTAGAAACCATTTTGGTTGGTTCCACTGAGTTGCAGGAGGTGTGTCCTTCCTGTGTCCTTTCTTTCTCAGGACATAACATTCAAGTGGATCTCATACCACTTGACATTTATGGATTCGATGTGATCTTTGGAATGGATACCTTGGAGAATTATCATGTGGTTTTAGACTGTAGTTCTAAAGTAGAAACATTTTTCAATGGTGATGTGATGTGGATCTTCTAAGGAGACAGAAATATCCTTCTGATGTGTATGGTGTCAGAGAAGATGAGGTAAGGTTGTGATGCATTCTTGGTGCATGTGGTGGATACCAAGGCAAAGAGTCTAAATATCTAAGAGGTACCAATTATCTGTGAGTTCGAGGACGTCTTTCCTAATGATTTTCCAAGTGTTCCTCCAATCTGAGAGATTGATTTTGAGATCAATCTACTTCCAAGCACACAGTTGATAGAACAGACACCGTACAGGATGGCACCAGCGGAGATGGTAGAGTTAAAGAAATAGTTGCAAGTGCTTCTTGAGAAATGTTTCATCATACCAAGCATATCTCCTTGGGGTGCTCTTGTGTTGTTTGTGAAGAATAAAGATGGATCTATGAGGTTGTACATAGATTATAGGCAGTTCAACAAAGTGATGATCAAGAACAAGTATCCCTTGCATATTGATGACCTCTTTGATCAATTGCGGGTTGATGCAGTCTTTTCTAAGATAGACCTAAGGTATGAATATCACCAATTGCGGATCAAGGCATATGACATACCAAAGTCATCTTTTAGGAAAAATTATGGTCACTACAAGTTTGTGATTATGTCGTTTGGGTTAACCAATGCACTGGTAGCATTATGGACTTGATGAACATGGTGTTTCAACTGTATCTGGACTAGTTTGTGGTGGTGCTTATAGATTTGTAAGACCCCTGACCAAGATTAGTGCTTGACTATGCTTTCTTTGCTTGATAATATTCTAAAAATCTTAATCTAATCCTGTGAGATGCCTTAATAACACGTGACATGCTTATGTTTTCAGTTTATTCTAGTTTGGTTGATGTTTGAGCTAGTTTTACTATATATGTGATTGTTTGGACCTAGTTGCAGTTTACCCAAGTTGAGGGGTTATCTTACGATTTGTCACATGTAGAGAGTACCTTTTGATACCTTAGCATCATAAGAGATAAAATGGTGCCTTGGGGCACCTTTTTATGTTTTGGTTTGAGGAGGAGAGAGAAGGTGGCATATTGAATGTTATTTCTAGGGTTTGCTTGATGCCCTAGCTTTGTGTTGACTTTTGTGTTGACATTTGATGTTCTTTCTTTTCCTTCGACCATCCTTTTTTTCCTTGATGATTTTCTTTGATCAAATGATTTTTTGAGAGTGTGATAGAGTCCCTTTGGTCGCATTGACTATTTCCCTCTCTTTTGGTCGCTTGACATAGGGTTTGGTCACTTAAAGTTGGTCGCTTAGTTTCTCTGCAATCATGTGCCTTTGTGGTCATGGTCCTCTTCGACCTACAGTCATTTAGGACCACATGAAGTCACTATGTTACCTAGTTTTTCACAACCTATCTTGCATGCATGGTTTTATTGGTTGCATGTTGGTTCTTTGATGGACGTGTGGCACCTATGTGCATGCCACCTCAACCCTTCCATCTCTATCATGCTCCTAGGTATATAACCTCTCTACTACACATGAAAGTATCCCTTTTAGCCTTCCTCCTTCTCCCTTCCATCTTGTGCTCGGCCCTTGAGTGCTTGGTGGTGTGAAGGAGCTCATCCTTGGTTCTTGGTGGCTGAGATCTCTTGTATGTGGTTCTCCAAGAGAAGCTCTTCCTTGGTGATCTTTGGTAAGTGTTTTCACCTCTTGATCTTGTTTTCTTTGGAACCATATCTCTCTTTCTCTTCTCTTGGCCGAACCCAAGGTTTCCATGGTGGTGCTTGTCTTGGGATAGAGGTACTCCTACCTCTTGAGATGAATCCTTGGTGTTACCAAGGTAGTGTTCAAGTTGAGTGGATAAGATCCTCTCCCTTTCCCCTCTTTTGTTCTTTTCAGCCTTGAGGTTTTAGGTTCTCTTTCTTTCCCTTTAACATAGGGTTTTCTCTTCTTCTTTGAGGTGGTGACTATCTTGGTCGTGGAGGAGATCAAAGCTAGGGTTTCTTCTTTCTTCAGAGCTTCTTTGCTTGGAGGAAGTTGCATTATCATCTAAGGTGAGTTATATAACTTTATTCCTTTTCTATTTTTAGCACTTTAATTCTACATGCAACTCATTCTAAAATGTAATATCTTGATGTTGATGATGTTATCTTTATTAGGGTTAAGTTTCTAAGATGATCTTGCATGTACTTGCTTCCTTATCTAAACCTAACTCATGTGGGTAAAATTTGATGGAAGGTGATGGTGATGGTTTTGCCTGCAACTCAACCTTGGTTTGTTATCTTGCTTTTTGGTTCAGTTACCTTGCATGAGGTGGGTTTTTGGATCTATTCTCATGTTCTTGATCCTAAGTTTTCATTTATCATATCATGGTTATGATGTTGGTGACAATGATGTTTGGTTTTAGGGTTTTAAGCATGACCCTTGCCCTATGAGTTCTCTTTCTCAAGAGTTCTATTTTCAAAATGTTGGTCTCTATTTTAATGATGCTTTTCTCTCTCTAAAACGTCCTTCTTGTGTGTATCATTTTGTGAAGGTTTGGTTTGATTTTGTCCAAATGAAGTGACCCCTTTGATATGGTCGCATGAGATGGTATCTTTGGTTTTGGTCACTTGGATGACCCTTTGGTCTTCGGTCACTTAGACTGGTTTTTCCCCTCGACCATTGACCTAGTTGTGGTTGATCGTTGAAAGTGGTTGGTTTCTCCTTGGTAACTGATGTGCCTTCAACCATGGTGGAGTTGGGTTCTTCTTTGACTGTTAGGTTTTTATGGTGACTGGCCGCATGGATAGGTTGAGTTCCCTTCAATCCCATGAACTTGGGTTGTGCCTTGGTTACTGGTGTTTTTTTTACCATGATGAAGTTTTATTCGACCATAATGTTTCTCTCTCTCTCCCTTATATTGCATAGTCATCTGATTAAGGGTTATTACATGGGTTGATAGTAATGATTTCCTTGATGATAATGGTTGACCCACATGTTCCAAGAATGTGGGAAGGTTAGATACTGCTTGTTGAGTTCATTAGATGAATGGTATATGATTACTTTTCTCTCTCCTACTTGTTTGAATCTAACCTTGTAGGTCGAATGGATGTCATAGCTTGTGTAAGATATGATGGTGATCATATGACACAAGGTGATGGCTATGAGCCTTAATGAAACCTGATGGGACCATATTTATGGGATGGGTCTTATGACCTAGTGAAGGCTTAATGCCTATTTTGAGGTGATATCCTCTAATGATGTGGTTAAGGGATTGATATCCCATACTGATGTGATGTATGTGGTAGCCTTATATGGTAGCCTTTGGTGATGGCCTTGTTAATGGTAGTACGATCAGTATCACGTGGTTATGATGTCACTAATTCACAGCGTATATGTTTTATACCTTCTGGAGTTGCACCTTTCCCATATCTTTGTGGAGTTTGTTTTGGATTTTTAGGTTGTAAATTTATTGATGCTAAAAGACACTCAATTGGCATAACAAATCAAGTGAAACCCTAATCATATAGTTTCCATGTGCCATAGATCCATCTTCAGTGCCAGTACTTGTTGGATGGTGAAACAAGTTCTCCCTTAGTGGAATCTTGGAGTCGTTCCACGGGATTTGTTGCGGTCATAACCTGGAAGGAGAACGATCAAGGTTGTGTCTCAATGATGTGACAAAATGAATATATATATATATATATACATATATATGATATATTTTGAGGATGGTTGCGGTCATACCACAGTAAGAGTGCAACTGTGGTCATAACTCAGTTTCACTAGCGTCGTAACATGTATACCAAGGCGAGCTAGGATGTTTTGCTGTTGGACTAGATATGTCACTGTGGCAGACTTGGACTGACTGAGGGTGTGGAGAGATCATTGGATTCTGACACTTCCATTTATTTTGTATGGCACTGATTTTGACTTAGCAGTGGTCAGTTGGAGCATGAGTGGTATATCTCATCTCCTCAGGGTAAAATAAAACATGTAATACAGTCGTATAGTTGGGATTGAGGCTTAGTTGATGATGATGATGATGAGGGTCAAATATGCTTCACATTGGTTGAATCCTTTACCTTATGGTTATACTGATTTCTTGGAATATAAGGTGGTAATAGAAATCAACTATTATACATGTTCTTCATATTCCTTCTTAAAGTATGAATTGTTCTATTTCTCAGTGGTAACTTCCTAATTTGCTTAATTTGATTTATCAGTTTAATACATATGGTTTAGATGAATGCTCAATAAGTATGTTATCTACCTATTTAGTTCATCTCAAATTTTAACAGATGTTGGTGGAGAGTTATATCTCTCACTGGGACGCTTGGTCTCACCTTGTGGGTTTCCACATCTTTTAAGTGGTCAAGCACGAGAAGGCATAGATCATGTTGTTGAGGCTGAGCAACAAGAGGAGTAGTAGTTGTGTAAAGGTCGGATAAGCTACTTGCATTTTGTAGTAGAGTCCTATGTCTCGTCCTTGTACGTATGGACCTTGAGGGAGTTTTGTAGATGTTGTATATCGAGACGATGTTTTGGCTTTATACCTTGTTGTATAGATATGGCATGTATGTATATGTGACAGGTTATCCCATGTAACAGGATGTGTCTAGAGAGCCAGTGAACAATGATATATAATAATCCTTTAGTAGTTTTTATGTATATAGGTGGCTTTTGTGGACTCTGATGTAATATCTTTCCACTTGAGGTGGATATGTGAAATGGTTTTAATTTCCTGTGTTTTTTGGTAACCTGGTTGTTAGCGTTAATTCCACATTTGGTTTTGAGAAATCTCGCTCTGTGGTGTGTCAGGGCATCACACACCCAGTCAAAGACTCAGATAATCAAAAAATAGCTTTGAATGTCTTAAGTTTCATTTCATTCTCAGTCGACAATATTCTCGATCAAGAAAGTCGGTCAAAAGAAAGTTTGACAGACAAAGAGTCGTTGTGCTTACTTGACTGAGAATAAAGACTGACACGTAGTTGTTGGAGCCTAGGACACTGCCTAGTCAAAAATATTGTGGGCCAAGACTCCTCCGGGCAATGAGTTTGTCTACTGAGACTCTTTTGGTTGACAATATTATGAACGGAAGAAGGTTCTAGAAACTATTTTTTAACGATTAAATTAATCATTGTAACATGATTAACTATATTCTAAAGGCTAGTTAATCCCCTAAAAAACTCTAGACACTTCCCACAAGTACCCTAACCACTTGCATGCATTTTCTATAAATAGGAGTGGTCTTGGGACTCTTGGAGACATGAATTGCACATGCAATTGCATACACATTGATTCACATATTTTAATCATACTACTTGCAATCTTTATCAAAGAGCTTAGGACCTACACTTAAAGTTGTAATCCAGCTAGACCAAGCCTTATCTCTATACCAAAATCCTTCTCTACCAAATACAACCTTGCCTAAACCTTTTGTGGAGTGAATCATCATCACTTGTACAATAGAGATTAATTGTAAATCGTGTGATCTATATTATGTTTCCCATCTCTCCAACCTACTTCTACTTTTGTGTACTGCTCTTAGACTACTTCTTAGAGTAAAGGTTGTATAGCAACCTACAAGAATAAGGAATCTTCTCAACTTGGTGTTCTTCCATTAGTCGTTAAAGAGGAGGCGAAGCAACGGTACTCTTCTACGTCTGTCAAAAAAGAGATGAAGAGGGTGACCTTCCACAGCCTATCAAAGAAGGTGAGAGTTCTCCTTGAATTGAAAAGGAGGGTTATTCTTTATGACATAAAAGATACCGATAAATATTTATGTATTGTGTATCAGTATATTAAAAGAATAAAATACACGATTTAGAAATCCTGGTTGGAAACAGATAGGTAGTAGATTGATGTCTTTTAACTGAACCACTCTAAATATCTCTATCCTTTTGTAGTTTCTTGCTTCTCTCTCATTTTGTGAGATAAGTATTGTAATTTTATTTAAAATCTACCAAAAGATCTATTCATCCACCCTCATTTAGATCTTTTCAAAAATGACACAAGAAAAGGAAAACAATGTGCAAGAAAGAGAGATGCGGACATAAGAAACACATATTGAGGTGTGAATGGAGGAAAACCATGCACTGAGGGAGCAAAATGAGGTGTCGTGAGAGGAAAAATAGGCATCAAATGACAAAAATGAGGTGCTACGAGATGAAACAAAAACATGAAAAATAAAAAATGAGGAAGAAAAGTGAAAATGAGGTGCCAATAAAAAAATGAGGTGTTAATTACAGTAAAGTGAGGCACCAATGGAGGAAAAGGAGACCTAAAGTGGCATGATGAAGCACATAACTAATAAAAGAGGTGCAAAGTGATGAAATCAATATGCTAAACCACTAAAAAGAGGCGTTAATGGAGGAAAATGAGACTCAATGTGATGAAATGAGGCATTGAATGAGGAGCTGATGAAGGAATATGAAGTGACGATAAAAAATGCTCTAGGAATGTAAAATACGGTAGTAAAGAAGAAAAATAAGGAGACAAATAAACAAGACATGCGCTAAGAGAGAAAAAAAGGCACATAAAGAGAATAGTGAGCCCATGTTTGAGTGAAATGAGGAGAAAAAGGAGATTTCTGGTGATGAAAACAAGTTGATTAGATATGAAAAAAGATACAAAGAGTGAATAAATGAGACACTTATGGAAGAAAATTTGATGTTAATTATAGAAAAATGTGGCAGTAATGTAGGAAAAGGAAGCATAAAATGATAAATAATGCACTAAATCATTAGGAGATGCTAGTGGAGGAAACTATGCACTAAATGTCACAAAACAAATCACCTAATGAAGAAAACTAGGTACAAAGAGTGCAAAATGAGGCACCAACAGGGGAAAATGCCAAATCGATGTAAGGAGAGAATGAACAAAGAGGAGGGAAACAATGATGGAAGAGAAGAGAAGTAATGATAGGAGACTAGAAAAGTGAAGAAGAGAAAAGTATTCTTTAATAGGGAATAAAAATTATAAAAATGAAAATCCCACACAAAACCTTCCCCTATCTGCACGTCAAATCGTGTGCACCCAGCTCGTCAACTTTAACCCTTCCTCCTCCCAATCCAGCCTAATCATTGTCAGTAGTTTCGTCAGGTGGTCACCCCAACTCCACAAAATTAATTATGAAAATTTCTGTGCATAGTCTATGATAGACCTGTCTGCCCACTCGGTTCTTAAGATTGTGAGTGGGCAATTTGTCCCGTACATATAACAATAATGAAGTAATAAAAGATGAGAGAAATAGAAGAGAGATAAAATTAGTTTGCTCATAGCTTTCAATCCAGAATGAACTTTTTGATGAAGTAAAAAACATTAAGTTCCTTAGAAAAAAAATACTTTCCAACAAGACTAATGTAGACATAATTTGGAAAATTTGACAACATGAGAAAAATAGAGTATCCTTGTTTTAGGTTGCAATATGCATATTCTAGATATAACCATGTTTTGGGTACAACACATCAGCAAGTAAACATTTGTATTGTACCCCAATGGGAGTAATCTACCCTAAAACACGAGTATTATACCCCTTTTATTTGTATACAAGAGATATCAGCAATGTTTTGGGGTACACTCATATTTTGGGATACATTACTCTCATTTTTTAGGGTACAATACTAATATTTTACTTTTTAATGTACTATACCCCAAAGCACAAGTAATATACCTAGTATAGTACAAATGTTTACTATATCTCGTATAATTTTAATGTTTTATTTGTTGATCAATTTGAATAAACTACTAATATTTTGGGTACAATATCCATGTATTGAGGTATAATATTGTCATTTTGGAGGTAAAATACTAATATTACTCCCGTTTTGAACTAGAATACATGTGTTTTGAGGGTATTTTACATTTTTATACTTCTCTCCTCTCTTATTATAATTATCATATTATTTTTTTTCTCTAAAATATGTCAATATTGGTCTTGATAGAAATTATTTTTTGGAATGAACTTAGTTTTTTTATTTCAACAAAAAGTTAATTTAGGTTTAAAAGTTGTGAGCAAAAACACTTTTTCTCTTATCTTTTTTCTCTTCCATAGTGTTTCTATTTTTTCTACCACATCATCAATGAGCACACCTCTCAAAAAGTGGGTGGGTGATTAAGGGGTGTGGGGAGGTGTGGGCAGCCTAACTCATTAACTATTTTGTTGTATTTTTGTGACCCTGTAGCAGCAAAACTCTATTCCCTCCTTCTCCATCCACCCTTAATAACCATGTCTCCATCAATAGACATAAATTACGACTTGCCATCAACTACCATTCGTAATGGAAATGAGCATATCCCCAATAGACCATTGGTTTTGATTCAGTAGTCAAAATCATAATAGATGTTGGGCATGTCATTCTTTATAGCCTAAGAGGCCCATTAGGTAAAAGAGTTGATGTCATAAGGGATTATAAAATCCCAACAGTGTGAACCAAGCATGTTGTAGCCAAGCAGTCGAAGGGAGCATCCATTAATTGGCTTTGTAGTCATGAAAAATAAAAAGGCAGCACCTTGGAGATAGGGAAGAAATTGCAAACAAGAAGGAAGAAAAAGAAAGGAAGAAGAAAGGAAGTGGCGCAGGAGGTGTCAAGGAATTTGAGCTTCTTCTTTAGACCATCTACTACTGTGTACTTTGTGGAATAAGAGATTATTCTTGAGAAGTTTGGGGTGGTAGAATTGTAGAGATCTCTCCCGAAAGTGTGATGCTTCTTAATTCTCCTTCTTGGTATATTATCTCGAGTTTAAGGTTAAAATCTAAGAGGAAAAATTGTATCTTTATTTCTTATAGTAAATTTACCCCTGGTTGGCTCGTGATTTTTTGGTTGCAAATTATGAGGGTTTTTCACATAAAAAACCAGTCTTTTTCTTTTCTCTATCTACTTTCAATTACTATCTTGGGTTTACACGTTCGTCGGTAATGCTTTCTTAAATTTTTCTTTTTCATTGGATCATGGCTGCATAGCATATGTGCACATATTCACCATCAACAAAACCTATCAAGTGGTATCAGATCTTAGGTTGGGTAGGTCCAGATCTAAATTCATATGGGGAAGGATGATGATGCAACAATGGTATAATTGACAAGCAAAAAATAGCAGATCTGGAAACTCAAGATGAAGGATATTCTATATTGCAAGGACTTGTATGATTTGATAGAGGGACAAAATCTAGGGAATGTTCCTAATATAGATTAGAAGAAACTAAATAGGAAGACTCTGGGATTAGTACGAAAGTGGATCGATATTTTGGTGTTCCACCATGCCTTAGAGGAAACTTATGCCAAAGATTTGTGGGAAAATATCAATAAATTATATGAGAGGAAATTTGTCACAAATAAAGCTTTCTTGATTAGGAAGTTAGTGAACCTCAAGTATCAGGATGGTACAAGCATAGTCGAGAACATGAATGAATTCTAAAGCCTTATATACTCGGATCCATGAAGATGGTTCTTGATAATGAACTTTAGGTGCTACTTCTTCTAGGATCATTACCTAATAGTTGGGAGACACTCGTTGTTACAGTCAACAATTTTGCACAAGAACAAAAGTTAACACTTGATCAAGTGAAGAGAACTCTATTGAATGAAAAGACTTGATGACGAGCCTCAGATGATAGCAGATCAGAGGTGCCCTTCATAAAGAGAAGGGTTGCTGATAGAGTAAGAGATTGTGGCAGATCTCAGAGTTGTGGGGAGTCCCAAGACCACAGGAAGTCTCTCAATAGATCCAATTCAAAGAGTAGGGGGTGCTTCCATTGTGGTAAGCCAGGTCATTTCAAAAAGGATTGCAAGGTTAGGAAAAGAAAACATGGGTCGAATTCAAAGACAAGAATCATGACGATAAGAATACTACAATGGCAATTTCAGATGACAGGGATGATGATGACAATGGGGTCTTGACAGTTCAAGAGTAGTGTTTACATGTTGAGTATGATGATTCTGAGTGGATGATGAATGTTGCAGTTTCTTATCATGTTTCACTAAGTAAGGAGTTCTTCACTTCATACATGAATGTACACTTTGGGAGAGTGAATATGAGAAATTTCAGCTTCTCTAGAATTATTTGGATTGGAGGCATTTGTGTTCAAACAAGTATTGGTAGCACACTCACACTCAAGGATGTTCTTCACATTCCAGATTTGTGATTGTGTTTGATATCTGGTTCATTCTTTGATAGAGAAGGTTGTCATCTAGATTTTGGTAGTGGAAGATGCAAAATCACAAAGGGGGATTTAGTTATTATACGAGACAAATTGGGTCACACATTGTTCAAGATCCAGCTTAAAGTACTAAAAGGCGGTGATATACATGTACTTGAGTATCACCAGACAGATCTGTGGCACATATGACTAGGACACATGAGTAAGAAAGGCTTACAACTGCTATCAAATAAGGGGGTTAATTTATGTTGGCAAGGACACCAGTCTCAAGTCATGTGATTCATGTCAAGTGAGAAAGAATCGACAAGTTTCTTTCAAGAAAAGAGAAAAGGTGAAGCAGATGTTCTGTATTTAGTTTATTCAGATGTTTGCGGTTCATTTGAAGTGGCTTCACTGGGTGGCAATAGGTATTTTGTCACATTCATTGATGATTTTTCTAGGAAGGTGTGGGTCTACTTTTTGAAGACTAAGGATCATGTCTTTCAGTATTTTTGAAATTTCATGCCATGGTAGAGAGAGAGACAAAAAAAGTTGAAGTGTCTCTATACAGACTATGGAGGAGAGTAAACCTCCAAGGAGTTCTAGGATTACTACACGCAACACATACGACATGAAAGGATAAAGCCTGACATACCACATTACAATGGTACAATCGAGAGGATGAACCGTACCATAGTGGAAAAGTTAGATGCATGTTGAAGACTGCACAATTGTCAAAGGCATTCTGGGGAGAGACAATGAGTATTGCCTGCTATTTGATTAGTAGATCTCCATCAATTCCTTTGGGGTTTGATATACCTAAGAAGGTATTGACATGCAAGGATGCTTCTTATGCTCATTTGTGAGTATTTGGGTGCAAGACTGATACACGTGTTCAAAGGAAAAGAGGCAAAATCTTGATGATAAAGTAGTGTCATGTATCTTTCTTTTATATGGAGATCAGCAGAGTGGCTACAAGTTATGAGACCCTATAAAAAAGAGAATGAGAAGACACAAGGATGTGACATTTTGTGAGAGTCAGATAGTTATAGAGCCTGAGAGTGATGATGCAAAGGCTGCAGGATTCGGTGATAGTTCTGATGATGAGTATGAGATTGCTTCAACTTCTTTAGAGGTGCAGTCTTCAGATGATGAAGAAGAGAAGTGTGATCAACCTGAGTAGCAGAGTGATAGCACATCGAGTGTTCCTATTTCAGATGCATAGTTGAGTGATTTAGGCTCACAGCCAAAGACATCTAGACAAGGGGAGTAAGATCATCACCAGACAAAGTCCTCAGAGTAGTAATGAAGGAAGTCTGACAAAGTCCACCATCCTTCATCTAGATATCCATCATCTCATATATTTTCCTTAATGATTAGGGGGAGACATAGACTTTCCAAGAGGCATATACTCATAGAGGTAGAGCACAGTGGTATCATGAGATGTAGGTAGGACATGTCTTCTTTAAAAAAGATGGATACATATGAGCTTGCGGTGCCTCTCAAGGGTCAGAGATCATTAAAGAACAAGTGGGTCTATAGGATGAAGAGAGATGACAACAACAAGGAAATCAGATACAAAGACGAACTAGTTGTCAATGGCTTTGGTCAAAGACCAATGCTTGATTTTCATAGGATATTTTCTCTTATTGCGAAAATGACTTCTATTAGAATGGTTTTAGGCTTGGTTACTAGCCTAGATTTGGAGCTTGAGTAGATGGATGTGGAGATAGCATTTTTCACAATGTCTTAGCTAAGGAGTTCTACATGGAGCAGCCAGAAGGTTTCTAAGTCAAGGGGAAAGAGCACTTAGTGTGCAAATTGAAGAAGAGTTTGTGTGGTTTGAAATAAGCTCTCAAGCAGTGATACAAGATGTTTGATTATTTCATGTTGATTCGTGGGTACCACAAGATAAGTGCAGATCCATGCCTTTATATTAGAAGGTTTCCCAAGTTCATTATTCTACTACTCAATGTGGATGACATGTTGATAGTGGGACAGGATGTTAGTTTGATAAAAAAAACTGAAGGTAGAGCTCACTAAAGCATTTGTGATGAAGGATTTGAGTCTAGTATGACACGTTTTGGGGATGCCGATCACATGTGATAGGAAGAAGCACAGGTTGTGGTTGCCAAAGGATAGCTATGTTGAACAAATTCAGGAACGGTTTACCATGAGCAAGTCCAAAGCCGTGAGTCTTCCACTATCATATTATTTCAATCTAAGAAAGAAGTCATGCCCATTTAGTGATGAGGAGAAGGAGGATATGGCCATTATTCCCTACTCTTCTGTTGTGGTGTGTACTTATCTTGATATTACTCATGTGGTTGGTGTTGTGAGTAGCTTTCTCTCAAACACTGGAAAAGATCACTGGAAGGCGGTCAAGTGGATCTTCAAATAATTATGAGGAACTAGTAGCACGTGTTTGATGTTTGATGATTCTAAACAAGTTTTGAAAGGCTTTGTTGATGCTAACATAAGAGGTGATATTGATTATAGGAAGTCTACCTCTTGATTTATTTTCACTTTTATAGGGGATCCATATCTTGGAAGTCAAGGTTGTAAAAGTGTGTTGTACTTCTTACTACAGAGGTAGAGTTGCAGTAGTGGAAGTAGGAAAAGAAATACTCTGAATTGTGAGATTTCTGGGGGAGTTGGGCATGTATCCGGTTGATCTGACTATTTTCTGTGATAGTCACAGAGTGTTGTGATTTGAGAAAAAACACAATACATCGTGCATGGACAAAGAACATTGATGTGAGACATCACTGGCTTCGAGATATGATAGAAAAGAAGTCGATGACTCTGAAGAAGCTCCATAGTGAGAAGAATGCTTCAGACTTGATGACCAAAGTGGTGACACGAGACAAGGTAGAGCTTGACAAAAAGCTCAACAAAATACATTCCAAGTGATGATTATGCGATGATAGTCTCCTCCTTAGGCTGGAGGGGGAGATCGTTGGGCCTGGTATTCTTTCCATCCTAAGAGTCCCATTAGGACAAAGAGTTGTTGCCATAAGGGATTGTAAAATCTCTGCAGTGTGAACCAAGTGTGACGCAGCCAAGCAGCCAAAGGGAGCAGTCGTCAATTGGCTTTGTAGTCAAGCAAAAGAAAAAGGCAAGACTGTCAAGGCATCTGGGTGTCTACTTCGGAGACGAGGAAGAAAGCAAAGGAAGAAGGAAAAAGAAAGGAACTAAGACAGGATTTTCAAGGCATCCGAGTGTCTTCTTCGAACCATCTACTATTATGCACTTCGTGAAAGAGGATATTTTTTTTGAGAAGTTTTGAGGTGGTAGAATTGTAAAGATCTCTCCTTACAATGTGGTGTCTTCTTATTTTTCCTTTTTGATATATTATCTCAGACTGGGGATGAAAACTTGTAAATTTACTTCGTATAGGAGATTTGTCTGTGATTTGGCCTTGTAGTTTTTGTCTCACACATCGTGAGGACTTTCTACATAAAAATCTAACTTTTTTCTTCTCTCTAATTGCTTGTGATTATTATCTTAAATTTACATACTCTCATCAGTAACTCTTCCGCATGCTGTAGTAAAAATCTAGCATGTGTGCATACATTCACCAACTGCAAATAAATCAGGAGCATTGAGAAGTTAAACAGCGCTGAGAGGTCAGTTCAAGCATCATCTTAGCCTACATGACTTCTCATCTCTTCTCCTTCTCCTTCTCCACAAACCAAACAAGGTGTAAGCGAAGTAAAGCAGCTTAGGATTCAGAAGAACTTCCTTATCGGCCGGCATGTATTTGCGGCTGGAAATCCTTTCTCCTTTTTGAAGAGCGTACATTCTAAACTTTTCGATATTCAAGAACAAACATTCTTGAATGAAAAGCACAGCCTATTACCCACTGCCTCAAACCAAAAACTTCTATGAACTATACCATGCACGTCATCCACAACAAAAGTGCAATCATGACCAACGATCCAGAATCATATCTGGAATAGGTCTCCACTTCCAAAGAGTTGAAACAACAACGTACAGGCATATAATAATTCCCCATAGCTTGAGCTGAACTTAGCATCCTATTGTCACTATTCCGGCGATAAGCTCTACTGTAAGATTAGTATAATGAAGTGACAAGACGAAGGCTTTCTACTCGCTCCATCAAGGAGTACATATCCTAAGTTCATAAAGTTGCATGCCGTTAGTTATTTCCTTTATCTAGCAAATCAGGTTGTGCTCAAGGCTATTGGTTTGCTAGCTTCTGTACTCGGCAGTCGTCATGGAGATAGTTCACTTTGGTATAAGGTATGTGAACACAAATCAAATAGACTAAGGAATAGATATAACGTCTTCCCAAGTTATACATGCTGTGCTGTCATACATAAGAGTTGTCAAATATGGTTCTATAAATAGTTATTATCTACAACGAAACCCAGCTAATATTTATCTCAACAGTAATTGGTATCTGTTTTCTACAAACATTGGCCTGTGATTAGTTGTACGAAACGCAATCTGGACGTTGTTGGGAAAACACGGGTGTATGGTCACATTAAACCCTCTTTCGAGGTTCGGAAACGGCTGCGCGTAATCATGTGACTACTGGCATAATGGACCATCCACAGAGAAGATTGAAGATGAGGCATACGAGCGAAAAGAAAATATATGGACATTGTCACCTGTCGGTAGAGGGGACTGCCCTTGAACATGGAAGACAGGGTATATCATCAAGAGCAAGGGCACTGCCTGAAAGAGGAAACGCAAAGTGTCTCTGTTGAACCCCATAGCTTCCTTCACCGCTACTGACCGCCAGGCGACACTACGCATGGCTTTGCACTTTTACAAGTGGAAACCAGAGGCAAGCGATCGAGGAAACATGAAGCAAAAAACTTGCCAAATCCAATGCAATCTTCTTGTCGAGCCCAAAGTCAATGAGTACTCCTGCGCCACGGAAATTATGGCTGACACGTTCAAGGATGCCAGCAAGGTTGCGATAGGAACCCCGGGTCTTCTGCGCTTGGTCAACTCAATTTAGGGCCTACCACATGTATATAAACAGACGGATCATGACAGGAAAAATATGAATGGTAAGTTCGACTAGTCAAATGGTTTTATTAATTTCCATTATATGATGCAAAATGACAGATCGAAGATGGATGGTGACTTTTCGTACAGAATATGTACAACGTGGTTGCCTCCTTGTTAACATGGTATCCCTGTAACAATAAATCCTTTTCTCTTACTAAGAAAGAACACAGCTTAACCACATCATATTTAATTGAGCTAGCAGTATCTGAAAGAAACATTGATTTCATCATTCTACGAAATTATTTATCTCAATAATTATGGCAACACTGTTGTAAAATAACTCAGTACGTCTACGCATCAATTTTATGCTTTTTGGTATGTAGTGAAGTTATGCTTACACATCTGGACTTGTGCAAACTCACTACATTTCTCGTTGTGTAACATCTGACGTAACGACGTTATGAAATTATTATTTATCTGACGTTATAAAATTATTATTCACAGGTATACAATTTCAATAATACATCCCAATGACTCGGCTAACAAGTTTTGGACCGAACCCAATCAATTGAAACAAATATACATCCGCCAAAACTATATTCTATTAGTGCAAGCTCTATAAACTAGTTATCAACTAATAAGATTTTCATATGAATATCTTGTGATCAACTCGAATACACATTTTTGAAGTAACATTTAATATGCCAGGGTTCTAGCGTGATCCTTCATCCATTCAGGGGCATCAGGGTTAATAAACGTGGGCATTTGGATAAAAAGTTTGTGGTCGTGAGAAAATTGGGATAAGGGGCGCCACCTTTTTTAGTATGTCAAATTAAAAAATTCAATAGAAAACGTGCTGATTTTGCATTCGCCAGTATCCGTGCAAGCTCTATAAACTAGTTATCAACTAACACTTATAAGATTTTCATATGAATATCTTATGATCAGCTGGAATACACATTTTTGAAGTAACATTTAATATGTCAGGGTTCTAGCGTGACCCTTCATCCATGCAGGGTTAATAAACGTGGCCATTTGGATAAAAAGTTTGTGGGCGTGAGAAAATTGGGTTAAGGGGCGCCATCTTTTTTAATATGTCAAATTTAGAAATTCAATAGCAAACGTGGTGATTTTACATTCGCCACTATCCCAGTATCCGTGCCAGATCTATAAGCTAGTTATCAACTAACACTTATAAGATTTTCATATGAATATCTTGTGATCAGCTCGAATACACATTTTTGAAATAACATTTAATATGCCAGGGTTCTAGCGTGACCCTTCATCCATGTAGGGGCATCAGGATTAATAAACGTGGGTATTTGGATAAAAAGGTTGTGGTCATGAGAAAATTGGGATAAGGGGCACCACCTATTTTAGTATGCCAAATTTAAAAACTCAATAGAAAACGTGGTGATTTTACATTCACCATTATCCCGGTATCCGTGCAAGCTCTAGAAACTAGTTATCAACTAACAATTATAAGATTTTCATATGAATATCTTGAGATCACCTCGAATACACATTTTTGAAGTAACATTTAATATGTCAGGGTTCTAGTGTGGCCCTTCATCCATTCAGGGGCATCAAGGTTAATAAACGTGGGCATTTGGATAAATAGTGTGTGGGCATGAGAAAATTGGGATAAGGGGCGCTACCTTTTTTAATATCCCAATTTTAAAAACTCAATAATAAATGTGGTGATTTTACATTCGCCATTATCCGAATATCCACTCTGCTCATAGCTCGATCCAAGTAAAGTAATTTAAAAGATATATTGTCTATGTAACATAAAAAAACTCATATTTACTGTACAAATGAAAATATGTCATTAAAGACACTACTACAGAAATGGCTTACAACGTCACATTACAGGTGTCGGTTGTATACAAGAAACCGACGCATAAACCCTACAACGTCGGTTTAATACACAAACTGACATCTATCTGTGAAGAGGGCCAGACACGGGTATCGTTTTATATTTAGCGTCGGTTCCTCATTAAGCAACTGATGTCTAAAATCGCCGGTCAAATCTAATTTTTTCAGTGCAAAAAATTCCTCCAAAATTTCACATACGGCTTCGGTTTTTCATCAAAGAACCGACGGCTAAAGGTTTTTTGAGAAACAAAAATTAGGCCAACTTTTATCGTTGGTTTTAGTAGACGAACCGACGTCAATGTGTTTTTACACGTTATCCCCGTGAAAAAATTCCCCCCAACTTGCCCAATTGGCGTCAGTTTTAAGTGGCAACCGACGAGTAGTTTGCTATAGGTGTCGGGTTTTTTTATAACCGACGCCAAGTATCTAACTTAATCGCAAAAATAGACTCTCCCAGTCTCTGTTTCACTGTGATTCCCCCCCCCCGCTTAGGGCTCTAGCGATTTTCCTCTTCCCCACTGCTCACCGCAACTACTTGCTTCCGCCAGTGCGTCAAAGCTCACCATCGCCTCTGCATCATCTCTAGCTCGCCGCTGTTCTCCAACTTCTTGCCACCGCCATTCTCCAGCTGCTCGTCGCCGCCTCTGCTCGCCGCCGCCGTTCTACAACTACTCGCCGCCGCCTCTGCTCGCCATTGTCGTTCTCCAGCTACTCATCGCCGCCTCTGCTCGCCATCATCGTTCTCCAGCCGTTGCCGCCTCTGTTCGCCACTGTCGTTCTCTAGCTGCTCGCCATCGCCATTCCCTAGCTGCTCACCACCGCCGTTCTCCATCTGCTCGCCACCGTTGTTCCCCAGGTATATTTTGTCCATATATCTTTGTCTTGAATACAACAAATGCATTATGTGATCCAATGTATTGTATGATTTTTTTCTACTTATTTCTTGGTGAGTTTTATTGATTTCTACTGATTTGTGGTTACTTGGTGATATATATTTCCATTGAGGTTAATCACTAATGTATATGTTTCAAGATTGTGTAGTTGATTAATATTGGTTAATGATGCATGAATGAACTAACTCAAATAGAAGAATGAATTAAATTAAATTAAGTTACATAAAACTTAGGATATAAACTTAATTAATTAGAATTGTACTTAATTAATTAGATTTTGTACTTAGTTAATTAATTAGATTTGTACTTAGTTTCTCTAAGATTGTGTTAATGATGCAAAGAACTGACGACTAATATTGTGTTAATGATGCAAAGAACTGACGATTAATATTGGTTAATGATGCATTAATGAACTTAATTAATTAGATTTCTACTTAGTTTCTCTAAGATTGTGTAGTTGATTAATATTTATTAATCAAGGTTAATGATGCATGAATGAATTTAATTAATTGATAGTGCTTTCTTTCTTTCTTTCTTTCCGATGATGATGATGATGATGATGATGATGATGATGATGACAACGACGATAATGATGACGACGACAATGATGATGATGATGACAAAGACGATGATGACGATGACGACGGCGATGATGATGATGATGCTCCAGTCAGCGCCACTGGCCACCGCCTACACCTCCAGCACCGGCCACCTTCACCTCCAGCCCGACCACCTCCACCTCTGGCCGCTGCCACCATAGCCTGCTCGATCCACTAGTGTGGTGAGTGCTTAATTAATCAGTACTAGATTTGAACTTAGGATTAATGATGCCACCATATAGTTGATTACTATTGAATAATTAGGGTTAATGATGTATTAATGAACTTAATTAATTAGATTTGTACTTAGTTTCTCTAAGATTGTGTAGTTGATTAATATTGATTAATCGGGGTTAATTATGCATGAATGAGGGTAAGTGGTATGGTGGGAGGAGGGTAGGGGTGGGTAGGGTAGAGGGCCAGGGGAGGGTGAGGGGTGTGGTAGGTGGGAGGAGGATAGGGGTGGGGTAGGGTGGAGGGCCAGTGGAGGGTGAGGGGTGTGGTAGGGTGGGAGGAGGATAGGGGTGGGGTAGGGTGGAGGGCCAGGGGAGGGGGAGGGTGAGGAGGGAGGGTGGTGTGAGGAGGGTAGGGGTGGGATAGGTGGGATCATTAATTGAAAATAATGAAAGGAGAGGGCATACTCATCGCGCCAAACTTTTTTTTGTTCTCACTGTAGAACCATCTTCATTTCAATATATTTATGTGAACAAAGTTCCGCATCAGTATCATTAGTTTGATTATGTGTCTTATTTCAAGACACAATTTGTCAAATAAAAGATAAACCATTCATTCAATTTCATTGTATATCTGAAGATTATGCAAAGTTGTATGATGTTCTTATCATTTTTGATGTGCTTATCATTTTCTTTTCAAGATAAACCGTTAGTACTTATATTTTTTAGTCTTTGTCTACTACTTTTTTTGAAATTATATAACATGGTTATATATACTTACAATTATTAGTACTTATATTTTTTAGTCTCTATCCACCCACAATAGTCACTATGAACTGGGCCTCTATGCCAATGTTAACGTTCCCTAATGAAGAACAATTGAACATCATCCTAGATCATCGTTCCTTAAACCAACTAACCATACCCAAACATTGGCATTTTCTAAATGGAAGACACTACATGCCTGGTGAAGTGACCCTAAATTTTGGCAATTCTCCACATGTTATTGAGGTTGAGTATGATTTGGATTAGAAAGATGCTAGTGGGCCGTAGCGACAAGCTTTTTCTCCATCTAGTTGGCCATAATACCATCAAAGTTTGGATAACCAACGTCAACAATGAGACCCTCGACCATCTACGGTACTATGAGCACACGATGGACAGTATCAGCTCGGAAGAATCTGATGATGAGGCCCCTGTCAGTTCAGATTCATCTAAATACAGTGAGGAGCTCCGCGACACAGCACAATCATCAAAAAGACCACGGTAGGTCCAATTAATAAATATAATTGTCATGTCTTATTTTGTGTTTACACTTTTTGTCTTAAAGTAATCAATCCTCATAGCTACTTTCTTTTCTGAACTTCAGGAGAAGATCGTCACAATGAAAAGGCCTCGAAGTTACTGATGGGGGACCATGTTGGTGTAGTATTTAGTTTTCTATCTATCTAGACTTGTCTGTATTAATAGATGCATGATGTTTGTTTTTCTGAATTTGCTTCTTAGTTTCTTATGGAAGCTGCATATGATGGGTATATACTACTTAATTCATCAACTGACATTCTATTTTGTAAGGGTTTGTAATGATACAACCTTTCTTTTATTTTTCACTAGACAAATCTAGATTTGGTACAATTCAGGTACTAGACATGATCAAGCTCCCAATTGAAAATTCAAAGCTACCAGATTTGTGCTTTCTTTTCATTTTTGACAGTCCATCCACCTATTCTATGTCCTTATCTGTCACTAAATACTATATATCAAGTTTGACATGAGGACACCTACAATCTTGATAAAGTATTTCATCATTGACTGTATATTGAAATATTATATGACTCCCAAAGTTTCTAGGATGTATGGAGTATGCATTTGTACCTCTAAATCTCGGGACCATATGCTAGGTTTTGGATAATGAAGAGCCTTTGCCATTGATAGAGCTATGGATATGGTGAGATTCTTGCGGGGAAGGAATTGGACACATTATATGGACACCCAATGAAAAGGTCATTATTCACGTGAGAAATATTTCATATTTTTATATCTGTTAACATCTGTTATTACATTACTTTAGATAATATGAAATATATCAATCTTATTATATATTATTACTTATATATAGATATATCATTCTCCTATACTACATCAATACTGGTGAAAAGTTATTAGATGTACATACTCCTATACGATGGAACAATTAGATGATGTAAGAGAATAATGGGCAAAAGCCCTACAAATAGTGGGAATTTTTTATTATGATTGGGATTCTGATGATGTAATCTAAACTTTGTTCTCATAATTATTTTTGTATTTGATGACATGTGAAACTTTTATATATACATGTCTGAATGAATTTTCTACATGTGTCTGAATGTGTGAATGTGAAGATGAATACATGAATGTTTCTACATGTGTCTGAATGTGAAAAGAGATGAAATGAATGGAACTGCAGGGTGCTAAATGTGTGTAAAAATGGAGGAAATTTGAAATGGAACTACTGATTTCTACATGTGTGTGATGAAAAATAATATGAATTAAATGTGCTTATACATGTGTGTGAATCAAATATATATAATATTGTCCATCGATCTTGTTAATTTTGCAGGTTTGTGGCCTGTTGTTGGCTGATATCAATGGATGATGTAAACCTATAGTTCAGAACTGAACTGCAAGTTCTGCATCCTGCTGACCAGCCATACAATAGGCCTGCAAACTGATAAAAAAATCAGAACATAGGTGTCGGTTATTTGAATAAAACCGACAACAAAGACATACAGCGTCGGTTGTTAGCCAAAAAACAATGTCTTTATCCCTTCCTGGCGTCAGTTGTCGGCTAGCACCGATGCCTATTGTGGCCAGGTACCACGGTCGTTCTGACAGGGATATGGGCGTCAGTTTTTGTTTACTAACTGACGTATGTAATCATTCAATAGTGTCAGTTTTCTTAAATAAATGACATCTATAGTTCCATTGTTGGCGTGTTTTCGATGGCGGGAAGCGTTTTTCCGTCGGTTATGGAACCGACGCTAAAGGGGTTGATCTTTAGCGGCACCCACTTGGGTGTCGCTGGGAAACCGACACTAAAGGCCTTAATTAACCGATGTCAAAGGCATGTTCTGTAGTAGTGAGAATTATGTTCAACTTGAATAATATGTTTTACTCACAAGATTGATAATCTCTAACCCATCTCAACAAAACCAAAAAATTATGTACTGAATTAATATTATATATATATATATATAGTCAGGCTAGAATACACTCGAGTGTACATATCACGTCGTACACCCCAATGGTTTTTGCCTATCTATACCATGTTTTTGCAAAATCTAATCCATTGATCTTCATGGTTATAATAATATTAGGTCACATGCAAAATTTGAACTCATTTGAATGAGTGTAAGTCACTCATCCAAGGATAATAAAATCGACGCACAAAACTAATTTGAAATATATGATTTTTGTCTCCTTTAGATGCACGACCTATAAGTGTCCAAATGAGCTAAAATTTATTATATAGTATGTTCTTATGATAATTAAGAAGATCAACAGTTTGGATTTCTTAAAAATTTATTTCATCTTCAAAAATGACTGAGGTGTACGGTGCTTGCGGTACACTCGAGTGTACACTAGCCTGACTATATATATATATATATATATATATATATATATATATATATATATATATATATATATATATATATATATATATATATATATATATATCTGTGTGTGTGTGTGTGTGTATATGTGTGTGTGTGCGCGCGCGTGTGTGTGCACGTGTGTGTAGGTGATGGAACTTAGCATAACATCTTGTATCAAAAAAGAAAATAATATAAATATGAATAACTTGCAATCATGTTAAAACACATATTTATTTGTTGTGTTCTCAATACGTAGTGCTCTATGAAGCTAGAATATAGATTCAATTGGTAGACTAAAAATTGGTACAAAATTGATAGCATCCTTCGAGAGTTAGATCATCATAATTGAAAAACATTTTTCTACCAACACAATAATAAATCCAACTAAAATAACATATAAAGAATGTGAAGTTATATAGATATTCCTTGAAAAAAGGACACACACATGAACAACTAGAAATGTAGTAAACTTCAATGTCATTAGCACTTATCCATCAAAAATACATAGATACATACATACATGTTTATACTATCCTCCCTAACAAGTATTTATTGATTTGACACCCCTTGAGCGTTTCGCCTCCTCTACGGGTTGTAGGAGGGGAGTAAAGTCCTTTCTCTTAATATTAAGCACACACACACAAGCACATACACACACACAAACACACAAGCTCATGCGTGCACACACACATACAGATATATATATATATATATATATATATATATATATATTTATATTTATATTTATATATATATAACTTATTTAAAATCAAGTATATATTCAGACTATCAGATTGAAAAATATTACTGCAATATAAAAGTTCAATTTAGGCTTACGTTAAATAAGTGGAATTTCTAGTTCCTATATAAAAACATATATATACATTTGATCCAATTTGTATTTTCTCAAATAAGAAAAACTCCTATTAGACATTCCTACTTAGAAAGCTAAGCTAAAAGGTAACTTAAGAAAGGAAAATATCCACTCATGTGTAGTGTCAATCTAGTGACTTTTGTTTTAATTCTTGTTATCTACCCCAACCAGAGATTTATTAAAAAAATGGATGTTGTTCATCAGTGTAAACTTGGAAAATTTCTATCAAAGTCTTTCATCTCGAGCACCAAAAGTGATCCACTTGAATTCTCCCTCTACTACCCTTTGACTCCTTTATTATATATTCATCAACTATGCACAACAATGCCCCTCACATACTGCTATCGTTTGTAAGTCATGAGAGCCATCATGTGATTATTGTAATAGAGATATGTTGTACATGATTTGATTATCAATAAAATCCATTTGCACTTATTATGTTTGTTTCAATATTGAGATAATAAATGAATGTAACAAATGTCCTAGGAATATTTTGTCTCAATGACGTAGGGTTTGGGCTAAGGACATGAACATGGGATCATATGTAGAATTAAAGTTGTGTATATTATAGCACAAAAATTATATATAGGGCTCGAATGTATGTTGAATGATGACTATGTCTTTATAGTCATGATATTGGATATCAATTCAATACATGTGTACTTGTTAGAAACTTAGTTGTATAGGGTAGACACACTTTGGAAGTGACACATGAAAGTCATATCATGGAAGTCAGAGTCATATCTCCATGTGATAATTGTGACCATAATCCATAAACCTGAAGTCGCTACAGTAATCACATTTTTTATGTGTATTTAAACACAACCCAACATGACTCTAAAAAGGGTTTCCATACATGTAGTGTTTGGGTATGCTATGACACTTATGATTTATTTTGAGTGGTAGGTGGAAGTGTTCCCCCCATTAGAGTGATATCCTGGCCACTTGACAAGTAAGACTATGAAATACATGGTCATGCTCATGTGATTCAATATATCATATTGAGCTCATAATATCTCAATAGTCCTCTCTAGTTCAAGGAAAAAAATAGATTGAATGTTAAGAGCATGACAAATGTATTACTTGATTTAATTTGGATGTCTGTAACAAAGGGATTATACAGTCATGTAAACATTGGTTACTTTGTAGGTTTAAGTTGTTCTCTAACTTATTCCTATTACTTTGGTAACAATTGTGAGTTACTAGATACCAATCTTTGTTCTGATGTTTTGAACATCACCTCTAACGTAATAAGGAACCTATAAGGTCACACATTGAAGGAAGCCATAAAGGATTTGAATTTGCAACATACAAGATTATAGTGGCTCTAAATCATAAACATGATGATTTATGCCAAATTGGACGACCAAAAAGCCACTTGGCCTACTAGATAATTTGGATCAACCGGTCAGATTGGAGTGACAATCGGATGAATTATCACTAGTTGGGAAACTAACCAATCAGTCGATTGGACAATTGAGTTGAGTGACTAGGTGGAATCAAGGTTGAATAAGGATTGGAAATACTTGATTGATTTAGGATGGAATTGAGTAAATAAAAATATAAAATCACATGTTGGCTGAGTGAATTAGTTGAATGAATAGTATAATCCACTAATTGGGTTAGTGAGCTGGTTGTTTCACTGACGAACCAAATGACTAGGAAGTTTGTTGAGTTTTCTATTTTGGTTCTGATTGCGAGTTGCGGTCAGGAACGTGATTGGATTTTTTGAAAACTTCAAGCACATGACCCTCCCATAAATGGGATGGGCGCACACATTGAGATGCAAGTTGTGAAAGATTTCATCCTCGAGGAGAGAGAAAAAGTCAACCAAAGACAAAAAAACTCATAATAGAAGGAGAAGGAGAGAGAGTGATGCAAGTACTTTGATGAATCTAAGTTTTGCTTCCTATTAGCAAGCTAGGTGGTGCACTAAGGGTTAATGCATCTACATGAACAACATAGAGGCCAAGGTCCTTGGCGGAGGCTTGGAGACCAAAAACTTTTCTAAAGAGAAGACATGGTGTTTAATGCAATGACAAGGTGAATATACCAACAACTACTTTGGATTCAGATCACTAAGATGTAAGACGTGTCTAGTTGTTTGATAACTAATGTTCCCCAATGTATATTCAATATACATTCTACATTTTTAATATACTCACGTTTTATGACCATGAAGAGTTTGTTCTCTAAAAGTTTTGTTGGAATTTTTTTGTATTTCTAATTTGCCTCCTTCTCTAAAAATTATATAGTGGTATCAAGGCCAACGTTGTATGATTTTAATGTTGGTTGGGGTCTTCAACTACAAATAATTAATTGAATGAATAGTGTACAATAGTATCCATGCTAATCAGCAACTACTATATATGATATGATATATCTATATTATCTAAACCATTGTGATGTGTTTGATATCATTTTGTTTAGTCAATGTGATATGGAAATTCGATCATTATGGTGAATGATCTAAAACATTTAATATGACCATTTTTTATTATGATCAATATATGTAACAGGTATATAGCTTGTATGCCATGCTTGGTGGATAGTGGTTGAAAAGAGGATATGATTAGAAGTCCATATCAGTAAGGAATGTCCTTGGAGAGTTTTGATTAAGCTGAGGTAGAGACTCCACAACAACTGAACAACTACCCAAATAGTGAATATAAAAAGTGATTGGCCTGCTAGTCAGTCGACTAGAAACTATATACATGTAGATGTAGTGTTATATTAGATGCGAATCTTTTGCTTGTTTTTCTACAAATCTTGTTCTCTCAGTATGTTGTACCAGTTGTCATATCTTGTTTTATATCTTGTGGTGATTGTTGTGGTATATGATACGTGCAATATAGTATGTAATGATGATTTAATACAAATGATTGTTATATAAAATACTTCAATATAATATCAAAGTTTATAATGTCTTCCACTACGCAATACACTTGAAAACCTCGATCATTGTGTGTGGTCACACTCAGTATGGTACATTATATACCTTGTGAAATGTGATAATAAGTATGTGGGTTTTCTCAACAGAGTGCATAGCTTATTGTATTTTCCTGACAACCTTAACCATATTAAGCACCTAGAGGCATAATGATGACATATACTTATAAGATGATTTATGAAAAGGATTTCTGCAACCATCTATCTAAGAGTTAAGCTAGATGTAATTGGTACTTATTAACTACCTAAATATTTAAGTTGTGAGTGATCTGCCAAAATGACTCATAACTTAATGTATTATAGATTTTCGCCTACTAGAATATTACTTGTTGAACATTATTAAATAAAATCCAAACTTATGTCATCAAATCACATTGTTGACTCATGCAAATATTTTCTTTGTAGATCTAATGGCAAACACCCAAAACAATTACATGTTGTGACCAGTCCTTGAAAAAGAAAAATTGAATGGGAACAATTTCCATGACTAGTATAGGACATTGAGATTTTTACTCACTTAACAGTGTAAGCTCTATGTCTTGGAAACACCAAAACCATAGGAACTACTTCCAAATGCACCTATAGAAGAAAGGAAAGTATAAGGAGTGGGATCTGAGAGGGGATCTACTCCCTACTTTATTTGAGTAAATAATCCATCTAATCCAAATACATGACAAAGGTATGTTGGAATAGGTGCATTTTTCATTTCTCAAATACTGGTATTCAAGACCAAAGTATAGCAACACAAAAATATTTCATGACTATAATCAATTTATCAAAATTATATATTATTCTCCCACTTGGGGTATACATGAAAGCATCAACATCAGGATCTACGTAGAGGGATATCTAAACTATCTCAACCCCATCTTCCCGAGAGGGAGCTCCATATCTATGTCCATGTTTGCTTGATATGTCCACCATGTCCTACACCTAGTGTTGAAAGAATACCCCATAACATATTGAGCAACAATATGCAATAAGGATATAAAATATAACAAGTCTTCCCATAGAAGAGGAAAGTACTATCCAAGTGGATGTCAAGAGAATAAGAATTTCCAAGAAGATGATAAACAATGTCATAATAATAATATCACAAAACATAAAAAGATACATGGTGGACAATAAGCAAATGAGACATACTAAAAAGTAGGGTAGGAACCCATATATGCCATACCAAGGGCAAGAAGACCAAAACCTCAGTGTCAAATAAATATAGAGTTTGTAGGAGGACTAAAACATGAGTATTTTGGCATGAGGAGTAAAACCTCAGTGCCTAGCAGGAGGACTAAAACCTTAATGCCCAAAATATAATATATAGTAGGAGGTCTAAAACCTAAGTGCGGCGGAGGAGGACTAAAATGGCAGTGTCCAAAACAAATATGGTGTCACTACTTCTAGTTATGACTAGTCAATCACCCATGCAAGTAGGACATGCAAGACAAAGTATAGTCATACTCAACAAAGCGATTAGAACATCCAAATAATATAAAGTGGAGTCAAAAGGCCCATAAATAAATATTCAAAAACCTCCACAATTAAGATAATTCACATGATCAAAGAAATCCACAACTTGAAAACTAGGATTTCACAAGAAATTAAAAGATGAACAAGATATAAATATGAGTCCAAAAAGAATATCCAATAAAGTAAGATGATCACGCGATAGATTATCACAAGATAAGAATCAACATGGAATCTTTCACATGAATTAAATCCTCAAAAGAGAGAGAAATTGTGTGGGCGATTTTGTCAATAGGACCGAGAGAGAGGGGGGAAGTAGGTGATTGTTGAATAAGAATAATATGGAAGGCAACATAACTCAAAGATGTTTGTCAACTTGTTAAAGTCCAAAACTTTACTCCAAGTCAAGTTTCCAAGGTTTAAAACACCAATGGCTGAGAAAAAGACCACCATATGAATTGTTTCATGAGATCGCATGGCTTTGATGACTTATCCAATGGATTTGAATAGGAGGATAATGTAGAAGGTTAGGAGTCATGTCCAATTGATCAAGTGATTTCTATGTCTATGAAGGCCATGGATATGGTCTCTATATATAGAATTTTTCATCTCAGGTAGCAAGAAACTTATTTATTTTTGTTTACTAAGGAAAATATGTAACATATATTGTAAAAGGAGCGAAATAAGCATTATTTAACAAATGATATGAAAGAATAAACATAAAAGCATAATTTCCCTTACATTTATTTATGTCTATGTTTTATCACATATATTCCCTTTTTTAACAACTTGATCACAAAAATATTGACTACTACATTTATAATAAAGAGACTTATAAATATCCCATTGCGTAATCATTTATTAAATGAAAATGTGCATAATAAATTAATATACAATTGTGTAGGATATACTTATTGGATTCCTTTTTCATTATTATATTTATCAACCTCTTAGAAACACTTATTCATTACATTCTAAAATGACTTTCTCGCAATGTTTCTCTTCTCATGTTACAATCATTAGAATCATGTATAAAAACTTTATTTTAGTAAAAGGCATCCATTAAATTCATATTAAGTTACATCCAAAATTCCAAATTTGAGGCAACCATATATATTGCTAATATATTTTACATTAATTATTTGTGGAGAATATCGGTGATATAAATGTATATATTCAACACTAATTGTTATAGACACATGAATTTCAAATCAAAGGGGTGCAAACATAATCTACCAAACCATTTTCCTTTTTTCCTTGTTGTTAACAATGTAAGGAGGTAATATGGTGGTTTAATAAGAAAATTATTTAGTCAATATTATTATTATTTCTTATTTGAGTTAAGTAATTGATTATATAAATTTCTTGGAATGTTTATTTGTTTCCAAACAAATATATAATCTAGTTGAAATGTTTGTTTCCTTTGTGATATGTTAGAGTGATTATTTTCATTTATTTATTACTTTCAGACATTAAGTAGAGAGAATTAGTTCTTTAAATTTTTTTCTAATTAATAAAAATATCTCACATGTTTCACTTTGTTGCAATTACCTCGATCACATTGTATTTGGAAAATGAATACATTTTTAGATTTTCCACCATATGAAATTTTCTAAAGATTTAACGTGCATGTAAAACATTGTTTCCCTTTATGTTATACCACAATTTTATTATTACAAATTCACTTAAATTATATATGTATAAGCTATTCAATTTTTTTTGTACTATTTATTTAATTTATTAGACTTTTAATAATTAATTTAATAATTTGATTTAGAGTAACATTCTCTCTCCTAAGTAAAACTAGGATAGATAAGATTATTTAATTAATATAAAATTCACACATAGACTAATTTTGGTGTATAGAATACAATTTTTGTACCTATTTCCCCTTTTGAAGCCATTAACCATATTACTTAATATTTTAGAGAAAAACTCATATTTTCTTGCCCAAAATAAATTAAGAAATCTAGAATTGTTTAAATAATGTGAAAATTGGCTCCCAAGCTAATCGAGACCTGAGGAACACAACTTTACCTTTGTATTTGAGTTTTGAAGTTTCCTTTTAAGAATTCTAATATAACTAAGATTTTTGTCTCATTACTAGTATATTATTTTAACACTACATCATTACCAAAATTATTATTATTTGGAGTCCTATTATCCTCACATACCAAGAGAGTTCCCTAATATTACTATGCACAAATTTTCATAATTTACTTATTTAAATTATTTATCCCATTCAATACATTAATTCAATGTTTACATAGATAATTGAACACTATTCATATTTATCGACATGGAAACACCAATTATTATTCCATAGCACATTATACCTCTTATTAAACATATTTTAGCCATTATGCACATATTAGTTACAAAAGGAAGCATGTGTGACATATTTCATGAACTTAGTCACATTTTTGCACATATACATGTTATTCTATTAATATGCAACTGAATATATTATATTTGTTTTCAGGCCTATTTATGTTAAGGTGTAAGTTTATCCTAATTTGGTCAAATCTAAAGAACCAAACATTCTAAACTCTTAATTATGGGAATAGTATTTCTATAGTGAAGATGTTATGTTTAGGTGTGTTACAATACTCCACCTTTTAAAGAGGATTTTGTCCTCAAAATCTAGCCAGCCTTGTACTATCAACCAAATTCCCTCCTGCCCTTGAAAGGTTTAACCTAATAAGCCAAGATAAGCGATCATCAAGGTACCAGGGTTACTTATGTATCTTCTAGTTGTGAATATTTTAGGGTTTTTGTTTTTCATAGAGCATGCTCCCAACCAACATGTCATACTCACCTAGGGTTGAGTCTCGGGTAGTTGTGTTACAAACCTATCAACCCTAAGATTCACATTGTCATCCAAAAAGTCATAGGGTAATAAGGTGTAACAAACTAGAACCTAGAAATCTACCTTATTCCATAATTAGAAGGATAGTGAGATCAATTTCCTAGACACGACCAAACAAGGATAAAAATTAACACACAATTATATAACACCTTAATTATGTGCCAAAATGTAAATAGATTTATACATTCACATGATGGGAAAATAAGAGGAATTAATGAATTAAATATATTAATTGAGTAAAAGGTGTATTTTTGTGTATAATAATAATGATATATAAGTCTTTTGTAACAATATGAAATTATGGTACTCCATTAAGTGCTGAAAAATAAAGATATGATATTTTGATAAAAACAATGCTAATGTGTCAAGAAGTCCTAATGGTGCTATAACTGATAAAAGGGATTCTCAAAAGTAAATATAATGGTAAAAATGTTTTCCTTGGATGCCAATTAGCTTGGTTTCCAAGTTTCACATTGTTTACTTAATAATGACAATCTTAATTCTGTTTAGAAGAGAAAATATGAGAAAAAGTGAAAGATGTTACATAAATTATAAGAGTATCCAAATGTGGAAATAAACCTCAAATTCGAAATCTTCTTACTAAAATTAGCATAGGCGTGAATTTTCATCTTATTTGGACAAACTTGCGTATCCCAGTGTAGTTTAGGAGAGAGAAAGTACATTTAAGTCCAAAATATTAAATAACATGTAAAACAATCCCAAAAGGGGAAATTTGTAGCAAAATTGATTTCCTCATGTTCCAATTGGCATAGATACCAAATTTGGTTTCATGTAACCCTTGTTTGAACCCTTAAATGAATTAAGAAAGAAAGATACAAGTTGTTTAACAAAAATACATTCAATTCCTTGAGTTTCCTAAAGTTTGGATATGATACGTGATTTTCTTGGTTCGAAATATCTTGAGCCAATTCTTGTCTGCTAGATTTCTATCTAATGTCAGTTGTTACTTCTTCCTCCTTGATCATTGTTCTCTCACGCTCAGCATTTTTCACCCGTTGTAGCTTGCTTTTCTTATCTTATTTTCTCTCCTCTCTTACCTACTCCCTTCCTCCTTTGCCTCCAATATTTTTTCCCACATACTCCACTCATCAACCAGGATTATGAAACCCTTGTATTTATAGTTTAGGTGGCCTCTAATATGTGTCGATCCCTGCCCCTTTTATACTCTATTCCTCCCATGTCATGTTCTTCCTCTTCCTCTACTCACCACCTCTGGCCATTGGACCCAATAAAACTCTTCCCTCACCTTTTTTTGATGTCCTAGAGTTGCTCGTCACTACCGGTTTAGCCTCTTATGGCCCTGAGATATGCATCCCTACTCCAGTTCACCTGCACTGGAGATCTTGGGTTGGAGAGGAAGAGGTTGGCCTTGGAGAATACTAGAGATAGCTTATACTGATCAATCGTGATCTCTCACAACTCCCTAACACTACAATTTCAGTAATGTAGGTGAGATTCATATTTCCCTAATTTTCATTCATTGGCATGTGGCTGCAGATTTTGGGTTACAGATTTCTACTTGGACTTGTGTGTTGGTTTCATCTCTTGCTTCTTTGCTTCTTTTGGGTTTGTGAACCATCTCGTGGGTGATCCAATGTGGTTCTTGGTCTCTGAGTTCATCTACCTAGATTCTAAGGTAGAAGATCTATAGACCTTAGGTTCTGTAGTTTGGGATTTTGTATATTTCCTAGTTACTAGGAACCTATTAGTATGTGTTTCTAATAGTTTTGGTTGAAGGGATCATGAGTTTGGCCCTTGTTTCCAACCTGCTATAGCTATTATTAGAGTTGAACTGCTTTCATCATTCAAGAAGATGATCATTTGGCATTTACCAATTATACCCTCATTCTCATTTTCACTTTATCATGTTTAAAAGGGTAATTTTGATTGTTCCAAATTTTCATTTGGTTTGATCGCAAGGAGCACTGCACTAGCCTATCTGTAGGCTCAAGCCATGTGGTAGGCTCTTAATGGGCCATCTCACTCTGACTTGTAATCAGATAATGACTTATATATGTGGCTTTAAGAAATTTCATGATACGTCCATGTTCCAAAATTCATACTAAATTATTTATAGCTCAAAAAAATGAAATAAAATATTCTTTGAATTCGTAAAACTATTTCCAAACTAATGGTATAGGTTTCATCACCTAATACTAATATGATAAATATGAGACTTTTAAAGATTTTCTTAATTTGATAAAACTTTTAAAATTCATAATTCATAAAATATAAGTCATAACAATAAAGTAACATATGTTGTGAACTCAAAAAAATATAGTCTAAAACATGATATGGTTTTAATAACATAACTCAATAATAATAAAAAGGTGATTTTTAGGGTTTATATAATTAGTGAAAACCTAAACCTAGTCCCATATATGTCTTTAAAAGGTTGCTAATGGATTGAGATGGAATTAAGTTTTGACCTTGGATACATGTAGAATTCATGGGAGGTATGAATGCATCCCATATTATTTTTACATTGAGGAATTTTTATTTTCCTCCCTTCTGATGTATGTTTGCATCCCCTATTATTCTTTTTGAGCAATAAACCTAATTTCTCAGACTCTTGACATATTAGCCAACACAATATATCTCTTTTGATAATTTATTCCATGTGAAACATTCTACTTAATTATGATCTAAGAATCAACCTATTTTTAGACATTCTTTTGAATTCTAACATGTTCTTTTATTCTTGTTGAAACCTTAACTTTTCCCACTTTTGTGGTTTATATTTATATTGTCCATTTTTGTGATGAAAACTTTATTAGTTCCTTAAAAGACTAAACTTTATACTTTCACCACATTTATTGCATGTTATGTGATTCAGCAGCCCTAGAGTAGTGTAATTACTTTGGTTTCTGGGTTGTGTGCCCATGTCATATTTTTGGGATGGAAGTTGAGCGCCCCATACCCGAGTTTTGAGCCAACTTTTATATATATTGGGGAGATGGTTGTGTGCCATACTCTATAAGATTTCAAGTTTGTGAGCCTTGGCCTCCATTGTTATTTATATTATTCTAGTGCTATGTTTATCTCACATGCATGCAGGTGGATGCTATTGTGATGGGTTTTTTGCCCAAGAACTGTGTGGCACAACTTTTATGTTGGTTTTATGGCATGTATTCACCTTGTTATCAATTTTTGGAATTCATATTATGCCCAGTTGGGTAGTCCTTTCCATTTTCCATAGGAATCCTTATTTATTTGACTTCCTTTATTTCATAGTGTTGCTCAACATTCTATTTAATATGTTCATACCAACATTTTGTTGATACATCTACTTTTCCCTTTTTGTCAGGATATGCTTCCAACCCCAGGTGTAGGACTTGGCAGACTATACTTGATGACATGAACTTGCTAGGTGGAGCTCTTAATGGGAGATAGATTTGAGATAGTAGGACATCCCTATACTTAGATCCTTTTGTTGTAAGTTTCATGTAAACCATTTACGGGAGATGATCATGTACTTTTTCTAAAATTTAATGTAGTCAACAAGTTTTATTACGATGTTATACTTTGGTCTCTTTTTGTATATCATCATTTGAGAATAAAAAAATTTATGTCTATTCAAGCATGCTTGAAAGTATACTTGGATAGATGAGTTGATTCTCAAATTTAAGTAGGGAGTGAATCCCATATAGGGTCCCACTCCTTACAATATGGTATCAGAGCCCATAATGGTTGGATTTTTTACTATTTCAATTTTGTCTCCCTAATTAGAACCCTTATTTTGCATAGTCACGGTCTAGGTCAGATGCTTATCCTATATTTAACAGATGGTGATGAAAGGATGATTTAGAATTATATAAGGTACATATAAGAATCATGGTTAATAAACCCTAATGTGATGAGGAATTAGGTTCTCATATCCTATAATGTAAGTTTCGGTGATACATCCCTTTAGATGATAAGATATAACTTTAGGGTGTATTTTGGAATGAGGATGAGGAAGTAATTGATAAGGAGATTACATATGGATAAAATTGTGAGTTATTTCTCACATTGAGTTTGAGCTCATTTTGTATTATTTCGTATGATTTTTTGAAGAAAAACCTATCTTCCATTATAACTCTATATGTATAAAAACTTTCTTTAGTTTTATCGATGCTTTCTAGAACTAAGTCAAAATGAAGATATGTGCTAAGTTTTGGGTAGTGAAACCCTAGAATTAGTTGCCAAATATATCCTAAACCTTAGTTTTGGTGTTTGGATTGATGACTTGGAAGATATGTTTTGTGATAAAGGTTTAGTTGACATATCCTTTTGTACCCTATGACTTTTTGGTTGCTCGTGTGAAACCCTAGGATTGTTAGGTTAGTAACACATGGACCTCAAACTCAACCTTAGGAGAGTGTAACTTTTTAGTTGGATGCATGAACAACATAAACCCCTAAAATATTCACAACTAAAGGATACATTAGTAATGTAAGGCCCCTAAACTTTTTAATGAGTTGAATAAGCACCAAAACAAACCATTTTATCTCCGCCAAAACAAAATGAGGATAGATACTAGAACTTCAACTTTATCTTAAAGTTTCATATACTTATCCCTAAGCACCAAAACAAACCATTTTATCTCCGCCACTTTCCTCCATATATCAACCTCATTCTCCCTCTGTGCTGCTGTGAATTTCCTATCCAAGTAAGAAGAAAGTGGGGATCTTCTTTGAAAAAGGATCTAGGGTTGCAATTGACTTCCTTTAGGGGTTCCTAAAGCTCCTTCCTAGTGATCTTGACCTAAAAGTGTAGGTATAACCTTATTTCCTCCATTTATTTATTTACTCTTCTTCCTCCTATATCACTCCAGGTCAGAACCCTACTGTTCCATGGTGAAAGAGGCCCAAGAACTCAAAAATATATCCTTCTTGTTTCTTTTTGTAGGGTTTTGCTTCTTTGTGGAGAGAAGTGCATATTTGGCCAAGTTCAGATCTGAATCTAGGGATTTTTTGCCTTATTTTCTCGAGATTCTTTCTGTTTGATATCTGACTTACTCTATAGAGGCAATTTATATAACATTCTTCCCTTATATTGCTTACTAGAAGCTTGTTAGTTCATGTTTATGCTTTAATGTGATGGTCTAAGCATGAAGAAACCATGCTTGTTTAGAATTACGAATTTTTGTGGTGTTCCATGTTCTGTTCCAGTTCTATATGAACTTGTAAACATGTGTATGACCTGTCTAAGTTGTAACATGATCTGGGACAGGTTGATAGCAATAACCTATGGTGCTAAGCACAAAACAATCGATGTTTCAAATTAGGGTTTTCAAGCTATTTCCTTCCCTATCACACAACTGATGGTCGTACCATTCAACAACCAATGGTGTTGCTATCTTAGAAACTGATGTTCATGATCAAGGGTGTCAAATTTATAGTGACAACCTATGGTCACCCCCTTAGGTCGGGTTTTGGCTCAATTAGACATTTAATTATCATCCACTAAGTATTTAACGATGTTATCAATCGATGATTACTTTAGCTTAATATTTGATGGTGTTAACTGAATGTATTACTGATCTAACAACCAATGGTGACCTAATGATCACAATTAATGGTGAATCAGGTGATCACCATATATGATGAGTTAAGAATGTAATTGAAGGTTTGACTAAACCTTAAACCAATGGTTCCTTGGTTCAATTGATCTAATGGTTAGACCTATACTTCAATTGATAGCCTTAAACAATGAACCTGATCTAATGAATAATATTGGATGCTTCAACATCCAATGGATCAGAATAAATCATATGGTATTATATGTGGGTCCTAGTGATGATAGTTCTTTGGTTCAATACCATTAATTTGTAGTCTTACCTTTACCATCGTATAGTTATATTTGATAAATCACTATAATAAGTGGATGTGTAACTCCCATGTTATCTTGCTTGTTATACCTAACCTTAATGTAATTATATGATGTTGATTGGTTACAATCAGACCTCTTGAATGATTAATGTGATAATGAATTACACTCTTCTTGTGTTGAAACCACAATGCAGTACTATTTGAATATCATAGTGCCTTGTTAGTATCTATGGACACATATGTGCTAATGATCTTTTGAGCCTTGTTTAAGGCATGGAATGGTGATGATAACCTTACTATGAATAATGTGATGGTCTTAATGAACTTTGGGCATGTTTGAAGCCATGATTGAGGTGAAATCCTCTTCATGTTCCAATAAGAGTTAAAACCCTGGAACTTGTGATAAGATATTGGTATCTTGTAATAGTATGATGATAAGTGTGGTCCATTAATTTGCAATGAATGATAGCATGTGGTGATTTGATGAAGATTTATATTTCAAATGTTTTATATCTTTTGAATTTGTTATACATATACTCTTGTTAGAAAAGAATTAGGGTTTGAATGTCCACTTGTATTATAAAGCCTTAATGCTTTCAATTGGCAGTAATTAATCAAGTGTAGCCTTAATCATGTAGAGCCCTATGTCGTAGAGCCATCTTCAGTGTCAGAACTTGCTGGATGCTAAAATGAGTATTCCCAAAGGAAACTCAGAGCACATACTGTTGAGTATGTGGGGGTGGCAAGTTGAGGATATATCCTTGTCATCTACAAATGCAGGTTATGGAGGATGGATATGGTCATGCCTCTGACATTTGATGTGATTGAGGATAGTTGTAGTTGTACCTCGGATTAGAGGGTTTTTACACCCTGGTTTCTAGTGTCATAACTTGTACCAAGTACTGACTGAGGGGAAGAGATCTTAGGATACCGGCACTCCTAGATCTTATACAGAATTGAATAGCACTTTGCAGTGGTTACTTGGACTTTGAGTGGTACGACTCAAACTCCCTAAGGTAAAATAATAAACGATATAATACCAGTTATGTAGTATAATTGTTAGGCTTTAATACGTATCACATTGGTTGATTAACCCTTGTCTTGTCTTTACACTACATAGTTCCTACATGATGTAGACTTATGAAAATTGTGTAATTCTACTTGATGCTATAACTTATTTTCTTAACTACTTCGTATGCTTAAACTGTTCAATCTGTTCATATTGCTTATTCAATACCCTAATTGCTCAATGTATTTACTATTAATTAATATGTTATAATCAATATATGTTGGAGAGAGTTATATCTCTTGTTGGGACTAGGTCTCACCTGTGGGTCACCACATTTTTTTAGGTGGTCGTGGGAAACGAGGTTGAGGTTGCACTATGGAAGAGAACCAACCTGGTGATCAATAGATTCAGAAGGTTGGTTAGTTGTATATGTTAGTAGTAGAGTCCTAGTGTCGTACTTGTACTCTCAGGTCCGGGTATGGGATGTGCTTTCTAGATGATATACTCGTATCGACACAAGATTTTGGTAGTATGTCAATGTTTCTAAATATATGGTATGTACATGTGAAATATATTTTGTATGCAGGATGTGACTGAGGTCTTTGGACCCATATGTAAATACTTGTTACAGTATATGAGAATGGAATGGTGGACCTTTTGTAAATGTTCTAGAGTTTATTTACATTGTTGGAATTGGTTTTAATTATCCCACATTTTTTACTATGTGATTAATTAGTAGTTGATCGTGTTTTTTGTTTTGAGTAATCTAATTTAGCGTGATGAGGTGTCACAGTTAAGTTGGTATCAGAGCTCTAGGTTTACTAAGTCTAAAGGGACATAGGACTTAGGTTTGAGTCTGTTCTTATGTATCCAACATATCTGATCATAGTTTATGCTTATGTAGATCTGTTTGGAGGACATGAATAACACATTGAGAGTAGCTATGTTGCACTAGGAGGAGGTGTTGGGAGGTAGGCACATGATGAGAGAGTGCTAGAAGAAGGGCTAGAGCAGCCCACAATGCCTCATCTAGACCCGACAATGATGTCCAATCCTGAGTTTCAGTCTATGTTTAAATAGATTATGGACACAATTACACATATCACTGACAGAGCGCCAGCACCTCAAGCTAGGGCAGCTACCTCTAATGTGGAGTCCCAAGATGTCGGGAAGACATTTTAATGTCTTAGACGTGTTGGGGCAATTGAATATGCAGGTACTTCTGATCCAGCAGACGCTGACATGTGGTTGACTGAGCTGGAAAAGGCGTTCAAAATCCTAAACATCGTTGAAGAAGACAAAGTTAAACATGTGGTATACTTGTTGAATGGTAGTGATGGCCACTGGTGGGCTATAGAAGAGGAGAAAAGGCCAAGAGTTGTGATAGGATGGGAGGAGTTTTGGAGGGAATTTGTTAGCCGATATTTTTCATAGACCTATCTAGATGAGAAGATATCTCAATTTGAGAAGATTCGTTAAGGGGCTATGACTTTTAATGAGTATGAATCAAAATTTATGGAACTTCTGAGGTTCTACCCGCACATGGTGGCAACAGACAAGGAAAGGATCTGGAGATTCAAGAAGGGCCTAAGTACTGAGTTGACTACAATAGCATCAGCCCTAGAAAATAGGGAGAGGTTTTCCACCTTTATGGAATCCATAAGGAGGATTGAGAGGTCTTCCATAGAGAACCGTGAAGCTAATGATAAGAAGTGACTATGCAGTTTCAAAGGAAATCATCTGGAGGCTTTAAGAAGTTGAGGTTTTTCCCACCACAGTTGCAACCAATGTCAACCTTCACTAAACAAAGATCACATCACCATCACAGTGGACCCCGAGTCGGGGTAGAGGTCATAGTTTTCCACCGACGGGAGCCCTCAGTACCTCATCAATTTCAATGAAAGGGCCATTTAGGCCATATCAAGACACCAGAACATGTTACAAGTGTGGGCAAGTAGGGCATACAAAACCTTATTGCCCTATGAAATATGAGGAGGTGACTCAGCAGCCAAGGCAAAGTCAATAAGGTCAACAACAATGACAGTTTAGTGGTGGCAGTGGAAGAGGATGTGGTCAGGCCTCCCATGTGGGATCCTTTGGACAAGCAAGCAGAGGATGTGGATGGCAGCAGGTGACAGTAAGGTTCTATGACATGACCCAGCCAGAAGCAGTGGTCAATCCACGAGTCGTGACAAGTTACATGGAGTTATTTCATTTTGGTTTGTCTGTTTCTTGTTTCGTATCTGTGTTAGTAGACCCAGGTGTGACACACTCTTTTATCACCAGTTTTAGAATGGTGGTAGATATTTGTTATCTACCTATTAGTCTTAGATCTGATAGCCTGCGGCTAGAGACTCCTTTGGTTTATTCCGCCGAGTTGCGGGAAGTGTGCCCTTCTTGTTTTCTTTCTTTTTCTGGAAACAACATTCAAGTGGATCTTTTGCCACTTGACATGCATAGTTTTGATGTAATCCTAAGAATGGGTACATTGGAAAAATACAAGGTATTCTTGGATTGTAGTACTAGGGTGGAGACGTTCCATGATGGAGATGTACAGTTGATTTTCCAGGGTGATAGGCATATTCTTCCTCCATGTTTGATGTCAGCTATGATAGTTGAGCAGTTGATGAGATAAGGATGTGAGGCTTTTTTAGCTCATGTTGTGGATACTAAGGCGGGAGGTCCTAGTATCTAGGAGGTACCCGTGGTGTGAGAATTTGAGGATGTTTTTCCTAAGAAATTTCCTAGCATTTCCCCTCCTTGAGAGATTGAGTTTGAGATCAATCTTGTTCTTGGAACACAACTCATAGCACAGTCAGCATACAAAATGGCACCAACAGAGATGCAGGAGTTAAAGAAACAGTTACAAGAACTGTTAGAGAAGGGTTTTATCAGGTGAGTACTTCCCCTTGGGGTGCTCCTGTGTTGTTTGTTAAAAAGAAGGATGGTTCAATGAGGTTGTGTAAAGACTATAGACAGTTGAACAAGGTGACAATAAAGAATTGATGATCTTTTTGATCAGTTGCGTGGTGCCACTATGTTTTCAAAAATAGATCTAAGGTCAGGTTACCATCAGTTGAGAATTAAGGCTTATGGCATACCCAAGTTAGCTTTTAGGACCAGGTATGGTCATTATGGGTTTGTGGTTATGTCGTTTGGGTTAACCAATGCACCTGCAGTTTTTATGGATCTAATGAATAGGGTGTTTAGACCTTATCTTGATCAGTGTGTGGTCATGTTCATAGATGATATCTTGATATACTCCAAGGATAGCCAACAGCATGAGCAACACCTTCACCAGGCATTGACTTTGTTGAGGCAGCATCAACTATATGCTAAGTTCAGCAAGTGTGAATTCTGGTTATATGAAGTGTCTTTTATGGGCCATGTTATATCTGCAAAAGGTGTTTGTGTTGATCCCAAGAAAGTGGAATTTGTACTAGAATGGGAACAACCAAAGACACCGATAGAGATCTGTAGTTTCCTAGGTATGGCAGGTTACTATAGGAGGTTCATCAAAGACTTTAGTTCTATATAATTACCCCTAACTAGGTTAACCAGGAAGGATGTTCCTTTTGCTTAGAATGACAAGTGTCAACGTTCTTTCCAGATTTTGAAAGAAAAGTTCACTAGTGCACCAATGTTAGTACTTACAGAGCAAGGAAAAGGCTATATTGTCTTTTATGATGCTTCAAAGAATGGGTTTAGATGTGTATTGATGTAGGATAAAAATGTGATTTCTTTTGCTTCGTGACAGCTTAAGAAACATGAGGAGAATTACCCAACACATGATCTGGATCTTGTAGTGGTGGTTCATGCCTTAAAGATCTGGAGACACTATCTTTATGGAGAAAAGTGTCAGATCTTCACTAACCACAAGAATGTATAGTATATCTTCTCAAAACAAGAGCTGAATATGAGGCAGAGGAAATGGATGGAGTTGATTAAGGATTATGATTGCATAATATACTACCATCTAGGGAAAGTGAATGTGGTAGCTTATGCATTGAGTAGAAAGTCTTCTTCATCGTCAACGGTAGATAATGCACAATTAAATTCCTCGATGTGTTATAAGAGAGATATGCTAGTGTCTCTTCGCCAGATGAATGTACAATTAGAAGTTTCCTTGTTGGCAGGATTGTTGGCACAGTTACAAGTGAAACCTACCTTAAAATAGCAGATTCATGATGCACAACAACATGATATTGTGATACAGAATATCTGATCTGGGATTGGCAGTGAAAAGTATGATGGCTTTAATGAGGCAGATGATGGTACAATTTGTTACCACAATAGGACAGTAGTTCCTGATGTTGATGGGTTGAGGAAGATGGTAATTGAGGAAGCTCACTCCTCCATGTATGCAATGCATCCTGGAAGTACCAAGATGTACCAAAACTTGAAAGACATGTATTGGTGGCCAGTTATAAAGCGTGATGTGGCAAAGTTCATTGCCAAATGTCTAGTTTGTCAGCAGGTGAAGGATGAGCCCCAGAAGAATGTAGGGATATTACAACCCTTTCCAATACCACAGTGGAAATGGGATCATATTACTATGGACTTTGTGGTTTGTCTTGCTACGATAGCCAAGGGTCATGATTCCATATGGGTGATAGTAGACATATTGACTAAGTCATCTCATTTTCTACCAGTTAAGATGACATTTACAATAGAGAAATTGGCACAAATATATGTTATGAGATAGTCCATCTGCATGGCATTCCAGTGACTATAGTTTCTAACAGAGGTCCACAGTTTACAAGTCATTTTTGGGACCATCTGCATTCAGCAATGGGAAAATAGTTGAGATTCAGCATAGCTTTTCATCCGCAGAATGATGGCCAGTCTGAAAGGACTATTCAAACTTTATAGGATCTCTTGAGGGCATGTGTGTTGCAATTTCTTGGTAGTTGGGATCTACATCTGACTCTGATAGAGTTTGTGTGCAACAATATCTATCAAAGAAGCATAGATATGGCCCCTTATGAGGATCTGTATGGGAGACAATGTCGGTCTCCTCTTTGCTGGTATGAGATAGGTGAACATCAACTTTTGGGTCATGAACTAGTACAAAAGACTACATAAAAGATTAAAGTAATACAACAATAGTTGAAAGCAGCCCAGGACAGGAAAAAATCTTATGCAAATAATCAACGTAAACCACTTGAGTTCCAAGTGGGAGATAGAGCATATCTTAATGTTTCTCCTTGGAAAGGTGTGCTGAGGTTTGAAAAGAAGGGTAAGTTGGCTCCTAGATTTATTGGACCATACCCTATCCTAGCTCGTGTTGGAAAGGTAGCATATAATTTGGAGCTACCACCAGAGCTACATATATTGCATAATGTCTTTCACATCTCTATGTTGAGGAAATGACATCTAGATACTGAGCAGACAATCCAACTAGTAGAGGTTGAGTTAGATGAGGATATCTCCAATGTTGAGGGTCATGTGTTGATCCTGGATAGAAGGGTGAAAAAGTAAAAGAGAAAAGATATAATATTAGTGAAAGTTGTTTGTAATCACCATGTCATAGAGGAAGCCACATGGTAACCAGAAAATGAAATGCATAGAGAACACCCATCTCTTTTTGTGTAGTATTTTGGGGTGAAATCCTTGTTAGGGGTTTATAGTTGTAAGGCCTCTAAACTTGCTTAATGAGATGAATAATCTTAATTACCATAATTGACTGCTTAGAACCCTAATCTAACCTTGTGATATGCTTTGAAATCATAATACAAGCTTAAGTTTAAAATTTGGTCCAATTTGGAAACTGTTTGAGCAAGTTATGCAATTTTATGTACATTTTGAGCTTTTCTACAATTAACCCAATTGAGGGGTTTTCTTTGCAATTTGTCACATACATTATGTTCCTTAGATGTTATGTTATCATTATTGATTATTTTTATCCACAGGGCTCCTAGTTGAGCCATGATTTGAAGGTGTTTTCCTCAAGGTTATTTTAGGGTTTACCCCTTCATGGATGAGCTACCTTTAGTAGATATAAACTAATGAATTATTTGATTGGCTAGGAAATTCAACAAAGGAAATCTAATCAGGTCTATATAGATGGTGGGGGAGCTGCTTGTGTGTGTGCTTGTATATTCTTAATAATTTAAGGCCATGGACACTTGGATAGATACTAGAACTTCAACTTTTTCTTTTTCTTTATCTTAAAGTTTCATATACTTATCCCTAAGCACCAAAGAAAAACAATTTCTCTCCACCACTTCCCTCCTTCTACCAACCTCGTTCTCCCTCTGTGCTTATGCAAATTTCCTATCCAAGGAAGAAGAAAGTGGGGATCTTCTTGGAAAAAGGATATGGGGTTGCAATTGACTTCCTTTAGGGGTTCCTAAAGCTCCTTCCAAGTGAACTTGACCTAAAAGTGTAAGTATTACCATATTTCCTCCATTTATTTCTTATCTCTTCTTCCTCCTATATCTCTCCAGGTTGGAACCCTATTGTTCCATGGTGAAAGTGGCTCTAAAAATATATTTTTCTTGTTTCTTTTTCTAGGGTTTTGCTTCTTTGTGGAGAGAAGTGCCTATTTGGCCAAGTTTAGATCTGAATCTAGGGATTTCTTGCCTTATTTGCTCAAGATTCTTGCTATTTGAGATCTGACTTACTCTTTAGAGGTGAGTTATATAACATTCTTAACTTATATTTCTTACTAGACGCTTGTTAGTTCATTTTTATGCTTTAATGTGATGATCTAAGCATAAAGAAACCATTCTTGTTTAGAATTACGAATTTTTACGGTGTATTTGTAATGACTCATTTTCAAATTAGTTCCCTAATTAGGGTTTCCTTGGATGATTGTATGCTCAACTAAGTTGATCATTGATGAAAGCTTGATTAGTGATGGCAGTTAAGTTTTGATGTTTTAAATATAATGAGAAGGTTTATTCATACTTTGATCCACATAATTATGGTTAACATTTGGAAACCCTAATCGGACCAAATTAGGATTTTGATGACATATGAATACAGAATTTGATATGTATAGTTTCTCACTAAATGATTTTTAGTATTTTATCTATAACTCTGATTTAATTCAAATTTAGATATGATTTGGATATCTCAAATTTGAACATTATCAAAAAATATCAAAATTTTTGAAGAATGATCTGACCTTTTTGTCGGTCGAGTTTCAAACTCGACCGACCATATTTTTAGATTGATATAGCAATGTGGTAATTGAATTTTATCTTTTTATTGGTATATCCAATTGATCTAAAATTTTAATTGTAGTTTACTAACTCCATTATAAACATCATATTAACTTGGTGTAATTTTTGGATGATTTTTTATCTCTACAGAGAGGGGTGTCAGTCGAATTCTATGAAGGACAAACTCGACCGACCATGTTGCTGACTGCAATATAGAAGTGTAGTATTTGATTTTTAATTATTTATTAGTAACATCAAATATCTAAAAATTTTATTAATTCTTATAAACTCCATTTTAGACATTAGGTTAAAGTTTCATAATTTTTGGATGAGCTTTGAGTTCTGAAAAATGTGGTGTCGGTCGAATTTATTTCTCAGTCGGCCAACCAGTCTGAGCAAAATAAAAATATAATGAAGGGCTTGTTTGTAAATGTTCTAAGCACCTCAATTCATCCATATGACTAACCTAACACACAAGGAGCTCTCATAACTCATCCTTCCTATCAAAGAAACGAAATTCTTGAGAGAGAGGAGAGCTAGGGTTTTGAGTAGAGAAAGTGGTGGAGATGTTGACCTAGGGTTTTTCTATCCAAGATATGATGAAATCAAGTAAGTTTAGCTTATTTGCATAGCATTTCATGGTGAATATTGTCTCACATGTCAAGATTCTGCCGCTCCCCTGATTTGATTCAAAATCACATCAAATCTCCCCCTTTTCTCACTCTTTCTCTTCTAATCCCCATTTCTAGGGTTTCCGAGTTGAGATGAGAAAGAATTGGATTCATTTGTGAGAGTTTGATTGAGTTTCCAAAAATTCAGAGGTTGAGCTACGAATTTAAGGTACTTGGCACCTGAGGTGAGTGTTTTTCTTCCTCCTAAGCTTTGTGTTCATGTTGCAAGCCTAATTCTATCCGGCTAAAACAAATAGAAACCTTGTTTGTATATGTATGTGATTGGATTTGATTTGGGAAAGATATTAGGGATTCAATTCTATTGATTTTGATTATTTCTCATTGATTGGAACTTGATTAAGTCCAGATATATTGATTGAGGATCCATGGGTATTCTTATGGGTAGATGACTATGCTATTTCATGTGAATTTTGCCTAAAAATCAGCCCAATGGCTGATATGCTTGGAATTGAATTGACATGTATAAAATCATATTTGAATTGTACTAGATTGTATTATACAAGTGTATTGCTGAATGTTAATGGAATTGAATGACGACATATCCTGGTTAGGATTTGTGTTGAGGAAGTGAATCAAATGAATCAATTAATCAATGTATACTTATGATTAATGAATGAAATGTGTGATAATGGAAACTAGGGTTTCCATGTTTGTGAATAACCCTAATGAACCCTTAAGTCATGATTGGATTACTGAATGATATGATTCTTATGATATGTTGAACTAAGGAATGACTTCTTGAAAACCCTAAAAGTTTATTATTAAGATGATTATGAGTGATAAAGCTAGAACTTGTATATGATGTTGTAAATGTGATCAAATGTTGAAGTTGAAAGTATTAATACTTAAATTGAATATGATGAGTCTTACTAATATCATTTGAGTCCAATGCATTTGTTTTAGTATAATAAAGAATGATAATTATTGATTATTGGAATGACACTAGTAGTCAATGACAAGGTACACTTATCTGAATATAAGAGACAATATGAACAAGATGTACTTAATGGTGATTGTAAGATAAAGATGAAACTAATGAAGATAGTATGCTGAAGTATTTTATCTTTTATTTCAAATTAAATGAAATATACTAAGAATTGTACTTTGATAAATGTTATGTAGAAAAGAAGCATTGTATGTAAACTAAATCAAGAAAGATTAGTCTAGATAATGTATTTGTCCAGATAATGTAATGAACATGAAATGAAAGAATTTGAGACAACTGAGTATAAAATGATGGAAAAATATAGGAATTAGTAGATGATTCTAAGAATGTAACTCTTACCCTAAAATGATGAGTTTGATGATGCTAGTGAATGACAATCTCAAATGGGGGATTAAGATACGTGCATAACTGTAGTTGAATTCTACTAAAGATGAAACTCAAGTATTTGAATTGATTTACAAGAATGTGTTCATATATTTTGATTGTTTGATAGAATACTTATACTATGAGAATGAACTATTTTGATGGAATTCAAATGATAATCAACTTGTGTTGATTAGCAACCCCATATGAAGAATGTGAAATAAAAGAAGAAGACAACTAAGTATGTTATGCATGTATATGCATGAAATTTATTGGCATCTATTCAGATTGGATGGAATAAGCATATGTTGTATGATAAATCTATTCTGAGTATGAGGAATGATACATGATATCTATATATTTTAATGTTGCTAGTTCTAATGCCTCTGCTAATATTTTTTCAGAACTATGATATATAATGAACTGATAAGATTTATGTTGAAATTGAATTTAATATGCACTCCTTACATTGAGAAACTCTGATAAGGGTAAATGTTGCATAATGAGATTATGTCTAGGGTTGAAAGCCCACTGATGATGATAAAACCATGATGGGGTAAATGATGTACAATAAGATTATGTCTCAGGGTGAAGGCCCAGTATTGATGATTGCTATGAGATGATGTAGAAGATAGAAATAATCATATGTGTTGCAATATATAGATTTATTGTGCTTCTTGCTTTGATCATTGTCCTTATTGATAAACTTAATCAGTTTCATGTTATTCTAGTTACGCGAGAATACACAGATATGATATATGATGTTTTGAATTCTTTTAAGATGAGTAGAAGAGACTAATAACAAGTCAAATGATGGAACATCTAGTAGGTGCCCTAAACACCGTGAGTTTCCCCTGAGGACTACACTAGGGAAACAAAATGGATCTCCTTGTAGTAATCGATAAATTATGAGAAGGATTTCCGGAGTGTGGATCGAGACCTTAAAGGTTAGACCACCAGGATTTAGGAGTGAGTCATCTGGAGTGGTTCTGGCCCTAAATTCTTGTTGTGAAAGTCTATGTCCAGATGGAATAGACTCTGAAGAAATGAAACATGTAAAATGTGAAAATATGTGAAATATTGTGATATGTGATATACTATTTTGCTGGTTCCTATCTCATGTACCCAAGATGAGGATGTGATCCTCTTTAGGCAACCCTAAGGTGGCTAGGGTCTGTTGTTGATATCTTAGGGTGGCCGGCTAAACCCTAAGATAGTGACGGTGAGTCATTGACACGAGAATCAGGCATGGCGACTTCTACTTGGTGAGGTACAAGCCAAGTAGTTTCAGGGCAAATGAATAAAAGATGATAAGTTGTATAAAATATGATTTGAATGGTTGTTACATTCCTTGTACTGCTACTTGATGATTTGTCATTGGTGAGTATGCTTCTTGTTGTGGAAAGTAATCATGTTGCTATGGACATTTTCTATTTCATATTATGATATGTCATGTTGACAAGTTATAAATGGTAGGATTTATATCCATTCTGAATATGAGTTGGATTTCTTGCTATTTGATATATTGTTTGGTAGATATGTATTATGTGTACTTCAGCTTCAGGACTACAGGATGTGTTTCTGGTCCGACTGGTGGAGTGTCACAAAGATAATGTTATTGTTATGTATTGATTCAAAATGCTTACAACTTGACTTATGTAATGAGTGAGATAAACCCAACTCTCAACTAATAACATTGGTAAACAAAATCCAATTGGATTGCAGCGGAAGATAAAATTTTGACTATATTCAATTTCAAATAAAGTGTACATAATACATTTCCCCAATATGGGTGTGCATGCTTTATACAAAAAGAGGATCTAAGTAGAGGGAAACTAGACTACTCCACTTTTGTCTCCAAGAAACACATCCATCAGCTAGTCCATGTCAACGCTAAGATCTTCATGCCTTATCCCTCAGCTTGCTCCACATCTGGGTGGTTGGGAAAGCACCCAGCAAAAAGGGAAGGAAAATAAAAGTATGTGTCACTAAACTATACTAAAGGTGAAAAGATAAATATAACAAGTAAATCAGGCTAGGGATTCATCAAAAGATGAGACATCAAGAGAATGAAGCCATATATATATAAAAGAAGCTTTCAATAGATGCTTGCCATAAACAACATATCACAAAAGGATTGCATGTATGATTAATATTGACTATCTTAACTAAGTAGGGTTGAGGCACCTACCAGACCTTCAACCAAAGGGTGAGGGGAGAGTATCACATTCCCAGTCACCTACACAAATTTTGTGTGCGGGGGAGAGTATCACATTCCCCAGGGGAGAAATAACACATTCCTCTACTATGGGTGGTTGTACATACAAGTACCACTGCACTAGTTAATTAGTCTAATAATATCAACATGCTAGAATAGATGGCAAGTAACAGCAATATTAAATAAAACAAAGTAGTGGGGTACCAAGACCCAAGAATAATATTCCAAACTGATCATGAGGCAAGTATAGTAAGAGAATCATGAAGATAGGATATAAGGTGCAAATAAGCCTCATTATGGAAACATAGGTAATGGAACAAATAATTCCCAACTGAAGTGTATTATGCACATACCTTTAATCTTTAGATTCCTAGAGTCACTTTTCATAACTTTTACACGAGATCAGATCCACTTTCCCTAATATGATCATCATATTCATGTATTAATACTATGTTTAATTATTAAAGATTCAATCACTGAAACTATGAAATTTTTCCACAAACCATCGATTTAGATCTCGAAAACATCATCATTGTCTTAGTTAGGATTTTCTGATCAAAATAACATATAGGTTTGTATATTTTCAAGATACTGACCTTTTAGGGTATTTTCCATATTTATTAGTTAATTAAATCCTCTCAAAAAATACATATTCGAAAAACTCAAAATCAGACAACAAAAGTATTTTTATTGGATAGATCTCGTTCTCCTGAGTTCAAAACACTTTTTATTTTTAATTTTTGGACCAACGAGTAAAAAGTTATGAATTTTCTAAAAAGCACCAATCAGAAATTGCCACATAGGCACTTTGCATCAAACACAGAGAGAGAGAGCGAGAGCCCGGGCCCACCTGCTGACTTGGCCCAATAAGGGGCAGCCAAGTCACGCGGTCAACGTCCGGGTTTGACTCGTCTTAATAAAACAAAACCAGGCCAAAAGACGAGATTGTCCTTAGCGGGAAAAAGCATAGAAGAAGGCAAAGAGAGGGGCAAAAATGTAAAAATGACAGACGGCTTCTTCTACCTCTGCTCACGGCATAGCTACGCAGCGTGAAGCTGCTGTTCGGACGATTTGGGCAAAGTCGAGATACTCCATCAAATTCGACGCGTAGATACTCAAAACGAAGAGGAGAGAAAGACGGAAATGATGGTACCCTGTAATTGAACGGAGACGAAGAGAGCAGGACACGAGAGGCGCCGCAAGAGCAGGGGCAAACGGCGGCTAGGTGGTGGTCGAGACGTCCGAGAAACTCAGAATTGAAGGCACAGGCGAGTTGCTAAGGTGATGGCGGTCCTAGGGGAATAGGTATATATAGGCAAGGGACCCCGAGTTTGGGTTTAGGTAGGTGAAGGTAGAGGGTGGCGGCGCCCATGTTGGGCGTTTCCCTAATACTCGATTAAAACATGTGATCTTGTGCTAGTTGGATTTGGAATTGAATTTGCAATCCAAAGCAACTTGTTTCGTGAAGTTTCGTTAAGAAAATGAGGGATATATGACATCCAAAAAAATCACAAAAACTTAGAATTACTGTTCATGCGCGACCAAGGTAGAAGATGAAATGATCATTTAATACAACTTGCTAAACTTTGATCTTTTGGTGCATTTAATGTATAAACCTTTTTATAATTATTTAAAGGTACAATTAAAGTCCAAATAAACTCAAATTTGGTAGGTTTATTTATTTTGGGGTGAGGAATCCGAATATAAAATTAGATTTGACTTTTGAGAAAATTAAATTATTTAATTAAGCCAATTACTATTTTCTCTTTACTCTCTCATTAATGACTATTAAATTCTCCAAAAATTACAAACTTCACCCATAACTCATATTAAGTATGTTAGACACGAATTTGGTATTCTTTCCATTTGTTGAAGTCATTTGTTATTTTAAATAATGATTTGAAAGTTTTGTACATTTTCTCTCTCCTTAATTTATCTTCTCAACAAATATTTTCCAAATTGATTCAAAATTCATCCAAAGGTCTATTTTAACACGTAGAACAAGAATTTGGCATTAATATTTTTTTGAAGACTTTATTATTTTATTTAATTCATTTAGATTTTATCACTTATTTGTCCTTTTAATTTATTAGAGGCATCTAGAAACTTCCTAAAAATATAAAACTTGGTCTAAAAGTAATAATAAATGTCAGGAACATGTTTTTGAGATTAATTAATTGTTTTCAACATATATTTAATATTTTTAGTCTTTAAGTCATTTTCTCTCTCCAGATTAAAATATAATATTAAACATTGACCAAATTAAATGAAAATTTGCCCAAAGGCTTATTTTATGTTTAGATTACGAATCTAGAGTTATTTTTATAATTTGAGGGCATTAAATATTTTATCTCTCTTTCTTGGCTGATTTCCCATTATCTTGTATTAAAGGCATTATGTATTGATTTATTATCCAAATTAGATGATACTTGGCCATTAAGCAACTTTTAAGTCAAGAAAACGAAATTGATATATTTATTATCCAAAATATCTTCTTGGTTTTCTATTTAGGATTTTTGGAACAATATATTCCTCATTATCTTCTTTTATTCCAAAATAGTCCATATTATCCCCAATTATTACATTTATCATCTCCTTTATTTATATTTCGGAATTTTCATTTTTTTTCATATTCTAAACAGCACTAGAAAGTTCTAGGACGAATTTATTTATTCTTTTTATCACTTAAGTGGATATTTTGCATATTTGACCCATTACTAATCTTCCACTGAGGTATTTGTGCATAAACCCAAATATTGAGAGAAAAGGTGAACAAATGTTCATTAGGCCATCATATTGTCCACTAATTAAACAGAAAGGCCAAAGAGGATATAAATGAAAGGAAAAGATGGAAAGAGGGCCAAAAAGGCAAAATGCCCAGATTTCGATATGTTACAACTTATTTCTCATGCAGTAAGATTCTTAATCTGAACTAGAAGTATATGTTGATTTGTTCATAGACATGCTCTAAAAGACGTTTCAAATTTATTATTGGTTTAAGTGATTACCTTATCTATTGGATTATATATCCATTGCAAGTTAGGTATGACTTATGATAGAACTATCTGCTATACTTTTCAATATCTACATGTTTCTTTCAAGTTTTTATACTTAATCTGATGTTGATGCATGTACCTAGCTTGAGTGGGAGGTATCCACTCATTGGGGCTCTATATGAGTCTCATGAGGTTGTTTCAAATATTTTTAGGTATAATGCTATCCAATGGAGTGGTTGTGACAAAGAAGATATAAATAGCATAATCTAGATAGATTAGAATGCCTATGTACTCTCTCTTTCACGGGATGGGTGGTAGACAAAGTTTGTCCATTAATGTACATGTATCTGATGTAAACTGAACCGCATATGAGAACAAGCCTTGATTATGGTTTTAATGGAGTTGAATAAGATTTGTGATATCTAAATGTGATGTTCTTGATGTGACATTGATTTATGAATGTGTGAAGAAAGAAAAAGGAAAAATTTATCTGTGTTTTTTGTATATTGTTTATATGCCTGTGTCGAGAATTCATTGTTTTATTTCATAATATGGGTTTAGGTTTTGGGATTATCCCAAATGGTTGGTATTTATGCTGATCAAAAGAGTGGGTCTTGACAAACGTGGTATCAGAGCCTAGGTTAGATGAGTCTACAAGGACAATAGGATCTAGGACTATATGATAATGCAGATGTCGAATATAACATGAATGATGTGCATACTGACTGAACTCAGTATCCAGATTCTCTGGTCAAGTATTTGGGTATTGAGCTAAACTAGTATGGAACTGCCGACTGTATTTCTTTTAGATGCCCTGACCAAGTATCCAGATGAACATAGTTTGGTAGTATAATAAGATGCATGATGAAAAAGAGAAGAATGACAATAAAATGGTGAAAAAGAAAAGGATTTTATAATTTAATATGAAACCTATGGCAAGCATAAAATTTCATATAAGAGAGATGAAAGCTTAGTGGATTATGAAGACAGTCTCTAATGAGTTTGAATCTAAGTGTGAAATCTGAAATTGTGAGAAAAAACTATGAACTAAGATGCACACTAGATGATCTTCTTTATAAAGGAAATTGATGAATGCAGATGATAATATGTGAATGAGTCATAATCTTAATCCATGAGATACACAATCAAATTTTTAAAAGGATGTGAAAGGTGATGTGAATCAAATATTGATAAATGATGTATTACTAAAATGTGTGAAATAAGTGTTTCTAAAACTCAAGGAGAGATATGATGATGACAATGGATGAATATTTATTTAGTGCAAAAAGAAAATGTCATATGAAAGAAAGATAAAATGAAAGTCTTTATAATTTGAAGCTCAGAGAGGTGAACGATTAGATGATATGATATTCTTCCATATCTTTTCTTGGATTTTGGGACGAAATCCAAAAAGGTGGGGAGAATTTGTAATGACTCATTTTCAAATTAGTCATCTAATTAGGGTTTACTTGGATGATTGTATGCTTAACTAAGTTGATCATTGTTTAAAACTTGATTAGTGATGGCAGTTAAGTTTTGATGTTTTAAATATAATGAGAAGGTTTATTCATACTTTGATCCACATAATTAGGGTTAACATTTGGAAACCCTAATCAGCCCAAATTAGGGTTTTGATGACCAATGAATACAGAATTTGATAAGTATAATGTCTCACTAAATGATTTTTAGTATTTTATTTGTAACTATGATTAAATTAAAATTTGGATATGATTTGCCTAAAAATATCAGAATTTTTGAAGAATGTTCTAACCTTTTTGTTGGTCGAGTTTCAAACTCGACCGACCATATTTTCATATTGATATAATAATGTGGTAATTGAATTTTATATTTTTATTGGTATATCCAATTGATCTCAAATTTTAATTGTAGTTTACTAAATCCAATATGGACACCTTATTGAATTGGTGTAATATTTGGATGATTTTTCTTCTCTACAGAGAGGGGTGTCGGTCGAGTTCTGTGAAGGACAAACTTGACCGACCATGTTGCTGACTGTAATATAGTAGTGTAGTATTTGATTTTTAATTATATATTGGTACATACAAATGATCTAAATTTTTAATGTTTCTTATAAACTCAATTTTATACATTGGGTTAAAGTTTCATAATTTTTGGATGAGTTTTTAGTTCTGAAAAGTGTGGTGTCGATCGAGTTTATAGCTTAGTCGACCAACCAGTCTGAGCAAAATAAAAATATAATGAAGGGCTTCTTTGCAAATTTTCTAAGAACCTCAATTCATCTATATGACTAACCTAACACACAAGGAGTTCTCATAACTCGTCCTTCCTATCAAAGAAATGAAATTCTTGAGAGAGAGGAGAGCTAGGATTTTGAGTAGAGAAAGTGGTGCAGATGTTGACCTAGGGTTTCTCTAACCAAGATATGATGAATCTAAGTAAGTTTAGCTTCTTTACATAGCATTTCATGGTGAATCTTCTCTCACATGTCAAGATAATGTCCCTCCCCAGATTTGATTCAAAATCACATCAAATCTCTCCCTTTTCTCACTCTTTCTCTTCTAATCCCCATTTCTGGGGTTTCTGAGTTGAGAGGAGAAAGAATTGGATTCGTTTGTGAGAGTTTGATTGAGTTTCAAAAAATTTAGAGGTTGAGCTACGAATTTAAGGTGCTTGGCACCTGAGGTGAGTGTTTTTCTCCCTCCTAAGCTTTTTATTCATGTTGAAAGCCTAATTCTATCCGACTAAAACAATCAAAAACCTTGTTTGTATATGTGTGTGATTGGATTTGATTTGGGAAAGATATTGGGGATCCAATTCTACTGATTTTGATTATTTCTCATTGGTTGGAACTTGATTAGTTCCTGATATATTGATTGAGGATCCATGGGTATTCTTATGGGTATATGACTATGCTATTTCATGTGAATTTTGCCTAAAAATCAGCCCAATGGTCGATATGCTTGGAATTGAATTGACATGTATAAAATCATATTTGAATTGTACTAGATTGTATTATACAAGTGTATTGCTGAAAGTTAATGGAATTGAATGACGACATATCTTGATTAGGATTTGTGTTGAGGAAGTGAATCAAATGAGTCAATTAATAAATGTATACTTATGATTGATGAATGAAATGTGTGAAACTGGAAACTAGGGTTTCCATGTTTGTGAATAACCCTAATGAACCCTTAAGTCATGATTGGATTACTGAATGATATGCTTCTTATGATATGTTGAACTAAGGAATGACTTCTTGAAAACCCTAAAAGTTTATTATTAAGACGATTATGAGTGATAAATCTAGAACTTGTATATGATGTTGTAAATGTGATCAAATATTGAAGTTGAAAGTATTAATACTTCAATTGAATATGATGAGTCTTACTAATATCATCTGAGTCCAATGCATTTGTTTTAGTATAATAAAGAATGATCATTGTTGATTATTGGAATGACACTAGTAGTCAATGACAAGGTACACTTATCTGAATATAAGAGATAATATGAACAAGATGTACTTAATGGTGATTGGAAGATAAAGATGAAACTAATGAAGATAGTATGCTGAAGTATTTTCTTTTATTTTAATTACATGTGGATTAACTAAAATTAAATTAAATATACTAAGAATTGTACTTTGATAAATTTTATGTAGAAAAGAAGCTTTGTATGTAAAGTTAATCAAGAAAGATTGGTCCAGATAATGTATTGGTCCAGATAATGTAATGAACATGAAATGAAAGAAGTTGAGACTATTGAATATAAAATGATGGAAAAAGAAAGGAATTAGTAGATGATTCTAAGAATGTAACTCTAACCCTAAAATGATGAGTTTGATGATGCTAGTGAATGAAAATCTCAAATGGGGGATTAAGAGGCGTACATAACCGTAGTTGAATTCAACTAAAAGATGAAACTCAAGTATTTGAATTGACTTACAAGAATGTGTTCTTGTATTGTGATTGTTTGATAGAATACTTGTACTATGAGAATGAACTATTTTGATGGAATTCAAATGATAATCTACATGTGTTGATTAGTAACCCCATATGAAGAATTTGAAATAAGAGAAGATGAGAACTAAGTCTGTTATGCATGTATATGCATGAAATTTATTGGCATCTATCTAGATTGGATGGAACAAGCATATGTTGTATGATAAATCTATTATGAGTATGAGGAATGATACATGATATCTATATGCTTTATTGTTGCTAGTTCTAATGCCTCTGCTAATATTTGTTCAAAACCGTGATATGCAATGAACTGATAAGATTTATGTTGAAATTGAATTTAATATGCACTCCTTACATTGAGAAACCCTGATAAGGGTAAACGTTGCATAATGAGATTATATCTACGGCTGAAAGCCCACTGATGATGATAAAACCTTGATGGGGTAAATGATGGACAATAAGATTATGTCTCGGGCTGAAGGCCCAATATTGATGATTGCTATGAGATGATGTAGAAGATAGAAATAATCATATGTGTTTCAATATATAGATTTATTGTGCTTCTTGCTTTGATCATTGTCCTTATTGATAAACTTAATCTGTTTCATGTTATTCTAGTTACGTGAGAATACATAGATATGATATATGATGTTTTGAATTCTTTTAAGATGAGTAGAAGAGACTAATAACAAGTCAAATGATGGAACATCTAGTTAGGTTCCTTGAACACTGTGAGTTCCCCCCGAGGACCACACTGGGGAACAAGACGGATCTCCTTGTAGTAATCGATGAATTATGAGAAGGATTTTCGGAGTGTGGATCAAGACCTTAAAGGTTAGACCACCAGGATTTAGGAGTGAGTCATCTGGAGTGGCTCTGGCCCTAAATCCTTGTTGTGAAAGTCTGTTTCCATATGGAATAGACTCTGATGAAATGAAACATGTGAAATGTGAAAATATGTGAAATACTATGATATGTGATATACTATTTTGCTGGTTCCTATCTCGTGTACCCGAGATGAGGACGTGAGCCTCTTTAGGCAACCCTGAGGTGGACAGGATCTATTTTTTATATCTTAGGGTGGTCGGCTAAACCCTAATATAGTGATGGTGAGTCGTTGACACGAGAATTAGGTGTGGGGACTTCTACTTGGTGAGGTACAAGCCAATTAGTTTCAGGACAAATGAATAAAAGATGATAAGCAATGTAAAACATGATTTGAATGGTTGTTACATTCATTGTACTGCTACTTGATGGTTTTTCATTATTGAGTATGTTTCTTGTTGTGTAAGTAATAATGTACTATGGACATTTTCTATTTCATATTATGATATGTCATGTTGACAAGTTATAAATGATGGGATTTATATCCATTCTGAATATTAGTTGGATTGCTTGCTATTTGATAGTATTGTTTGGTAGATATGTATTATGTGTACTTCAGCTTCAGGACTGTAGGATGTGTTTCTGGTCCGGCTGGTGGAGTGTCACAAAGATAATGTTATTGTTATGTATTGATTCAAAATGCTTAGAACTTGACTTATTTCTCATGTAGTAAGATTCTTAATCTGAACTAGAAGTAACTGCTGATTTGTTCATAGACATGCTCTAAAAGACGTTTCAAAGTTATTATTGGTTTAAGTGATTACCTTATCTGTTGGATTATATCTCCATTGCAAGTTATACATGACTTATGATAGAACTATCTGCTATACTTTTCAATATCTGCATGTTTCTTTCAAGTTTTTATACTTAATCTGATGCTTATGCATGTACCTAGCTTTAGTGGGAGGTATCCACTCACTGGGGCTCTATATGAGTCTCATGAGGTTGTTTAAAATACTTTTTAGTATAATTCTATTTAGTGGAGAGGTTGTGACAAAGAAGATATAAATAGCATAATCTAGATAGATTAGAATGTCATTGTACTCTCTCTTTCTCAGGATGGGTTGTATACAAAGTTTGTTCATTAATGTACATGTATCTGATGTAAATTGAACCGCATATGAGAACAAGACTTGATTATGGTTTTAATTGATTTGAATAAGATTTGTGATATCTAAATGTGATGTTCTTGATGTGACATTGATTTATGAATTTGTGAAGAAAGAAAAAGGAAAAATTTATATGTGTTTTTCGTATATTATTTATTTGCCTTTGTCAAGAATTCATTATTTTATTTCATAATACGTGTTTAGGTTTTGGGATTATCCCTAATGGTTGGTATTTATGTTGATCAAAAGAGTGGGTCTCGAAAGTTCCCTGTTATGTTCCAGTTCTATATGAACTTGTAAACATGTGTATGACCTTTCTAAGGTGTAACATGATCTGGGACAGGATGATAGCAACAACCTATGGTTCTAAGCACAAAACAATTGATGGTTCAAATTAGGGTTTTCAAGCTATTTCCTTCCCTATCACACAACTGATGGTCGTACCATTCAACAACCAATGGTTTTACTATCTTTGCAACTGATGTTCATGATCAAGGGTGTCAAGTTTATGGTGAAAACCTATGGTCACCCCCTTAGGTCAGGTTTTAGATCAATTCGATGTTTAATTATCATCCACTAAGTATTCTAATGATGTTATCAATCGGTGATGACATTAGCTTAATATTTGATGGTGTTAACTGAGTGTATTACTAATCTAACAACCAATGGTGACCTAATGATCACAATTAATGGTGGATCAGGTCATCACCATATATGATGAGTTAAGAATGTAATAGTAGATTTGACTAAACCTTAAACCAATGGTTCCTTAGTTCAATTGATGTAATGGTTAGACCTATACTTCAATTGATAACCTTGAACAATGAACTTGATCCAATGAATAATATTGGATTCTTCAACATCTGATGGATTAGAATAAATCGCATGGTATTATATGTGGGTCCTAGTGATGATAATTTGATGGTTCAATACCATTAATTTGTAGTCTTACCTTTGCCATAATATAGTTATATTTGATAAATCACTATAATAAGTGGGTGCGTAACTCCCATGTGATCTAGCTTGTTATACCTAACCTTAATGTAATTATATGATGCTGATTGGTTATAATAAGACCTCTTGAATGATTAATGCGATAATGAATTACACTCTTCTTATGTTGAAACCACAATGTAGTACTATTTGAATATCATAGTGCCTTGCCATGTTAATATCTATGGACACATATGTGCTAATGATCTTTTGATCCTTGTTTAATACATGGAATGATTTTGATAACTTTACTATGAATAATGTGATGGTCTTAACGACCTTTGGGCATGTTTGAATCCATGATTGAGGTGAAATCCTCTTCATGTTCCAATAAGGGTTAAAACCCTGGAACTTGTAATAACATATTGGTATCTTATAATAGTATGATGATAAGTGTGGTCCATTAATTTGCAATGAATGTGGTAATGTGATTAAGATTTATATTTCAAATGTTTATATCTTTTGAATTTGTTATATATGTACTCTTGTTAGAAAAGAATTAGGGTTTGAATGTCCACTTGTATTATAAAGCCTTAATGCTTTCAATTGGCAATAATTAATAAAGTGTAGCCTTAATCATGTAAAGCCTTGTTTCGTAGAGCCATCTTCAGTGTCAGAACTTGTTGGATGGTGAAATGATTATTCCCAAGGGAAACCCAAAGCGCATATTGTTGAGTATGTGGGGGTGGCAAGTTGAGTATATATCCTTATCATCCACAAATGCAGGTTATGGAGGATAGCTATGGTCATGCCTCTAACATTTGATGTGATTGAGGATAGCTACGGTTGTACCTCATATTAGAGGGTTTTGTATACCCTGGTTTCTAGTGTCGTAACTTGTACCAAGTACAGACTAGTTGTTATCAGTTGACTATATGTCACTGTTGGTAGTTTGACTGGTATGTCACTGCAGTTTACTCATACTGACCAAGGGGAAGAGATCTTAGGATATCAGCACTCCTAGATCTTATATGAAACTGAATAGCACTTTGTAGTGGTCAGTTGGACTTTGAGTGGTATGACTCAAACTCCCTAGGGTAAAATATTAAAGGATATAATACCAGTCATGTAGTATAATTGTTAGGGTTTAATATGTATCACATTGGTTGATTAACCCTTGTCTTGTCTTTACACTACATGGGTCTTACATGATGCAGACTTATGAAAATTGTGTAATTCTACTTGATGCTACAACTTATTTGCTTAACTACATAGTATGCTTAAACTGTTGAATTTGTTCATATTGCTTATTCAATGCCCTAACTGCTCAATGTATTTACTGTTAATTAATATGTTATAATCAATATATGTTGGAAATATTAAATAACATGTTCAACAATCTCAAAATGAAATTATAGCAAAATCAATTTCCTCATGTTCTAATTGGTCTAGATACCAAATTTGGTTTTGTTTAACCCTTGTTTGAACCCTCAAATAAATTAAGAAAGAAAGATACAAGTTATTTAACAAAAATACATTTAATGCTTTGAGTTTCCTAAAGTTTGGATATGTTGCAGGACTTTCCTAGTTTGCAATATCTCATGCCAATTCTTGGTTGCTAGATTTCGATCTAAAGTTAGTTCTTACTTCTTCTTCCTTGCACTTTGTTCCCTCGTGCTCAGCATTTTCCGCCCGCTATAGCCTCCTTCTCTTCTCTAATTTTCTCTCCTCTCTCACCTACTCCCTTCCTCCTTTGCCTCAAATCTCTTTTCCCACATACTCCTCTCATCCACTTGGATCAAGAAGCCCTGATATTTATGGTTTGGGTGACCTCTGATCTTTGTCGGTCCCCGCCCCCTTTATATTATGTTCCTCTCATGTCTTACTCTTCCTCTTCCTCTACTCACCACCCATGGCCACCGAACCCAATAAAACTCTTCCCTCACCTTCGTCTGATGTCCTAGAGTTGCTCCTTGTTGTTGGTTTAGCCTCTTATGGCCCTGAGATATACATCCCTACTCTAGTTCACCCGCGTCAGAGATCTCGGGTTGGAGAGGAGGTTGACCTTGGAGAATCCCAAAGATAGATTGGATAGATCAATCTTGATTGCTCATAACTCCCAGACACTACAATTTTAGTGATATAAGTGAGATTCATCGTTTCCCCAATTTTCATTGATCGGCATGTGGCTGTAGATTTTGGGTTACAAATTTCTACTTGGACTTGTGTGATGATTTCATCTCTCGCTTATTTTCTTCTTTTGCATTTGTGAACCATCTCGTGAGTGATCCAATGTGGTGCTTGGTCTTTGATTTCATCTCCTAGATTATGTGGCAGAAGTTGAAGTAGAAGGTATGTAGACCTTAGGTTCTATTGTTCGGGATTTTTGAGATCGACTGGTTACTGGGAACTTACTCGTACGTGTTTCTAATAGTTTTGGTTGAAGGGATTACGAGTCTGAACCTCGTCGTTTGACCTACTACATCTTGGATTGGAGTTGAACTACTTTCCTCACGCAAAAATATGATCGTTTGGTATTTACCAATTATATCGTCGCTCTCATTTTCACTTTATCAAGTTCAAAAGGGAAATTTCAATTGTTCCAAACTTTCTATTTATTTGATCGCAAGGAGCATTATGCCAGGTTGGTTGTAGGCCCGACCCACGTGGCAGGCTCTTAGTGGGCCATCTCACTCTGACTTATAATCAGATAAAGACATATATGTGGGTTTAAGAAATTTCCTAATAGTTTCCATATTCTAAAATTTGTAATAAATTATCTATATCTCAAAAAAATGAAATAAAGTATTCTTTATATTCAAAAAATTATTTCCTAACTAATGGTACAAGTTTCATCACCTAATTCTAATATAATAAATATAAGATTTTAAATATTTTCTTAATTTGATAAAACTTCTAAAATTCATAACTCATAAAATATAAGTCATAAAATAAAGTAAAATATATTATGAACTCAGAAAAATATAATCTACTATATGCTATGGTTTTAATAACCAAGTTCAATAACAATAGAAATGTGATTTTTAGGTTATATATAAATAATGAAAGCCTCGTCCTAGTCTCATATATGTCTTTAATAGGTTCCTTATGTATTGCAATGGAATTAGAGTGTTGACCTTGGACACATGTACACTTCATGTGAAGTATCATTGCATCCCATATTATTTCTACATTGAACAATTTCTATTTCCCTCCCTTCTGTTGTATGTTTGTGTCCCCTATTATTCTTGTTGAGAAATAAACCTAATTTCTCTCACTCTTGACATATTAGCCAACACAATATCTCTCTTTTGAGAATATATTCCATGTGAAACATTCTACTTAATTGTAATCTAACGATCAACCTATTTGGTTGGACATTCTTTTGAACTCTAACATGTTCTTTTACTCTTGTTGAAACCCTAACTTTGCCCACTTTTGTGGTTGATATATATATATATATATATATATATATATATAGTCCATTTTTGTGATGGCAACATTATTGGTTCCCTAAAAAACTAAAATTTATACTTTCCTCCAGATTTATTGCATGTTATGTGATTCAGTATCCCTAGAGTAGTGTAATTATTTTGGTTTCTTGGTTGTGTTCCCATGTGATATTTTTGGGATGGAGGTTGTGTGCCCCATACCCGGGTTTTGTGTCCACTTTTTTATATATTGGGGAGATAGTTTTGCGCCATACTCTATCAAGTTTCAAGGTTGTGAGCCTTGACCGCCATTTTATTAATATTGTTCTAGTTCTATATTTATCTCACATGCATGAAGGTTGATATTAATGTGATAGGTTTTGTGCCCAAGAATTGTGTGGCACAACTTTTATGTTGGTCTTATGGCATGTAATCACCTTGTTATCCATTTTTAAAATGTATATTATTTTATGCGCAATTGGGTACTCCTTTCCTATTTCCTTGGGATGCCTTATTTATTTGACATCCTTTATTTCGTAATGTTGCTTAATACTCTATTTAATATGTCATACAAGCATTTTGTTGATACATCTACTTTTCTCTTTTTGTTGGGGTATGCTTCCAACCCAAGGTGTAGGACTTGGAAGACTAGACTTGATGACATGAACTTGCTAGGTGGGGCTCTTAATGGGAGATGGAATTGAGATAGCAGGACATTCCTCTTCTTAGATCCTTTTGTTGCAAGCTTCATGTAAACCCTTTATGGGAGATGATGATGATGTCCTTTTTGTAAAATTACCCTTTATGGGAGATGATGATGATGACCTTTTTGTAAAATTACCCTTTATCGGAGATGATGATGATGTACTTTTTCTAAAATTAAATATAGTCAAGATGATTTATTCCACTGCTATTCTTTGGTCTCTTTTTGTATATCATCATTTGATAAGAAAAAAAATTATGTCTATTCAAGCATGCTTGAAAGTATGTTTGGATAGATGAGTTTATTCTTGAGTTTAAGTAGGGAGTGGATCCCCTCTCGGGTCCCACTCCTTACATAAGGGTAGGTCAACTAAACCTTTATCATAAGACATATTTTCCTAGTCATCACTTCAAACACTAGTACTAGGATTTAGGATTTCTACTACATGTGATTATCTTCCTTGTGACTCAGTTTGAAAAAAAAATCTAGAAATCCATAAATTTTCTTTTGTACATATAATAGTATAATGGAAATTAATTTTTATGATGAAATCTATTCAACATAAATCAAAAGGTGGATTCAAAATCAATTATGAGAGCTGAGTCACAAAGTATTCGACAGTAACATCTTAGTATCCTACTATTTTCCCATCCTCATACATATCTCCATCCTAAAGTCGAAACTCACAACTTCCAAAGAGATATATTACAACAACCATACATATGATCTTAAGGGTCCCCTCACACTAGAATTTACTCATCAAAATTCTTATGTGCGTCTTATGATTCCAAATTATTTATTCATCAAATTTTACACAACTTAGGTAATTTTAATGGTAAACATCTAACTTAGAGGGTGACTATGTAAGGCGAGGGTTCTAATTAGTAAGAAAAAATTGAAATCATCTGATTCAACAACCAATAGATCTAATATCATATTGTAAGGTGTGGTATGTGAAAGGGGATCCATCCCTACTTAATTTGAGGAAAAAATCCATCTAATCCAAACACATGAAAAAGGTATTTTGGAATAGGTGTATTTTTCTCATTTCTCAAATAGTGTTATTCAAGACCAAAAGTATAGAAGCGGCATAATATTTCATGACTCTATTCAATTTATCAAAGTCACATAATATTTTCCCACTTGGGGTTTACATGAAAGAATCAACATCAGGATCTAAGTAGAGGGATACTAAACTCTCTCAAGTCCATCTCCCCGACACTCAACTCCATAAGCTAGGTCCATGTTTGCTTGGCATGTCAACCATATCCTACACTTGGGGTTGGAGGCATACCCTACAAGAGATGATAAAGTGGAAGTTATCAGCATAAAAGCCAGTATGTGCGTGTTAATAGGGAATTGATAAACATTATGAAATAAGGACATCAAATATTACAAGGCTTCCTATAAAAGAGGCGAGTACTATCCAAGTGGATGCCAAGACAATAAGAATTTACATGGCTTCCTATAGAAGAGGAGACTTTTTTATTTGAAACAATATCACAATAATAATATTACAAAACATAAAAAGTTTCATGGTGAGTAATAAGCATACTAGTATATACTAAAAAGTAGGGTAGGAACCCATATATTCCATACCAAGGGCAGGAGGACTAAAACCTCTATTCCATGTAATTATAGAGTTTGTAGGAGGAATAATACCTCAATGTGTTGGTAGGAGACTAAAATCTTAGTGGCTGGCAGGAGGATTAAAACCTCAATGCCCAAAATATAATATATCGCAGGAGGACTAAAACCTCATGGTAAAAGCAGAAGGACTAAAACCTCAGTGCCAAAATAAATATGGTGTCACTAATTCTAGTTATGACTATTCAATCACCCATGCAAATAGGGAAGGCACGATAAAGTATAGTCATGAACAACAAAGGGATGAGAAGATCCAACTAATGTAAAGTGGAGTCAAAGGACCCATAAATAAATATTCAAATATTTACACAATTAAGATACTTTATAGGATAAAAAGAAAGTCCACACTTGAAAATTAGGATTTCACAAGAAATAAGATGAACAAGATATAAATATGAGTCCAAATAGAATGTCCAACAAAGTAATATGACCACAAGATCAGAATCAGCATAGAATCTTTCACATGAAATAAATCTTCAGAAGAGGGAGAAAATGTGTGGAAATTTAGTCCATAGGACCAAGAGAGATGGGAAATAGGTGATTTGTCAATAAGAATAATATGGAATCCAACATATCTCAATGATGTTTGTTAACTTGTCAAAGTCTAAACCTTTTATCCATGTCAAGGTTCCAAGGTTTAAAACATTAGTGGTTGAGAAATAATCACCATACAAATTGTTTCATGAGATCACATGGATTTGACTACTCATCATGGGATTTGAATAGGAGGATAAGGGAGAAGGTTAAAATTCATGTCCTATTGGTCAAGTGATTTATATTTGTGTGAAGGGCATGGGGAGAGGTCTATATATATAGAACTATTCGTCTTGGGTAGCAAGACACTTATTTATTTTTGTCTACTAGGGAAAATATGTAACATATATTGTAAAAGGAGAAAAAATAAGAATTTTTTAACAAATGATAGGAAAGAATCAACATGAAAATTTCATTTCCCTAACATTTATTTATGTCTATGTTTTATCATATATATTCCTTCATTTTTTACAACTTGGCCACAGAAATATTGACTACTATATTTACAATACAGAGATTTTTTTAAATTTCCACTTCGTAATTATTTACTCAATGAAAATGTGTATACCAATTTAATGTACAAGTGTGTAGGATGTACTTATTGAATTCCTTTTTTATTTTTTCATTTATCAACCTCATATATACACTTATTCATTCCATTACAAAAGGATTTTCTTGTAGGAAAATATGGCATCCGATAAGGCAGCGGAAACAAAAATTTAACTATCATATTCCCCTATGAATAGTAGATCACGTCAATAACTATGTAATGGGAAGGATAGTTTGCAATATTATACTTGGTCCTAGAGCAAGTCCAGCAACAATTCCCTTATTGCAGTGTTCATCTTTCTTCAAGTTGCATGTGGACATCATCATCAGTTGCCTCCTAGTCGATTACCACAGACAACAGTTGACCTTATCCTCCCAGCTATAGGCAACAGCCTCCTCACCTTTATAGTAGTCCACACATACCACATGGAACTCATGTCTTTCTAGTAGAAAGGAGAAGAAGGAGTTGTCCCTTCTAGTCAGTGTGCTAGCACTGACTTTCTCTCCCAATTGTCTCTCCCTTGCTATCCCTCCCTTTGGCGGGTAGGACTTGCTTGGGTTCTCTTAGTTACCACAATCAGAGAAGACAATAATTGTCAGAGCTTATTGTTGTGTCTCTAGAAATCCTAGACTACCCCTCTATTTATAGGAGGGTTAGGGTCATGACTTCTAGTCTGAGCGAGTGTCGAAGGGGATGAATTTCATGAATTTTGTATCCTACAAATAGAGAAATTGTTGATTCAATAGGGAACCGATTAATTGGCATGTGAGTCAATTGGTTCACCCCTTAAACCATTGGTTTCACTATGTTTCCCAATCACAATTGAGGAACTAATATTTGATTAGTGCATAACATGATGTCAGCACTAATCCTTGATCAAATCAAATTGATCAACCAAACGATCGGTTCACAACCAAAATCGATTGGTTCATGGACCTTAGTTGATTGGTTCACTTGCTGAACTGATCGTCTCATGGACCTAATTGCCAATCTTGGTTAAATTCACCTAACACTTGAATTGATTGGTTCAACATTAAACCGGTCATCTCATAATCCAATCAGTCAACCTGAAGACATACATCATTGAGTAATATCATTCTTTAGACATTTATTATGTTACATCATTATCTCTCAACGGAATGAAATAGAATAAACTAGAAGATTAAATTTATAATCAATCAAATCATTTATAAGATATGGCATTTACAATCATCACATGACTGTCTCTTTTGGAATACATACCAATAGACTACCACTTGCACTTCGAGCCAACCATCATGTTCATCATGTTTCTAGTGTGTGAGTTCTTGTCCAACGGGTTAGCAATATTTTCCTCGAGTTGGTATTTTCAAGTTTCACATCTCTTTGTTGTACGACCTCCCATATTAGATGGAATTTTTGTAAAATCCTATCTAAGATTCCTTAGCTATCCAACAACTCCATTGTTGTCATTGTATTTCTAATGTATCATCAATAGTTGGAACCTCCCATAAGTTCATCTATATGAACTTCTTAATCCATAGTATCCTTTGTTGTGTTCATAACACTAGGATACTCGCCTTCTATTGTATAATTAAATCACTATCTCTTTCTTGGTAACCAACAGTTCACCTCTTAAGGTCAAACACATATTTAGATTGCCATCATAATTTTCTTTGTCATTTTGGAATCTTGCATTCGTTTAACTCTTTACATCCAACTCTTCCTTATTACCATAATCTAAAAACTGATCTTAGTGCTTCTTAAGTACTTGTGTTTGTTCTCTATGTCATTCCAATGACCTTCTTTGAAATATGATAGATATCATCTCATCATGTCCAATACACACAATATAGTGGGGTGAGTACAATATAGTGCATACATAATGGATCCAAATGCAAATACATATGGGATCTTAATCATGTTTTCCCATTCTTCTGAAGAATTAGAACATAGGGCTCTTGAGAGACTAACCTCATGAAATGTGCATAGATTTTCCCTCATTGAGACCTTCATGTTGGACCCTTTCAAAATTTTGCCAATGTATGTGCTCTTTTCTTAGGTCTAAAAGCTTTCTAGATCTGTCTCTATATATCTCAATTCCTATCATGTAGGATGCTTCACCTAAATCCTTCTTAGAGAAGGTAATTTATTTTATAGGTTTTAATACTTAATAGTATAAGGATGTTACTCCCCATCCTTATGTGGAATATAAATATGTTCCCACTCAACTTTTGTAATCAAAGATTTCATCTTCATTTTGACTAAAGTCAAACATTTTGACTATCCTGTCAAAACTAACATTTCAGGTCTGAGATGCTTTCTTCAATCACATTGATTGGCCTTTGTAGCTTATAGATTGTATTTTCATTAATGGAGTTATAAAACCTTCAATTTGTGTCATGTACACATCCTCTTAATTATTCCTATTAAGGAATGTGGTTTTAATATCCATATGCCAAATCTCATAGTCGTAATAATATGCAATGGCAAGCATGATCCTGATGGACTTAACCATGGCAACTAATGAGGAGAATTTATCATGTTCAACACCTTGAACTTGTTTAAAACCCTTTGCAACCAATCTGCTCTTATAGGTTTGTGCATTACTATCCATGTCAGTCTTCTACTTCAACACCCAATTGCACCCTATGGATTTTACCTCTTTGGGTGGTACCTCCAACGTCATACCTTATTGGTGTACATGGACTCCATTTTGGATACAATTGCCTCAAACCAATTCTCAGACTCTGATCCCTCAATATCTTCTAGATAGGTTGTTGGCTTATCATCTTATGACCAACTTTCCACTATTCTGAGTTATAAGATATCATAATCTTTCCATCTCATGGTGCATTCTACTAGAACTATAGGGTTTTGTGTTGTGTAAGGAACTTGAGATCCACAACAATTTATGATTCTACTTATTCTTGTTCTACCTCTTTTGGTTCAATTCTTTGTTTGTATATAACTTATTGAGTTCTACTTTACTCCCACTGATTCCTTTAGAATTTAAATTCCTCTTAAGGAATTCATCCATCCTAGTAACAAACACTTTTGTTGTTGGATTGGGATAAAACTAGTATTCAACAAACTAAAATTTATGTGATTTATGGGTAGAGCTTTTCAAAGAAACTATTTTATTACATAAGATTTCAATCCTAATCCTTATAAAATGCATATTGGGACAACTCTGATGCCATATCTCTTATGATGTCTTTTGAACCATTTTAGATGATATATTTTTTTAGTGTAAAGCATGTGCCCAAAATGAAATTGGAAGATTAGCTAGATTTATTGATAATCGCACCATTACCTATCACAGTGTGATTCCTTCTTTCTGATACATCATTATGTTTCAGGTGAAGTTCATTGTGATATACTACCACAGTCTCCAGAAGGTCCTCAAACTCTTGGTGTAAAATATTTCAACATCGATCAGATCAAAGTGTCTTAATACTTTTACCAAGGTGGTTACATACATCATTCACGGTCTTCTTGAACACTTCATGAGATTCATATTTGTATTTTACTTAATACAAATCATTATATCTACTAATATCATCAGAAAATTTAATGAGGTACTTATAATTACCTTCAATATTTATTCTAAAAGTTCTATATACATCAATATGTACAAGCCTTAATAGAATACTTGCTCTCCTACTACATCTAGTGAAAGGTGATTTTGTCATATTACCCAATGGATAAGATTTACATGTCTCTATTGGTTCAATAATTGAATAGTCTAGACAAACATCATTATGTATTTTAGAAATGCATTTGTCATTTATGTGCTCTAGATGACAATGATATAGGTATTTGAGTTATCAAGTTTTAATCTTTGGTGTTTACATTATAAACATTTATCTTTGGATCAAACAAACAAAGAACATAAGATATTTAGGACACCGGCGTAAAATATCTCATATTTTTGGTATCAAACATTGACTATTCATTATACGATTTCCATATTCAACCTTGTCCATAGAAGATGCAAAAAATATAATGTTTCTATTATTATCATATATAAAATAGTATTTCACTAACTCTATTACAAGCCTTGTGGGAAGAGATAAGTTATAGGTTCTGATTGTAGTTTTAGAAACTTTTGCTCCATTTGCAATGCATATCTCAAGCTCACCCTTTCGTAAAGGCTTACTTCTTTTTAGATCTTGCATATTCTAACATATGTGAGATCTACATCCGGTATCCAATACCCAAGATGAATAAGTAGTCAAATTGATCTCAATAACATATATACCTGAAGTGGAGATCTCTTTCCCCTCCTAATTTGTCTTCAATCTTGGTAGAGAGGGAATTTTCTCATCCAGTTTCCAGGCTGGTGATAGTGGTGACAATTGCCTCCCTTATTCACCCCTCCCTTTTCTTTAAGCGCTAAAGACTTAGGTTTCTAGCAAGTTTTTGAACTCTTCTTAGATTTTCCTTTTCCCTTGGACTTCCCCTTTGATCTATTGATCATCATCATAGACTCAATATTTTCTTTCTTCATTTGTGCCTCATCTATTCTCAATATGCCAAGTAACTCTACCAATGGCTTGTCAAAGTCATTCATCTTGTAGTTCATGACAAATTGATTGGTCAAAGTGTATCTTATCTATACCATGAGCTATTTCCCTTGGGTATGACTCTGGTAGTGACTAAAGAATCACATCAGTGACCAACCCTTGACCCAAGGGAAATCCCAATCTAGCAAGGTTCTTCACATATCCAATAAGCTAGAGAATATGAGGACCTATTAGATATCCTTCTGCCATGTTACATTTGTACAATGCCTTAGAGACATCATATCTCTCCTATCTTTCCTGATCCTAGAACATGTTCTTAATATGTATTACCATATCAATAACATCCATGTTCTCATGTTGTCTCTGCAGCTCATAGTTCATGGAGCACAACATTAGGCATCTGGCATTAATGACATCTGAAGAATGCTTCATGTAAGCATCCCTTTCAGCCTTAGGTGCAGCGAGGGCAAGTTCATCTATTTTTTTTCCTCCAAGAAATAGAGCTTACGGTCTTGTGTGAGAACAATTCTCAGCGTCCTAAAACAATCTTAAAAATTACACCTATTTAACTTTTCCTTCTCAAGGACAAATGCAAGGAAAATGTGTTATTGGTTTCCATTTGATTCTACATGAGAATTTGCAATTTGTCAAAACATTTTTATTTGATTTGATTAAAATAAAATTTATTGATGTTTAATTAACCATTTAATTAATTATTTCCATCATTTTGTTTGAATTGATAACCCTCACCTATGAATTTGGAAGATTGTAGCATACAACCTTCTAGTGAGCTAAGATCCAAAACAATTGAGTTATTACCCATCCAACGCTAGCGTCCATAATAAATCATTGAGGTAGGAAACTTTTGCTAATTATATCTTATACAATTCTTGTATAGATGGTATGCGCAACTTTTTGCCATAGTCATTTGCATGTTTATAAGTTCTTAATCTCATGAAGATCACTTAGTTAAGTTTAGCCCAAAAGCCAACACGACAGTAATGTACCCTTCTTGGCAGGCCCACATAACTACCATCACACTTCCACAAGATTGACAATGCACCACGCTTGGCGTGCCCATGCATAGTCAATCAAGAAATTCATGTGTGTTGCTTATGGAAAACATCTTAGACTTAATATGTTACATTGGAGGATTTTATATTTATAAATACTTATACATATCCAATCACCACATACTTATAGTATGTATCATATATATGATATATCTCACAAAAAAAACATGCAATTAAAACACAAGTGATGGTAATGGTCATACATTGTAATTTTTTGGAGCCACAAGGAATAACTACCACCTAAGGTCTAAATCACATGAAACAACCTATTGTTGATGAAGATATGTGCTTCAACCCATTTTGGGTGGATCGGTTCAAGTGCTCACCTCCTGGTCAGTCGGTTGGTCTGTAGGATAGATCTTCTAGCCTCCAGTCCAAACAACATATGGACACCTCCAGTCGCTCGATTGGGCCACCAACCGATTGATTTGACTCTTTCTATTAGTTTTCCTCCTCAATCCTCCAGTTTATTAGCTCGTCATTAGAAATTGTTGGTTCATCTAATGCTAAACATTTTCCTTGGTATAACAAGAATTAAAACTATCTTAATCCTACTTAACATATTACATGGTAATAAAAAATCTTGAGTTACATTCGAGGGGATCATAGGAAGGAGATAATTACACTTTTACATATAGAAGAGAGGATAGAGGCTCGATATACAAACTGAGATATAAATAGGAATAAACAACCATAATCATGCACAAAAATCTAGGGTTATTGGCCATAACCATGCTTCACATCCACCATCAAACTAACTTTTAGGTTGATGCATGTAAATTGCATATATATCATATATATATCATATATCATATATATATATATATATATATATATATATGGATCAGATGTGGCATTTAATCGGATATGTAGGTTAATCATTTTAAGTATTCTCATCGTATGTAATAAATAAATGATGAAAACCAAAATCAAACACGTCGATTAAATTCCAAACCATAGTACATTTGACGTAGCTCTGATAATACTGTAGGGAAATATTGCATCAGATAAAGCAGGGGAAACAAAAAAATAAGTGTCATATTCCTATTTGAATTGTAGATCATGTCAACAACTATGTAATGGGAACAATGGTTTGCAAGGTTATACTTGGTGTTAGAGTAAGTCCAACAACAATTCCTTTGTTGCACCATGTTCCTTTCTTCAAGTTGCACTTGGACGACGTTAGCGGTGGCTTCCTGGTCGATCACCACATACAACAATTGACCTCATCTTCCCAACAGTAGGCAACAACCTCCTTGACTATATAGAATTCCACACAGAATACCAATAATTCTCATCATTCTAGTAGAATGAACAAGAAAGAGTTGTCCCTTCTAGTCTATGTGCTAGCACCAACTTGCTCTCCCAATTGTCTCTCCCTTGCTATCCCTCCCTTGACGAGTAGGACTTGCTTGGGTTCTCCCAGTTAGCACAACTAGAGAAGACTACAATTGTCAAAGCTTATTTTTGTGTCTCTAGAAATCCTTGAATACCCCTCTATTTATTGGAGGGTCAGGGTCAGGAGTTCTAGTCAGAGCGGGAGTTGAAGGGGGTGGAATTATATGAATTTATGTATCATGCAAATGAAAAAACAATCAGTTCAACAGTGAACCAATCGGTTGGCCTGTGAGTCGATCGATCCATCCCTTGTACCAGTCATTTCACTATGTCTCTCAATCAAAATTTAATTGGCAATTAATATTCGATCAGTGCACAATACGACGTCGACACTAATCCTTGATCCACTTGAATTGATCAACCATACAGTCAGTTCACAACCTGAACCGACTAGTTCAAGGACCTGAGCTAATTAGTTTACTTGCTAAATCGGTCTCTCATGGACCTGATTAACAATCTTGGTTCAATTGACCTGACACTTGAATCAATTGGTACAACACTTGAACAAGTCAGTTAACAGTCCTATCAGACAACTTTTAACCATTGTCATTTACATTGAATACCTAACTCTTTAGTAATCAATTCGAAACTACATTCATGAATAAACTCCCTATTTCAAATGTATCCTATGTGTATGACTATATAGGCTCCTAGTTACGTTGACAGTGAGTGTCCATAACTAATTTATTACATCACATGCAATCATTGATATCTATCACGACTTCATTGTTGCCCAAGTAATCAAAAAGTTGGAGTACAACTTCAACCTACAATCTGCAATTGGTGTTATAGTGATTGTATAGTTCATTTATCACTGATATTCATACTAAACTCAAGGCATGGAATCGTCATCCTCTCAATGTTCAGTCCATGCTCGTTGTACTAGAGCATTTTGTTTGAGATATATTTTTAACTCGATATCATATATTGATTCGGATGTGCATGTGCATGCTTTTCTCAGTCTCTCTTATCAAGTGGCTTGAATATCAAACTAGTGTAGGAGGGACAAATCCCATATACATCACTCACATACATCCCCATGAGTTATGATGTACATGTGCACCACCTTTACGGAAACCCTTATTCAAGGTCACAGTGGATGATATCTCAGTACATAAAATGACATGTGATGAGTGTAGTGATTTTAGGTCTAAGAACCACAATCACTACCATCACTATGAGAGATATTCTGACTACCAATCATGGTTTTCCTATATCACTCACAAGGTCGGTTTGTCTGATACATTGTTCTCCAACAAGTATCTATGTGTTTGGTTTGATATCATATATCATGACTAATGAGGTTATCTCATCAACTAACACACATTCTAGCCTTATGTGTTATTGTTTTCTATCAGCTTCAGCAATAACAACTGACTAGGTACATAACAAGAATGTATCTACTCTTGACATTCGTATGATATCATCTTTCAGGTCCTCAACCCGAATACATATGTCATTGAGTAATATCATTCTTTAGACATTTATTATGTTACATCATTATATCATAACTGAATGAAACAGAATAAAATGTAAGGTTACGTTATTATCAATAAAATTGCTTAGAGGATATGTCATTTACAATAATCATCTGATTGGCTCACTAAGCATACATACCAACATTTCTCACAATATTTCTCTTCTCACATTAGATTCATTAAAAAGATGTATAACAACTTTATTTTAATAAAAGGCTTCTATTTAATTAATATTAAGTTAGTCCCAAAATTTCAAATTTGACACAGCCATATATATTGCTAATATATTTTACATTTATTGTTTTCATAGAAGATAAGTGCTAGTAAATGTATAATTCAACACTAATTATCATACGCACATGAATTTCAAATCAAAAGGGTGAAAACATTATCTACCAAACCATTTTCCTTTTTTCCTTGTTGTTAACCATTTTAAGAGTTAATGGGGAGGTTTACTAAGGAAATCATTTAATCAAGATTATTATTATTTCTTATTTGAGTTAAGTAATTGACTATATAAATTTGGGAATGTGTTAAAAAAAATATATAATCTAGTTCAAATATTTGTTTCCTTTATATATGTTAATGTGATTGTTTTTATTTATTTACTACTCTCTCACATTAAGTAGAGAGAATTAGTTCTTTAACTTTTTCTAATTTATTAGAATATATAATGTATTCCACATTGTTAAAATTACACGGGTCACATTGTATTTGGAAAGTAAATATATTTTTAGATTTTCCACCATGATAAATTTTCCTATGATTTAACATGCATGTACAATATTGTTTCCCTTTATGTTATACTACAATTTTATTATTGAAAAATTACCTAAAGTGTATGTATATAATCCATACAAGTTGGTTTGTATTATTTATTTAATATATTACATTTTTAGTAATTAATTTAATATTGTTGACTTTAAATTGCACTCTCCTCCTAAGTAAAACAAGGACAGATAAGATTGTTCAATTAATATGTAAATTCACATATAGACTAATTTTAGTATGTAGAATAAAATTTTGGGATTTCTTTCCCATTTTGAAGCCATTAACCATATTATTTAATATTTTAGACCAAAACTCATATTTTCTTTTCCAAAAGAAATTAAGATATCTAGGATCGTATAAATAATGTGAAACTTGAACCCCAAGCTAATTGGGACCCAAGGAACATGACATTACCATTATATTTGAGTTTTGAATTTTTCTTTTGTAAATTCTAATATAATTAATATTTTTGTCTCATATTATTGTAACATTTCATCATTACCATAACTATTTATTATTTGAAGTCATATTATCCTCACATTGTTACCAAAAGAGTTTCCTTATATTTTTATGCACAAATTTTATATCTTACTTATTTAGATTATTTATCACACTAAGTACATTAATTCAATGTTTATATAGATAATGGAACATTATTCATATTTATGGACATGGAAACACAAATTAATATTCTAAATCACATTATACTTCTTATTAAACATATTGTAGCCATTATGTGCATATTAGTTAGAAAAGGAAGCATGTGTGACATATTTCATGAACTTACTCACATGTTAGCAGATATACATGTTATTATGTTAATATGCCACTTAATATGTTATTTTTATTTTTATGCCTATATATGTTATGGTGTAACTTTATCCACGTTTGGTCAAATCTACTGAACAAAACATGCTAAACTCCTAATCATGGGAATAAGATTTTTAGAGTCAAGATGCTAGGTTTGGGTATGTTACAGAAAGCTTATCACTGACTCTATTGACAAAGTGCCTCGTGATATGCTTAATGAAACAGGAGCTTCATAAGCAACATGAAAATATGGGACTTATAGAGATGGAAACACATCTCAAGAATATGTTCTAAGAATAAGCAAGGCAAGAGAGTACGATGTTATAAAACCATCCCTCATATACCCACCATTGAAGGCAGATCATAGGGGCATATTGTAATCTCATTTTTCCCAAGATCCAGACTTAAGAAATAACAATAATAGCAACTAATTTTATTTATAAATTTAAATGATATGAAATGTTTCTAATTTATCCACGAAGGAGTGTACATGGTTTCTCAATATGAAGATACTATATGAGAGATAACATTATCACTGCAAGGAAGAAGATATCACGAATCACTAAGCGAATAATCCTCCCCATGTCATTAACTTTAATATCTTCAATGTATATATCTGAATATCCCAGTTATCATACATTTCAGTAAGCCAACTAACAAAGAAACCACAAACAAAGCATGGATCAATGTATGTTGTATTGTGTACTTGGGTGCATACAAAAGTGTGCATGTACATATATATTCAACATTCAATTAATGGCACATATGAATGGGTATACACATTTAGATAATCTAACCCATTCTTGGGTGTTATCACTATTATCTCCATCATTAGACTTGTATGATCTACAAATCAGTAGATCATACCTTCGGTTCAGAATTTCTTGATTTCCTTTATATAATACTCATATTGGTTTATAATGAACTGGAATTAAATAAAATTAGAGCATTTATTTATCAAGCATCACAAATCATAAAAAATCCTCAAAAGTTGATACTTGCAAGAATTTATAAATTAACCACGTACATATTTCATGAAAAACACTTGTAGTTATACTCCAAGTATATGATCCAATCAATCAAGCATATGTAAATTGAAGCAATCAACATGATATGAAAGTATATACAACCCATAAGTGTCACCATGCATCCTTTTGATAGTAACCAGGGTTGATTTTAATGTTAATGTCTAGGGTTCACATTACAGTTAGGTCTTGAAACCCTAATTTACATGTATACAGTCTAAAGGATTTGAAATGCATCATCATCATCACCATAATCTCAAGAACTCATTATTATTTGACACAATAAACTTATATAACAAGCTACATGTTATATCCTGAATGTTGGTAAAGTTGAATTATATAAATATAAGACATGAATAGTTAGTTCCCCAATAATGTTATTGATAGAATGATAATGTTACTTATGAGAGTATTTGAATTGCAAATGTCCTTCAAGCATGATATAAAGGAATAAGCATTTTGTACATTAATAAATATTAATGTCTTTTTGAATTATTAGATAATAGAAATATAAGACAATATGCATGTTTATAAAAGAAAATAAGATGTGTGGTGTTTTAGGTCATTAAAATGATAAATATTTAGCCACTTTGGCAACACATGTTTTGAGACATCAAGTGGTATTATTTTGATTTAACCTTTGGTTCGTTCCTAGATAATTATGGAAAGAAGAGAGCTCTAGAAATTGGGTGGAAAAGGTTTTTCCATGAGATAATGGTATTGTTTTAAATAATGTCTAAAAGGAAAGACATCCCATTAAATACCAACTTACTAAAAATATTTTGGAAAAGGAATTACTGAGCATCCAAGAAATAAAAACAATTGATTTAAAGGGAGATGAAGAATGATCTAGATCCTAAGTCATAAAGAGTTTCAAATGATTTAAGAATCAACTTATCCAATATGTGTCACATTTTGGTATGCTTTCCTTGATGGATTACATTGTGTCAACAAAGTTTTGTCAATAATTGAATCAGGAAATATTTTAAAGATAGAGATTGAGAAATGGGTGAGGAGTGGTTGTGTATCGTGAACATAATGTCTTGACCCCTTTCCTTAATTAAACAACAATTTAACATTCTTAATATTGTGAAGGAAAAGAGGAAGGAATTGGCAAGTGTTTACGGATTAGAAAAAGAAAGCAAAACTAATCCCAAAGAGGTAGTACTAGGGGAACGCTTCCAAAGGTAGTATATATATAGTAGGTATCCAACATCCTCGTAGTATATCCCTCCCTCTCCCTTCCTATATTCATTGTTATCCTCATCTTGAGCCAAGAGTTCCTTCTTGTGACATAGTGCCATGATGGCGGACGATCTTTTGGTATCGAGGAGATGGAAAGAGGATTGCACCACCCTTGAAACTGTGACCATTTGCCCCTATGCCAAGCAAAAATGTCTTCCTTATTCACTCTTCATCATACTCCTTCCAAACCCTAGAATTCCCGTATAATGAATAGTAGTCACTCATGACTATCCAAGAAGGCTGGGTCAAATCCTGGATGACGGAGAAGAAACCTACCATTAGTACTCTTACTCAACATCTTCCAGATATTCCTCACTTTCTTATTCTCCACTGCACAACACCAGGGAACACAGAGAAGCCACCACCTTTGGAAAGTACTACCTTGATGTTGCATAGGCGACCAGGGGATACTAGTCAGAGGTCTCGGGGCCGTAGGGGGTTCTGTCATGGCAGTAGTGTGCTCTAGGACCCTACGATGGGTGTGAGCCTTCCTCCCATGAATGACATCTATTCCTTGCCAGATAAGGAAGAAAAAAGATGTTGGAGCATGTCATCCTACTAGTACAGTAGACATGCAAAGGCTTGGGAAAGTTCCTAGCTTGTCTGGATGACTGGCGCTCACTGGCATAACAAGCAGCAAGACCACCATCCCGATTCTGCATAGGGAAAGAAAGTCGATGATCAGGACTTGCACTGTGGCGGATTGTGGTGGAAGTAAGCTAAGGTGAGAGGGGAGGGTAGGACCCCTGGTCGAAATCTAATCACCATGAGAGGGAGACGGGTTGGCACTGGTGTAGCAGCATCGGTGAGCTTTATGTCGTATGAACCTGATGGAGTCAAGCATGAGTCACACCTCGTGTGAGCCCAGAGGAGAGTAAGAGTCAAAAGACTCAACTGTCCCTTGGTGCATGTTTGAGACCAAAGGGCACGAAGTTCATTCTCCATGCTTAAGTCGGCCCAATCAATAATTCAATCTAAGGCTTTGGTCATTGATGTGTCAGGCTCCCATTGGTCCGGTAAGTTCTTTTTACAAATAACGTATTAATTAAACACTTGGTCCAAATATAGAAAAATTATACATAAAAATGTCCAGGAAAACAAGTGGAACACAAATAAAATATAATTAAGACCTAATTATGCTTAATATTCCAAAATTACTACTAACATGTGTTAAATTGGTGATTAAAGCATAAACACCTTAGATTTATACATTAACATAATGGAATATATTAAATGCTCTTAATTATTATTGTTATCTAATATTGTTGAATAAGATGATGATCTAGGATGATCATGACTATAATGATGATAATTAGGGTATCAAATATGAATACTCATGCATTAGGGTTAAAGATCCTAACTTGTGATGTTGTTAATGAAATTGATCGAATCTAGGTTATTGTCATGAAAGCATATTTTGTCTATAGTAATTAGGGTTTCAAAACATAACCTAATGATGATTTGATACAAAATAAATCTAAACCCTAGATTAGGAACCAAGTAGGGTTTAATTTGATAATTATAATGATGACACTTTAGGATTTACATATATGTAGATTAACTGTTGAATTGCTTGGATCAGTTGATTGGATTGATTGAATATGGTTAAAGTGTATATTGCATGATATCTACAGAGTTATACAAAAGGTACGTGGTTATGCTTATGACTACTTGCAATATAGTTTGTTAGTGTTTTTCGAGGATTTCTCAAAGATTGAACAACTAAACTATTAGATGTTTATTTACATTTTGTTCAATTATAATGCCATTATGAGTATGACATAAAATAAGATGATGTGAATAAATTTCTAGTTCTTATTAACAAGTTATTGATTGAATATATGTTGTTATGTACTTGTAAACTTTTGCATGCACCCCATGTACACAGTATATTTTGATATGTTAATTTGTTCTTTTATTTCAAGGAATTTTAGGAAGATGATAGATAAGATAATATCAAGATATGATGGACAGATGAAATTACATAAAGACATTAAAGTTAGCTTGTAAGAAGAATTACATAGATACTTATTCTCATATAGTTCTCAAATGTACAATTCTAATGAATAAAATTCATGTAATTCCTTAGAGGAGCATTTTGTAAATAATATTTCAATTATTGGAAATTATTTTCTATGATTTGTTATTTGGTTAAATTTGAATCCTTGGGAAATTTAGTTAATGGATCTCAACTTTGTGGGTATTCTTTAATTGGGGGATACTAAAAAGTGAGGCAGTTACATTTGGTATCAGAGCCCCAGATTTTTCAAACAAGATTTAATAGTTATAGTTTCAAGTAATTTGTAGAAATATGAGGGAATCATTAGGGCATTTTCTAAAGATGATGGTGTGTAGAAGGTACCATGACTCGAGGGCTGGTAAAACTTTCCTCCACACCACTAGTTAGCTTACTAGGGCTCCCGGGCCCGTACATCCTACCTGGCCAAAGTCAAAAGATTCTTCCCTAAGTAAAATACCTTTAGGTTTTATTCTCATCATTAATTTCATCCACCTCTTATCCTTTTGCTTAATAAACCCTAAAAGATACTTCCTCCTCATCTGAAGTTATGGTTTTTGAGAAGAAGTATGATTAAGGCATCCTTTGACAATTAATGTATACATAATGTGGAAAATAATAATGTACATGTAATATGAAAATAATAATATTCATATAATGTGGAAATAATAATGTACATTTAATGTGAAAATAATGATAAAGAAAAGAAAAAGGTCTTATCAGTTTTCCTTATGAGGGTAATCCTAGAGGGAACTAGGGCTGGTTTAGGAAAACCCTAGCGGGTCAAGGGACATAGAAACCCTAAGATGCATGGTGTATGTTGAGTAGTACCTAACCCCAACCCAAAACGCTAATCCTGGGAAATGGGAGTAGTGCGGGTAATCGAAAACTCTATCCATGTGAACCCTAATTAGGGTGAAAAAGAATAAGAAAAATATAAATTATTTAGGTGACTCAGTCTCCCATGCATGTATGTGTGGAACAACTCATCAATGAGAAAAGTTTGAAGAAACATAAGCTATTTATGAACAACTTATTTAATGATATAACTTGCTCGGACACTAAATGAAATACCTCTAGTGAGTTAGAGAGCATGGGGTTAATATAGTCATCATGAGGATGACTGGTGATCAATCCCAAAGCATAACTTCACCTCAGGCCAAGCCTGGAACGAAAGGCCTATGAACAAAACCAAGCCTAGGTAAGGGAAGACTTTGAGAGTCCATTGTAGGGACTACAATCCTTAGAGAGGGTTCCCTGTAAAAGAAGCTCCTCTAAAGAGAGAGCTCATCATGATTAAAAAAAAGATGAGGGTCGAGAAGTTGTAACTAAAAAAGTATGTTCAAAAATATGAAAACCTTTAGGGTTGGTGTCCCGACCTGAGGTGGGTCAACCCAAGAGTGGGAAAGGGGCCTATGTGGGAGACAAAATCCTTAAACCTTGTAGTCAGGTTGTGGCTAGAGAGCCTAACCTCATCCTATTAGCCAAGAAGGCACCCTAGGTTAGGACCTTCCTTAGAAGATTGAGATAATAAATCGATTTAAAGATTGAGGTAACTATGAATGTCACTTAACCTGTTAAGGATATGAAGTATGAAAGAACATATATTGAGTATGATCCTTTGGACCCAAGTATGCCATCTCTGAGGAACATGAGGAAAAGTCATTATAGAAGTGGCTGACAGTATGGCACCAAGCCGGAAGGAAAGGTTGCCATGCTCCCAACAAGGGGGGCTAAAGTGAATAATGAGCACCATAAGAGATGGAGCAAATCTGGTTTAAAGAATTACATATGAAAATAATGTTCCCTCAATAAACCCTTGGGAAGGTTAGAGCCCTAAGTCAATCTTAAGGTCATGTAGGGAGTATTAAAGGTACATAAGACCAATGATATTAGGAGATGTTTGTGCCCTAAATGCATAATGACCTTAGGGTTGGGAGGTAACAACTATTTTTCCTGAAGCCCATGACCTAGGTAATTGGCCACCTTCATGAGTTCATGAGGCCCAAGGGGTGAATGTGAGAGGCACTCCCAAGATGTATAAGGATGAGATCACTCCAAAAAGTACTTTTACCCCTAGAGACCTCAAGGAAGTAACTAACGCTCATAATACATGTGGTGTAAATATAAAAGATACAACAAGTCATGTAGTGGAAGGAGTTGCGTACAAACTCAAGAGTGAGAAATTATTTTGAATCCATGAAATATAAGAATATTGGGAATTAAAAAATATAAATGGTTTATAGTCATGTTGAGAATTATTCCACCTAATTATGAAATTTTAAGATAATGTGTGTACACCATATCTGCTCTTGGAATGGGATGAACTTTTTTTTGGACCTTAGTCAAATGCTTATTTCATCCCATTATGAGGGAGAGAAATTGGGTAGACATATGTTATGCTTATAATTAACATATGGGAATGCATACCTTAAGTTGAACTTAATGACATGACCTAGGGTTTGAGGTGTTACCTCACCCTTATGTGGAAATATATGAATAATATATTGGAACTTAGGTGAAAAGGGTAATCACCACTCGAAAATGAAATTCAAATGGCTAAGTAATAATGTTACAAAAATAGTGGGAATGTAGTAATACCTTGAATTAAATTTGGGTATCAAACTTAGTCATAATATGAGGAGCTTGACATATCAATAAAAATGATTAAAGATATCCAAGAAAGGGTTAAAAACCCTAAGTGATGAAATTAAGTTAGTTCTTACTGGATGTGGATTTTAGGGACAAAATTCCTTTTAAGGAGGGGTGAATGTTATATCCTCAATTTTGGTAAAATTGAATTTTAAAAATATAAGACATGAGCTGACAATTCCCCAGTAATGTTATTCATAGAATGTTAATGTTACTTATGAGACTATTTGCATTGCAAATATGTCCTTGGGGCAGAAGATAAAGGAATGGGAGTTTTTGTACCAATAAGTATTAATGACTTTTTGAATTAGTAGATAATAGAAAGGTAATAAGCATGTTTTCAAAAGAAAATAAGATGTGTGGTATTTTAGATAATTAAAAGGATAATGATTTAGCCAGTTTGGCAATACATGTTTTGATACATCATTTGGTATTATTTTGATTTAACCATTGGTATGCTAAAAAAATAATAATGGAAAGAAGAGAGTTCTATAAATTTGGAGGAAAAGGTTTCCCCATGAGATAATGGCATTGTTTTAAATAATGTCTAAAGGCAGCAAGTTTTGTATGGGAAAGATGTCCCAATAAATCCCAATTTACTAAAAATATATTGGATAAGGCATTATTGAGTTTCCAAGAAATAAAAATAATTGATTTAAAGGGAGACAAAGAATGATCCAGATCCCAAGTCATAAAAAGTTTCCAATGTTTAAAGAATCAAGTATTCCAATATGTATCATATTGTGGTATGATTTCCTTGATGCCTTATGGTGTGTCTACCAAGTTTTATTGATAATTGAATCAGGAAATATTTTAAAGATAGAGAGAGAAAGGGGTGATGAGTGGTTGTCTCTCATGAACATCATGTCTTGACCCCTTTCCTTAATTAAACAACAAGTTAACATTACTAATATCAGGAAGGAAAATAGGAAGGAATTTGCAAGTGTTTACAAATTAGAAAACTAAAGCAAAACTGGTCCCGAAGAGGCAGTACCAGGGGAAGGTTTTGATAGGTTAGTATATATAGTCAGTCTCCAACCTCCTTGTAGGATACCCCTCCCTCTCCCTTACTACCATCATTGTTATCCTCCTCTTAATCCAATAGTCCCTTCTTGTGATGTAGTGCCATGATGGTGGCCGATTTTTTTGTTTCAAGGAGATGGAAAGTGGATTTCACCGCCCTTGCAACTATGACCATCCGCCCCCTATGCCAAGAAGAAATGACTACCTTCTTCACTCTCCATCATCTTCCTCCTTCCTAACCCTAGAATTACCTTATAATACTATCAGTCCCTCACGACTCTCCAGGAAGGTTGATCCAGATCCTAGCCAATGGAGAAGCCCCCCTACCATCAGTACTCTTATTGGAGACCTCTCTAATATTCCCCACATTCTTATTCTCTGTTGCAGAACACCAGGGATCACATTGCAGCCACCACCTTCAGACAGGACTTCCCTGATGTTGCATAGACAACCATGGATACTGGGTGGATGCTTCTGCCATGGCAACAGTGTGCTCCAGGACCCTATGGTGAGTGTGAGCCTGCCTCCTGTCAATGGTAGTTCCTTCCCAGAAAAGGAATGACAAAGTTGATGGAGTGTGCTAGCCTACTAGTACTACAGACATGCGAAGGCCTGGGCAAGCTCTCAGCTTGTCTGCATGACTAGCGCTCACCAGTAGCACAAGCAGCAAGACCAACGTCTTGATTCTATGTAGGGAAAGGATGCCAACAATCAGGACTTGCACCATGGTGGATTGTGGTGGAAGTAGGCTAACGGTGAGAGGGGAGGGTAGGACCCCAGGTCGGAAGCTCACTCACTGGGGGATGGAGATGAGTTGGCAGTTGTAGAAGCGTCGGTGAATTCCATGTCATAAGAACCTGATGGAGTCAACCATGAGTTATGACCCACGTGAGGAAGGAGGAGAGTTAGAGTCAAAAGACTCAATTGTCCCTTGGTTCATGTTTAAGAACAAAGGGCTCCAAGGCCATTCTCCATGCCTAAGTCAGCCCAGTCAATAAGTCAATCTAAGGCTCTAGTCACTAACGTGTCAAGATCCCATTGATTTGAGTAAGTTCTTTTTACAAATAATGTAGTAATTAAATGTAGGTCCAAATATAGCAAAATTGTATATCGAAATAATTTGGAAAATGAGAGGAACTCAAATAAAATATAATTGAGAGATAATTATGCCTCCTATTCCAAAAGTAATACTAACATATGTTGAAGTGGTGATTAAAGCATAAAAACCTTAGATTTGTACATTGATATAATGGAATATATTGAATGCTCTTAATTTTTGTTGTTATCTGAGATTGTTGAATAATATGATCCAAGATGATTGTGATATTGGGGTATCTAATGTGCAAAATCATGCATTAGGGTTAAAGATCCTAACTTTGTATGTTGTTAATGAAACTGGTCGAATCTAAGTGATCATCATGAAAGGATATTTTGGCTATAGTAATTAGAGTTTCAAAACATCACTATAATGATAACTCGATACCAAGGAAACATGAACCCTAGATAAGGACCTGAGTAGGGTTTAATCTAATTACTGTGATGATGACACTTTAGGATTTACATACGTACAGATTAATGGTTGAATTGCTTGGATCTGTTGATTGGATTGATTGAATATGCTTGAAGTGTATACTACATGATATCTGCATAGTTCTACATGTGGTTACGCTTATGACTACCCACAATATAGTTTTCCATTTTTATGAGAATTTCTAGAGGATTGAACAAATAAATTGCTCGATGTTTATTTACATTCCATTCAATTATGATGTCATTATGAGTATCACATAAAACAAGATCATGTGAAGAAAATTCCAGTTCTTATTTGCAAGTTATTCATTGAATCTATGTTGTTATGTACTTGAACACTCTTGCATGAACCCCACGTACACAATATATTATGATATACTCATTTGTGCTTTTATTTCATGGTGTTTTAGGTACATGCTAGATAACATGATATCAAGATATGATGGACATATCAAATTACATGAGTGTGTGTTCGGTCCATCTTGCATCACTCTCTCTCACTAGACACCGCCTCTTACGGGGATTTTGGTCTCATTATGTTTCTCATTATCTTCCATTGAGTTTTATATCGGGTTTGCTAGGGTTTATCAAAGTGGAGAATTTGAACGAACTCTGCCTGCTCGTTGCAACCTATATCCTTCTCCACTTTTATCTCCTTACTAAACATATACCCAAAACCTATCGATACCCCCTTCCAGCCTATGTGGCAACCATAGAAGCAATCCTAGAACTCCCAATATTGTCTGATTGATCGGTCATCTAGCTGAAGACATTAAAGTTAACTTGAAAGGAGGATTAGATAGATACTTTTTCTCATATAGTTCTCATGTGTACAATTCTAATGAAAAAATCATTTAACTCCTTCTAGGATCATTTTGTAAACAATATATGAATTAATGGAAATTATTTGCTATTATTTGTTATTTGGTTAAATATGGATTCTTAGCAAATTTAGGTAATGGATCTCAACTTTTGGTTCTTCATTAATTGGGGGATGCTTAAAAGTGAGGCTGTTACATTACATGTATTTAATGTATTCCACATTTTATTCATAAAAACTAGGATTGCGTGTATAATCACCTCAGAAACATGTATAATACATAATTTCAGAACTAGGATCAAAATTAGACCTTGAAACCATTTTCTTTATATTTTGTGTACTTTTTTGATAAATTGATGTCTAATTTTGATATATTCAAGACTATAATAATTTTCTGTAATTATGACAAATGAAAAATATGTAGACCAATAGGTGCATGATACATCCAAAACAATAATCTTGTCTATTCTAGTCATGGGACCGAGCCTGCGACAATGGCCTTCGGCCATACCAACACCACACCCAAATTGGGTTGATCATTGTACTTGGAGTAAAGACCCCATTTCCCTTTTGTAGTGACTAAAATAAGTCATGTGGGTCAGGGTAGAGGAGTAAAATGCCCAAGGAAATTCTTCCTACTCCAACCCAGTCTTGCGAGCATGTAATTAATTAGCCATGGGGTCAATGCTATGGTTAAATTAAGGATACCAACTTCATCTTCCACATATGAGGCTCTTACTACTCCCACTGGACCTCGACAAACCCAAAGAGCAGCAATGTGGTCACAATAATGATTTGAGACTTGGTCCTCAGGTTGGGTTCAATATAGACATACAAGGGGGTTGGAAGCAAGGGGCTTATAGTGGTCTAGTGTGATCTTGTAGTTGGAGAAGTCTCCTACAACCCCAATGATCAGATTGAACCACTCGTGACATCTCATATTTCAAGATACCCTTCATAGGAACAGCTTGGCACATCAAAGCCTCGATGACTAGAGACCGGTCTCTAGGTATCCTTGCCTCCTTTCGATTATTGGTATTGCTCCATTGCCTTCTCATAAATCTCTACATCCATGAAATTGTTCGGAAGAGATGTGAGTCATAGGGTTTCATTCTAGGTTGTTGGAACCAACGTGTAGTTTGGTAGGTAGGACATGGAGTCTTTTTTATGCAATTGGGGATGGTGGCCAGTTTTGTGATTCATGGTGCAGTTATTGGGCCTCTTTTATATTCTTGAGGATGAGAGAGCCATAAATGGTGTTCCTCCCTAAATCTCTATCCCAGAACCCAATTTATGCATTGTAGTGTTTCACCATGATGAAAGGTTAATTAAGGGGTCATTAAATTACTCTCTCTCTCCCAAAGCTAATGGAACTTATTTCATTGAATTTGGTTTAGCAAGGAGAGACAACAAGAAAGAGGAAGTGGTCTGCCTTTATGGGACTCTTACCGTGAGGTTGATGATGATGACTGTGGCGTTCAATTTTAAATTAGTGATAGAGATCCCCAATTAGATCTTGTGTCATGCCCCTGAAGTCATGGTGTATCCAAACTTTGGTGTGATAAAAAGATATAATACATGATAATATCTCCACTTTATCAAAATTATCACAATATTCTAAAAATCATATAGGTCTCTAGGATTATCTAGTTAATTCCAATAGTTTTGTTTATTCCCACATTATCGTTATCACATATTTGTTTAATTTTGGAGTCAAGAGGTATTCTATAAACATTCTTTTATTTCTCTTTAATTACATACTTAAATTAGTTAGCTAGGCCATAGATAATCATGTAATCATTTGAAAACTTTGATTAATCATCATTTAGTCATTATCTTGCATGTGGCGAGTAATAGGTCAAGTTAAGCTCCATGTACTCAACTTGATTGGGTATGTGGAACACCTAGAGAGATTGGAATTCCACTAAGTCTAAGAGTTTGCCACTGATGTAATCTTGCAATCATTGCCATAATCTTACAGTCAATGTTTCATGAACTACAACATGAATAATTTTGTTTGACTATTGTTAGAGTTGCTTTTCATGTTGAGAATTGATGAGACTTAGATGAAGAAAGACAAGACAAAGTCCATGTTTATGGTCAACTAAGGAAAAAGAAAGTCATAGTGCAAGGGAAAAGCTAAGATGAGTGCTAAAGATAGAGAAAAGTCTAACTCATATGTACTGAAAGCTAAAGGATAAGTAAGCAAGGAAGGAAATTGTCACCATTGTCACCAGACTAGACATTGGAAAAGCAATTTCCTCCTCTACCATGAGGAAATAAAGAAGGATGGGATATGATTCCCCACTTCAGGTATATATATTATTTAAGATGAACTTATGTAATTCTTAATCTTGGGTGTTGGATACTAGATGACGATATTACATATTCTCTAATATGTGGGGTCTAAAAATAAGAAAAACTATACTAAAAGGAGATGTGGATCTATGAGTTGGTAATCTACCATAGACAAAGGCACCAATATCTTGTCTCTACCCAATGGTTGTGTAATATAGTTAGAGAAGTGCTATTGTTTAGCTACTATAAATTGAAATATTGTTTTGCATCTATTTGGGATAAGAATGATTTTGAATTTCTAATGAGAAATGGTCAAGTTTCTATTTCAAGAGATGAGATACTCTATGATAGTGCCCCAATATCTTATGGTATATTTCTCTTGGCATCTTGAGACAAGTGTATATAGCATATATACCAAGAAGTTAAATCTCAATGACTCAAACAAAAGTTATCTATGAAACTGTCATCTAGGGCACATAAATGAGAAATATATTTCTAAAATTCATAAAGATGGTTATCATGACTCATTTACTTTAGACTAAATTGAATCATGAGAATCACGTTTCTTGGGCAAGAGGATAAAAGCACCCTTCACTAGTCATAGAGGGAGGGAAAGTGACTTATTATGTCTCATACATATTGATGTGTTTGGACCTTTTACCACAAGTTCTAGAGGTGGATATCAATAATTTGCCATATTTATTGATTACCTTAGTAGATATGGGTATGTTTATCTTATGAAAAATATTAAAAATCTTTTGAAAATTTTAATAAATTCATGAATGAAGTGAGAAACCAAAAGAATATGTGGACACTATGATCTTATCATGGTGTAATATCTAAGCCAAGAGTTTGAGGCCCTTCTGTGAGATCATGGTATTGTATCACAGTTGACTCCACTTGGAGCACCAAAACATAATGGTGTGTCTAAAAGAAGGAATCACACCTTGTTAGAAATTGTATTATCACTTATGAGTTCAGATAATCTTTCAACATCCTTATGAGGATATGCTCTTCAAACCACCAAATTTACATTGAAGCATGTACCTTCTAAATTGGTTCAAAAGACATCGTAGAAGATATGGAATAGGAAGTATGTATTATATGAAGATCGGTGATGTGAAGCTTTAGTCAAGAAACAATTCTCTAAAAAGCTTGGAACTAAATCAAATAAATGATTCTTTTTTAGACACCTAAGTAAGGGTTATTACTTTTATATACATTTGAAATCAAAGTTTTGTTGCTAGAACAATTGTATTCCTTGAAAAGGAGCTCATTTATAAAAGAAGCCAATGGGAGGAAAATAGATCTCAAAGAAGTTTGAAGCCAACAAGATAGCACTAAATCTATGGATGTAGATGAGGAAAAAGAGAGTCACTACCTAACGAGAAATCTAGAATTCCTAATGTAGAAAAAGAACCTCAAAGGTCTAGTAGGACACCTTTGGAGGTAGAGAGAATTGAAATTTCTCACTACTCAATCAAATGATTTATTGTTCATGGCTGATGATGATCTAACCACCTACAATGAGGCTAATGAGGGACCATATTCTATTAAATACCTTGAGGCCATGAGATCTAAATAGACTCCATGTACACTAAAAAAGTATGGACATTGGTGGATGCACCACACGGAGTAAAACCCATACAAGAAGAAAATTGACATGGACGGTAATGTAAAAACCTATAAATGACAATTAGTTGCTAAAGGTTTAAGAAGATCAATGTGTTTACCATGAAGAAACTTTTTCACTAGTTGTTATAGTTATATCATTAGGATCATGCTTTCCATGGAAGATTATTATGACTATGGAATTTGGAAAATGGACATTAAACTACTTTCCTTAACATGAATATTCTTGAGGATGTGCACATCACACAACCTATAGATTTTATCTCCCAAAATGAATCCTTAAAGTTTGTTGGACACAAAGATCAATCTATTGATTAAAGAACATCTAGAAGTTGAAATGTTTATTTTGATGAGATAATCAAAGATTGTGGATTACAAAATATGAAGATGAGCCCATTGTTTACCAGGAGATTCTTGGGAGAAAAATTTTATATATTATTATATGTGGATGACAGATTATTTATGGGAATTGAGATACCTACTCAACAATTGGTTATGGCTTGGTTGGGAAATAAATTCTTCATGAAGCATTTAGATGAACTATCCTATATTCTATTAACCAAGGTTCAAAGAGATAGATCTAGAAGGATTCTTGGTCTAAGCTAGAGTACATACATTGACAAATTGTTGAAGAGCTTCAACATTCATGACTCTAAGAGAGGTAACTTACCCATGCCTCATGGGATAAGTCTATCTAGATCTTAATGTCGTAGATCTTTGGAAGAGTAGAAACACATGTGTAAGATTCCATATGCATTTACAATTGGATTTCTCATGTATGTAACATTATGTACACCCCAAGATGTTTCATATGCTTTGAGCATAATGAACATTACCAGTTTGATTTGATGATGGTCACTTGATTTCTATGAACATTATCTTTAAGTACTTGAGAAGAAGACAAGATCAATTCTTGATATGCAGAGGTGAAGAAGAACACTCTTTAAAGGGTTACACCGATACAAGATTCCAAGATGATAAGGATAATTAGGACTCACAATCAAGATCTATATTTTTCCTAAATGATAGAGTTGTAAGTTACAAGAGTTCCAAGCAAGAGATATTCACTGATTCTATAGTAGAAGCCAAATATATTATGACATCTAATGCATCAAAGGAAGAAATATGGACCAAGAAGTTTATTAACAATTGAGGACACAATAGAGTTTTACTATGACAAAAATTGAGCCATTACACAGTTGAGGAACCTAGATTGCATTAGTGTTCCAAGAACATACTACAATAGTATCATCTAAAATGAGAGATCGTACAATGAGGAGATGTAAGCATTTGCGAAGACCAACTAATCGCTTGACAAAATTACTTTCACAACAAAAGCATGATTGTCATGTTATATTACTTGGAATTTTATTCATGATTGATGGGCACTAGTGCAAGTGGGACACTATTGTTTATATGTACTAAGAGCCATCATGTGATGATTGTATTTGGGATATGTTGTAAATGATTGGATTATTAATAAATGGAATTTTCAATTATTATGTTTGTTTTAGTATTGAGATAATGAATAAATGTAATGGCATCCTAAACATGTTTTGAGATGATGATATATGGTTTGGGTTGAGACCTTGAAAGGAGACAATATATATACTTAAGAGTATTCCTTCTTGTTATGTCCCTGGTCATTTGTTAGTGTGGATATTATAGGAAAGAAATAGTACATAAGAGTGGTGTACATGATGAATAATGAGTATGTCTCTTTCGTCATGATATTAGATATCAATTCATATACATGTGTACTTGTTAGAGAATATGTTATACTAGATAGACCTGGTTTGAGAATGACACATGGAAGTCATTACATGGAAGTCATATTCATATCTCAAAATGAAAAAATTTAATGTGATCCTTATACCTGAAGTCACTAAAATACCCAATGTGACTATGAATAAGGTCTCCATACAAGTAGTTATAGGGTACAATGTGACACTTGCAATTATTGTGAGTGATGTATATGGAATTTTTCCCTCCATTGGAGTGATATTCAGTCCATTTGATAAGTGAGACTATGAATGCATGGCCATGCTCATCTGATTTAATATATGATATTGAGATCATATATCTCAATAGTCTGCCCAATTTCAATAACCACGGATTGGATGTTAATAGGATGACAATTCCATGCCTCAGTTTCAATCTGGATATATATATATATATATATATATATATATATATATATATTATATATATATATATATATGAAAAGGAGATTATACGACCATGGTAACACTGATGACTTTATAGTTGAAGTTCTTCACCAACTTATTCCTATTACTTGGGTAGAAATGATGTGTTACTAGATACCAATATCTTCTTGGATTCTTTGATCATCACTTCCAATGTAATAATGAACCTATAGGTTAAAACAAATAAGGATGCTAAAATGAATAGAAATTCATAATCATGCATATGATTAGAATAGTTATGAATTGTGTACATGTTGATTTATTCCCAATCAAGTGACAATGCAATCCATTCGACTAACTAGATGTTTGGATTAGCTAGTGGGATTGAGTTTCAATTAACCAACTGATCACCATTTGAACAATTTGCCAATTAGCCAATTGGATAGTCCAGTCAGGAAATTGGGTGAAATCAAGTTTGAATAGAATTGGAAAGACTTGGTTGATTTAGAATCAAATTGAGAAATTCAAAGCAGAACATGACCTAAATAATTGAGTGAGTCATTTTAGTGGATAGGCCAATCAACTGAGTGGATTAGCCGATCAGATGATTCACTAATGAACGGTTGATGCCACAAAACCTTAACTAAGACTATATCCTTCTTATTCAACTTCTTCACTCTCCTATATAGGATCAAAATAGGACCTCAACATATGACACATCCTCATTCAACTCAACCTCTAATGGTTGTAATGTCAACTCGATATCTGGATGACACTTCCTCAACATTGAAACATGGAAGAAAGGGTGCAACAAGTGCAACTCTGGTGGTAGGCCCAACTTGTATGCCACCTTCCTAACACAATCCATAATAGGATAAGGTCTCGTATACCTGGGATCCAACTTACCCTTCTTACCAAACCTCAACACACCTTTCCAAGGAGAAACCTTAAGATACACATGATCTCTCACTTATAAATCCAAAGTCCTATGACAGTTGTCAACATTAAATTTATGTCTGTCTTGGGATGCCTTCAGTTACTCATGTATCACCTTGATCTTTTCTATGGTCTACTGCACTAGCTAAGGACCCAAAAGATGATACTCACCAACCTCATACCAATAAAGTGTTGACTGACGATGTCTCCCATACAAGGCTTCATACGGTGTCATATCTATGCTCCTTTGATAACTGTTGTTGTAGGCAAACTCTATTAAGCTTAGGTGCACATCCCAACTTCTAAGAAACTATAGGACACAAGCTCTCAATAGATCCTCCAAGTTATAAGTGATCCACTCTGACTGACCAGTTGTCTGAGGGTGAAAAGTTATATTTTGTCTCAGTTGTGTCCCCATGCTTGTGTGCAAACATTCCCAAAAATGACTAGCAAACTGTGAACCTCTATCAGACACTATGGTAATTGGAATATCATGCAGATGAGCTATATCATCGAAATATATTTGTGCCAACTTCTCTATGGTATATGTTGTCTTCATTGGAAGGAGACTTGGTCAACCTATCAACTATCACCCAAATAGAATCATGACCTTTGGTTGTTTTAGGAAGACCAACAACAAATTCCATGGTAATAGGATCCCATTTCCACTACGGTATTGGCAAAGTGTGTAATGTCCTTGAAGGCTTCTAATGCTCTGCCTTGACCTGCTGTCAAACTGGACATCTAGCAACAAACTCTGCCACATCATGCTTCAAACTAGGCCACCAATATAGGCCCTTCAAATTATGGTACATCATGGTACTGCTAGGATGCATTGCATACATTGAGGAATGATCCTCCTCAAGAACCATCTTCCTTAAACCATTAGCATCTAGAACCACGTCCCATTGTGGAAGCAAATTGTCCCATCATCTATCTCATGAAAACCATCATACTTCTTTCTTCCAAACTTTGCTCTGATATTCTACATCATGGTATCATTCTGATGCGCACCTTTGATCTACTGCATCAAGGTAGGCTTCACCTACAACTTTGTTAGCAAGCCTGTCAACAAGGAAACCTCCAACTATATATTCATCTGGCAAAGCGACACTAGCTTGTCCAACTTATGTCACACCAAAGCATGTAATTGTTCCTTGTCTGTAGATGATGATGAAGAAGACTTCCTACTCAACACATCAGGCACCACATTTCCTTCCCTAGATGGTAGTTTATCGTGCACTCATAATCCTTGCTCAACTCCATCCATTTCCTCTGTCGCATGTTCATCTCCTACTTTGAGAAGATATACTGAAGGTTCTTGTGGTCGATGAAGATCTAACATTTTTCTCCATATAGGTAGTGCCTCCAGATATTCAAGGCATGGAGTACAACTATTAGCTTCATATCATGTATCGGGTAGTTATGTTCTTATTTCTTAAGTTGTCGTGAAGCAAAAAAAAATCATATTCTTGTCATGCATTAGAACACATCCCAAACCATTCTTCAACAGATCACGGAAGACAATGTAACCTATCCCCTGCTCTGGAAAACTAACATTGGTGCATTGGTCAACTTTATAGGGAAATCGGGGCGACAGTTAAGGTAGTGGAAACAAAAAATTAAAGCATGATTCCCCTAAATAGCAAGATCGCGTCAATAACAATGTATCTAGGAAGGGAAGTAACAAGAGTTATACCTGGTCTTGGAGAAAGTCTAGTGATAACTCTTGATGCAGTAATGTGCTTCTTCTCCAAGTAATAGCGAGCTTCTTCTCCATGTAGTAGCATACTCCTTCTTTAGCAGCACTCGAATAGTTGTCAGCAACGGCCTCTTGGTCTGGCCACCACGGTCACCAGTTGATGGAGTTATCCTATCTATAGAAGCCTCCCGCCTCTAGAGAATTCTATGCAGACCACTGGGAACTCCACGTTGTACTACCAGAGCCAACGAGAAGGAGTTGTTCTTTTCGAATGTCAACCTACTAGAGTTGATACGCTCTCTCACAATTGTCTCTCCCATTTTATCCCTCCCTTTATTAGGTATGACTTGCTCAGGCTCTCTATTGGTTACCACAACCAGAGAGGACAACAATTGTTAGAGAAATTGTTGTGTTCTAAGAAGCCCCCAGTACCCCTCTATTTATGTGAGAGGCTAGGGTCAGGTTCCCAGTCTGTGTGGGAGTCGAAACGGTCAAATTCATGAATTTTCTAGAACCAACACATGGTGAACCACTCAGTTTGCATACCCAACTGGTTGGTTCATGTTTGAACCAGTCAGTTTGTGCCATGAACTGATTTGTTCATGTAGTTTCCTATTTTAAATCACATTTGTATTCAATGTATGATTAATGCACAACATGACGTCAGCACCAATCCTTGATCCAATCGAATTGGTAGTTGAACTGGGTGGTTCATCCCATGAACTGGTCGGTTGGGACCTGTGAACCGGCCATTTCACACCCTAGTTCAAATATTTATTAGCCAATGTTGATTCCAATTGACCTGACACTCCAACTTATTAGTTCAACACTCAAACTTGTCAGTTCAGAGTCTATTCAATCAATTTTGAACCTCAGTTGGTTAATTAAATACCTAAACACCTTTAGTAATCAATCTAAACACCATTCATGAATATACTCCTTTAATCCAAGTGTATCCTATGTGTGTGACCCTATAGGTCCAAACTTACATTGGCAGTGAATATCCATAATCAATTATGACATCGCAAGCAATGAGCGGTATCTAGCAACACATGATTGCTACCTAAGTAATTTGGAAATTTGTAGAACAACTTCAAACTACAATCCCTGATCAGTGTTATCGTGACCCTATAGTTACTTCATCTCTAATATCCAGATTGAACTTGAGGCATGGAATCATCATCCTCTCAACATTCAATTCATGTTCCTTAAACTAGAGCAGACTATATGAGATACACGTGATCTTGCATATCACATATTAATTCACATGAGTATGGCCATACCTTTCTCAGTCTCTCTTATCAAGAGGCCCTAGATATCAATCTCCTATAGGAGGGACAAATCCCATCTACATCACTCACATTCTATCCCCATGTGTCAAAGTGCACTCGAACACCACCTTTATGGCAACACTTATTTAGGATCGTGATGGATGATGTCAAAGTACACGAAGGACATGTGATGAATATAGTGACTTCATGTCTAAGAACCACAATCACTATCAGTATGAGAGATTTCCCACTACCATTCCATGGCCTCCATCTATCACTCTCATGGTGGGTCTATCTGATACATTGTTCCCTAACATGTATCTGTGTGCTTAACTTGATATCACATATTATGAGTAATGAGATTATATCATTAGTCAACACACACACTAGTCTTATGTATTACTATTGTCTATTTTTCTTCCAAGGTAATATCTGACTAGGGACATAACAATTATGTATGTACTCTTAAAATTTGTATGATCTCATTGTTCAAGTCATGCACTTGAAGACATACTCCATTGAGTAACATCATTCTTTAGACATTTACTATGTTTGTATCATCATATCGAGTTGAGACAAACATAATAGATGGAATCAACTTTATTATACCAAATCAAGTATCTAATGTCACACTCCAATAATCATTTTTTTCTCTCTGGGCATACATACCAACAGACTCCCACTTGCACTTAGAGTCAATCACCCACGAATCTTATTCCAAGTGATCTTAACATGTCCATCATGTTTCTGCTGCACTGGTGCTTTTATAGTGGGTTAGAAATGTTTGCTTCAAGTCAGTATTTTTCAAGTTTCACATCCTTGTTGCACGACTACTCATATGAGACAGAAATGTTGTAGTATGTTATCAAAGATTCCTTGCCTAACCAGTAGCTCCATTGTTGTCATTACTATTTCTACTATGTCATCAATGGTTGGAACCTCCCATAAGTTCATCTATATGAACTTCTAGATCCATACATTATCCTCTATTGTTCTCGTAACACCAAGATACTTAACTTTTTATTATATATTTAAAAAATTGTCATTAGCTCAGAACCCTTTCCAGCTTACAGTTCTTGTTTTAAGGTCAAAAACTATTTAAGTTGCGAACATTAATTTTATTTGTCATTTTAGAAGCTTGCATTGGTGTAAACTTTTACACCCAACTCTATGTTATTACCATAATAAATGAGTCATTTTCGTGCTTCTCAAGTACTTAAGGATGTTCATTTATGGTATTCTAGTGACTTTCACTACAATCTGACAAATACCCATTTGTCATGTCCAATACATACAAGATTACTAGATGAGTATATATCCTTTCGTCATGTCCAATACATACAAGATTATGAGATGAGTACATTAGATGTTGGATAGATCCAATCATGAATGCATATGGCATCTCACTCATGTCTTCCCATTCTTCACAAGAATTGGAATGCTGGGCTCTAGAGAGACCAACTCCATGGAACATGGACAAGTTTTCTCTCAATGAGTCATGCATGTGGAACCCTTCAGCATCTTGCCAATGTATGTGCTCTTTCTTAGGTCAAGAAACTTTCTAGGTCTATATCTATAGATCTCAATTCCTATCACATAGGATGCTTCACCTAAACCCTTCATAGAAGATACTTTCCTTGCCATGTTTTAACATTTGTTGTATAACAATATTATTCCCCATCACCATATAGAATATAAATATGTTCCCACTAAATCTTTTACAATCACATATTTAGTGGTTGTAAAAGATTTCAATGTTGGTTAAAACATTTCAATGTTGATCATATCGAGGTATCTTAATACTTTTACCAATGTTGGTTACGTACCTCATTTACAATCTCCTTGACACTTTGAGATATTCATACTTGTATTTCTTTAAATACAAATTTTCATATCTATCGATAGAATCAATAAATATAATGAGGTACTGGTAACTACCTTTAGCATTTATTTCTAAAAGGTCTATATACATCAGTATGTATAAGCCCTCATAGCACAATCTCTCTCCCATTACCTCTAGTGAAGATGCCTTTGTCATATTGCCCAATAAATAAGACTTGCATGTCTCTATCGGTTCAATAACTAAAAGAGTCTAGATAACCATCATTATGGATTCTAGAAATGCAATTCTCATTTACCCATTTTAAATGACAATGTTATAGGTATTCATTATTTGCGTCACTAAGGCATTTAGTATATGTGCCATACACATATTTGTCTTTTGAACTATCAAGTATAGCTTGTGAGACATAGGGTATTGCCATGAAACAAAAATTCTTTTCCATACAAGATACATGATGTTTTCATCAATGGTAGGTATATAATACCAATTCACTAATTCCATCACATGCCCATGAATGATAAATTTCAACTATAGTGGCAGCAACTCTTGCTCCATACGGTTCTAGCTTACTTCTTATTGGGTCATAAAGAAGAGATCTCTATCTCTTTCTTCTTCCTTTGTTCCTTAAGTGAAAAGGAGAGATTCCCTTTTTCACTTAACCTTTTTCATATCTTGAATGCAGAAGACTTGGACTTCATCTTAGCCTCAAAACTCTTCTTGGCCTTGCCTTTGCCCTTGGACTCACTTCTACTAATCACCATCATAGATTTGATCTTCTTCACTCTTGCTTTGGCATCAACATGACAAGTCATTTAGACAGTGGTTTGGTCAAGTTACTCAAGTGATAGCACTCGATTAACTGGCTATATGATTCATACAACAATTTGTAGATTCATATATGTGGTCAAAACCTGACCTAAAAGAAATCCCAATCTTTCCATATGCCCAATCATATTGAGTACATGGGGCTCTATTGGATCTACCTATGTCAGTTTTCACTCAAACAACTCTTTGAAGACATTATACCTTACTTGCTTTACATGATTCTTAAGATGTGTTACCATATTGAGAATGTCCAACTCATAGTTCATACAACATAGAATAAGGTACTCAAATGTCTATGGAATCATTGGCATGCTTCTAGTAAGCATTTGTTTCATCCTTAGGCACATTTGGAGTGGGTTCCTCTGGCTCTAGTCTTTCAAGGACATAGAGCTTTCGCTCATTTATGAGAATGCTTCTCAAAATCCTAAACCAAATGTGGAAGTAAATCCCATTTAGTTTGTCCTACTCAATGACTAATCGCAATGGTGTTTGTTATTAGATTCTACAAAGAAATATTGTAATTTTTCAAACATTTTTTATTTTTTTGATTTGATAAGTTAATGATCTTAATTAGGATTTTAATTAATTATCACTCCAACTATTTTGTTCAAATTGATAACCCTCACGTATCAATTCAGGAGATTGCATCGTACAATCTTCTGGAGAGCCAAGATCCAAAACAATTCAACTATTACCTGGCCAACACTAGTGCCCATAGTCAATTATTAAGCTAGGCAACTTTTGCTAATTGCATCATATGCAATTATTGGATAGATGGTATGTTAAACGCCTTGCCATAATCATCTGCATGCTTCAAGGTGCTTAATCATATTAAGGTCACCCAGTTAAGCCTGACCTAAAAACCAACACGATAATAATGCACCTTGCTTGAGAGAATCTGAATTACTACCATCACACTTCCACGAGATGGAAGGTGCACCATGCTAGGACGTAACCTATGCTTAGTCGGTCAAGCTTTTCATGTGTGTTACTGATGGAAAGCATCTTATACTTAATATTTATTGAGGGATTTATATATATATATACATATACATATCTGATCACCACATACTTAGTATATATCATCTACATGTTATAACCATAAACAAGAACATGCAACATAAAACACACAAGAAATGGTTATCTATTATAATTCCTTGGATCCGCAAGGAATTGGTAGCACCTAAGGTCCACATCATATGCAACATGTTATTGATGAAGATATGTGCTCGAACCAATTTAGGTTGATCAGTTCAACTCTTGAACTAGTCAGCTCACCTCCTGGTCACTCGGTTGGGCTCTTGAAATGAACGTCTGGTATACAAGTTCAAGTGATGTCTAAAATCCTACAGTCGATCAGTTGGGCCACCAGTTGATCAGTTCATCCTCATGTTGTTTGGCCTCCTTGGTCGTGCAGTCGATCAGTTCGTATCATGAGCTGGAAGGTTGCTTTGGTGCAGAACATCATCTCATGATGAAACATAAATTAAAATTATCCTATTTCTCATTACATTGTATAAGGGAAAACCTCAAGTTGCATTTAAGGGGAAATAGGAAGAAGATCATTCATTTACATTTAGAAAGAAGAGAGATACTCGGTATGCAAACTGAGATATAAATAGGAATTAGAAACCACAACCATGCACCTATAGATCTAGGGATATTGGGCATAACCATTCTCTTATATATATATATATATATATATATATATATATATATATATATATATATATATATGTGTGTGTGTGTGTGTGTGTGTGTATATATGTAAATATATATATATATATATAATTGTGTAGCGTATGTGGTAATTAATTAGATATGCATATTAACTAGTTTAATATTTGCATTGTATGCAATAAAGTAAATCTGGTCATATCGATTTAAATCCAGATAAACTGAAAATTGGTGTGGCTCTGATACTACTACAAGGAAATCAGGGTAACAGATAAGGTAGCGGAAACAAAAATTTAAAGCCTGATTCTGGTTAATAGTAAGATCATGTCAACAACAATGTATCTAGGAAGGAAAGTAGCTAGAGTTATACCTAGTTCTGGAGCAAGTTTTAGTGACAACTCTTAATGTTGTATTGTGCTTCTTCTCCAAGTAGCAACGAGCTTCTTCTCTAGGCAACAACATGCTACTTCTTCAACAGCACTCGAATAGTCTTCACTAATGGCCTCTAAGTCTGGGTACCACGGTCAACGCTTGATGAAGTTATCCTAGCGACAAAAGCCTCCCACCCCTAGAGAAGTCCAAGAGAACCATAAAGAATTCCATGTTGCACTACCAAAGCCAACGGAAAGGAGTTGTCCCTTTCAAACATCATCTTGCTTGAGTTGATACACTCTTCCACAATTTTCTCTCCCTTACTGTCCCTTCCTTTATCATGTAGGACTTTCTCACCTCTCTATTTGTTATCACAACTAGAGAGGAAAACAATTTTCAAAGCAATTGTTGTGTTGTGAGAAGCCCCCACAGCCGTTCTATTTATAGGAGATGCTAGGGTCAGGGTTTCCAGTCTATGTGGGAGTCGTAAGGGTCAAATTCATGAATTTTCTAGAACCTGCGCATGGAAAACCAGTCAGTTTTCATACCCAACCAGTCAGTTCATGCATGAACCAATCAGTTCATGCAGTTTCCTATTCTGAATCGCATTGGTATTCAATGTACGATGAATGCACAACATGACATCAGCACCAATTCTTGATCCAATCAAATTGGCAATTGAATCGGGTAGTTCATCCCATGAACCAGTCGATTGGTACCTGAATCGTTTAGTTTACTATGTGAACTGGTTGTCTCACACCCTGATTTAGCCATTGATCAGCCAATGTTGATTCCAATTGACTTGACACTCCAATGATTGGTTCAACACTGAACCAGTCGGCTCAGAGTCTAGCCAGTCAATTTTAGACCTCAGTTGTTTAATTGAATACATAAACACCTTTAGTAATCAATCTAAACATCATTCATGAATATATTCATTTGATCCAAGTGTATATTGTGTGTGTGACCCTATAGGTCCAAAATTACATTGGCAGTGAATGTCCATAACCAATTATGACATCACAAGCAATGAGCAGTATCTAGAAACACATCATTTCTACCCAAGTAATTTGGAAAGTTGGAGAACAAATTCAACCTACCATCTTTGATTAGTGTTACTGTGATTGTATAGTTCCTTTTTCTCTAATATTCAGATTCAACTCGAGGCATGCAATCGTCATCCTCTTAATGTTCAATCCATGTTCCTTGAACTAGAGCATGCTATATGAGATGCATGCGAGCTCACATATCACATATTCGGTTACATGAGTATGGCCATACATTTCTCAGTCTTGCTTATCAAGAGGCCATGGATATCAATCTCTGGTAGGAGGGACAAATCCCATCTACATCGCTCACATTCTATCCCCATGTGTCACAGTGCACTCGAGAACCACCTTTATGGAAACCCTTATTTAGGATCACGATGGATGATGTCAAAGTACATGAATGACATGTGATGAATATAGTGATTTTAGGTCTAAGAACCACAATCACCACTATCACTATGATAGATGATTTTGACTACCATTCTATGTTCTCCATGTATCACTCTCATGGTGGATCTGTCTGATACACTGTTCCCTAACATGTATATGTGTGCTTCACTTGATATCACATATCATGACTAATGAGATTTTGTCATCAGTCAACACACACTCTAGTCTTATGTATTACTATTGTCTATTTTGCTTCCACGGTAATATCTAACTATGGACATAACAAGAATGTATGTACTCTTAACATCCGTATGATCTCATTGTTCAAGTCATGCACTTGAATACATATGTCATCGAGTAATATCATTTTTTAAACATCAACGGTGTTTGTGTCATCTCTCATGTTGAGACAAACATAATAGACAAAATTACCTTAATTATTATCAAATCAGGTATTTAATGCCACACTCCAATCATCATGTGATTGGCTCTCTGTACATACATACCAACAAAGTTATCTTTCAACAATTGGAAATAACACTAGCACTTATCATCACAAACAAAAGGAACAACTTTCTTTGTCAACTTGGCTAGGGGTAAGACCACAGCACTAAAGTTCTTGATGAACCTCCTGTAGTACCCTTCCAAGCCTAGAAAATGTCGAACTTCTATCGGTATATTGGATTGTTCCCACTCCAACACTGATTGTACCTTCTTCCCGTCTATGAAAACACCCTTAGCAGATATGACGTGCCCAAGGAAAGACACCTCTATCAACTAGAACTCATACTTGTTGAACTTGGCGTACAACCTGTGTTGCCTCAATAGTGTCAATGCCAGGCATTGATGCAACTCATGTTGATGACTATCTCTGAAGTATATCAAGATATCATCTATGAAAACTACCACCCAAACTGATCCAGATATGGTCTGAACACCATGCTCATCAAGTCCATGAAATTTGTTGGCATGTTGGTCAACACAAACGGCATAACCATGAACTCATAGTGACCATATCTAGTCATGAAAGCTGACTTGGGTATGTCATTTGCCTTGATCTTCAACTAGTGATATTCAGACCTCATATCAATTTTAGATAACACTATCACACCTCTCTATTGGTCAAATAGATTGTCTATCCTCAGCAACGGGTACTTCTTGATCGTGACCTTGTTCAACTATCGATAGCCTATGCACAACCTCATGGATTTTTCCTTCTTCTTCACAAACAACATGGGCGCACCTCAAGGGGAAATGCTCGATCAGATAAAACCCTTCTCTAGCAACTCCTGCAACTGCTTCTTCAACTCCTACATCTCTGATGGTGCCATCCTATAAGGTGACTGTGCTATGGGTTGCATTTTAGGAGCAAGATTCATCTCAAAATCAATGTCTCAAGGAGGGGGGAACACCAGGAAACTCTTCAGGAAAGACATCCTCAAACTCACACACTATAGGTACCCCCTAGATACCATGACTCCTCACCTTGGTATCCACAACATGTGCCAAGAAATCCTCACACCCCTATCTCATCAACCTCTCTACTGTCAAAGCTGACACCAAGCATGTAGGAAGAATCTTTCTATCTCCTTGGAAGATCCACGAAAGATGTTCATCATGGAATGTCTCCACCTTGGAACTACAGTCCAAAATAACCTTGTACTTCTCCAATGTATCCATCCCAAGGATCACAGCGAATCCAAGCATTTCAAGTGGCAGAAAGTCCACTTGAATGTTGTGTCCCTAGAAAGAAAGAACGCAATATGGACACATCTCCTACAACTCAGTGGAACCAACAAGAAGGGTTTCTAATCGAAGACTATTACGTCTAATACAAATAGGCAGATAAAAACTATTTATCACCTCTCTAGTGATAAAAGAGTGTTTTGCACCCGAGTCAACCAAAGCACATACAAAATAAGAAGTAGACAAATCAGAATGAAAAAATTCCATCTGACCTGACATGACCTGTGGATTGACTACTCCCTCTGACTTACTCACAGTGTAGAATCTAGTCATCACCTATTGTCTTCCATGTCCTCTACTCATTTGTCCATAAGACCCCGACTGTGACGCCTGATCGCATCCTCTACCACCACCACTGATGAATTATTGTTTTTGGGAACCCCACACACTGTCTCAATTATTGTGTCACTTCTTCATCCTTCATGGGAGAGGAGCACCTGATATTCCCCACCTGTCTACACTTGTTACACATCCTCAAATCATATTGTGGCATGGACAGCCCTATCACTGACGTGGATGTTGCACTATGTGCTCCTGTGAGTAGAAAGCTAAGGCCTCTGCCCTTGCTAAGGGGCCACTATGATGGCACTACTGGTCTTGGCTCTGAGAAAATTGACCTATGTCGAGACTATGGTGAAGAAAACCCTGGCTTCTTAAAGGCATCAGATGACTGTCCCAGAAATTGAGCTGGCCTCTTCTTAGCATTGGCTTCACGCTTCTCGATAGCAGACTGTTCTATCCTTCTCACTGACTCTACAAAGGTAGAGAACCTCTCTTTAGTCTCCAAGGCAGACACTATTGTTGACAAATCCGTACTCAAACCCTTATCAAACCACTGGATCCTCTCTTTATCCATCATTGCTCCATAAACTTAGCCTCATACTCAATTTTTGACATCAAACCTTTTTGGATCTTCTTTAACTACAATAACTTATCATCCAGATACGTCTCTGGGAAGTATCGTATCACAAACACCCACCAAAAATCTTCCCAATTGATCACGACTCTAGGTCTCTTCTCCTCTTCTATGGCCCACCAATGGCCATCATTACCCTTTAGTAGATAAATAGTGTTCTTGACCTTGTCCTCTTCCAGGATATTGAGGATCTTGAATGCCTTCTCAAGCTCCATCAGCCACATATATGCATCCTCCAGGTCTGATGTACCTGCATACTCAACCACTCCAACATGATGGGACTATTCAAACTTCTTCCCAGAACCCTTGGATTCTGCATTAGGGATAGCTACCTTGGCTTGGAGTATGGGTTCTCTATCCACTATATGCAAAATTGTATCCATCAACTGTCTAAACATAGACTAGAATGTTGGAATGACCGTGGTTGTTTTTTCAAACTGAGGCATTACGGGCTGCTCCAGCCCCATTTCGGGCACTCTATCCTCATGTGTCTGCCTCCTCGCCCCATCTTCTGGCACCACATAACTACTCTCAGCATGTTCTTCATGTTCTCCAAACATATCTGCATAAGAAGAGCTATAATCAGATATCTTGGACCACATAAGAACAAACACAACTATAAGTCTTATGTCCCTGTAGACTTAGTGTACCTAGAGCTCAGATACCAACCTTATTATGTGACACCTAATGCCACACGAATGAGATTACTCAAAACAAAACACCTGATCAACAACTAAGCATCCTTATTACCACAAAAGTGAGTAAATTAAAATGTATTTATATATTGCCATTATGTGCGGAAAAAATTTTATGGCAAGGTCCATCAACCTATATAACAATACATAGCATACCGGGTATTTACAAATGTTCAGTGGTTGAGGCAACAACCTATACAAAAGATCATGTTTCACATACACATACCATCAGTACAAACCCAGCATACTACAAAAACTGAAAGATCTAGAGGGGGATGAATAGAGATTTTTTGGATAAATTAAAGTTAAATGAAACATTTAAAGCACTCAACCAAATACGGAGGAGGAAACAAGGAAGACACTTGTGTTTAGAGTGGTTCCAACCTTTGAATACAAAGGTTGTCAATCCACTACCTAATTGTTTCCAATTGGGATTTTGAAAGTGATTAGTTTTATTACCTCGCAAGGATGTTACATAAAATATTATCACCTTTCTTAAAGTAGCCTTCACCTAGAAGTAGACTCAATCCTCCTTGTGGCATACTTCTTTAAATTAACTTCAATCTCTTAGAGTAGCCTTCTCCTCCTAGAAGTAACTCCACCACCTTGAGAAGGCCTTCCTTTAGAATCAGCTCCAACCACCCTTGAAGCAGCCTTCCTTGAAGTAATCTCAAGCTCCTCTCAAAGCAGCCTTCTCCACCAAGAAGTAGCTTCACTTGTTCTCCCTCAGGCAGCCTCCACAATCCTAGAGTAGCCAAGGAGCAAAGACAGCTTGTACCTATGAAGGCAGATTGGAAGAAGGAAATACAACAATGAAGTACAACGCTTTGATCCTATATCAAGCATTAGAATCTCCTATCCACTTAATATGAACGTGTCTATGTGTGGTGTCTAGGATATTCTAGCTATAGGATACCATCTAGAGAACAAGGAGGAATACAATAAGTGAATCTTAGTTTGATTGCTCTCAATAGTGAATGCTCAAGTGTAGCTTAGGTTCTTTAGGTGTCCTAAGGCCTCTCCCATTTATAGGAATGGTTTGTAAGTTTATAGGGATGTTTTAGGGAGTGTCTACAGTGTTCTTAGTTCTTAACTAGCCATTAGGTGTACATTAGTTGGCTAGCAATTGCTAATTTGTTCATTCTTGAAAAGAACAATCCAGAACCCTGCTCAGTCAACAATTTGGTCGACCGAACTATGTCTCAGTCAAGATTTTCTTCGACTGAGTCTGGGTTTAAGGAAAAAGTGTTGCAATGTCTATTTCCAACTACCAACTACCAACCACATAGTCTAACGGTCATAAGATTTAGACCGAAGCTTACTCGGTCGAGATTATTTTTGACCGAAGACTGTTTTAGAGCACACTTGCGAAAGTTATTGAACAGTGCTCTCAAGTTTGACTGAGGTGGTTCTTGGTCGACAAGAACTTTGACCGAGTGTGTCTCAGTTGACAAGTTCTTTGACCAAGGGTGTCCCTATTTTAGACTTTTGAATCACGTACTAAGTGTGTGTACAATGTGTGTTGGTGACTCTAACTTTGGGGGGAAATCTATCTAAGGGTTATAAGTGGGTAGGGGAGATCTAACGCTTGACTTACATGATGTCTAAGTACTTGTACAATATATTTTTGTACACGTTTTTATATTTGAGTACAATCATGAACATTTATACAATTAAGCACATATGATCTTCAATTCGCATTGATCTTCATCTTCCCACTTAGTAGGATTTCCTTATTTCTTTGAACCCTAAAATGCTTAAATAACATGTTAGATCCACAAGTGTGAAATGTTTTTCATCATCAAAACAAAAGGTATATTAATGTCCAATTTAGCCAACAATCTCCCCCTTTTTGAAGATGACAAACATTTCTAAAATATAATAAAAATGATTTGAATGAGATGAGTTCCATACCTAAGATTTACCTAAGATGAAGAGTATTTTCTTGTTTTCATAAAATGCATGCTAATTATTCCTAAAGAGATATGGAACATAGTATCCATCTCTTAAGGAATATAGCATCAATTAATTATAAGCCAAGAGAACATCAAACTCATTTATTTTGTTTTATACTATTTCTCCCCCTTTGTCATTTCAAAAAGATAGCCATATAAACATTTTACTCCCCCCGAAAGAGATACTCCCCCTTAATACGATACACAAGATGCAAAACAAAATGATAGAAAATCTCCAATGAAAGCCACAAGATAGATTTTACTAACATGATCAAGTGAACACAAACAAGCTCAATTTCATTAATAGCAACATAAGATAACATCATAGACTTCACTAGAAACGATTACATAAGTAGTAGTACTCATTACATAAGACAACATCACTTGAAGGATTACAAGATCACATCAACCTTAGGATCTTTCCCAAGAAATGGAGAATCACCATAGTACTTGACAACTATTTTCCAATCAAGTGCACCTGTCTTAGTAAGAGCATATGCCTCCAGAAATGTAGGTACCCTATCAAACCTGAAGTGGGCAGCAATGTCCTAGAGTTGTATGGGTGAGTATTGAGTATGGGAAAGATCATGTGAAGGTGGTTGTGGGATTTGGGTGTATTGGATTGAAGGGTTAAAGGATATAAACTCCAGTAATAGAGTGTATATGGGTATATGTCGGGAACATTGGGAGATAAGGTTTGCATTCTTTGATTAAATTAGGTCATGGCATGATGATTGTAATCTAATTGTCTCCCAAGGTGAAAGGTATCCCCTTTGAGATAACACACATCATTGGCTAGATTTTATATGGAGTAGCTAGGAGGAGTAGGATGTGGAGGATTTTCTTCATTGGATGTCTCTCCTTCAGTCCTAGTCCTGTTGTGTCCAAATTCAAGGCCCATTTTATCTACAGTGTGTTTGGTGAGTTTTTGAGGACGCCTATCACACTTGAAGTTTAGATCCTCTAGGTTTTTTTCAAGGAAAAATTGAATTATTTGACACACAAAATCAGCATAGGGAGGATTTCCAGAGAACTCAAACATATTGGATAGGATAATGTGAATGAAATTGACTGGAATATTCTCTAGGATAGCATAAATTAGATACATCTGAAATTGTGGAATTTCAGTTTTGTTTGCTCTAGGTAGATGTTGTGGGAGATAATGAGGTTTGCTACCCTAGATTCAGGGGTGAGAGATGTAGCATAGTAGGTTCCCCTATTCTCATGACATGAAGTATTAGGAAGGAAAATGGCCCTTTTAACATCTCCTAAGATAATGATGTTATCATTTGTGGAGAGTTTGGATAAAGGGTTTTCGGTGGTTATGTCTATGAAACCTCCATATTCCTCCTCATCTATATCTAACATTTTGAGGATGTCTTTTTTAGAAAAATAAAATCCTAGCCCATCAACCATGTAAGTGAAAGAGAAGGAGTTATTAGAGTCCCTAGTAAGATTAGCGTCGAACTCATTTACGGCTTGGGTGGACCAGAAATGAAAGGATGGTTTAAGAAACTCCGTCAAATTTTGCACCATGAAGAGCTCATGGAGGTCAAGAAGCATGATGAAGTTGTTGGTGTCCACTAGGCATCTAAGGAAGAGGGGTCTTTGAGGTGATCTTGAGGTCGCGTTCTCCAACAGCAATGTCATTGATGACGCTCAAGGTTGGAGTGACATGTTTTCCCTTCCTCGTCGCTACTTGCTTCTTCCCACCACGCACTAAAGATGAGGCCATCTTGAGCAAGTGCAGGTGGAGGAAGAACTAGGGATGATAGTGAAAGAGTATTGCTGAAGAATATCTCTAAAGATCACTAGAGAGGGGGTGGAGAAGAGAACAAGTGAAGTGTGAGTAGAATGGGCAAATTGGGGTACTTTTTATAGCAAATTAGTGACCTACTCAGTTGACCTTTTCATTGACCGAGAGCCCAAAAGATCTCTTCTGATGCTCCTCGTAATGACTAGTTTGGTCGACCGTTGAAGTTTGAAAAAATGACTGTTTGTTGGAGGATTCAGTCAAAAAAATTCTCAAAGAAGGGGCTTTTTTGCAAAACAATTTCAGTTCGCAAAATTTTTAGAGGAAATTAGGTTCAAAAATGCCTTGTTGGTCGAGGGTTCCACCAAGTGGAACTCGATCGACAATTTTTTCGATCGAGAATCATCTCGGTCCAAAATATGTTCAACCAAACAAGGGTCTGTGAGTAGTTTTGAGCTTGTTTATGTACTTGTGCATGATAATAAATTATTGTGACTAATCAAAGAAACATTACTAGAGTCTTGTGCAATAAAAATAACATGAAATTCAATTAGAATTTTGAGCACATATATCAAAGAATACATCTTGTAAGGGATTAATAAGTAACCTCTTTCTAATATATTGAAATTGATCAAGAGGAAGAGGTTTGGTAAAGATATCCGCTAATTATTCTTTAGTATCAACACGATGGAGATATATATCATTTTTAGAAATATGATCTCTTAAGAAATGATGTCTGATTTCAATATGCTTAGCACTACTATGTAAAATAGGATTATGGTCTAGTTTTATAGCACTAGTATTATCACAAAAAATTGGCGTAGAAGAGAAAGCAAAGCCATAGTCATTCAAAAATTGTTGCATATAGAGTACTTGAGCACATCATGAACCAGTAGCCACATATTCAGCTTCAGTGGTGGATAGAGCAATTGTATTTTGTTTCTTACTAAACCAAAATACTAAGGCTCTTCCTAGTAAGAAAAAACCACCACTTGTGCTCTTACAATAAAGTCGACATCCAGCATAATCGGAATTGGTCTAAGCTTTTAGGTCTAGCGATTGTCCTTTAGGATACCACAAACCATATTCAATAGTACTAGCAAGATTTCTTAAAATCCTTTTGATAGCTTGAAAATGAGAATGCATTGGTTTTGATTGAAATCTAGCACAAAGCCCAATGGAGAACATGATATCCGGTCTAGAAGCTGACAAATATAGAAAACTACCAATCATGGCCCTATACAAGGAATCATCAATGGGTTCACCATCTTCATCCTTCTCAATTTTGACAGATGTAGTTATGGGAGTGGTAGCATGTTTGCAATTTTCCATGCCAAATCATCTTAAGGGTTCTTTGGTGTATTTCTCTTGGCTTAGAAAAAATTCGTCGGGCGTTTGTTTTATTTGAAAACCAAGGAAAAATGTTAATTCTCCCATGAGACTCATTTCAAACTCTTTTTGCATAATATCACTAAATTGATTACATAAGGAATCGTTTGAAGCGCCAAAAATGATGTCATCAATATATATTTTAACAATAAGAAAATCTAATTTGTAATTTTTAAACAATAGTGTAGAATCTAATTTTCCAATCGAAAATCCATTATCAAATAGGTATGCTTACTTAAGACCATATAGACCATATCAAGAACCGCAAATCCAGGTGGTTGAGCAACATATACCTCCTCTTCTATAATTCCATTTAGGAAGGCACTTCTTACATCCATTTGGAATAGTTTGATGTCTTTGTGAGCTGCTAGAGACAATAACATTCTAATAGCCTCAAGTCTAGCCATGGGATCATAGGTTTCATCAAAATCTATTCCTTCTTGTTTATTATTTCCTTGAGCTACCAACCTAGCTTTGTTTCTAACTACTTCCCCTGCTTCATTAAGTTTGTTACAAAAAATCCACTTAGTTACAATAATGGTTTTATCTTGTGGTTTAGGAACTAAGTCCCATACATTATTTTTTGTAAATTGATCTAGTTCTTCTTGCATAGACATTATCCAATATTCATCCTTTAAAGCTTTGTTTAACTTTTTAGGTTCAACAATTGATATGAATGCCATATTTGCAACATCTTTAAATGATGATTGGGTTTTTACTTTATCAAAAGGGTTTCTTATGATTCAGTCTTGAGGATGGTCCTTGATTAATCTAGGAATGGGCATTTGTGTCTCATTTTGTTTCTCATTTTTAGTATTTTTATCATCTTTAGTAGATATGGTTAAGTCATCAATTTGATGAGTTACGTCTTTTAAGTTTTCAATTTCTTTTTAAGCACTTTGTGTTGTTATTTCATGAAATGTGATATGAATTGAATCTTCAACTTTTCTAGAGGTGGTATTATATATTCTAAATGCCTTGCTAGAAGTTGAGTATCCCAAGAAGAATCCTTTGTGTGATTCAGGGTCAAATTTATCTTTATCATCCTTTGTATTTAAGATGTAATAGGGTGTACCAAAAGTATGAAAATAATCAACTCTTGGTTTCTTGTTGAAAATAAGTTCATAAGGAGTTTTCTTAATATGGGAGTGAATTGTTACATGATTCAATACATAACATGTTGTATTAACTGCTTCAGCCCAAAACAATTTAGGTGTATTGTGTTTAAGTAACATAGTTCTAGCCATTTCTTGTAAAGATCGGTTTTTCCTTTCTACTACCCCATTTTGTTGTGGGGTACATGGAGCTGAAAATTTATAAGTGTACCCTTGAGATGTACAAAACTCTTCAAAGATGTGATTTTCAAATTCCCCACCATGATCACTCCTAATGGTACATATTTTGTTCTATAGTTGATTTTCAATTTTAGAACAAAATTGAATGAATGTTCTAATTGTACATCTTTAGTTGAGAGGAAATGAACCCAAGTATATCTACTATAATCATTAACAATAACAAAGCAATATCTTCTACCACCAATAGATTGAGTCCTCATAGGACCAAACAAGTCAATGTGAATGAGTTCTAATGATCTAGTAGCTCTAAGTAAGGATTTAGATTTGAAAGAAGTTTTACTTTGCTTACCTAAAGTACATGGTTCACAATTTTTAAGTTTTTGAAAAGAGAGTTTAGGTAAACCACGAACAATATCATATTTAATCAACTTTGCATAACATGTGAACTTGGATGACCTAGTTTTTTATGCCATAGTTATAAATATTCATCATTTGCAATAAGATATTTTTCAATAATAGCTTGCATAGAATTAGGTCTAAGTATATATAGATTTTCTAATCTTTTTCCTTCATAAACAACTTTATTTGTGTTTTCTATGAGTAGCTAGTAGCAAGATTTGTTAAAAAGAATATCATAGCCACTATCACATAATTGACTAGCACTAATCAAGTTGTGATGTAATCCATCAACAAGTAGGACATTTTTAATTTGAATATTTGTACCAACATTACTTATTCCAATAATTTTACCTTTGGCATTGTCTCCAAATGTGACCATACCACTCTTATTTTCTTTAAAAGTTTGAAATTTTTTGTTTCCAGTCATATGTTTGGAGCAACCACTATCAACCTCTCAATCCTACAAAATAGATAGATTTTGGTACCCATGTGATGGTCCTTTTGGTTAGGGATGTTTATTAAAGCATTTTGTATTTTAGAATAATTAATTTGTAAGAGTTTTTGAAGGTTTTTAAGCAATAGGATTGAATATAGTCATAAGTTGATTGATTTCGTAAAAAATTCTTTACAGAGTAATACTCGGTCAAAGATTTATTCAACCGGAAGATTTCTTGGTCGAGATATTTGTCGGCCAGAATGATTTGCTAGCAAATATGATTTTAAATGGAAGAATCTTTGTTCGACAATTTCTTCGACTGGAGAGATCCTCAGTCGAGTATTTTTTTGACCAAAACTAATTCTGTTCAATTTCAAGCAAAACATCTTGTTATTTCTAATCAAATCATGAAAGATATGCAAGTTAAAGCTATGTTTAGTTGAGATAAGACAATCATATTTTCAAATTTATTTTTAGGTCAAATCTCAACTAGGTATCCCCATATTTCTAATTTTGTGGTTTTGGAACTCAAGCTAGATCTTTATCTTTATTTCTCTTGTAAGGGCATGAAAATGAATAATGACCAAGACCTAAACAATAATGACAATAGATAAAATCAATTTCATTTCTCTTTTTACCATTGTGGTCATGATCATGAGTGTTTTTTGGTACATACATGACCTTTGTCTTGGGTACTTGTGTCTTTCTAGTTCTAGGTTTTTGACAGGATTTTTCATTGGGTACATAGCCTAGACCTCTCCTCCCAATATGTCTAGAAGAGTCCTTTAGGATTTTATCAAGGATATCTTTATTTTTCAAGCTACTAATATCTTTTTGCAACTTACCAATTTCATCTATTTTTCTTTTAATATTTATTTTTGATTGATCTAGATTAGATAGCAAACGGTCTCTTTAGCATCATAATCCAAATGAGTACATAAAATAGGTTGAGTATGAAGATCATTTGTTTTAGTAAGCAATTCAACCTTTTCTTGGCAAAGAAAGTTATAGTTTGTTTCTACAGCAAGCAACTTGGGTGAGACCACAGAGGCACTGAAGAAGTTGTCTTGTTCATTGTTCGTGGTGAAGACCAGGAGCTGCACAGCCACCGTCCAAGGGCAACTTGTTTACAGTTGCATTGAAGTGATTTTTGTCATTGGACTTGCTCCAGGACCAAGTATAACTTGCTAAACCATCCATCCTATTTCATAGTAGTTGACGTGATCTTATAGTTATGGGAATACGGATAGATAATTGTCCGCTTATATACTATGTGCTCATATTTCCCAACAATGGTATTAGAGCCATGTCAAATTACTATGTTTTAGGGTAATCGATATGATCAAATTTTTGGTTTAATCGTTTATGTATTGTGAATATTTAAACTGTCTCATTTGAGTATTCAATTGAAGACCACATAATCCCAAGTTATATATGTATGATATGATATATATGCAATTTACACGATGTTGGCTAAATTGAAATTTAGCATACCCTTTGTTTTTATGATGAAAAACATTTCATTCTTGTAGATCTAACGTGCTACTTAAGTATTTTAGGATTTAAGAAAATAAGGAGACCATATTAGGTGGATAATTGAAGATCAATGTGCTTCAATGTTTATATTTTCATGATTGCACTCAATGTAGAAACGTGTACAAAGATATAATGTAAAATTACTTAGATATCATGTAAATTAAGTGTTAGATATTCTCTATCCACTCATAACCCTTAGATAGGTTCCCTCTAGAAATTAGAGTCATTATTTCCCATTAGAACATGCATTTGATAGGTGGTTCAAAAACTTGAAATAGTGACACTCTCAGTCAAAAAACTAGTCGATCGAGACACCCTCGGTCAAAGATATTATCAATTGAAAACCACCTCGGTCGAGCACTTAGAGCACTGGTCAAAAACTTACATATTTGTGCTCTAAAGTATGTTTCGATCAAACATATATCCGATTGAGTCAATCTCGGTCCAAAGCACATGACCATTAGACCAAGTAGTTGGGAATTGGGAGTTGGAAATAGACATTGGTACACATTTGCATTCAACCTAGGCTTGGTCAAAGAAAAGTTCGACCGAGACATGGTCGGTCGACAAACTTGTCGACCGGACAGGGTTTTGGATTATTCTTCCAAGCTCGAACAATTTATCCATTGCTAGTCAACTACTTTCTACCTAAATGCTAGTTAAGCACTAAGAACACTCTATAGACTCCCTAAAACGTCCCTAGACACTTTCAAACCATTCCAATAAATAGGAGAGGCCTTAGGACACCTAATGTATACAAGTTACACTTGAGCAACCATTCTAGAGTGCAACAAAGTTGAGATTCACTTGCTATCTTCTTCCTTGAGCTCTAAGGTTGTCTCCTATAGCTACAATCTCCTGGAAACCACATATAGCCATGTCCATCTTAAGTGGATAGGAGATCTATACAATTGATATAGGATCAAAGCATTATACTTCATTGGTTAAGTATTTTTTTTCTTCCAATCTATTTCCTTTATATTGTATTTGTTCTCCTTGACTACTCCAAGTGTAGGAGGTTGTTTGAGGGAGGTTTCTTGAGGTTACTTTAAGAAGGTTTCTTCAAAGGAGGTTGGACCTACTTCTAGGTGAAGGATATCTCAAGGAGGTGGAGCTACTTCAAGGTGGTGAAGGCTGCTCCAAGGTTTCTTGAGGTTACTTCAAGAAGGATGCTTCAAAGGAGGTTGGAACTACTTCTAGGTGAAGGCTATATCAAGGTGGTGGAGCTACTTCAAGGTTGTGAAGGCTTCTCCAAGGACTTGAAGTTACTTCAAGAAGGTTGCTTCAAGGAGGTTGAGGCTACTGCAAGGGTGTGGAAGGTGATTGTATTTTGTTGTAATATCCTTATGAGGTAAATAAAATAAATCACTTCAAAATCCCAATTGGAAACAATTGGGTAGTGGATTGACAACCTTTGATTCAAAGTTTGGAACCACTCTACATCAAAGTGTCTTCCCTATTTCCTCCTCCTTCTTTGGTTTAAGTTTTTAATTGAAATTCAAAATACAAAAAGCTTTATTCACCCCCCCCCTCTAGATCTTTCACATGTGTTGCCCTAAAAGTGGTTTTGAAGGTGGATGTGTAGCGTGGTTATGACCTAAACCCTAAATCTGTGTGTGGTTGGATGGTTTGGTGTTTGAATCTGTTTATCTCAATCTACGTACCAAGCCTCTACCTATCTCTTCCCAATATAAAGTTAATTCTTTCCTACCTTTTCTCCCCTCGAATGTAACTTGAGGTTTCTCTTTATCAATGTAATAAAGTAGCAATAGGATAGTTTCTTTTCTTGCAATGATGAGGAAGATGATCATCACCAGATGAGACAACCAGTTCGTGAGACAAGCCGACTATTTGGAGGATCATGGAGGATAGAATGATGGAACCAGATGACCACTTGGTGGGCCCAACTAACCATTTAGAAGGGGTCCAAACATTGGTTGGACCTGAAGCCAAATGACCGTCAGTGATGACCAACCGATCGGTCAAGAGGCGAGACGACCACTTCAAGGGTTGAACCGGTCTACCCAGATTGGCAAGCACATATTTACACCAACAACAAGTTCATACATGTGATGTGATGATTGACCTAGGTGGTAGTAATTCCTTGTGTCTCCAAGGAATTACAAGTAGACATGGCCATAACCATCGCATTTTATTTTATATTACATGTTTACGTTGTGGGATATAGCATGTATATGATACGTACTGTGACAAATGTTATCAAACTGATAGTAAAATTGCACAAAACTATGTAGAAATGACCATTAGCAGCGGATTACCGAAAATCACTAAAACTTAAGACATTTTTACCAAGAGATCCACTACCAGGAAACTCTTTACAGAAAGAACCAAGCCATATATACATCATGGTTCACTTCATACATACATCATTCCTTCACATCACAAGGATATGAGATGTCAGTTGCTTTACCAAAACATATATAAAAGCAACATTATACATCGAGGCGTTCTAGACAAAATCTCAAATTTATTATAAAACCATTTACACACTATCTCCCAAAGGACCCGAGAGTACAGGGATGACACATAGGACTCTTATTTCTATAAGACACTTAACATCACACTCAACCTGAGTTGTTACTACTATCCTTGTTTTTTATGCCTTCTCTCTGCTGCACGATCTCTACCACCTCGTGCACTTCCACTAAAAAGTGTAGAAACCCATGGGGTGAGATCCATATCTCAACGGGAGATATAACCCTCCGCCAACAATATTATTGTCACAGCTAAATCTTCATGAAAGGGAGTAGAATAAACCTTTATTAAATAGGTATAACTACTTGTTATATGCAGAGTAGAGCAGTCTCATTATTTAAGTAGTTCAGACATCTTTGACTGAGCAATAGATCATCTTCACTTTTAGAAGATATGATGAACATGTATAACATTTACCAACTATAACATACCAAAGCAATTGTAGCCTCATTCAAGGTTTCCATATTTGATGCTTAAGCAAATACACTACACGAATGATTACATCTTTCAACAAGTAATCGTATGCCCTAAGGAGATTAGGTATACCGCTCATGCTCCAACCAACCTAAATTAGGTAGCATCAGTTCCATACAAGGTCCATGGAAGAACACTCCATGACCTTACCCCCTCGATCAGTACAAGTGAACCTATAGTGACATCATGAGTCAAACTTCTATTTAGCTAGCCTGGGTATATAGGCTCAACGCTAGAGAGATACATCATGTTGTTCCCTTATCATGGTATGGCCCGTAGTCAATCCAGAAACTCTTGTCAGGGTATTGTCCATAACCAAGCCTAATTATATATTGAGTCACGGCCTACAACCACACTCTCTTTAGGGTATGTCCTATAGCCAATCCTATTAGTTAAGGATACAAGGAGATATCTCAACTTGCACCCCACATATTCAACAACATGTGGTCCGATTTTCCCATAGGAAATGCTTGTTTCACCATTTAGCAAGTTCTAACATTGGATGGTTCTATGGCTAGGGAAACTAAATTTTTAGTCTCACTTGATAAGTTAAGTGCAATACAGCATATTTTAGCATCAATCAAGTTACAAGCATGAATTATAGATAAATTCTATAAATAAATGTGTAATACATTTTTCAAAGAATCATGTATCAATTGGAACACATCTTGTTACACCCATAATGGGATCGCAATCCCTTGAATGCATTACTAGGAATCTCATCCCTTCAACATTTTCATTATCATGATCACATGTTTTGGGTATCAAACCTCAGTTCATCATTGAACAGTGTCACCTTTTACCAGGAAACAATCATCTCTAGGTCATCAGACCCATATTTATATCATACTTGTTGTACAGGTATTTCATATGGCTAACAAGGTCTATTTAATCTGTATCATGCTAAATCATCATAGCTCATACCTGGCTATGCTCATCATCTCATAACACCTACAAGGTTAGGATTTCATAGTAAAAGCAATATCAAGTAAACATCATCATCATGCCATAAATAGAATCATTCAAATTGCAACCCTCTCATAATTAGGGTTAGGGTTTCCCCTTGTATCCGATTAGGGTTTTCAATTCATATTTAACAACAAAACCCTAATTCACATCATAAGATCTTATATCATTGCCATAATTATTCAAGCATAGTTAATTACTCTCATCAATTATCATTAATTGATTGTCAACATGAGGTATTACCTTCCTCATATGAGTAGTAGAAGTTTCTCTCTCATCCTTACTAGGATATTGATTTCAACATACTTATCACATTGGCTTGACCCTCTTTAGGGTTTATCAGCCTACACTTATCAAAGTGTATCCATCTCATTACTTTGTAGTGTATCAATTGATTATATTCATCATGTATTAACCTATACTCATCAAGGTGTATCGGCCTACACTCATCAAGGTGTATCAGCCTACACACTAATTCTTGTGTCAGCCTAGACACATTCACTTGTGTCGGCCTAGACACTCTCACTTGTGTCATCCTAGACACTCTCACTTGAGTTGGCCATGGTACATCAAAGTGATATCAGTTTAGAGGTGCTTAGGGTGATATCAGTTTAGAGGTGCTTAAGTGATATCATCCATGAATAATATCTTGGTGTATCACCTTCACCATAACTTGGTGCATCACCTTCTTCACACTTTAGCATAATATTTTCACCTTACTTATGCATAACATATTGACCTCACTTTAGGGTAGCGGCCTCCCTATCACTTTGTGTATCGGCCACCCTATCACTTTGTGTATCGGTCACCCTATCACTTTGTGTACCAGCCACCCTATCACTTTTTGTATCGGCCACCCTATCACTTTGTGTATTGGACACCCTATCACTTTGTGTATAAGCCACCCTATCACTTTGTATATCTGCCACCCAATCACTTTGTGTATCATCCTACACTATCATCTAGTGTATCGGCAATGACACCTTCTATTGTGTCACCCTAGCTATCACCAAGTGATATCGGCCTCTAGGGTTTTGCTAGTATCGGGTTAACCATCATAAAAACCCTTATATTCTTTCACCTATCAAGGTATTGGCCTCACCACTACTTGGTGTGTAGTCTGTGACTTCAAGGAGTGTATTGTCCACACCTTCACATGGTGTGTCGGTCAAGGTGTGTCGCCCATCACACTTGTGTCAGGCTAGAGGTGTATCGGGTTGCTAGGGTTAAGGCATGTCGGATTAACCCTATTGTCATCATATCTTCACTCAGTTTCAAGATATTGGCATGCCCCCATCCTTAACCTTAGGTGACAGGATATACAAATATAAGGACAATAGTCCTTCACATGTAGCAAACTGGCAATGGGTTAGGACCTCATTAGTATCAGGTTCCCCTCACATAACCCCATATCAGGTTAGAGTTGCTTAAACCAATATCAGTTTGTGCATGGGAGATTCTATCATATTCAAGCTTCAACCCTTCATCCATTAACACTCTAGTTCATGGACAACAGCCCCATATATTCACTAGATCTCATAAAATCATAATCAATAAAGGAAAGTCTAAATTGAAAAGGAACATCAAGTATTGCATGATTGAAGGTGAATAATAATAGAGTTGAGTTCAAGTTATATAACCCACCTCAATATCACCACAATAGCTTCAAGATCCAAAGCTTCACATTTCGAAGGTTGAAGAGGACTTATGAAATTCCAGGACTCGTTCACAACACTTCTATATGAAATAAGATACCATAGTTAGGAACTTGGTGAAGGAGAAAAGAAAGAAAGAATTATGATCTGAGATACATAATTTTCCAAGGTTGAAGATGGTCATGGCATCATCTTAGATAAGATGATCGACCTTACTCTTGATCCTCGAGCTCCTAGGGTCGTCCACCAAGAAGGATATGGTAGAAGAGTTGAAAGGTTTCACTAGTAGGTGAAAAGAGAGGCTTATATAGTTGAGGTTCAAAAGAGAGAGTGTATGTGAAGTGTCACCACCATATGCACTTAGGTGACACGTATCCATGCATGGTGAATCCATGCATCCATAATTATATCATCATGAAAAACTTATGTGGATGATTCAAGGATGAGATATCAGCCATTAGGTAGCTTTCTTGGTAAGATATCACAACTCAACATCACTTTATATGCAAATTGATACAACTTTTCCAAGGAAGTCCTAAACTGATATGCTTAACCTACTTGAGGTACTTAGCCCGATATGAATACTTCCAAAAAGTTTATAAACCAATATGGGACCTCCACTATGGTTTCTAAACCGATAGGGACTCCCATATACTCTTCATAACTCGATACAACCTCATCTAGGGTTCAAGATTCTCAACAGTCGTTGGTTCTTTCACCACAAAGAGTGCTATCACTCAACCAAGACTCAAACAAGGAACCCCATCCTTTATCTTTCCTCTAAATTATGCTAAGAGAGAGAAGGGACACTCTAGAGGTGGTAAATTTCACATTAACCCCATATTTTGGGTAAATTGCAATTTGTAACAAAACTATCATATAAAGCACAAACAATCTTCAAACATGCTCAAACTTGAAACTTGAGCTCTCCTTAAGTCTTAATTACCTTTTAAAATGTTAACACCAAGTTCTAATCATATTACTTAGGAAAAACATCCAGGGTTACCTCATAACTCAGCTCAGGGGTGTTACACGTACTATATATGTGGTGATTGGATATAGTATATGTATATATATGATATATATATATATATAATCCCTCAAATCAAATAATTAGTCTAAGATTCCTGCCATTAGAAGCACACTTGAAAATCTTGATCTACCAAGCACATATTTGCACAAAGCATGGTGTTTCGTCTATCTTGTGGAAGTTTGATGGTAGATATGCAGGTTTGCACAAAGCATGGTGCATATCTATCATGTTGGCTATTGGGTCAGGCTTAATTGGTGACTTAGAGAACCTAAGCCCAGAGGCATACAGAATATTATGGCAAGGAGTTTCACATATCATCTATCCAAGAGTTGCATATGATGCAATTGGCATGATTGCCTACCTAAATAATCAAGTTGTGGGCGATTGGTAAAAGCAGAATCATGATTTGACAAAATATGGATCTTGGCTCATTAGAAAATTATCCACTACAATTTTCCAAATTGGTACTTGGGGGTTATCAAATTGAACAAAATAATGAGAATGATAATTAATTAAAGACCTAATTATTATCGCCCAAATTTTAATCAAATCAAATCATATCAAAATGAGTTTTTAACAAAATTGCTAATTCTTTTGTAGAATCAAACAGCAACAAATAACAATCACTTTTCTCTATGATCGGTTCTTAAGAAGGACAAACTTAATGGGAATAACTTCCACGACTGGTTTAGGACGTTGAGAATTGTTCTAACACAAGAGTGAAAGCTCTATGTCCTGGAAATGCTTGAACCAGAGGAACCACCTCATGATGCTCCAAGGGCTGATAGGGATGCTACAGCAAGCACACTGATGATGCCATGGATGTCAAATGTCTGATGTGATGGTTCATGAACTATGAGTTGAAGAGGCAGCATGAGAATATGGGTGTGATTGTGATGTCACACGTCTCAAGAACATATACTAAGATCAGGCAAGACAATAGAGATATGATGTCTCCAAGGCACTGTTCAAATGTACCATGGTAGAAGGTGACCCAGTCAGTCCTCATGTGCTCAAGCTGATTGGGTATGTGGAGAACCTAGCTAGATTGGGATTCCCTTTGGGTCAAGAGTTGGCCATTGATGTGATTCTACAATCCCTGTCAGAGTCATATAGTCAGTTTGTCATGAACTACAACATGAATGACTTTGACAAGACATTGACAGAGTTGTTGGGTATGTTGAGAACAGTTGAGACACAATTGAAGAAAGACAAGCCCAAGTTTGTGATGATGATCAGTAAGACAAAGGGGAATTCTAAAGGCAAAGGCAAAGCTAAGAAAGGTTCTAAAGCTGGCCAGAAGTTTAAGTCTTTAGATCTCAAAGCAAAAGGTGGTGTGAAGAAAGTAAGAGGTGATTGTCACCATTGTCACCAACCTGGACATTGGAAAGGAAATTGCCTACTCTGGTTAGGGGAATTAAAGAAGAAGAATGAAGTCATTGCCTCCACTTGATCTACTTCTTCAATTTGGTATGTGATACTAAATAGAGATCTAACATACTGATGCGTAAGATCTGACAAGAAGTAAATGTATTCATGGAAGGACAAAGATTGACATGGCAGAGAAAGAGTTGTGGAAGCCTTAGTCTAGATATAAATTTATCTTAGCCCAATGGGCATGTAATAGAGTTAGGAGAACTGCTATTTCATTATGTCATTGAATGGAAACATTTACATTAAACATCTTGTATGACAAGGTTGATATATTAATAAAATGAGATATTTATGTTTTTATTTCAAAAGATATGATCTTGTATGGCAATGCCCAATCATCTAAATGGTCTTTGTGTGAAATATTTTAAGATGGACATTAATACCAAATGAATATAATTGCTAACTCAATATTATCATGAGCAATAGTCATCTTGCACGTACATATAAGAAATGCATGTCTAGAATATATATTGATGTAAATCAAGATTCCATTGGTTATTGAACCTAAGGAGAGACTTATTTAGGTACAAAGTGGCATGCCATCCTTCACTAGATGTAGTGGGAGGATAAACATTCCATCAAACCTCATACATGTGATGCATGAAGATCTTATGGAATGAATGGTATGGATAATTACTTATACTTCATCTCATGGTGATATGATGATATGTACTAGGTAAATCTCTTGAAGTGTTCAAGGAGATTATAAAAGAAGTATAACTTTGATGAAATCATAAAGAAACCTTGATGAGATCAAGTCTTAGAATACTTTGCATCAATATCTTGAGAACCTTCAAAAAATTGTGATGACGCATCACAAGTCAAATCCTTCTGAACATGATGATGTGTCAGAATGAAGGAATTATGCCATGATGAGTCATAATATAATTATCAATTAATCTAATATTCTTATACCCTCATAAATATATACCTATCACTAAATCAAGTATCATATAAATGGTTTATAAAGACATCATATATGATACGTATTGGGATGTCCGAATACGTCTAAAGGATTGAAACCTATATTAAGAAAGTAGTTTCTTGAGAAGGTTTATCTAAAGCCGCGATTGTTGAATATTACTATTAATCCCAATCCAATAACAAAATTGTTTTGTTGATAGGATAACCGAATTCCTAAAGAATTAGTAACAGTAACAGTAAAACTCAAAATGTTCAAGGTAAACTAATGAATACAAAGAGAATCATGAGAACCACAAGTTGTTGTGGAATCTCAAGTTCATCATGTAACATAGAACAAAGTAGTTCTAGTATAACACATCTGTGGCTGGAGGATTGTGAATCCAACAATTCAGATGGGTTGGTCATACATGATGATCCAACTAGTCAACTAGAAACAATTTTTGAGTAATATGGAATCCATTTAAGCTAATGAGGTAGGACCTTGATAACACCACCCAAAGGGGTAATACCTAAAAGGTGCAATAGGGTCTTATGGTAAAGACCTATATGGATAACATAACAGGAAAAATTGGTTGAAAAGATTTTACAAATCAATTCAAGTTGTTAAACATGACATAAATTCCTTGACCAATTCGCAAGCTTGTTGAAATAAACTAAGATATTTGGCATATGATGAAAGAAATCAGATTCCTTAAAGGAATACATCGAAGGATGTGTATGTGAAACAACCTAAAGGGTTCCGTACCTTTGAGAATGCAAATAAAGTCTATAAACTACAAGGTTCAATATGGGATTGAAATAAGAAACTCAGAGATGGGTTCTTTTGACTTGACAAGATAGTCAAAGAGTTTGACTTGAATCAAGATAAAAGATGAAATATTTGATTACACAAGATTTAGTGGGAGCATATATGAACATTCCACATATGATGGGTAATAACATCTCAATATTGCGAACATTGATAAATGGCATGAAGAACACCTTCAGCAATGAAGGATAAGATGAAATATCTTATGAGATAAGGATCAAGACCTATGAGATAGTTCTTGAATATTTCATAGTGGAAGTTTGAGCACATATGATAGCAATATGTTGAAAGAGTTCAACACGAATGGTTTTGGTAAGAGATAATCTGGATTAGTCTCTCATGAACCATATGTTCTGATTCTCAGAACGAATGGAAATATCATGAATAAGATGCCATATGATGGATCTATCATAAATTCTATAAATCTTGTATATATTGGACATGACAAGACGATATTAACTCCAATAAGGGTTATCGAAATGTCATAAAGATATCAACTAGTGCTTGTAAAGTACTTAAGGATAGATCGCTATTCAGTAAGGATAGAAATAAAAGGAAGAGTTGGATGTAAATAATTACATCGATGCAAGCTTCCATAATTACAAAAGTGATAGAAATTTGACTAAAAAGGAGAATTGTTATTTAGTTGGAAAGGCCCTAAACTAGTATCCATTAATTCGATTCTACAATAGAAGTCGAGTATACTTATGTTATGAACACAAAGTGATACTATATGGATCTAAAGGTCCGTATGATGAACTTATAGATGTTCTAAGAATTGATGACTTAGTAGTGATACCATGACAATAATGGAGCTAATTGTTAGGCAAGGAATATCAGATACCACATTATGGAAGTTATGTCTCATATGAGAAATTATGCAGCAAAGAGACAAGGAAACATGCAATATATTGACTATAAGCAAAGTGTTGTTAACCCACTAGATAAGCACTAGCACAGAAGAAGCATGTTAAACATGTTTAGATCACTAAGGATGAGATCCATGGGTGATTGGATCTAAGTGGAAGTGGAAGTATGTTGGTAAGGTATGCCCATAGATCAAATCATGTAATGATTAACATGGCATATACCATACAGTATTTGATTAATAATCATAAAGGCAAGCTTCCAATTCATATGTTTCACTCAATTATGAGATAATGAGAAGATAGAATGAATTTCTATAGAATGACAATACTCAATGATGTATGTCTTCAAGTAAGTGACTTGGAAGAATGAGATCATATGGATGTTAAGAGATGTACATTCTTATTATGTCCCTAGTCGATTGTTACTATGGAAGGTAGATAGACACCAGTAACACATAAGACTAGAGTGTGGGTTGGTTGATGACAAAATCTCATTAGTCATGATATGGCAATATCAAACCAAGAACACAGATACATGTTAGGGAACAGTGTATTGGACAGACCCTTCTTGAGAAGTGACACATGGAAACCATCATTGGTGGTCATAGTCACCTCTTATAGTGAAGGTGGTGATTGTGATTCTTAGACTTGAAATCACTGTACTCGTTACATGTCGTTGGGTATGCTTTGACATCATCAAAAGCATTCTTGAAACATGGGTTGTTATAAAGGTAATGATTGGGTGACTTTGACACATGGGGATAAATTGTGAGTGATAGATATAGGATTTGTCCCTCCTACTAGAGTATGATATCCTGGCCAGTTGATAAGTGAGACTGAAAAATGCATCTGCATGCACATGTGAATCAATATATGATATTGAGGTTGCATTATCTCAAACAGTCTACTCTTGGTTCAAAGAACATGGATTGATCGTTGACAGGGTGACCTTCCATGCCTCGAGTTCATCTTGGATATCAGATATAAAGGAACTATACAATCATTGTAATGCCTTACACAGATTGTAGTTTGAAGTTGTTCTCCAACTTTTCATTCACTTGGGTAGCACTGATGTGTGACTAGGTACTGCTCCTTGCTTGTGATGTCATAAGCTAGTTATAGGCATTCACTGCCAATGTGATATGGGACATGTAGGGTCACACACAAAGGAACTCATCTATAAGAGGAGTTTATCTTGAATGATGATTGGATTGATTATTAAAGTGTTTAGGTATTCAATTCACACAATAGATCAACTAATTTCCTGACTGGACTACTAAAAGACCATCCCATTGAGTGAGACAACCATTTGAGTAGCCAGATGGCGTCTCAAGTGTTGAGACGACTGTTTAGGTTGTCAGGCTGATCAGAGTTTGAATTGGCTAAGTTCTGACCTTGAACCGATCGATTCAATGTGATTGTACTGACCGGCTCATCTCAGACTCACCAAAAGGCCATCTGGGTGAGTGAGATGGGCATATTGCATGGGTGATATGCCTCGATTGGGCCAAATGAATATTATGGATGTTTCCCAAATAGTTTCAGTTGCACGTTGCTTGGGGTGCAAGGAATTAATATGTGATATTAATTGGAATCAAAATTGCCAAATTTGCTTGCGATTGGGAAACTACCAAATAGTCATTTGGCAGTGTGAGATGACCATCTCATGTGACCAGACAGCCATATAGGTCACCAGATGCCCATTTCAAGATTTGTAGGTTGAAAAAATTCAATATCTTCCCATCCCTTCCACTCCCGCACAAATCATGTATAAACTAGGAACCATGACCCAAACCCTGCCTATAAATAGAGGGGTATTGGGGGCTTCCAAAGATACAACACAACATAGACAAGTGAGAATCATTTCCTCTGATAATTGTTACTAGGATGATAATGTAGGTCTCCTAGGGGATCCTAGTGACTCTCTAATGAGCCTTTAGGTGGCATTGCCAGGCACAACATACCCTCATTCATGAGCACAATCATACACTGGATGGGAACCTTCCTCAACTCTCCCGAAAGATAAAACAAGTGCTCATTTATTCACACTCAGGATTTTATTCTCTGCATTATAATTTATAGGCTTGGGTGAAAACTATTTTGGTATTTTTGGGCGGCCAAATCTCTTTTGCACTTTTTTATTTTTTTTCATCTTTTGACTCAATCTAAGGTGAGAGGGTGTGTGGACCATCAAGGATAAGCAATTCAACCTGATTATAGCTCAAAACTCATCATTGTCTGCATGATACATGTGTGAAAAATAGTGATTATGATTCAAGGATCCTTAGAGTAGAGGCAAGTTCATGAATAATGCGGTTTGGAGTATTTGGTCAAACTCTAACTTTTTCCAACGGTTCTAGATCTTGGGTTTGTTGTTCATAGCATAGATCAAGGGTGAGACGATCTGATCCATAAACCATGATATAAACTCAGCGGAAGCATTCGAGTAGAAGCAGAATACAAAAATCACCGGAAATTAAAACTTTTTGAGACAAGATCTTGAAATCATAAAACTTCTTTTATAGAAACAAGATAAACAGTTTACATCTCTGTTAAATCACTTCTTGAGTGATTATACACAACCAGATACAAAATCTCAAGATTTAAAACCAAAAATCTCAGACCAACTAACTCCAAGGACCTGAGAGTACAGAGACAACATAGGACTAACTAACTACATGGATCAGCAGTCAGTATCTCCACCTAAGATTCACTGTTGATACTGATACTGATCACCTGCAGACTGGTTCCTTCGTCCCCGACGACCACCTAAAAAGTTGAAGTCTACAGAGTGAGACAATTTTAAATAATTGTCCCAGCAAGAGTTATAACTCTCTGCCAGAAGCTTTATTATAGCAATCAAAGAACAACATAAGCAATAAAAGCTTTTAAGGTAATCAACAGCAGATTGACATTAAGTAGGACAACAGCATTTAAGAAATATGAAAAACATATATACTAGGCAGTGTAATTTCAGTCATTGTATCTCGTAGTTTTAACCTAAGCAGATATACTATGCGGTTGATTATGTTTTACAAACATTATTATGCCTTGCGGATATGAGGTATACCGCTCATACTCCAACCGATCACTTATTAAGTCGCATCGGTATCATACCTAGGTCATCAAAGGAGTCGGATTCTTATGACCTCATCTTCCTCAGTCAGAGTGAGTATAAACATGTAGGACATCTAGTGTCTCTGCTACTATAGCTTACCACGGTATTCTGGTACTTCGCTATTAGAGTCACAGTGGCATTATGTACTCTCTTCGTCATCAAAAGATTTCTTGTTTATTTCTCATCGATGTGCTATAAAAGATTTCCTCGGGAGATTAGTGTTACATCACCCCGGAATAAACATATATTGAAGGATTGATAGATTAAGATACATCTACATAAATTCCTACACTAGGATGTAAGGATATACACATCCTTATTCCCCCACATACTCAAAAGTATGTGATCCAGGAGTTCCCTTAGGAAAACTTGTTTCACCATCATTTAACTTCTGACTATGATGGATCTATGATCAGGGCTCTACATGGTATGATTATACTTGATTAGTTAGGTACATTTCAGTATTCTTTTAACATCATACATGTTTCCAAACATTTAAATATTAAAACACTGCTATACAAGAAGAATACTAAATGTATCAAGTTTAACTCATATCAGTTACCAAAGGATATCAACTCATCATAAGTCATTTGATCAGCATGACCTTGATGTTACTCATGGCTCTTACAGCCTATCATCTCATATGATGCTACTTAAACTTAGGCATCATAGCATATTCACTATTCATTAAGCTAACAACATGCTTTCAATGAATATGGTATCATAATCCTTACCTGGATATGATCATCCTCATATAATAACCTGCATGATTAATTCAACTAATAATAATAAACAATTCATTTCAAGAGTTGTACCTTCATACTCTTACAATAGCTAGGTTCCCTGATTTACATCAATTAGGGTTATCCAATCCCTTCCATTATGATTAGAAATAGTGATTCCTCCTTTCATACTTAAATCATGAAGATTCATGCTTAAAAGCATAACCAGGAATTAGGGTTTATTGTACATTTCATCATATTACCCTAGAATTAGGGTTTACTATTCACTTTATAGTGAATTGAGCTCATAGCATCATCATGTATGAGAAACATCATCATTGATGCCTTCAAATTAGGTTAAGATTCATCAATTATCATAATTAGGGTTTTCATGATCTCACATAGGTGGATCATACCCTAATCATGCACATTCATATACATTGAAGGTATTTTACTTGAGTTTCAACCATAAATGGTACCTTCTCTCTCCTCTTACTAATAGATGGTGATTACATCACTCTAGAATAGGTTAGGTCAAGTCCTCATTAATTAACATAAGCTAAGTCACCACTATCATGTCATTAGGGCTTGATTAAAACAAGGTATCATCTAGTTGAACCCTTCAAGGGCATATTGGTAAAGTACACCATTGATCACAATCATGGGTCAATCTATTTAATCACTTAACCCCTTAATGTCTTTAAGTATCATTAGGGTTTGGATTAGACCACCATAGAACCAATTTAAACCTTCAAAGTACTAAGCAAACACAACCCTAAAGTCTTCAAACGATTACACACTTTCAACCTCCAAACGGTCTTGAGACCATTTGGATGTGTTGACCGTTTGCTATAGTTGACTACAAGACCGCATGACACTCAAGACCGTTTGAGTGCGTTTACCGTTTGAGAGTGTTGACTTCCAAACCGTTTGGATGAAACGACCTTGAAACCGCATGAGTTGAAACGATCTTGAGATCGATTGGACCAAACGACCTTGAGATCGTTTGAGTCCAAACGGTCTTGAGAACGTTTGGCCCCAAATGTTCTTGAGACCATTTGTCCTCAAACGGTCTTGAGACTGTTTGGTCCAAATGGGCTCGAAACCGCATGGACCTCAAAGGTATATCAAAGGTTATAATCGATTATGGTTATCTATGTTGAAGCCTTCAATTGGCCATAACCTTATTAACCACTTATAAATTGAACCAATTAGGGTTAACCTTAATCAATTGGACACCAAATTGACCCTCAATTGAAAGCCAATTAGGGTTAAATCCAACTCAATTAGGGTTTGCAATCGGTTAACCCTCAATGTTCAACAATGTGAAACAAATTGAAGTTGAACCCATCAATTGATACTCAATTGGGCCCAACTTGGCCCAAACTTGGCCCAAACGGTCTTGCGATCATTTGTACATCCTCCAAACGGTCTTGAGACCATTTTCCCAAAGTTTCATCAAAATCTAAGTCGATTTGATAAGGGTTGAACCCTAATTAGGTCTAAAATCAGCACTTTTATTCAATTCATCAACCTATTGTGATTGGACCCTCAATTCATCAAATTACCTTAACCCTAGACCTCCAAACGGTCTTGGATTGTCACCAAATGGTCTTGAGACCGTTTGAGTGAACCCCCAAATGGTCTTGAGACCGTTTGGGCCCTTCAACCCAAAGTTCACCAAAATCTATCCTTGAAATCAACAGTTCAACCCGATTAGGGTTTAGAAGGTTGAAGTGCCTTCAACTTGTGATTGGTTTGCAATTAGATCATGATTCTTTATAATTGATTAATTCAACATGTGTACAACAGACCTCTAAATGGTCTTCACTTGGTCAACCCTACCAAACGGTCTTGGAGACCGTTTGAATCTAAATGGTCTTGCAAGACCGCATGAGATCAAACGGTCTTGAGACCGTTTGATTTCAAACGGTTTGCAAACCGTTTAGACCAAATGGTCCAAGGTCGTTTGGTAAAGTTACCTAGGAATTCACGCCCATCATCTTCAACCTCTGTGCAGGTCGGTTACTTCATGGATTGCTTGCAAAAGTGCAAGAAAGAGTGGGGAAGAAGAAAAACTAGATACTAACTTGCAAGAACATAGATATGCATAATAAAGCAAAGGTTTAGAGTTATAAAACCCGCCTTAAACATTGTTCCTAGAGCTCCAAGATTACAAGCTTCAAGACTTTAATGGCTTCTTGAGCTCCACAAGTCATCCAAAGAATTTTCTCCAAGAAAAGGTTGGGGAAGGTCGGCTAGAACAAGAAACCTAAGTGAGATAACCATAAAACCAACCTTATACAAGGAATTCCTCCATCAATCTAAGCTAGAAGATGGTCTATTCTCACCTTAGAACAGGTTGGTCGTCTTCTTGAGCTCCAGAGCTCTACCTTAGTCAGTTGAGCAAGATGATAAGTGAAGAAGAGAAGGGAATATGTTTGCTTGGTTTGCAAAGAAAGAAGCTTATATAGCTTGGGTTAGTTTTCAACATAAGGACCTCTAGTTTATGGGTTTCTCATCTAGGTCCCTCCTTAACTTCTAAGGCACGTTCAATCTATCATAACTTTAAGCAAAGCCCATCAAAACTCAAGAGATAAGGGTAAAGAAAGCCAACATGCAAACTAAGGTACATATATAAAAGGTCTCTTTACTCATACTAGGTGATTCTACTACAAAAGTCATTCTTCTTATCTGATTATCTAATTGAAGCGCCCCTTTCATCATTTCTTCTCTAAATGATTTCAAGAGTCATAAAAGATACTCTAAAAGGTGTATTTTACAAGTTGCACCCCACATTTTGGGTAAATTGCACTTTACTCCAAAATTAGGGTTTTTAAGCACAAAGATTGCTCCACAAGTTGTATCTTGATGCCCAAGCTTGGGAAATCCATCATACTTCATCATATCCATTCATATGATGTCTCATCATCATAGGAACATCTTAACATGTGTAATTTTGCAAGTTAACCCCTCTAATTGGGTAATTTGCACATAGGTCCCTGTATCACAAAATAATACTACAACATTGTTTAAAAAGGACATAATGAAAATGTATGTTCCTCAGGAACTTAATTACATGCCAAAAGATAATTACAAGTATTTAATTACATGATTAAGCAAAACACCTAGGGTTAACTTATAACCCAGGTCAGGGATGTTACAAATTATCCACCCCTTACAAGGATTTCGTCCCCGAAATCGATAAACATATTAGGAGAAAAGAGCAGGGTATTTCCTTCTCATTTCTTCCTCTAGTTCCCAAGTGGCTTCTTCAACGCCACGGTGATTCCAGAGGACTTTCACAAGAGGTATGTCTTTCTTATTTAGCTTTTTAATTCTGTTATCAAGGATTGACACTGGTCCTTCCTCATAAGTTATATCATCATTCAATTCTACCTCCATAGGTTGTAGAACTGACTCCGTATCAGGGTGACATTTCCTCAGCATAGAAATGTGAAACACAGGGTGTAACTTCTGCAACTCTTGAGGTAACTCTAGTCTATAGGCTACCTTTCCAACACATTCAATGATTGGATAAGGCCCCATAAATCTAGGAGCTAACTTCCCTTTCCTTCCAAAACGAAGGACTCCTTTCCAAGGCGAGACCTTGAGGTACACTCTGTCTCCAACTTGGAACTCTAAGGGTCTACAACGTCTGTCGGTGTAAGATTTCTGCCTATCCTGTGCAGTCTTAATCTGTTGTTGTATTAATTTAATCTTCTCTATGGTCTGCTGTACAAGATCAGGACCTAACAACTGATGTTCACCAGTCTCATACCAACATAAGGGTGATCTACAACGTCTACCATACAAAGCTTCATAAGGTGCCATATCAATACTATGTTGATAGCTATTGTTATAGGCAAACTCTATCAAGCTTAGGTGTAGATCCCAACTCCCGGTAAACTCGAGAACACATGCTCTCAACAAGTCTTCCAAGGTCTGTATAGTCCTTTCCGACTGTCCATCAGTCTGTGGATGGAAGGCTGTACTAAACCTTAACTTGGTGCCTAAAGCTCTGTGTAACTGCTCCCAAAAACAACTTGTAAACTGGGGACCTCTGTCAGAAACTATAGTGACTGGAACTCCGTGCAATCGCACTATCTCTTGAACATACAGTTGTGATAACCTTTCAGCAAAATAGGTTGTTTTGTCAGGTAAGAAATGTGTTGTCTTTGTCAACCTATCAACTATTACCCAGATGGAATCATGTCCTTTGCTTGTCCTGGGTAAGCCAACAACAAAGTCCATGGTCACATGGTCCCACTTCCACTGTGGTATGGGTAAAGTTTGCATTGTCCCTGCAGGCTTCTGGTGTTTAGCTTTAACTTGCTGACACACAGGACACCTCAAAACAAACTCAGCAACATCCTTCTTCATCCCAGGCCACCAATACATATCTTTCAAGTTTTGATACATCTTGGTGCTCCCTGGATGCATGGCATACATCGAAGAATGAGCTTCTTCCAAGACTAACTTCCTCAAGTTATCCACATCCGGTACTATCATCCTCCCATGATAACATGCCACCTGGTCATCTGAGTCATGGAAACCATCCCGCTTCTCATCACCATACTCAGACCTAATCTGCTGAACTGCAGCATCAACTCGTTGTGCCTCCTTGATCTACTCTCTTAGGGTAGGTTTAATATGCATTTTAGCTAACAAACCAGCTAACAATGACACCTTCAACTGTACATTGTCCTGCCTTAAAGAGATAAGCATATCTCTCCTAGAGCATACTAAAGAGTTTAGTTGTGCCCTATCCATGGTTGATGTTGTTGATTTCCTACTCAAGGCATCTGCAACCACATTGGCCTTCCCTGGATGGTAATCGATTATACAATCATAGTCCTTGATTAACTCCATCCATCAACGTTGCCTCATGTTAAGTTCATGCTGAGAGAAGATATACTTAAGGTTCTTATGGTCAGTGAATATCTGGAATGTTTCTCCGTAGAGATAATGTCTCCAGATCTTCAAGGCATGAACCACAGCAGCTAACTCCAGATCGTGTGTCGGATAATTCTCCTCGTGTTTCTTAAGCTGTCGGGAAGCAAAAGAAATCACTTTCTTATCCTGCATCAACACGCATCTGAGTCCATTCTTGGAGGCATCACAGAAAACTACATATCCCTTACCTTGCTTAGGTAGCACAAGTACAGGTGCACTTGTCAACCTTTCCTTCAACAACTGAAAAGATTGCTAGCACTTATCACTCCAGGCAAAAGGAACGTCTTTCCGGGTTAACTTGGTCAAGGGTAAGGCTATGGCACTGAAGTTCTTAATGAACCTTCGGTAATAGACAGCCAACCCTAAGAAACTACGAATCTCCGTCGGTGTCTTCGGTTGTTCCCATTGTAGAACAGATTCTACCTTTTTAGGGTCAACACGAATACCCAAGGCAGATACCACGTGTCCAAGAAAAGATACTTCTGGCAACCAGAACTCACACTTGCTAAACTTAGCGTATAGCTTATGTTCCCTTAGCAAGGTCAAAGCTTGGCAAAGATGTTGTTTATGTTGTTGAGCATTTCTACTATAGATCAGAATGTCATCTATGAAGACAACAACACACTGATCGAGGAAAGGTCGAATGATTCTATTCATGAGTTCCATAAATGCAGTTGGTGCATTAGTTAGTCCAAATGACATAACTGTGAACTCATAGTGACCATACCTTGTCCTAAAGGCAGACATGGATATGTCATTGTACTTAATACGAAGTTGATGATATCCTGACCTCAAGTCTATCTTCGAGAATACGGTTGCACCACGCAGCTATTCAAAAAGATCATCAATCCTTAGCAGAGGGTACTTGTTCTTTATTGTTACTTTATTGAGTTGTCTATAATCAATGCACAACCGCATTGACCCGTCTTTCTTTTTAACAAACAAAACCGGAGCACCCCAGGGTGAAGTACTCGGTCGGATGAAACCCTTTTCAAGTAACTCCTAAAGTTGTTTCTTGAGTTCTACCATCTCGGCAGGGGCCATCCTATACGGTGTTTGAGCTATAGGTTGTGTATATGGGACCAAATTGATTTCAAAATCAATTTCCCGAGGCGGTGGTATACCTGGAAGTTCTTCAGGAAACACGTCTTCGAATTCCCTGACTATAGGAACTTCAGCGGGGTTAGGACTCTCCATGGTAGTATCTACCACATGGGCTAAGAATGCATAACATCCTTGCCTCATCAGCTTCTCAGCAACCATAGCTGACATAAGACAGGTGGGTAGAATCTTTCTCTCTCCTTGAAAGATCCATGTGTTGCTTTCATCAGCAAACACAGCCTGCTTGGATTCACAATCCAAAACAACCCTATACCTTTCCAAGTATCCATCCCAAGGATTATATCAAATCTTTGCATATCAAGTGGTATAAGATCCACTTGAATGCGATGATCAAAAAAGAAGAGGATGCAGGGAGAGCATACCTCCTACAACACAACAGACCCTCTCAATGGAGTCTCAAGCAACAAGCTATCTGCCCTATGAATGACCGTCATATTGCAGTTGTGAATCACTCTCTGAGTAATAAAGGAGTGTGTAGCACCCGGTTCAATCAAAACAGATACAACACAGGATGTAGACATATCAGTATATAACAATTCCATCTGACCTGCCACAACCAGTGGATTGATCACTGCATCAGGTGGGTTCATTGCATAGAACCTTGATGTCGCCTGAGGTTGATTTGGTGCTGACGATCCGGCTTGGGATGCTTGTCCACGTCCTCTAGTTGTTCCTTGAAATTGTCTTCTCTGTGACCCCTGTTGACTCTGTCTCTGAGGTTGTGTCACACTGATAGGCCTAGACCTGCAGTCCTTCATCAGATGTCCCACCTTCCCACAGTTGTAGCAGCTTCTTTCCAGTTGTTGTGGTCTTGGTGGTCCTGTGACTGACATTGATGCTGAACTGCGAGTCTCTTGTAGTAGTAGGCTTCGTCCTCTACCTCTACTCGGTGTCCACTGTGTCTGAGCACTAAATCTGGGTGGTGGAGGTGTAGGTGCAGAGAATCTAGGCTTCTTAAAGTCTCTAAATGAAGAACCCTGGAACTGCGGATATCTCTTATGGGTTTGCCTCTTCTCGGCTATGGATCTCTCTATCCTTCGGACTAACTCAACGAAGGTAGCCAACCTCTCTCGGTTCTCTAGGGAAGACACGGGAGTAGTCAAGTCGGCATTCAAACCCTTCTTGAACCTTCTAATCCTTTCTTCTTCTGTGGTAGCCATGTGTGGACAGAACCGCAGCAACTCCATGAACTTAGCTTCGTACTCACTAATGTTCATCATGCCTTGCCTCAATCTCTCGAACTGAGAGATCTTCTCATCCAGGAATGTCTTTGGAAAGTATCTTTTGACAAATCCCCGACGAAAGTCTTCCCATGAGATCTCTACTCCAGGCCTCTTCTGCTCTTCCATGGTCCACCAGTGACCAGCACTTCCTTTGAGAAGATAGACAGCATGTCTAACCTTCTCAGCTTTAGGGATGTTCAAGATTCTGAAGGCTTTCTCCAACTCGGTTAACCACAGATCGGCATTTGTGGGGTCAGCTGTCCTAAAGTATTCGGTTGCTCTGACATGATGAAGTCGCTCGAACGTCTTACTGATACCTTGTCCTTCAGGATGGACAGGTGCCCTTGGTGCAGGCATGGGCATCCTGTCAGTGATATGTGTCATGGCAGTCATAAACTGCCCGAACATGGTTTGAACAGCTGGGTTACCCATGTCAGCTGGGTCAAACTAAGGTGGCTCCCTGGGTGGCTCAGGTACGGGTTGTTCTATCTATGGGTTCCTTGCACCTTCTCGAGGTGCAGCAACGCTACTCTCAGCCACGTACTCCTCATGTGGCTCAGACATCCTTATATATCTTCTTCTCCTGAGGAGCAGAAGATTCTATTAGATAGGAAAGAAACACTAAGGATAGACTCGACATCCTAAGTCCTATGTCTCTGTAGACTCAGCGAACCTAGAGCTCTGATACCACTAAATTGAAACGATCTGATCCATAAACCACGATATAAACTCAGCGGAAGCATTCGATTGGCAGCGGAATACAAAAATCACCGAAAATTAAAGCTTTTGAGACAAGATCTTGAAATCATAAAACTTCTTTTATAGAAACAAGATAAACAGTTTACATCTCTGTTAAATCACTTCTAGTGATTATACACAACCAGATACAAAATCTCAATATTCAAAACCAAAAATCTCATACCAACTAACTCCAAGGACCTGAGAGTACAGAGAGGACATAGGACTAACTAACTACATGGCTCAGCAGTTAGTATCTACACCTGAGATTCACTGCAGCTCCTGGTGTTGCTGTTGCTGATACTGATCACCTACAGACTGGTTCCTTTGTCCCCGACGACCACCTAAAAAGTTGAAGTCTACGGAGTGAGACAATTTTAAATAATTGTCCCAGTGAGAGTTATAACTCTCTGCCATAAGCTTTATTATAGCAATCAAAGAACAACATAAGCAATAAAAGCTTTTAAGGTAATCAACAGCAGATTGACATTAAGTAGGACAACAGCATTTAAGAAATATGAAAAACATATATACTAGGCAGTGTAATTTCAGTCATTGTATCTCGTAGTTTTAACCTAAGCAGATATACTACATGGTTGATTATGTTTTACAAACATTATTATGCCCTACGGAGATGAGGTATACCGCTCATACTCCAACCGATCACTTATTAAGTCGCATCGGTATCATACCTAGGTCATCAAAGGAGCCGGATTCTTATGACCTCATCTTCCACAGTTAGAGTGAGGATAAACATGCAGGACATCTAGTGTCTCTGCTACTATATCTTACCAGGGTATTCTAGTACTTCACTATTAGAGTCACAGTGGCATTTTGTACTCTCTTCATCATCGAAAGATTTCTTGTTTATCTCTCATCGATGCGGTATAAAAGATTTCCTCGGGAGATTAGTGTTACATCGCCCCAGAATAAACATATAGTGAAGGATTGATAGATTAAGATACATCTACATCAATTCCTACACTAGGATGTAAGGATATACACATCCATATTCCCCCACATACTCAAAAGTATGTGATCCAAGAGTTCCCTTAGGAAAACCGATTTCACCATCATTTAACTTCTGACTATGATGGATCTATGATCAGGGCTCTACATGGTATGATTATACTTGATTAGTTAAGTACATTTCAGTATTCTTTTAACATCATACATGTTTCCAAGCATTTAAATATTAAAACACTGCTACACGAGAAGAATACTAAATGTATCAAGTTTAACTCATATCAGTTACCAAAGGATATCAACTCATCATAAGTCATTTGATCAGCATGACCTTGATGTTACTCATGGCTCTTACAGCCTATCATCTCATATGATGCTACTTAAACTTAGGCATCATAGCATATTCACTATTCATTAATCTAACAACATGCTTTCAATGAATATGGTATCATAATCCTTACCTGGATATGATCATCCTCATATAATAACCTGCATGATTAATTCAACTAATAATAATAAACAATTCATTTCAAGAGTTGTACCTTCATACTCTTACAATAGCTAGTTTCCCTGATTTACATCAATTAGGGTTATCCAATCCCTTCCATTATGATTACAAATAGTGGTTCCTCCTTTCATACTTAAATCATGAAGATTCATGCTTAAAAGCATAATCTGGAATTAGGGTTTATTATACATTTCATCATATTACCCTAGAATTAGGGTTTACTATTCACTTTATAGTGAATTGAGCTCATAGCATCATCATGTATGAGAAACATCATCATTGATGCCTTCAAATTAGGTTAAGATTCATCAATTATCATATTTAGGGTTTTCATGATCTCACATAGGTGGATCATACCCTAATCATGCACATTCATATACATTGAAGGTATTTTACTTGAGTTTCAACCATAAATGGTACCTTCTCTCTCCTCTTACTAATAGATGGTGATTACATCACTCTAGAATAGGTTAGGTCAAGTCCTCATTAATTAACATAAGCTAATTCACCACTTTCATGTCATTAGGGCTTGATTAAAAAAAGGTATCATCTAGTTGAACCCTTCAAGGGCATATTGGTAAAGTACACCATTGATCACAATCATGGGTCAATCTATTTAATCACTTAACCCCTTAATGTCTTTAAGTATCATTAGGGTTTGGATTAAACCACCATAGAACCAATTTAAACCTTCAAAGTACTAAGCAAACACAACCCTAAAGTCTCCAAACGATTACACACTTTCAACCTCCAAACGGTCTTGAGACCGTTTGCATGTGTTGACCGTTTGCTATAGTTGACTTCAAGACCACATGACACTCAAGACCGTTTGAGTGTGTTGATCGTTTGAGAGTGTTGACTTCCAAACCGTTTGGATGAAACGACCTTGAAACTGCATGAGTTGAAACGATCTTGAGATCGATTGGACCAAACGACCTTGAGATCGTTTGAGTCCAAATGGTCTTGAGACCGTTTGGTCCAAATGGGCTCAAAACCGCATGGACCTCAAAGGTATATCAAAGGTTATAATCGATTATGGTTATCTATGTTGAAGCCTTCAATTGGCCATAACCTTGTTAACCACTTATAAATTGAACCAATTAGGGTTAACCTTAATCAATTGGACACCAAATTGACCCTCAATTGAAATCCAATTAGGGTTAAATCCAACTCAATTAGGGTTTGCAATTGGTTAACCCTCAATGTTCAACAATGTGAAACAAATTGAAGTTGAACCCATAAATTGATACTCAATTGGGCCCAACTTGGCCCAAACTTGGCCCAAACGGTATTGAGATTGTTTGGACACACTCCAAACGGTCTTGAGACCGTTTGCCCAAAGTTTCGTCAAAATCTGAGTTGATTTGATAAGGGTTGAACCCTAATTAGGTCTAAAATCAGCACTTTTATTCAATTCATCAACCTATTGTGATTGGACCCTCAATTCATCAAATTACCTTAACCCTAGACCTCCAAACGGTCTTGGGTTGTCACCAAACGGTCTTGAGACCGTTTGAGTGAACCCGTAAATGGTCTTGAGACCATTTGGGCCCTTCAACCCAAAGTTCACCAAAATCTATCCTTGAAATCAGCAGTTCAATCCGATTAGGGTTTAGAAGGTTGAAGTGCCTTCAACTTGTGATTGGTTTGCAATTAGATCATGATTCTTTATAATTGATTAATTCAACATGTGTACAACAGACCTCTAAATGGTCTTCACTTGGTCAACCCTACCAAGCGGTCTTGGAGACTGTTTGAATCTAAACGGTCTTGCAAGACCGCATGAGATCAAACGGTCTTGAGACCGTTTGATTTCAAACGGTTTGCAAACCGTTTAGACCAAATGGTCCAAGGTCATTTGGTAAAGTTACCTAGGAATTAACGCCCATCATCTTCAACCTCTTTGCAGGTCGGTTACTTCACGGATTGCTTGCAAAAGTGCAAGAAAGAGTGGGGAAGAAGAAAAACTAGATACTAACTTGCAAGAACATAGATATGCATAATAAAGCAAAGGTTTAGAGTTATAAAACCCGCCTTAAACGTTGTTCCTAGAGCTCCAAGCTTCCAATTTTCAATACTTTAATGGTTTCTTGAGCTCCACAAGTCGGCCAAAGAAGTTTCTCCAAGAAAATGTTGGGGAAGGTCGGCTAGAACAAGAAACCTAAGTGAGATAACCATAAAACCAACCTTATACAAGGAATTCCTCCATGAATCCGAGCTAGAAGATGGTCTCTTCTCACCTTATAACAGGTTGGTCGTCTTCTTGAGCTCTAGAGCTCTGCCTTAGTTGGTTGAGCAAGATGATAAGTGAAGAAGAGAAGGGAATGTGTTCGCTTGGTTTGCAAAGAAAGAAGCTTATATAGCTTGGGTTAGTTTTCAACATAAGGACCTCTAGTTTATGGGTTTCTCATCTAGGTCCCTCCTTAACTTCTAAGGCACGTTCAATCTATCATAACTTTAAGCAAAGCCCATCAAAACTCAATATCTAAGGGTAAAGAAAGCCAACATGCAAACTAAGGTACATATATAAAAGGTCTCTTTACGCATACTAGGTGATTCTACTACAAAAGTCATTCTTCTTATCTGATTATCTAATTGAAGCACCCCTTTCATCATTTCTTCTTTAAATGATGTCAAGATTCATAAAAGATACTCTAAAAGGCGTATTTTACAAGTTGCACCCCACATTTTGGGTAAATTGCACTTTACTCCAAAATTAGGGTTTTTAAGCACAAAGATTGCTCCACAAGATGTATCTTGATGCCCAAGCTTGGGAAATCCATCATACTTCATCATATCCATTCATATGATGTCTCATCATCATAGGAACATCTTAACATGTGTAATTTTGCAAGTTAACCCCTCTAATTGGGTAATTTGCACATAGGTCCATGTATCACAAAACAATACTACAACATTGTTTAAAAAGGACAGAATAAAAATGTATGTTCCTCAGGATCTTAATTACATGCCAAAAGATAATCACAAGTATTTAATTACATGATTAAGCAAAACACCTAGGGTTAACTTATAACCCAGGTCAGGGATGTTACAAAGGGAATAATGTTTAAAGCTATGAAAGAGGTGCATAACCTTAGATTTATTACCAAATTTAAGGAAAGAGTCAATGAGCAAGTAAAGTAAAAGATCAACCAGATTAAGATGAAAATTGTGTATTTAGGTATAAAGATAAGCATTTTAGTTCTAAGATTTGCATTGTACAGCCTTAATTGCAAAGACTACAAATTATGAAACAAAGTCCTACAAAGCAGTAAAGCTAGGCTAGGCTAAAGTGTATAAAAATTTCAAAATTTACCCTAAATGCAGGAAGTAAACACGCATGTGTGAAGAACGAAGAGATAGATTGTCGAATAGCCTACCACCCCAAGCTTAAAACTTTTCTTGTCCTCAAGCAATCCTTGAAATTGATATGGTAGGGAATGAATGCATGTTGTACAAGAAAAAAATTTATTAAAGTCCTAGCATGATGCATGTATGCAAAGATATGTAAAAGTAGTTAGAGGAAAGAAACTATCTAAGCAAGAATATGAAAAATAAAATTTATTTTAATAAAAAGAGAAAAGAAAGGGGTAAGAGAAAGGGGGTGGCTTCCCCACGATACCGACACTTTGATCCCAAATCCTAAGTGTTGGGACCAGTGTCACCTATGTCTCGCCGACAGGTTCCACCATATAATAGAAGTAGAGTAGGCAGAATGTTGGCCCTTCTAAGTCTGAAGAAGTGGAAAAAATCTGGCGACTTGGTGAAGTCATCTCCGTGCTGGGATTGACTTGCTGCACTGAAATGAATTCTTCAATAAAGCAATCTCAAGGTACCCATCAAGGTATGAATCTGAATAGGCAGTCCCTAGGATGTCGATACAGGATGAGATGGAGGGAAGAGGCCAAAAGTCATCTAGAGGACTCCTCTCTTCTCCCTCCACCTTTGATCATGAGGTTGGATGCTTGGATAGATTTTTATGTACAGTTGATTCATCCAATCATCCTCTGAACATGAAGTGCCACTAGGTGATTTGGTTTCTGATTATACTACCCCAAGCTTGTCATACTCTATGGGGTCTGGGGTATCTTCATGCTCATCCATGTTGTGATGGATTGTTCATCCTGCTCCTTTGATGTCAATTACCCTTTGAAAAGGGACGGTGGACAATGTCGACTCATACTGCTCCAATTCGTCGTCATCAGTATACTCACTGCTCCAATTTGAATGGCTATTGTCATCACGCTCATCGAACAAATTGTTCCAAACCATGATTGGCGTATGCTCAAAGTGAAGTGACAAGTCTTAATATGAGAGATATCACCCTAGTATGGATCAATGTTTGATTCAAGTTCCTCAAACATACCTTCCTATTGTAAGGTTGTTTGACTACCCTAGTGAGAATAAGAGTCATAATCATCATCGTCATATAACCATTCGTGCATATGGCTTGTATCTTCCATTGGTTGATCAGATGAATCATCTGGATAACATGATGGGCTTTCCCAAGTGGGTTGGTCTTCACAGAAAAATCCTAGTGAATCTAGTTGATGGTCTGAATAGGATGGTGAGGCAAACTCCATTTTAGGCCTAATGGAATGGTTTTGATGAATGTAATCTTCATGGTTGTGTGATGGCATTTGCAATTGAATGGTAACCAAATCGATGAGCTCCTTGAAGATTCATGTCTTGTTCAACATCCTTATCATGAATTTGTTGTACTTGAGTAGCAATGCTTTAAAGATCCATCAATTTTGCCATACACTTCTTTTGGGAAGCCATTGTATGAAATGCATGCTTTTGGATGAATCCTAGTTCAACAGTTTGAAGTATACTTCTATTGCGGTCTACAACCTCGGTGGCTACTTGGAGATGATGACCCTGCTTTTCTAGTAGCTATTGAAATGGGTTGGCGTGTTCTTGGAGATGAGGATCTAGGGAGGAGGTGAGTGCATTAAAACTTTCTCCAACTAGCTCTATTGCTCTGATCAATTCTTGATCCCATGATAACGTGGAAGTCAAGGGCTGATCGGCAATGTCCTTTGCTGAAAAGTCTAAGTATCACGACGACGGGGGTGAGTATAGCTCGACTAGCTATAGAGCACAGATTTCAATTATTTTCCAGTAGTTGGAAGTGCGGAAAAAATCGGGAGGACAGGTGGACAAAATAACTTGTCTTGCTTAAGCAAGATCCATGTCTAAAAAAGATATTAAAAAAACGTTATTTAGTATATATGAACAAGTATGTGTAAGACAAAAGAAGGACTATGCATATATATACATTCTTATGGATGACAAAACAAAATCTTTTAGGCGTGTAAATGTGGAAAACCACGTCTCCGACAACAGTGCCAAAATTTGATAGGCCTAAATCGTGTGTCTCAAAAAGGAGGCAAACTCAGAAGGATCGAACTTTAAATTTATAACCCAAAACCTTTAAGGGCCTCCGCAACTTTATTATGGGGTCGTAGTAGATATATGGGGTCAAATACAGGGATGTGGGAACATTTAGGATGCTTAAGATTTTGCTCTTAATTTAGTTAGGCCAATCTGATAGTTGCTAAAAGTTTGGAATTAGAATAGGTCAGCAAAATGTCACAAAATAAAATAAAATAAAATAAATTAAAGCAAACAAAATAGAGTTTGTCAGATTCTACTAATCAAAAATGAGTTCTTGGATATGTAACCATAAATTTAGGCAGTCTATGCACCCTTTCTCAAGTGTAGACAACCCTCGAACACCTCAGCAAACAACCTACCTCCAAACTTAGTACGTACATTGTGTCTATTCTTGTGGGGTCATCCTACTCACTTTTGTGCGACACAACTAAAACCCATAAATGGTATGAAACCTCTCTCGAGGATGACAAAAAAACACCTTAAAATATTCCAGATACCCTCTCAGGTCTAGAATATTTTGAGATTCTAGGAATAGATGTGATCTGGGCAGAACCTGGTAGCGGGCCCAGCTGTGCCCGGGTCTATGCCTCTGCACAGATCACCTTGAACCATCCTCTTTTAATATTTTGATCCAAACTACCTTCTTTTATCTATTTCTACAATGAATCTCTTGATATAGGCAAAAATAGAAGTTCAAGCAATAAAGAGATCAACTAAACTAGCAATCATAACCAGAGAGAGAAGATAGAATAGAAAATGTAATAGATCTGAAATAAAACCACTTGCTTAAGGTAAAAGTACATAAACATGCCAAAAATGGGATACATAGCCAAGAAGGAGCTCAACTAGCCATAGAAAAGCATAGTTGTCACCAAACAAAGATGGAAGAACATCATTGTACAGAAACAAAGGAGAATAGTAGAAGAAAGGGGAGGAATAAGAGATTTATCCTATAGAGGAGAGGTGTCTCTCGCTCCTTAGCCTCTCTATGCGCTAGATATTTTATTTGGGTCATCCTTCTTGGTCTTTTGGGCTCCTTGGTTTCCTTTCTCCTTGATTCCTCCCCAACAGCAACCTTGGGTGATGTGTGGTGGTAGAAGGTGGCTGGAAATGGTTAGATCTGGATGGATGATGGTGGAAAATGATGGTGGACGGAAGCTAATCGAAGGGACATGCGTAGGATGTGTTCTTTACCACTCTCGGGCCTTTGAACTTCTCCCACATAGCTCTAGCAACCACTGGCTAGAACTGAACACAAGAACGGAATGGGGGTCGTAGAACCCCCTCCTTGGTATTAGGGGGTGGGTATTTATAGGATTCATGGTCATCGTGGTCGAGACATCTTCACGGTTGTTATGGTCATCGCATTCGAGATGGATGTAGCGGTTGGGATGTCATCATAGTCATGACGGTCATAGCGGTCGAGACATCATCACATTCACGATGGTGGTAGTGGTCGCAACATTTGTCGCAGTCGCGATGGTGGTAGCGTCCGCAACATTGGTAGAGGTCACGACACTGGTAGCGGTTGCGACATTGGTAGCGGTTGCGATGGTGGTAGCAGTCACGACAGTGGTAGCGGTCACAACCTTACTCCTTAGAGACAAACCCACACGGGGGGCTATTACTGGTGGTTGATGGGCCCTCATCAATGAACCTTCTGATTGATGAGGATGTTTTATGATAAAGGACTTGGCCAATCAAAAATAGGGTCCAAGATATCAAAAGTATCTTGGTCCCTCTAGTCTCTTAGTGGGACCACTGTCTCCTAAGTTGGTGCACATAATGTGATGCTTTTGGGGCAAAAATCTAGAGAATTGATGTCTTCTTGAGTTTCGTGCCTGCAAGTCCCAAAATTGGCTAGTTGATCAACTCTATGTATGAAAACATATAAATTACTAAAAGATAAAAATCTAGGGTTATTTTGGGCATAGTAAGGCTATAATGACACAAAACCATCAATTATTTTTTAGCATAAATGCCTCAATTTGTGTGTTGTCAGTATTCAAGTACGTGACTTGGAAGAATGAGATCATACTTATGTTAAGAGTATGTACATTCTTATTATGTCCCTAGTCGATTGTTATTATGGAAGGCAGATAGACACTAGTAACACATAAGACTCGGGTGTGGGTTGGTTAATGGCAAAATCTCATTAGTCATGATATGGCAATATCAAGCCAAGCACACAGATACATGTTAGGGAATAGTGTATCGGATAGAACCACCTTGATAAATAACACATGGAAACCATCATTGGTGGTCATAGTCACCTCTCATAAGAAGGTGGTGATTGTGATTCTTAGACCTGAAATCACTGCACTCATCACATGTCTTTGGGTACACTTTGACATCATCAAATGTAGTCATGAAACATGGGTTGTTATAAAGGTCATGATTGGGTGACTTTGACACATGGGGATAGAGTGTGAGTTGTAGATATGGGATTTGACCCTCCTACTTGAGTATGATATCCTGGCCACTTGATAAGCAAGACTAAGAAATGCATGTGCATGCACATATGAATTAATATATGATATTGAGGTTGCATTATCTCAGACAGTCTGCTCTTGGTTCAAGGAACATGTAATTGAACATTGATATGGTAACCCTCAATGCCTTGAGTTCATCTTGGATATCAGATACAAAGAAATTATACAATCACTATAACACCTTATGCAGATTGTAGGTTGAAGTTGTTCTCCAACTTTCCATTCACTTGGGTAGCACTGATGTGCAACTAGGTACCGCTCCTTGCTTGTGATGTCATAAGGTAGTTATAGACATTCACTGCCAATGTGATATGGGACCTATAGGGTCACACATAAAGGAACTCATCTAGAAGAGGAGTTTATCTTGAATAATAATTGGATTGATTACTAAAGTGTTTAGCTATTCAATTCGAACAACATATCAATAGATTTCCTGACTGGACTTCCGAATGACCATCTCACTTATTGATATAGCCATTTGGGCAGCCAGATAGGCATCTTAAGTGTTGAGGCAGATGTTTGGGTTGTCGTGTTGATCAGAGTTCAAATTGGCTAAGTTTTGCCCTTGAATCGATCGATTCAATGTGATTGGACTGACTGGCTCATCTCAGAATCACCAGATGTCCATCTGGGTGAGTAAGATGGGTGTCTCGCATGGGTGAGATGGCTCGGTTGGGCCAAAAGATTATGCTAGATGTTTCTCGAAAAGTTTCAATTGCAGATTAGTTGGGGTGTAAGGAATTATATGTGATATTAATTGGAATCAAAATTGTCAAGTTCTTATGCAATGGGGAAACTGTCAAACGGCCATTTGGTAGTGTGAGACAACCATCTCATGTGACCAGACGACCGTTTAGGTCACCAGATGGTCATTTCAAGGTTCGTAGATTGTGAAAATTCAAGATCTTTCAGTCACTTCCACTGGGAAACCTGACCCAAACCCTGCCTATAAATAGAGGGGTATTGGGGGATTCCATAGATACAACACAACACTGATAACTGAGAATCATTTCCTCTGACAACTATTGTCCTCTCAGGTTGTGGTAACCGAGAGAGCACATACAAGTCCTACCCAACTAGGGAGGAATAGCCACAAGAGAGAACAACTGAGAGTTTTTGTTGTGGGAGAGCAAGTTGGTTACTAGTACACCAATGGGAGGGAAAACTCCTTCTTGTCTGTTCTTGTTGAATGACATGAGTTCTGGTTGGTCTGTTTGGACTACTCTAGAGGCAGGAGTCCTTTGGTTGTTGCTAGGAGGACAACTTCAGCGTGCCGTCTGTGGTGAGACTACAGAGGCACTGTAGAAGTTGTCTTGTTTGTTGTTCATGGTGAAGACCAGGATCTTCACAGCTACTATCTAAGGGCAACTTTTTTACAATTGCATTGAAGTGAGTTTTGTTTCTGGACTTGCTCCAAGACCATGTATAACTCGCTAAACCATCCATCCTATTTCATAGTAGTTGATGTGATCTTGCTGTTATCGGAATATGAATAGATATTTTTTCCCACTGATATACTCTATGCCCATAGCCTAGCATGAATATCACCATATAAAGGGAGTTATATTACATTTTTAGCATTCTTTTGTCTAGTCGTTCATCAAATCACTAAAACTTTTTCTAAACTTGATTGTGGATTATGTTGTTGCCATATGATATGATTTAGAAATTGTATATCTTTTCTTATATCTTGATCATTTATCCCTAATGAAATGGACCTACTCTCTTTGGTTTTAGGTCTAAATCTACAACTTTTCCATTGATAGTTTAATTTGCTCTAAATCTTGTTCTATGACCTCCTAATGTGCTAAAAGATGATGCCTTGAGAATTGTTTTGGATAAGTGAACTATATTCACAAAATTTTATGTATTCTTAACCTTCTATAGATACTTTCTAATGTCATTCCTATGACCAAATAATCATGTACTTGTTGCACTTTGAAATACAAGTGAAATTGTTACTAAATATGTCAAATATGACATCCTTGTGGTGAATTAGTATCATATGTAAGGAAAATGTATATGAATGTTATTCTTAGTGATTAGGAGTTGACATAAAACTTCTATAAGGCATTCATATAACTGTTCTATTTCTGAAAGTTCCTTTGAATTAGATTTAAAATCCCAAAGTAGGTCATATATGCATTGAAGTGGCACTTTTTATGTACAATAATGTTTTCAATGAAACTCCCTCATACTTTCAAATTTGAAATTAGAATTTTGTTTGGTGGTGTGTAACTAAAATGTGAAATATAATACAAAATCTCAAAAGGTTATGATTTTCTTACATGGTATTGAACCTAATGTGTACTTATATGGAGAAATTAACCTTTTTATGTCTAGTATTGGGTTTATATGCCTCAATGGGTGTGTAAGATTACATTATGAATCATATCATACTAGATAAAGATGATATTCCTCAGTTATATCCTTGGTTAATCTAAAATTAATTTCCTAATCAAAAAATATAATTATGTTAATGAGGAGGATATGTATCATAAAAGAATTTATCAAATAACCACTGAATAACTTAGGGATTTCTATATCTTTTGTGAGTTTTAAAAAAGTATGGAAGTTTTCTATGATAATAAACTTAAATAAGGTGATTCTCAACCTCACATGATTATTATTTGTTATATGGATCCTCTTTTTACAATGTTTAGGGTTGACTAAATTAGCTCTAAAATATGACATTAAATTATATCTTGGATATGGGTTAAATGTATATACATTAGACTTGGTGCCTTGAGGTCTATTCTTCAAGTGCAATGACATGTTTTTCATCATTGAGATGATGAATGGACTCAATGGTTAAATACAATCCATGTTTGAATATGATTAAATCATATGAAGAAGAATAAAATGGTGGTATTGTTAAAAGTGGATGAGTTATGTGACCTAATGAATCTAATAACTTTACCTCCAAAAACTGATGTAATCAAAGCCAAATGGACTCAAAGAGATACATGTATTAGGGACTGGTTGAATTGAATTAATGTTCTTAGAAACAATATAATATGAGAGTCTCTCATGATACTCTTACACTTAAATAGTGATGATTAATCATGTTCTATGATCATGTATAATATGATGGTTTTGAGAATTTCTATGTATGAGATAGTGGATTATATTTGTAATATTATTTGCATGTTGATATGAAATAGTATAAGGGTGAAAATCCTTTGTTTTTCCTTGACTAAGGTTGATGTTCCATGAATATATATCTTGGGATTTATTGTATATAAAAGTGATATGTTGGGCGTTGTTATGGCTGAGAATGATATTATGGAACCTGTTGTGGACAAGATTGACATGTTGGGCCTTATCATGGCCAAATATGGATATATGTACCTTGATTCAGTATCTTGATATATGTTTTATAAGTTTCATATCTTTTGGAGCTGCAATACTTGATTTATTTCCCAAATACTTGTAAGTACCTTGTATGTGTCTTGATTGATGGAGTTAAAAATACCTAATTTGCTTATATAATCAATGTAATAGTGCCTAATGACTTTACAACTATCTCAATGTCATGATTTTCTAGATAGTAAAATGATTAATCATCATGAAAGAGCTTGGAGTAGTATATTGTTGAGTATATGTGGGTGCAGGGAGGGCATATCTTTATCATCTTGATCCCCAAGGTTTTGGAGAGTTTTGAGGTTGTGTCTCATATTTTATGTTATAGAGAGTGGTTGTGGTTGTTACTTGAGTTTCAGTGTTGTAGAGCCCAATTTCTAATGTTGTGGCCAGCGTACCTAGGACAGACTATGTTTTTAGCGGGATGGTCATAGCACCCTACTTGTAGTTTAGCCATTGTGCCACTATGTTTGTCACTTGTATTGACTAAGGGGAAGAGAACTTTAGGGGTCCAATAATCCTAAGATCTTATATGCGGTTGAATGTGGCTTCACAGTGGTCGGATAGTAGTTTATGTGGTACGCCTCAAACTACTTGGGGTAAAAATAAAATATGTAACTCAGATGTGTAGTATATTTGTTTAGGTTTAATTGATGAATCGCATGAATGTGCAATTGTATTCTTTTACTTATTGCAAGTATTGTATATATTTCCTACATTGTATAGGTAATTGTATGGCTCAGGTACATACATGGTATAGCCTTTTGTACTTAGTGGTTTTACATATATGTGAAGAGATTTAACATTTTTTTAGTATACATATCCACTTATGAGAATCAGTATTACATGCATATATATGTTATAATGATATTTAACTATTGATTAAGATACCTCTATATAAGTTGATCATAATAATCCAGTAAGCAATAAGATGTCATATTTTTATATCATATTGCTGGGACCGGGGTCTCACTTCTGATTTTCCACATATTTTAGGTATGTTGAAGAAGTTGAAAGGAAGTGTTGATCAAGATGTAATAAGAAATAAAATAGTTAAGTCTAGAGTATCCATGTTCTCACTTTCCTGAGTTATAGGTGGGTATTTAATGAGCTACATGACAGGTTGCTTTACGTGATGTTTTCTTACAAATATGATTTGTAAGTTGATCTAGCACTTTTATGATGTTGTAGTTGCATGGGTATATCTTATGTTGTAATCTTACTTTGAATAATTTAATAAATGGATTTTCATTCGTGCTTATCATGTCCTCTTTTGGAATGATTATAATGTGATGAATTATAGTTTCATAATATGTTATGTGAAGTTTTGTGACTGTTATTTGAAATCGAATCTTTATGTGAATCGCCTTTTCTAGAATTATTCTTTTTCTTAGATTTCCATGGATATTATATTTGAGTTGGGTTTTGGCTAAGGATCTATCCTAATGGTCAATTGAGGTTTGACCATCGGGATGGTTTTTTACAAATTTGCTATTATAGAGTATGTTAGTTGAGTCCATAGGGATAATAGGAATTAGGACTGAAATGATAACTAAGTGAAAAACTTGACACGAACACAATGCATATTTCCTGAAGTCAGTATTTAGGTGCCCTGGTCTGGTATTCAATTATTGAGGGGAGGGTAAGTGTGGAACTATTTGATTGTTATCCTTATGATTACTTTAACCAAGTATTTAGTTGGAAACAAACCAAAGTGCATAATAAATATAAAATCATATAAAAGAATGAGATAAAATTTGATTAGATATGAAACACTTGGATTAGGATAGAATTTTTAAGCAAGGGTTGTGTACAAAAGTGTTGGATGAATAATGGAAGGTACTGATCTAACTACTTGAGAAAGATAAAAATCATATATTAACTCATCAAAACCTAATAATTTGGTGATTAAGGAAAAAAAGAAGACATTGTGAAGCTTAATATGAATATGAATGATGTAAAAGAAGATTCTTGAAACTTTAAAGGACACCATGTATGGGTTAGAATCCAATGTTGGAAGATAAGATTCTAAAAAATGATAAGGTAAAGGAGATACAACTATGTGTGCAGAACTTTAGTTTTGTGTGGCGGCTAAGGGAATCATAAACTAGTCTATACAATATATAGATGAGTGTTAGGAGGTTATAAAGAATATATTTTATGAGAAGGATTTAAGGTGTGAAATTCATATAAGAAGAGGAGAACTCAAATGATAAGTGTCATATGAGATGATATATATGAAGAATGATCGATGAACAAGTGAAACATGAGCTAATGTCAAACCAACCCATGTATGTTATCAATGACTTGAGGTATGATAAACATGATATAAAGATAATATTAAGTAGATTATTTAGAAATTGATCTTTATAAAATGAAAGAATGTGAATAATCATGAGGAATTGAAGTGAATATGAAGAAAGATGAGGATACAAAACCTTAACTTGGTATAGAATATGATTATATCAAGAATGTGTGGTGATAATCAAGATGAGTATTGGGGTTTATTGACATAAAAAGGTGCAACTATAAGATTTATTGTAGTAATAATGAAATCACAAGATTAATATCATGAAGAAATAATAATGAGTGATGACATGGTGAATAAATATGATGTTTTCTCAATCCTTTGGTATGATTAGAGGTTGAAAATTATATAAGTCATATGTTTTGGGCGGATGGCTTGTTCGGAAAGAACATGTTTTAGCCATATAATAAAGCCAAGATGGTGAACAATAAGAGTAAAGTAATAGGATGTGATATATTTTCATGTAATTATGATTTGGTTGTGAATTGATATCAAACAAATAGTTTTGTACCTAGAAGAAAAGAATGAATGTGTGCATGGATGTGACTATTAATTGCACGAGTTTTAGGAACACACAAACTAATGTCCTTAATATAAAGAAAATTTAAATATGAAAACTATATAAGGAAAGTAATTAACTAAGGATGAATGTAAAATGTGATGAATTTACCCTAATGGGTGGATGGAAAACATGATAATCTGAGAAATTCAGAAGTATGATAAATAGTTAGAAAGAAAAAGAAATGGAGTATTACTAATTCCTAAGCATACACCAAGAAATTTAGATAAGATAATGAATGATGTATAGATCATTAAAAATGTAATCAACTATAAAGAATGTATGTGGTGATCTATAAGAACTTCATGATAACCATTCGTTAACAATTATGATGATGTAGCATAAGTTGTGCATAAGTGTGCTTGGCATAGGATATGAGTTGATTCATTGTTGTTCTCTGCCCTAACCTTGAGATTTCAGGGGTGAAATCCCTCTAAGGGGTTTATGGTTGTGAGACCATGAGACTAGCTTAATATTAATTTTCTATATAATATTGCTCTATTATGTTAATTAGATGGTTGGAAAAGAATTAGTGTTCAATCGAATAAGTTAAAACCTTGTTTGAAGTCAACTTGCACTTTGGATTCCTTGGTTTCAAGTTTTTGTATAAGTTGTGAACTTAATTGCAAATTTGGCATAGCATGAGGACCAAATTGCACATTTTGTGAAAAATAAATTATGTTGTACTTTTCTTCATACACTTGCTTGTTTGATACTTAAACTTAATTGATTGAGAGATGACTCTAATCTAGACTGCATTGTACTTTATTTGCCTTAAAATGCAATTTCCTATACAATGTAGATTTGTGTACAATTTCACCTTAATTGAGAAGCTTTGTGAAAGGTTGAGGACAAGATATCCACATGCACGATATTAATTACTATCTTGATATATTTCTTTTTCTTTGGTTCTTTTGACCTGAGTTGGATTAGGGCTTCAACCCTAGCTAGCATGGTTGTGGTGGTTCCCTAATGGGCGATGGAGCTTCTTGTGCTCTACCAATGGACTTTTTGACTTATGGAAGTGATATAACAATATAAACCTCAATTAGGCCGGTGATAAAGATTAACAAACTCACAATAATTCTAGGAGGGGCAATAAGAATGATTCTTTGGTAAATGGATGGCATGCTATGACCATGGGTAATTATAAACACTAGTTGTGGGCAGTTTGGACTTTAGAACCTATCCCCACTTTATAAAACCACCCCCTTCGGCCTAGAGGATCATATATTACCCCACAAGCTTCTGGAATCATGGAGGAGGACATATATTTTGAATAAAGCTCCTAGGAAGGGATGAACATTAATATCCTTGCATGTTGATGCAAGTGAATGCATGTTGTAGATTTAGCTTCTTCAAGAAGCTTCCAAGATTGGCAAGTTCGTTTTCAGCCCTAATAATGTAAGATTCATCTTGCAGAATATATTTTACTTCTGTTCCTCACCTTATCTTCCTCCTTTGATCGTTCCCAATGGATTCTCATGGTGGAAACTACTCCAACTATCTAAAGAATCCACCTTTTTTCTCTTTTTGATCTAAGAGGAGCTAGATCTTACTTGGAGCATGAATTTTGGGGATTTTAGAAGGATGATCTAGGATATAGAAGCATTTTCGTGGCCTGAATGAATGGATATTGTGATTATCACCATATGAGGTGAGTGATATAACATTGTTAGCATTCTCTTACCTACTAGTTCATGCAAATCCCTAAAACGTGTTCTAAACTATATTAACATGCTTGAAGATTGAATCTTAGTGAATTCTTTTGCTTCCATGTGATATGATTTTTATGTTTTATATATTTATCTATATCTTGATCATTAATCCCTGACGAAATATACATGATCTCTTTTTTTAGGTCTAAAATCCAAAATTTGTGCATTGATAGTTTAATTTGCTCTAAATATTGTTCTATGACCTCCTAATGTGCTTAAAGATGATGCCTTGAAAACTATTTTGGACAAGTGGGATATATTAACATAATGGTATGTCTTACTAACCTTCTGGAGTTACTTCTTGATTTCATTTATATGCCCAAATAATCATGCAATAGATGAATTTCGAAATACAAGTGAAATTGTTTCTAAATATGTCATCCTTGTGGTAAATTAATATCTTATGAAATAAAATTGTAATTGAATGATATTCTTAGTGATTAGGAGTTGATATAAAATATTATAAATACTTAATATAACTTTTGGGCTTGTGGAAGTTTCTTTGAATTAGATTTCAAATTCTAAAGTAGGTCATCTATGCATGGAAGTAGCACTTTTATGTACAATAGCGTTCTTAATGGAACTCCCTCATACTTTCAAATTTAAAGTTGAAATTTTTGTGGTGGTGTGTATCTATAATGTGAAATATAATCCATATTTCAAAAGTTTATGGTATTATTACATGGTATTGAACTTAATGTGGACGTAAATGGTAAAATTATCCTTTTATATCTAGTATTGGTATTGTATGCCCTAATGGGTATATAAATTACATTATGAATCATATCATACTAGGTAATACATTCATCCTCAATTATATACTTGATGAAGGTGAAACTAATTTCATAATCAATCATAATAATTATGTTAATGAGGAGGATATGTATCATAAAAGAAATTAACAAATAACCTTGGAATAACTTAGGGGTTTCTATATTGTTTGTGAGTTTTAATAAAGAATTGAAGTATTATATGATAAGTAACTTTAATAAGGTGATTCTCTACCTCATGTGATTTATATGTGTTATATACCTCCTCCTTTTACAATGTTTAGGGTTGGCTAAATGGGTGATAAAGTATGGCATTAAAAATATATCTTAGATATGGGTTAAATGTATCTACACTACACTTGGTACCTTGAGGTTAATTCATCAAGTGCAATGACATGTGTGTCATTATTGGGATGATGAATGGACTCAATGATTAAATACAATCTATGTTTGAATATGATTAAAGCATAAGATGGGGAATATAATGATGGTATTGTTAAAAGTGGATGAGTTATGTGACCTTATGAATTTGATAACTTTGTATCCAAATAATGATGTACACCTTATCACATCCAAGTAGACCCTAAAATTACATGTAATGGGGACTGTTGAATTAAATTAATGTTTCTAGAAACAATATAATATGAGATCCCTTCATGATTTTCTTACACTTGAACAATGATGATTGATCATGTTGTATGATCATGTCTAGTCATATATGATGATTTTGAGAATTTCTATGTGTGGGATAGTGGCATCTATTTGTAACATTATTTGCATGTTGAGATGAAATAGTAGAAGGAGAAATATCCTTTGTTTTTCCTTGACTAAGGTTGATGTTCCATGAATAAATATTTGGGCCTTGTTGTAGCCTAAAATGATATGTTGGGCCTTGTTATGCCGAGAATGCTATTATGAACCCTATTGAGGAAAAGAATGGCATGTTGGGCCTTGTTTTGGCAAAAGATGAATATGTGCACCTTGATTCAATATATTAATATATGCTTTATACGTCTTTTATCGTATAGAGTTGCAACACTTGATTTTTTTCCCAAATACTTGTAGGCACGTGTATCTATCTTGATTGATGGAGTCAAAATAGCTACTTGGATTTAATAATCATTGTAACCCTAATTGTAAGGCCCATGAACTTGCTTAATGAGTTGAATGAGCTTAATTACCATAATTTAATACCTAAAACCCTAATATAACCTTTTTATATGTTTTTAAATCATAAGACAAGCTTAATTTTCAAATTTGGTCCAATTTGGACATTGTTTGAACAAGTTATGCAATTTTATGCACATTTTGGAATTTTCTACAATTTACCCAATTGAGAGGTTTTCTTTGCAATTTATCACCTGCATTATGTTCCTTGTATATTATCTCATCATTCTTGATCTTTTTGAACCATGGGGCTCCTATTTAAACCTTTCTTTGAAGGTGTTTTCTCCAAGGGTATTTTAGGGTTTACCCCTTCATGGATGAGCTACCTTTAGTAGCTATCAACTAATGAATTATTTGATTGGCTGGGAAATTCGACAAAGGAAAGCTAAGAAGGTCTATAAGGAAGGTGGGGGAGCTTCTTGTGTGTGTTCTTGTATATTCTTAATAGTTTAAGGCCATAGAAACATGGGGAAGCTACTTTTACACCTCATGCTTGCTCCCATTCTTATCCATGGGCTATATTTACCTCTTCCTTGCCCAAGTTCGAAAATATACTTGCTTTCTCTTTCCTTTAACCTTTAGCAACGACTCCCCTCTATTTTTCTATGAAACCAAGTTCTCTAAGGTAGAAGACAACCTCTTTTTGGAGAAGAAGGTCTCCTAGAGCTCCATTTAGCCCTACCTGGGGTTTCCAAGGTCATCTTCTAGGGATTTCGACCAAGGCAAGTTATTTTCTTCCTTCATTCTCTATTTCTCTTGATCTTCTCCTTCCTTATACCTTCCTCCATGTCAGAACCTTGCTGTCCCAGGGTATAATTTGCTTTAAAGCTCTAAAATCCTACCTTTATTGCTCCTTATGCTTAGGGTTTGCTCATTTGATGAAGAAAGGTGCTACATGTACGAGTTCATAGCTTATGCTTGGATTATCTACCCTACGTGCTCGAGATTTCTTCTGTGTGGGGTTTCATCTTCTCATTAGAGGCAAGTACTATAACTTGCTCCACGTTTATTGCTTACCATAAACTTTCTAGATCATGTTCTTGCTTGGAAATGATGATTTATGCACTAAAAAGCTATGCTTGGCTTGGATTTTGATTTTTATAATGTTCCCTATTCTGATTTCAGTTCTAGATGAACCTATGATCATGTGTACATTATTCCTAAGGTATAATATGACTTGTAACAGGTTGGTTTGACAACCTATGGTGCTAAGCACCTATCAACCAATGGTCAATTTTAGGGTTTAAAGCTGATTTCTTCTATAAACCATGACCCGATGATGGTACCATTACAACAACCTGATAACACCAAATTTTGTGATATTTTAGACTATTTTTCTGTTATCAAAACTGCCATTTTTAGCTATTTTCCTCTCTTTTATATGCACTTTCGCAATAATTGACCAAGCAATGCTCTTAATCCTATATTTCCATCTTTTGCAGAGTTTTTCCTCATTTTGGTGCAATAAGGCCGTCCCAGCCCACAGAATAAGTCCAAGTCTGTTTCGGCCTTCCTGACACCTGATACAACCTCTGCCCGACAGGGTGGAGCGACAAAATGACACACGAAAAAAGGATAACGCGCAAGGAGGAGCAGATGGACGACACGCCTTCTACCCGACAGGGAGCCCAGCTCGCCCCGACAACCCAGCTTGTCGGGCAACACAGTCACCCACCGGCAGGTGCGCCATCCATCACGTGACCAATAGCCGACACTCTTGAGCCAAGCGATACCAGTATCGGCCGTCCACCGACCCGCAAATGATGAGGACACGTGGCGCTTCGAGCACCATAACTTCCTCCAACTGCTGCCTATAAATAGCAGCTACAGGAAGATGAAAAGACAGTTTGGATACTTCAGAATTCGGACAGTTGGGATCTTTGAGTGATCTTCGGAGGAAACTACGAGAGCAGGAGTATCGTGCCCCAGTGCTCATGTCGGGCGACACTAGGTGAGCTCTTCCTCGTCCCGAGAGGGAGGGGATAGTTCACTTAGAACCGTCCCGGGTGACACTGTGGGCCGATATCGGCCAACGATGACAAGCGACACAAGTACCCGACAGTAGGACGCGTCGCTCCATGCCCGACACGATATCAAACCCGATACGCTTCTCCTGTCATGCGTGCCGCCCGAGAGGGTGTGTCGCCCGACTTGAGCGTATCAGCCAGGTCCTTGAACGATATAGTCGGCCGTCACGGTGTGCCGCTCGAGAGAGTGTGTCGCCCGACACTGCTGTATCGAGCTAGGCCCCTGTCCGGTATCGGGCGGGAGAGCCGATGTAGTCTGTCGCCCTTCTACATCAAGAAGGCGACATCTATCTTTAATTCCGTTATTTAATTCCTTTCTTACGCAATGTATTAAGACCCTTAATGTGTATGGAAATAGAAAAGCTTAATTACTTGCTGCTCTATCCTTGGTGTGATATGTTGGATGACTGCTATGTTTGATATCCGAACTCTAGCTTGCATGTTTGGATCATGTTTCACTTAGCTATCGAATCGTGTTTTCCCATCGCAACAGCTTCGAGAGTTGTGTTGTGGCTCTAGTGTTTGGTCTGATTCTGGAGTACGAGAGTGCCTGGAACAGAGTTGTTTCCGTAACATTCCACTCTAACTTAAGTCTGACAACCTCGAGAGGGGTGTTGACGCTTGGTTAGAAGTACCCGCTCTGAGAGGAGGGGTGCAGGGTGTTACTGTTGCCGCTTGTTTTGTTGTAGTCTTATCCTTCGCATCTTGCCCTAGCTCTAGTATTATCTTTCTGTTTCTGTTGAAAACCCCTAAAAACTACTAAATGACTAAAACCTTAAATCTCTCTTGTAGCTCCAGTTGGAGATAGTTTTCTTTGTTTTATTTGTGACATCTTGTTGTTTCCCTTTTGGGAATTTATATCTCTTTATACCCACCGGAGTGTAGCGTGTCGATTCTAGGTTCTCAACACTACCCCCCTTGTCCCTGTGTTCGACCCCGTATATCTACTTCGACCCCGTAAACAAAGTTGCGGAGGCCTAGAAGGATTCGGGTTTATAAATGTAAAAGCTCGACTACCTCAAATCCGCCTCCACTTTTGGACGCGTGATTTAGGCCGGTCAACTTTTTGGCGCCGCTGCCGGGGACAAGGCAAAAACGGTACTGTAGACGAATCTGAATCCACTAACTACACTCCTATGCCTCAAGCTTAGAAATGAGTTTGACAGGACTCTTTTTCTTTTTATTTTTCTTTTTCTTTTTCCTTACTATTATTCTTTGCTTAAAATTAATAATTCAATTTTCTAAAATTGAATTTTCGTGCTATTTCAGGCACTCTGAAGAACAGTGATATGTTCCACTGAGCACCAACTCCAACTGTCATGCCGCCTCGCGTGGAGCCATCCATTTCTGGAGACGAACGCCAAGGGGGGAGGCCTGAATCACCTCCACCAGATGGCAATGACCGCTATGGCGGCAACGATCAGCATGAAGATCAAGAATCGGAGCACTCTGAGGAAGGCCACCCCCATGTCAGGCGTCACCACCGTCAGCGACACAGGCGAAACCACAACCAAGAACAACGTCGCGAGGCTAGCGACAGCGACGACTCCGAGGAGGACGAGAAGACGTTGAGGGAGTTGGCATCAATAAAAGCCAACAACTCTAGATGTCCCGTCATCACCCTGTGATTCAACACAGCCAATTTTGAGCTTAAGCCTTCTATGATCTCTATGATCCAGAACAAAAGCTTCAGGGGAAGTTCGAAAAATGATAACCCTACCACCACCTCGATGCCTTCAAGAACATATGTGACACGATAAAGATGCGGGGGGTCCCCCAGGAGGTTATATACTGCAAAGGATTCATCTTCTCACTGGAGGATAAAGCACTGTCCCGGTACCTCGGGTTACCCCACCGGTCCTTGAACGGATAGGGGGCGTTACCTGAAGCCTTCGTAAATAAGTTTTACCCCACCGAGAGGACGGTCAGAACTCGGCAGAAAATAACTTCCTTCGTGCAAAAGCCAAACGAAAGACTTCACGACGCCTGGGAGCGGTTCCAAGAGTACTTGAGGGATTGCCTCCATCATAATTACAAGAAGGGCTTCCTTGTCACCACCTTCTACAATGGCCTGACTCCCGATGAACGAGTGTCACTGAATGCGGCAGCAGGAAGTGACTTCTTAGGGAAAAAGTCGAGCAAGTCTGAAAGGATCATCAAAAATATGGCCGAGCTGCAAGCCGGCGCTGAATATGATAGATCTGACAGAGGACAGGCGAAAAAAGTCGGTGAAGGGTCCTCTCTTGAGTCCAACACCCTAGAGACCATCACTTCTCAGATTCAGAAAATAGCCACGGATGTAAAGCTGCTGAGGGAATCCGGCGCGAAAGGGAAGAAGAAGGTGGAAAAAGTAATGAAATGTGTAACATGTGGAGAAGGCGGTCATGGGATAGATAATTGCATCTACACTCGACCAGAAGCATCAAGCGACACTGAGTATGAGGTCGAAGAAACTGAGAAAGTCTCTTTCGTAAATTTCAAAAGACCATACCACCCTAGTTTCAGCTATGGCAACAAGGAGGCAGCTGAGAATTCTCATCAGCTTCACAACTCCACTAGGCCGCCCCAAGCTTTTGAGAAGAGGGGAGGGCCAAGCCCGTACATCAAAAACACCCCCTTCCAGCCGAACAAAGGAGGTTTTTAGGAGCAAGCTAAGTATCAAGTATCAGCCAGAGAGCAAGGACAGGACAAGGCTTCGAACCAAGCAGATGTGGTGGGACAGTTGTTTGATTTTGTGAAGAAGCAGGACACTGTTAACAACCAGTTGGCACAGAGCGCGTTATCAAGTTTTGGTGTTTTGAACTCATTGCAGGTGCAAATGGCGGACATGCAGACGCACCAATACCAGATGGATCAGCAATTAGCTCAAATGGTCGAGTTAATGAAGAATCCCTCAGGGAAAATACCATCCAACACCGAAACTGCAAAGAAAGCAGAGATGTGATCGAGAGAAGATGGAAATCGGGCTGTAAGAGATGGATGGATGATGTTAGCAGATAAGGAGCGGAAAGGCTGGAGCCGTCAAGCTGGAGACGAAAACTACAGCGCTTCTCGGGAGGCAGCCCGAGCTCATTTTTCTTTCCTAGTATAGGGTGCTTTTACTTTCAAGCAAAATGAACATTACAAACATTTGGACTGTAATGAGGCCCGAGTTAGTGCATGTGCCACATGCACTGACCCTTATGGACCACCGCCTTATTTTTATTGACCGGGATGGGTAATACCACCTGAGGCCAGGATCTTTGTCTTCGGCCAATGATGTTTTACTCATCGACCGCTTTTAAACTGCTTTGCTTTCATGATGTATCGGATAGCAACCCAATCGGTGCTATGTATGTGCCCATATCGGGCAAGGGAATTTTGGGGATCACAAGGGTCATGCCGACAGATGAACTTGCCCATTTTACTAGTTGCCCTGACGGCCGACATGCGCCCCGGATTTACCTATTTCACTCGGGTTGAGTTTTCTATTTATAGGGGTGAGTTTTTACCGTGTCGGGCTCCTTACCTTACTGTTTCCTTGCTCCCGTATCGTGCTAAGACCTTGTGCTTTTGCTCCCGTGTCACGCAAGACTGCCCTACTCTCGTGTCGTGTGGAAGTACAAATCACAGCAAGGTAATGGCCGACATACCCTATCGCCCGACATACCCTATCGCCCGGCAGACCGTGCCGCCTGACACATTTCCATCTTTAAGCGAGTAGCTTATCGGCCTTACAGGTTTTGTGCTGAGCAGCCTTGTATCGCCCGATATAGATGTCGCGCAACGTACCTTTTAATCACGTCTTCCTGATATGCCATGACGGGCGATACCCGTATTGCTCATCCTTGCCCTGCTTCTCCTGTTTCGCTATCAGGCGACACACCGCCTCATTCTCGAATAACTATATCAGGTATCTCATCTTATCACCCCGTATCGCCCGACAGTCCTGATGCATATCACCTTGGTCTTATCGCGTGGCGAGCGTCACCCACACCACATATCGGGCACGAGACTTCACTTCTGAAAACCTCGTATCGCCCGATACGGGTGTGTGGGAACCTCGCGCTTTTAGTCTAAATACAGCGTCATCATATTTAATTAATCCAGGAGTTTGTTTACTCATTTATAGAGATGGCACGCATCAAATCAACCGATGTCCTTGTTGACGCACAAGGAAGAAGGATCTACCCCGCAACTGCCGCAGAAGCACCAACTATCGGGCAGAAACGTCCGAACCCAGGACCAGCCGGGGCGTCGACCTCCGAGAAGAGGGCTAGGGTTGGAGAAGTGGCAGCTCCAGCCCCAACACCGAAACCTCCAACAGCAGCGGAACTCTCGGAGCTCTTGTCGGGGAGTTTTGAACCAAGAGACGACGAGCACGCTCGCCGATATGCTGAGCTGGTGACCAAGATCTACCGACCGAGAAGGTTCTACCATAGAGCCTCGTTTGCTGATATAGGAATCGTGAAGAGGCTGAAGAGCGTACTGGTTGCGGCAGGACTGAAGAAGATCTATTTCAACCGGTCTTCTTCATACACTAAGCTGACGATGGAGTTTATGTCTTCTCTCCACCGGGTAAAGAACTCTACAGTGGAGAGAGAAGAATTTGGTGGGCCAGACAGACTCCAGGCCCAGCTCTACAATTTAGAGTACACCATCTCCGAGAAGCTCTTGAACAAGATCTTCTCCTCCAACGAGGAGGAGAAGAACCTGATGTACAATGGTGAGAGGATCACCGAGGGAGACGGGTTCGATCCCGTGCAGTTTTGGGGAAAGCTTACCGGCGAATCTTCGTTCAAACTGGGGAGAAAGGTCGTGGCGGTGCACTCCTGCTTCTGGAGGATAGTGCACAAGCTGGTGGCATGCTTGCTGTTCAGCAAGAACGAGTCCAGAAGCATCTACACATAAGAGCTCCACGTCATGTGCCACATAATGGAGGGCCAAGTGATCAACCTCGGTCGGTTTTTTCTGAATAGGTTGCACCCAATGAAGGAAGCCACCAAGGAGTACTGCATGGGCGGCATCGTCAATCTCCTCGTAGTAGGACTCGGGTACCCAAGCGAGCCGCGCAGCCATTCGAGGACGCAAGGCGACGAGGTGTTTGACACCAAGTACTTGATAAGGACCAACATCGTCAAGAGGGAGGGGTGGAACTTCTTCTACAAGTTTTCGAGGATAGATATACTCCTCCCCCTCCCTCACTGCGCCGACTACGATGTAGAGAAACTGATCTTCACCACTGCCGAGATTGATGTTGTAGCAAATAACACAGCTCTTACCACATCGACCAGGGCCCCAGAAAGGGCCACCCCAGAGCTGCCGACGACGTCGCTCCAACTGTATCATCCACCGCCACGACAAAAAGGGTGATAGCTGAGAAAGAACTGGTGATCGTTGAGGTCACCGGGACAGAAACTACGGGATCTGCCACGGAAGAGACAGTCGCAGTTCCCGGCACTGTATCGAGACCTGCAGGGGTGGAAGGGGAATTTCAGTAGGGCAACAGCAACGGGATGTTCGACGAGATCATGAGAGAACTCAAAAGAACATCAACACCACCGCCGAAATCCCCGCCTGCAGCAGTCGAGGAGATCGCCGACAGTGCAGAGGTGGAACAAAGTCCACCCTCACCACGGTCATCTCCACCCAGACGAGAAGGCAAGGCGGCTCCCGAAAAAGCACCGACGCCCCACCTGGGGATGTCTGGATCGCGTACGATTTTTATAGACTCTACCTCTCCTGGTGGACCATCGCGCGAATAAGACGTCGCGAGGACGGAAGGGAGACCCACCCAAGATCCTCCGTCACTCGGAAAGATGCTCGGGCACGAGCTCGATAATTTGCGGGAGGTAAGGGATATCAACTCTGACGTTTGTATTTCCCTAACCCGCAAGTTTGCATCTTTCTAAAACAGGTTGAATAGCCAAGAGAGAGAGTTGTTGACTCTAGTGAGCCTTCCCGGCGGACTAGAAGCCTTGAATGCAACAATGCAGCAAGTTCTCCAATGACTAGACAGGCTCGAGGAGAGAATGGACAGAAGTGACGACCATCCGTGCTGAAGGCAGCCAAGACAGTCGCCGTCACCTCCCAGCCAGGGCTCTCATCCCTCTTCATCAGGTTCCCCCTCGGGAACAGCATCGTCCTCCTCCTCCAATAGATGATCCTCAATGCCCAAGGAGGGGACGCAATAAGGATCGGCCGAAGGAACTCCCGGCGGACAGGAGAGCTCCTTAGGATTGGGAAATGCAAACATCTCTGTCCCCCTGGATGAAGTCGAGGACGAAAGCGTAGATATCAGCATCGGGGGAGACTCTTCCGAAGAGTCCGAGGGAGAAAAGGGGGTTGTCTACACAGTCAATAAAAGACATCTACCCCAAGGGAGACGCTCGATGGCGGACAGATTTTGTGAGACATCCGAGATATCCTCCTTCGAGATGGCCGATTTTGATAGACAAGCCATCGGATGCCTGACGATCAGAGACCAGAAGCTGCTGAATAAGGTCTTACGATCGCAGGCAGATGAAGATGACATCGTGTGGACCGACGGCTACCTTTCGGTGCGGCAGAAGATTCTTCGCAGCATGTTCCGCACGCCGGCCGTGGTCGGTAAAAGATTATTCAGGGTCCTAGAGAATGCGCTAATAGAGAGTATCAGTAGTAGGACAGGTCGGAGAGCAGTATACACGGCCACCCTGACCTTGGCAAGAAGGTTAATGAAAGGAGATCAAGACTCCCGTGTGGCGGCCGACATGCTGCAGCACATTGAAGAGCATAGGTCGAACTTGGTTTTGGCCCCATACAAGCACCGGAACGTGTGGTTTCTCTGCATAGTAGACCTCAGAAACCGAGACGTCCGGTTGCTGTGCTAGAGCAATGCCGAAGTGCCACGCTCCGGGGGTGTTTTATGCCGCCCGGAGGACGTGAAGCTAAGACTCTTGCCGCTGTGTCTGCAACGAGCCATAAAGCGTGGAAGCCAACGTCACCAAGGACCTTGGAACTTCTTCACTATCCGAGACCTCCCCGCTCAGATAGAAGAGGGGAGTAGAAACAGCGCTATAGCCATCCTGGGTGCAATTGAGGCGCTCAACACATTTGGAAACTTGGGAGTCCTCAAAGGCACGTCCTTCTATCAACGCCGGAGCATTTACGCCATGCTCCTAATTAAGGACAAGTGCTATTTCTGGGACGCAGGGGTACCGGAGCAGCTACTGAACAGTGACCTGGAAGAAAGCTCTTCTCAGTTCAACAGCTCCTCAGAAAAAGAAGAGGAAGTGGCGACCGTCATACATGGGGCAGGCAATCAGTTGGCAGTCCTGAAGAAAGTGCACGGGACAGAGGACACTGCTTTGCCTGAAGCTTCAGAAGGGCTGATCACAAATTTCGACCGCTTCTCGTATGCAACTCTCACACAGGAGAAGGTCAACATTATCCAGAAGAAGTTGGCTGATTCAACCCCATCGGTTGTTGCCTTTCAGGCAGGCGATGTCGTAGTCCCGGTTGATGATCTAAGGGACATGGTGAAGGAAGGAGGGTGCTTAGCTGTAACTGTTGCAACCGCTTACATCCAGTACATACAGCCAAAGCTAGAACAAGCATATGTTTCCCATCCTATGTTGTTCAACGACATATGCCTCGCCGATGAAATAGGAGCGAAGAAAATATTTCTACAGAAGTTGGCGAGCGGAGTTCCCCGCGAGATCTTCCTCCCAGTTCTACATTACCACCACTGGACGCTCCTAGCAGTTTACACCCGGGAACGAGCAGGAATTTTCTACAATAGCTCGGACGGCAACAAGAACCACCCCGTGCCGTGTACTTCTGAACCTTTGTCATCCGTCGAGCGCTTGGTCCGAAAATACTATGACGAGGTGGCAAAGATGATCCAACCATTCCTGGATACACAAGCAAGCAAGTGGCACGAGCTTCAGTTCTGCCACCGCAGTCCGCAGCAACTTCCTTTATCCAACGACTGCGGCATCTACGTCCTAGAATGGATAGCAAACAAAGAAAAGCCTGACCAACTCCACCACACAGTCGATCACAGCAAAAGGGGAGAATATGTGTGGGAGCTTCTATCTGACGCAGGCGTAACCTCACTGGAATAAAACATTACCTCACCTTATCTACTTCACAACTCTGGGATAGAGTGTGGAGTAAGTTTGGGGGGGTACCATGTACTAGTGAGGGAGGTACAAATTTTTGAAATTTCTTCATTCTTTTGCCCCTTATTTGTTATTCTTTTGTGTACATATTTATCTTCATACCAAAATTTTGAAAAAAAAATCTTATTTTGTTCCCATGCATATGTACAAAGTCTATATTAGTAAAAACCTGATGCAACTACTTGCAAAGTTAGTTTTCTTTGTGCTTAATGAGATACAAGTTCTGTTATATCTTTCTGATAATGCTGCCTTAAACGAACAGAAGATTACATTTTTCCACGCCAAAAATTTCAAAAAATATAATAATCTCGCAAACAGCTAAGAGACGAGTATGGAGAACAAAAAAGCTGCCCAAACAACAGAAGTCTCTTTGTTTCCCCTTTACCCAATGAAAATCCCAAAAAGAGAGAGAAGCCTTATGAGTGTGAATAAAAGCATGAGAGTTGTGCCCAATAAAAGAAAAGAAAAAAATATATATACCTGCTTGTTTTCCAAAAGTACCCATCTTTAGGCATGGTAGATCTGGGGCAGTGGTACGTAGGATGTGAAATCACTGCTCTAAAGCCAACTGGCTTGGATTGCAGGGACCTCTTGCCCGCTAACGGACCCTTACCTGGATGGACTAATGGAAAACAAGATGAAAAACCCAAAAAGCCTTAGCCTACCCTTTACACAACTTTCTGCCCCGAAAATAAAGTTGTTTGGTGTGTAAGCTAACTTCGAAATTATACACTAAAGTCTCGCTGAAGCTGTAGAAAAAATTCTACTAAAATAATAAGGCAGGAAACGCAAGGTCTTTTGTTCATAATGAGACAGCATTATCTCTAAAGGCATTACTATACTTGCTTTACCTCTTGGCCTGAAAGTTGTACCAAACAAGAAGAAGCATCACAAAATAAAGTTTAAATATTGATTGAGGACAATCAAAATGCTAAGTTTGGGGGAGTTGATAACACCAAATTTTGTGATATTTTAGACTATTTTTCTGTTATCAAAACTGCCATTTTTAGCTATTTTCCTCTCTTTTGTATGCACTTTCGCAATAATTGACCAAGCAATGCTCTTAATCCTATATTTCCATCTTTTGCAGAGTTTTTCCTCATTTTGGTGCAATAAGGCCGTCTCGGCCCACAGAATAAGTCCAAGTCTGTTTCGGCCTTCCTGACGCCCGATACAACCTCCGCCCGACAGGGTGGAGCGACACAATGACGCACGACAAAAGGATTCCGCGCAAGGAGGAGTAGATGGATGACACGCCTTCTACCCGACAGGGAGCCCAGCTCACCCCGACAACCCAGCTTGTCGGGCGACACAGTCACCCACCGGCAGGCGCGCCGTCCATCACGTGACCGATAGCCGACACTCCTGAGCCAAGCGATACCAGTATCGGCCGTCCACCGACCCGCAAATGAGGAGGACACGTGGCGCTTCGAGCACCATAACTTCCTCCAACTGCTGCCTATAAATAGCAGCTACAGGAAGCCCAAAAGACAGTTCAGATACTTCGGAATTCAGACAGTTGGGAGCTTTAAGTGATCTTCAGAGGAAACTACGAGAGCAGGAGTATCGTGCCCCAGTGCTTGTGCCGGGCGACACTAGGTGAGCTCTTCCTCGTCCCGAGAGGGAGGGGATAGTTCACTTAGGACCGTCCTGGGTGACACTGCGGGCCGATATCGGCCAACGATGATGAGCGACACAAGTGCCTGATAGTAGGACGCGTCGCTCCATGCCCGACACGATATCGAACCCGATACGCTTCGCCCGTCATGCGTGCCGCTCGAGAGGGTGTGTCGCCCGACTTGAGCGTATCAGCCAGGTCCTTGAACGATACAGTCGGCCGTCGCGGTGTGCCGCTCGAGAGAGTGTGTCGCCCGACACCGCTGTATCGGGCTAGGCCCCTGTCCGGTATCGGGCGGGAGAGCCGTTGTAGTCTGTCGCCCTTCTACATCAAGAAGGCGACATCTATCTTTAATTCCGTTATTTAGTTCCTTTCTTATGCAATGTATTAAGACCCTTAATGTGTATGGAAATAAAAAAGCTTAATTACTTGCTGCTCTATGCTTGGTGCGATATGTTGGATGACTACTATGTTTGATATCCAAACTCTAGCTTGCATGTTTGGATCGCATTTCGCTTAGCTACCGAATCGTGTTTTCCCGTCGCAACAGCTTCGAGAGTCGTGTTGTGGCTCTAGTGTTTGGTCCGATTATGGAGTACGAGAGTGCCTGGAACGGAGTTGTTTCCATAACATTCCACTCTAACTTAAGTCTAACAACCTCGAGAGGGGTGTTGACGCTTGGTTAGAAGTACCCGCTCTGAGAGGAGGGGTGCAGGGTGTTACTGTTGCCGCTTGTTTTGCTGTAGTCTTATCCTTCGCATCTTCCCTTGCTCTAGTATTATCTTTCTGTTTTTGTTGCTTGAAAACCCTTAAAAACTGCTAAATGACTAAAACCTTAAATCTCTCTTGTAGCTCCAGTTAGAGATAGTTTTCTTTGTTTTATTTGTGACATCTTGTTGTTTCCCTTTTGGGAATTTATATCTCTTTATACCCACCAGAGTGTAGCGTGTCGATTCTGGGTTCTCAACACTACCCCCTTGTCCCTGTGTTCGACCCCGTATATCTACTTCGACCCCGTAAACAAAGTTGTGGGGGCCTAGAAGGATTCGGGTTTATAAATGTAAAAGCTCGACTACCTCAAATCCGCCTCCACTTTTGGACGTGCGATTTAGGCCGGTCACAACCCTATGGTGTTGTCTTCATGACATTTGATGGTCATGATCAAGGGTGTCAAATGATGGTGACAACCTATGGTCACCCCCTTAGGTCAGGTTTTGGACCAATTAGAAGTTTAATGATCAACCATTAAGTACCCTACTGATGTTATCAATCAATGATGACATTAGCTTAATATTTGATGTTGATTAATGAATATAGAATTGATCTAACAACCTATGGTGATTTAAGGATCACTAATGATGGTGTATCGGGTCTCTAAAATCTATGTTGAGTCAAGCATTGTAGTTGTAGCATCAACTAAGCCTTAGACCAATGGTTTCTTGGGTCACTTGATGCAATGGTCGGACCTATACTGTAATTGATGGTTTTAACATATGAACTTGACCCAATGGTCAAGATCTAATATTTATTCCTCCAATAAAGAGACATGATGGCTAATGTAATATGTTGGTCCTAATAATGTGATTTAGATGGTTTCCTTTACACTAGTATAGAAACAGCATTCAATGTCACTTTTCTAGGCGTCGGTTAATTAGGAAATCCGATGCCTATAATATTCAACGTTGGTGATGTAGACCACCCGACGTCTATAGTCAAGACACGGGTACCGCTTTGTATTCAGCGTCGGCTGGGTAACAAAAAACCGACGCCTAAAATCGCCCGTGAAATCCAGTTTTTGAGCGAAAAAAATTTGGCCCCAAAGTGTCACATACAGCGTCGGTTTTTTACCAACAAACTGACGCCTATATAAGATGAAAATTTGCGTGAAAAGTTCCAACTTAGGTGTCGGTTATCCTGTGATACCCGACGCCGATAATGGTTCCTGCCAAATTATTTAGGGCAAAATTTTTCTAATTGGACGTCGGGTGTTTAAGAGGAACCGACACTGAAGACTTTAGGTATCGTTTGTATGTGATAACCGACGCCTTTTACAAACTTAATAGAAGCACGATCGATCACAAATAGTGTTCCCCTTTCCTGTTTCATTGTCTTCATCACCTGCTAGCTGCTGCTCCATCACCCGCTAGCTGCCTGCTGGTTCTCGCCGTCGTCGATGCTGCCTCACCTCGCCGTCACCGTCGACGGTGTTGCTACTCTGCGTCGCTGCCGCCGACACTACTGCTGCTGCTGCTTTGTCCTGCTCCGTCCTGTGTCGTCCTAGCTCTGTCCTGTGTCACCGCCACCGCCCGCTCCTTCCTCCCTGCTCACGTCTACCGTGCCGCGCCGCCTAGCTTCAATCTGCTCTCCAGGTATTAGCCACGCGTAGCCTATGTTCTTCTTTCTCCCTAGCTTTTTACCTACATGCAGCAAACACGGCCGTGGTAGGCCAACACAACCATGGCCGTGTTTGATGTTGGTAAGGATATGAACAAATCTATATGTAATGCTTTATGTAAATTCTAGGATACGAACAAATCTTTTGCTTGAATATATTTGTGCTTCTAATCCTAATACTTGACCTAATTTAGTAAATTTTGATGCATGTTGAAATAAGATTTAAACTTGTCCATTCTAGCATCCTAATTTGATTTGATTAAACCCTATCATTGATGAAACCCTAACATCAATTGTGATGAAACCCTAACATGTACATATCTATTATTGTGTTTGTTGGCCTAGAAACCCATCCAAGATTTACTCATTAGGAGTAAATCTTGGATAGTCCCCGGTTTGGGACTATTCTTGAACACCTAATCTCACTTAGGATGTAAGTGTATAATGTGTATTGGGTTTTCGAGAAAATTTCAGTAGCATTTCCTCGTTTGTTCTCTAAGTACATATGTATTTAGAGAACAGCGGGGAAATGCTGCTGAAATTTTTTTGAAAACCCAATACACATTATACACTTATTAGTGAGATTAGGTGTTCAAGGATGGGATAGGTGGTACACATTTATTATATATAAGAATGACATCACATGTGTTTGTTGGCCTAGAAAGTGAACAATCTTGGATAGGATGTAAGTGTATACCCTAATCTTGTCCTAATATATACTTGTTTTCTCTTTGATCATTGAATGGATAGATCATGGATGTCCATTTGCAATCGTTGCACCCCATAGTTTATATCTGGTCTTGATCAGATTATTAGATTTTTCGAGGAACATAGGAAAAAACCTACATATAGGTTCTACTATCCATGTAGGCATTGCGGTAACAACTTGAAAGTCAGCACTGGTGAGGAAATCAAAATTCATGTCATGTGCAATGGGATTGTACAAGGCTATACATAATGGCACTGGCATGGAGAGATTTCAAACTCGAAACCAGTAGATGTCGATAGCAGTGCTTGGGTGGAAGAAGAAATTGCCTCTGATGACGTAGATGTGAACGAACCAGTTCCAGTAGACATCGTTGATGCGATGCTGGATAGTTGTAGGGTAGAGCACACCGATCCACCTCCTATCTTTAAAAACATTGTGCATGATGCTGAGATACCATTATACACCGGTTGTGCTAAGTTTACGAAGCTTAGCGCTGTGTTGGGATTGTATAAGTTGAAAGCTAACAATAAATGGAGCGACAAAAGCTTCACTTCATTGTTGACTTTGTTGAAAGAAATGCTTCCTGAAGGAAACGAGCTGCCAATCTCAACATACCGGGTAAAGAAAATGTTGTTCCCAATGGGAATGGAGGCCAAGAAGATACATGCATGCCCGAATGATTGTGTATTATTTTAAAAGGACTATCTAGATTTGAAAGATTGTCCAAAATGTGGCATGTCACGGTATAAATTGACGACTTCGGGGGAGTCTAAAACTGGTTCTCCTACCAAGGTGTTGTGGTATCTACCTATAATATCACGGTTTCAACGCTTGTTTGCAAATCCGAAAGATGCGAAGAATTTGAGGTGGCATGCAGATGTTAAGAAAAATAATGATGGGATCCTACGACATGCGTCTGATTCCCCACAGTGGAAGAGGATTGATCTATTGTACCCCAAATTTGGTGAAGAAGATAGGAATCTAAGACTTGGGCTTTGTACAGATGGGATGAATCCGTACGGGACATTGAGCAGCCAACATAGCACTTGGCCGGTCATGCTTATTATATACAATCTTCCTCCCTGGCTGTGTATGAAAAATAAGTATGTTATGTTGTCATTGTTGATATCGGGCCCTAAACAACCCGGAAATTATATCGATGTTTATCTTGAACCTCTGATTGATGACTTAAAGAAACTTTGGGCTAAAGGTGTGATGACCAATGATGCTTCATTAAAAGAGACATTTTGTTTGCACGCTATGTTATTTTGCACTATTAATGACTTTCCAGCATATGGGAATTTGTCTGGATATAGTGTCAAAGGAGCTAAAGCGTGTCCTATATGTGAAGAAAACACTGATTCAATAAGACTAAAACATGGCGGAAAGACTGTATATCTTGGTCATCGAAGGTTTCTTTCAAAATTTCATCCGTATCGTAGGAAGCGCAAAGCATTCAATGGATGGAATGATGAACGGAGTGCACCTAAATCTATACCAGGGGATGCTGTTTATGAAAGAGTAAAAGACATTGTCAATGAATTTGGTAAGAAATCACAATGTAGTATGGCCACACGGAGTGACAATTCTTCATTCAATAAGAAGTCAATATTTTGGGATCTTCCTTATTGGAGTTCTTTGACAGTCAGGCATTGTATCGATGTAATGCACTTTGAGAAAAATGTCTGTGATAGCATCATTGGTACTCTATTAAATATACCAGGTAAGACCAAAGATGGGATAAAATCCAGACTGGACCTACGCGAAATGGGAATAAGGTCAGAATTAATAGAATTACGTGAAATGGGTAATAAAAGAACATACTTACCTCCCGCTTGTTACACGTTGTCTAGAAAGGAGAAGAAAACTTTTTGTGAATGCTTGGTAAATGTTAAGGTGCCACATGGTTACTCATCCAACATCCATAGATTGGTATCAATGAAAGATCTGAAGTTGATAGGTCTTAAATCTCATGATTGTCACACTCTAATGCAACAAATATTGCCTGTGGCAATTCGATCTATATTGCCGAAGCATGTAAGGTTTGCAATCACCAGACTTTGTTTCTCTTGCAACAGTCTATGCAGCAAAGTTATTGACCTTGATACTCTCGATAATTTGCAAAGAGAAGTGGTTGTTACCCTATGTCAGCTTGAGATGTATTTCCCTCCTTCGTTCTTTGATATCATGGTACATCTTGTTGTCCACTTGACTAGGGAAGTGAAAATGTTGGAACCAGTTTTCTTGCATTGGATGTATCCCTTTGAATGATACATGAGCGTTTTTAAAGGTGATGTTCGAAACCATTATCGGCCTGAAGGGAGTATTATTGAAGGTTATGTGGCGAGAGAGGTTATGGATTTTTGCAATGACTTTCTGAGTGGTAATAACACTCCTATTAATGACAAGAATATTGAGGAGGGCAAAGGAATTTTGGGATCGCGGGTGAAAGTAATCAGCCGTGAGCAGTTGGAACAAGCTCACTTGTATATTTTACACAACATGGACGAAGTGAGTGTTTATATCGAGGAACATACCAATTTCATCAAGAGACAAAATCCTCGAGCAAGTTCAATGTGGCTTGCTAGAGAGCATAATAAGACTTTTACTAAGTGGTTTGAAGATAAAGTCTTACATCAACTATCTGAAACACCAAATGATATTACAGAAACTATCAAATGCCTCGCCTTTAAACCAAAACCGAATGTTATGTCTTATGAAGGGTTTGACATTAATGGGTTCACATATTACACAAAGTGCCAAGATGATAAGAGTGTTGTCCAAAATAGTGGGGTCACTCTTCAAGCGTCGACTATGTATTTTGCAAGTGCAAAGGATAAGAGTCCACATGAAGCTAAAATGTCATATTACAGTGTCATTGAAGACATATGGGAGTTTGACTACATAGATTTCAGAATTCCGCTCTTTAAATGTAATTGGGTTGATAACACCAAAGGAGTTATAGTGGATGAATTGGGTTTCACTTTGGTGAACTTTGAAAAGATTGGCAAGAAGGGTGAACCATTCATATTGGCATCACAGGCGAAACAAATATTCTACATCGATGATCCTGCAAATGATAAATGGTCGGTTGTTCTTCATGGTAAAAGACAGTTCATTGAAGATCCTATAGATGAAGAAGAGTACTATGATAAGTATGATGACTCCAGTCCATTCTCAGTTGGGTTGCCAACTCCACATAATATTGAAGCTAATGATGACTTATATGTGCGCGGAGATCACAATGAAGGATTGTTAATTGATAAAAGATCACAATTTTAGAGGCATGTATGTTTATATTTTTTATTGAAGCTAAATGTTTGCTTTTTTAATATCAATATCATTTTCAGATTTTATGTTTCATTATCTTCTAGTTAATACAAATGCTAAATGTTTGCTTTTTTAATATCAATATCATTTTCAGATTTGATGTTTCATTATCTTCTAGTTAATACAAATGCTAAATGTTTGCCTTTTTAATATCAATATCACTTTCAGATTTGATGTTTCATTATCTTCTAGTTAATACAAATGCTAAATGTTTTCCTTTTTAATATCAATATCATTTTCAGATTTGATGTTTCATTATCTTCTAGTTAATACAAATGCTAAATGTTTGCCTTTTTAATGACATTTTCAGATGGCTGACCATGATGAACATGATGTCCATGATGAGCATGATGTCCATGATGAGCATGATGTCCATGATGAGCATGAAGTCCATGATGAGAATGTTGTCCATGATGAGCATGGCGAGGATACCAATGTAAGTTCTAAAAGCATATCATGTATTTCTATAAAATTCATTATCTTCTAGTTATGTCATATATCCCATATTTCTATATTGCGCTAATTCAGTGTGTTTATTTTTGTCAAATTTTAGGTTGATGATGCACATGTACCCACTAAAGCACTGGAGCAACTTGATGCGCAGCACCAAACAATTAACAAGAAAAGGGGCATCACTCTGTTGAAGAAGTTAATAGCACTAAGTGGCAGTGGATCCAAATTAGTTGTGGAGTTTGATAATGGAGGAAATGCAATTGGAGTGAACCGCAATAATTTTGTAAACTATCTTGGGTGTATCACTCGAAGCCATTGTGGTGTTAAGTATGATAATTGGCATAAAGTTCCTCAGGGGAAGAAAGACTTGATATGGAAGGATTTATGCGTGAGTTATTATTATTTGCAATTCTATTTTTTAGATTACAAATTATATTATTTGCAATTCTATTTTTGGATACTAGTTAATAAGAATTCTATTTTACAGAATCTGTTTGCATTGGATGAGAAGATGCATCATAAAGGCGTGATGCAACGCGCTGGAAAGATGCTTAGGAACTATAGGACAAATCTCAACAGAGAATACATAAAAGATGGTGATAAGAAGAAGTCATCCCTTGAACAGTGGAACTTCTTGGACAAAGAAGATTGGGAATATTTTTGTTGCTTCAAGAAAATCTGAAGAATTCAAGGTATTAGGCGTCACTCCCAATTTAATTAATATATGTTGTATTCACCTATTCAAGATTAACATTTAGTTCTACTAACCAAATCATTAATGTGCATACTAACGAGGCCCTCAGTGACGCGCAAAAAGTAAGGTGTGCACTGAATGTGCATGACCACACTATGGGTCCAAAGGGCTATGCAAGCGTTCGCCAAAGACTACAGGCGGAGTCTGCTGCTACTCAGGAGTCTGCTCCTACTCAGGAGTCTGCCACACCCATGCCTCGCCATGATATCTGGATAGCTGGGAGGCAAAATAAGAAGGGTAAAATAAAGAAGCTCGTAACTGCTGAGGCGGCTGCGAAAATGGTAAAATACAACTCTTAGAGCAATCGTTTGAATATTGATTATTTGTGGTGTTAACTTACCAATTTCTGTTGATGGTGATTAGCGGGAGATGCACGAGCAGAGGAAATAAGGCACGTTCATCCCTCAGGGCACAAGGGATGAATTGACAGTTGCTCTGGGTAACCCAGAGCATCCTGGACGTGTTAGGGGTGCAGGCGCTGGTGTAGGCATCAAAGCATTCTTTGGGCCATCCTAGCGCAAACCCAGAGCGGGACTTTCACAAGAAGAGGTAACCTATTCTTTTTTTAGAATGTTACTGCAAAAGGGAATTCAATAATAAGAAGCTAATGTTTCTTTTATCCATGTATAGGAGAATAAGAGAGTCGAGGATATAGTTGCCAAGAAGGTCAATGATATAGTTGTTGAGAAGGTCAAGGAAGAAATAGTGCGGTGGCAGGCATCTCAGGCTTCCAATCAGCCTATGGCGACCCACTCTTCTCCTGATGCACAGACTGTGAGTAATCCTGGAGACCCATCGCCTAGCACGTCTGTTGTAAGTATTGTTTATGACATTGTAGCTAGTCTTTTCAAGATGATATGTTTTCAAGATGATATGTATATATGTATAATATTTTTTATGTAAATTTGTAGGCATTGAAGCCATGCTGCTTAAGAATGCAAGACTATGTTGTTGTAGAGGCACAAGCTTACCCGTCCCTTCCTAGGGCAATGTTTCACATGACTCAAATGCCACAGGGCTACGTTCGTGTGAGCTCGATACGTGTGTTACCCGATTGGAGGGAAGCTACATTGCCATATCCCCACCCGGATATTGATACACTTGCTGAGGCAGAAGGTGGGTGATATTGTGGCCCAAAGCAGATGTCATCTACACTACTGAAATTGTAAGACAAATTTACATTACTTTAGATTGTTAATGTGTATATATGAGGTCAACTGATCTGAAATTATATATACAGGTTAAAAAGAAGACACCCAGAGCACCTAGGCCTCCACCTCCACTTCCTGCATTACCAAGTTGGGTTCCAACTGACCTAAAATACATGTTAGGTCCTGCTTGTAGGGGAATGACATGTTGGCTACGGGCACATAATATACATTGCCCTATAATTGTTTCTTTAGAAGCAGATTATGCAGGTCAATCATACGATAGCTCTTTATTTATACAAGATATTATTGAGCTGTTTATGTATGATTGGCTGAATACATCAATGATAGAGACATGGATAAGGTGAGATCTTGTTTATACATCCATATACCTTGTGTAAGATCCGGTGATCTGGTTTCTTATATATTAATGCATACGTAATACATGTTTTGCAGCTACTTAGTCGAAGATCAATGCAAACAATTTGCATTTGATCATGTGGGTTTTTTGATTCCATCATTGATTAGTATGGTAGCTAAAGACCCTGATAGTGTTCAACAATACTATATAGATGCTTTTAGAATTTTCGTTTAGCAAAAGAAGACGATAATAATAGCTCCATTCAATGTCAAGTAAGTTTACTTTATTTATAATTTGGACTTAAGAAAATTCCATTTTTATTGTGCATTTTGAGTTATTAATTTTTAACTTTTTTACCTCTAGCGGTAGACATTGGGAGTTACTAGTTATTGTCCCCGGGACATTCACTATTTATTATCTAGATCCTACGGGAAGTACATTGAACACTAAAATTGGACACATATTGAGAATGCCATTATTCTGGTGAGAAATATTTCATTTTTATATCCGTTAACATATGTTATTACATTACTATTTAATTATGCAATTTACTGTGTTACATTAACATGTAGGGGTTTAGATGAATTCAAAAATGTTGGAGGAAATGTCCCAAGGAGAAAGAACCAGCCAATAATTTGGGAGAACGTAAAAGTAAGTTCCCGACTCCAATGTATATATTATTTATGTGAACTGCGCTTAGTTGTATTTTTTAATATTTTGTATGTTTCAATTTATAGTGCGCTACACAAGACAACGGTTGGGCATGCGCATACTATGTGATGCAATTTATGCAGATGACTATCCGACATGCCGCATTGGATATTAATACCATGCATGAGGTATTATATATAGTCTCATTAGTTAGTATGAAATATATCAATCTTATTTTTATATTATTACTTATATATATACATCATTCTCTTTGCAGGTGTCTAAAACTGACCACACTATAGGTAAACGCTTAAAAAATGTACATGCTCCATATACGATGGAAGCATTAAATGAAATAAGAGAAGAATGGGAAAAATCCATACAAGCAGTGGTGATTGTAAGATATAATTGGGATGCTGATAGCGATGCTGAATGATATTTTGTAAATGAATATTTCTAAATGTTTATACATGTCTGAATGTTTTTACATGTATTTGAATGTTTCCACATGTGTGAATGTGAGAATTGAATTGATGTCTGAATGTATCTACTTGTGTGAAAAAATATTTGTTGATTTTGCAGGTTTGTGGCCTGTTTGTAGGCTGATATCAATGGATGTCGTAAACCTGCAGTTCAAAAAACTAAACTGTAGGTTCTCATCCTACTGACCATCCACAGCATGCCTGCAAACTGATAAGAAAAAAAAAATATAGGCGTCAGTTATTTATAGAACACCGACATCAAAGGCCTACAGTGTCGGTATTGTGTAAAACTGCTGCCTAATGTGACAAACAACATGAACGTGCAGGAAAGCACGGTCGTGGTGGATATGGCATCGCTTATTCGTATAAAACTGACGCCTATAGTAATACACACGGCCGTGCAGTGAAGCATGATCGTGTTGTCTTGGAGTATGGCGTCGGTTGTTCAGTTGTTAACCGATGCAGAAAGTGTCCTAGGTGATGCCCTTTTTTGTGGCGTGAACCCTATAGACGTCGGCCGACTATATAAAACTGACGCCTATAGGTCATATAGGTGTCGGTTATAAAACTGACGCCGAAGAGTTCGACCTTTAGCGGCGCCCACATAGGTGTCGCTTGATAACCGTCGCCAAACGGGGTTAAACAACCGATGCCAAAGGCGTGTTCTGTAGTAGTGTTATATGATCAACTTAAGGATCTTACTTGTTGACAATGGATGGCTTGTTCTAAATGAATAGTCGATTGTGGGTTTTACCCTACTTTCAATGGAACTTTTTGTATTGTTAATCAAGGGATGCCTAGGATTATATGGTGACTCTTTCTAAATAACAAATAAAGGACTTCATAGGTGGTTTATCTAAGGTGTTTACTTATGTAAACAACCAAAGGTCTTACCTTTTAGACATCCAATGGTTCTAGGTGACATTGTGGTATGGTGATACGGGTTGAATGATGATGGAACAAATGGAGGGTTACCCTTGATAAGGTAGTCTTACCTATTCACTCTTATGAATAGAAGGGATGATAACCATATTGTGTTGATATGTAACCCTAATGAGGTATAGCTTGTTATACCTAGCTTTAATATAACTAAATGATGGTAATTGGGTATGAATAGTCCATGAATGACTAATACAATCATGGAGTACTCTGTTACTGTTGTTGAAACCCTAGTATGCTATAACCCAATGGTTACACATTGATTTATGTGTGGGTTCATACTTGAGAATAGTATGGAATGTGATGGTGATGCTTCACCTTATGCATCCATGATCCAATGGGGATGTCGTGAGTTAGGGTTTGGGTATGAGTGTTGATTAGTAACATTGATATAATTTATCATGTTGAACCTAACTCTAATGCAAATAGATAAATATGAGTATTCATGTTTAGCATTCTTATATGTTGTAATGATGGTAGAATAACCTCCTTAACATGATCATAACCTTAATGTGTTCATTGGTGGTTATCATAGCCACATGGTTGATACTTTCTTATGCTAAACATGTGCATTATGAATATGATGAGTGTTAATCATATCTAGATTCCTTGCATGTTGATGTAATAAAGGAATGTTCTTAATGTTAATATAACCATGCTATGATTGTTTATGAATATCTCCTAGCTCATTAATGCAATATTGTGCTGATCTGGTGTATTATATGTAAGTGATGTTGTTGAGCCTTGTTATAAGGCATGGAAAGATAATGATGATCTTGTAGGGAATAGTATGATGGTCTTAATGACCTTTGGGCATGGTTGAACCTTGAATGAGGTGTAATCCTCTCGTATTGATAAGGGTTGATACCCTATGATATCGTGAAAAGGATTTATATCTTGTGATAGTATGATGACTAGTGTGGTCTCATGAATGGCAAGTGAATAGTACCATGTGATGATGAGATGAGAAATTATGTTTCACACGTTTTATATCTTTTGACGTTGTGATATTTATATGCTTGTTAGAAGTGAATTAGGGTTTGTATGTCCACTTGTTTGATGCGGCCTTAATTCACCCAATTGGCATAACTAACCAAGTGAAACTCTAATCATGTAGTGCCCTATGCCATAGATCCATCTGAGTGTCAAAATTTTCCAGATGGTGAAACGAGTATTCCTAAGGGAAACTTGGAGCGCATACTGATGATTATGTGGGGTGCTTGTCATCTTGAATTCAAGTTTTTAGGGAGGATGACTACGGTCCTACCTAGCCCTCAGTTTGAGAACGGATGTGGTCATGTCTCGGTGATTATATATGTGATGATATTGGAGGACAACTGTGGTTGTACCTCAGATGGTAAGGTATGCGTACCCACCTCTTTTCACTAGTGTCATGACCTGTACCAAGGATGGACTAGGATGTAAAAGCTTGACCTTATGTGTCGTTGTGGCGGACCCGTACTAACCAGGGGCGGAGAAGATCTTAGGAGTCCGGCTCTTCCTAGATCTTGTATGGCACTGATTTTGACTTAGAAGTGGTCAGTTGGATTTTGAGTGGTATCCTCAATTTCCTGAGGATATAATAAAAGATGTAATACATATGTATAGCATATCTGTTTAGGGTTATACACTACGCTTCACATTGGATGATAACCCTTGTTTGTTCTCTTTACATAAAGATGATGCTTAGCGCAATTAAGAGATAGTAGATATGCGTATGTTGTGGATATGCTTAAGATTGTAGATGTGTATATACAGTAGCCATGGTTATGTTGATAACTATACTACTACTGTTGATTATAATCATGATGCTAGATATCTCATGTTGTTAGTTATGTTTAGCATGCTAGCCATGCCTTTGTAACTTGAGATGCATATAATGCTAATCATGCTTATCCAGATAATTGTGCTTATGTTGTTAGCTCTTTTTATGATGTTGATATGTTCAACCTATTATACATGCTAATGTTGTTAGCTATTTGTATGCGGCTAGACTTATTCATAATGATAGAGATTCTATGTTACTAGACTTGCTCATGATGCTATATATACATATGCTACTAAATTACTTATATTATCAACAAGATAAATGATGATAGTCTGGCTAATGATGATAGTTATTATCTGCTCCTTTATGTATTTTGTGAATCATCAATGCTACTGAGCTTATTTGTTATATCTGATTAAACTTCTTAACTATTTAATTACTTAAAAATGTTGTAATCAATAATCATTGTTGGAGGTTATATCTCTTACTGGGACATGGGTCTCACCCTTGTGGTTCGCCACATTTTTTTAGGTAATCAGAAGTGATGAAAACAAACATGCTATAGTAATGAATCTTTGATAAAGTTGATTATATGTCTAGTGTGTCCTAGAGTCGTCCCTGTACTCTCAGGTCTAGGCAGGAAAAGTTTGTATATGGTGTTTCAAATAAATCAAAATTTTGTTAGCATATTAATGCTTGTTTATGTGGCATATACGATTATTGTTCTCCTGCATATATATGTTGAAACTAAGACAATAGAACAATTTGTATTAAATTCTTGGCATAGTATGGATACATGAAAGATGTTGGGCTCTTATGCAAATGTTTTTGAGTGGGTGTTGATGTTGAAATCGGTTTTAATTTACCCATATTTTTGGGTATGTGGTTAATTAGTGATTGATTGTGTTTTATGTTTTGAGTAATCTCGTTTAGTGTAATGGGTTCTCACAGGTTGGTATCAGAGCTTTAGGTTCACTGAGTCTACGGGGACACTAGGACTTAAGACTAGGATGATGTCTAAGTTAGGAACGTGACTCAAAATCATGGTGCATACTGCCTAATCTCAGTATTTGGGTGCCCTGGCCAGGTATTCAATTATTGAAGAAAGGTAAGTATGGAACTCTTAGATTGTTATCTTTCTGATTACTCTGATCAAGTAGTCATTTTGAGACAATCTAAAGATCATAACGAATAAGAAATCATGGTGCGAATATCTCAATCCTACCTTAAAGAAGATGAGAATTGCATCATTATCTATCAAAACTTGAATGTTTGGTAACTATAAGAGAAAGATACAACACCATGAAATCTAAATCTGAATACAAATAAGGAAAAGAGGAGTTCTTGAAGATGTGATTCAAGAAGATAATAAAGTAAAAGACAAACAAGTCTATGCTTATAAAGTGAATCAAGGTATGAAATCCACATAAGATAGAGAGAACTCCTATAACAAGTACAAAATGAGAAGATAAATGAGAACAATGACAAAGGAATAAAGTGGAACCTGAGTTAATCTTAGACCAACCTATGTGTGTAAGAAAGTGTTAATGTAAAATCAGCAAAGCATGTGAAAGAAATTAAGGGAGATGATCCCTATTTAATGAGGAAAATGTGGAATATGAGTATTTACCTGTTGATAAGTGGTTGAAAAATATAATAAAATAAGAGAACATACCCAAGTGTGATAAATAGTTATCAAGGAAGGAGTAATGAGATATGTTAATCATGATGATTCCTATGCTAATGGCAAGGAACCAAAAATGAAAAAGGTAAAATGATACATAAGAAGTTGTAATATGCATAATGAAAATAGAATTTGTTACCTTTTTGCTAGTGACCCCTGAACAATGTTGCTATGATGTGGGAAGTGTGTTTCCCTTTGTGTATTTTATTTCTAGGGCACAACTTTCAAGTGGATCATTGCCACTTGGTACATGTGGATTCGCTACAAACATGAGGGTGGATAGCTTATTATAGCATAAGGTTGCTTGGACTACGGTTCCAAGATCATAAAGTTTGTGATGAGATTGCTTTTGAGCCTTCCAATAATTAGTAAGACTCCTCTTATTTTTTTTTTTTGAAATTTGTTATGTTGGTAAAAGTAGATGAGATAAGGATGTGAGTTCCTTATAGCACATGAGGTGGATACTAAGGTAATGAATCCTAGTATCCAAGATGTATCAATAGTATGGGAAGTATGTGAAGGTTGGAGATGTTTATTAAATGAACATTCCAAGTATACCTCTCCCTTAGAGAGAGAGTTGATGATGACCCTCTAAATGTTGTTTAAAAAAAAGTGATTCTATAATGTTGTGTATGGTTCAGTGATAGCTGGGAAAGACCACTATCTAGGATAGATGGTTTTTTTGTTAATAGATATGTAATATCGTGTTCCTTTAAGATAAGCCTATGATCAAATAGCAATGCATAAGAGTTAGAGTGGATGACATAATTTACATATGATAAGAGATGCATAATGTTTTTTATGTTTGATAAGAACCAGAAAGTATGACTTTTGAGTAATGTGTTGATACAATAGATATAATTTCTAGATGATAGCTAGAATTTAAATTTGAAAGTTATTATTAGAGTTTTATAGATGACACAACAAGTTTCTACATTTTATATTGAGAATGTCTTCTTAGATTGGGGTTTTTGCGCTGACCCAAGAGGATATATGTATGAATGATGTGACATCACCATGATATGCAAGTAACCAGGTGTAGGTAATAGGATGAGGTGCAAAGGAAGTACCCATCTTTGTTTACCTTTGATTTCGGGGGCGAAATCCCTGTTAGGAGTTTATAGTTGTAAGGCCTATGAACTTGCTTAATGAGTTGAATGAGCTTAATTATCATAATTGAATGCCTACAACCCTAATGTAACCTTTTTATATGTTTTTAAATCATAATACAAGCTTACTTTTCAAATTTGGTCCAATTTGGACACTGTTTGAGCAAGTTATGCAATTTTATGCACATTTTGGACTTTTCTACAATTTACCCAATTGAGAGGTTTTCTTTGCAATTTATCACTTGAATTATGTTCCTTGGATATTATCTCATCATTCTTGATCTTTTTGAACCATGGGGTGCCTATTTAAACCTTGCTTTGAAGGTGTTTTCTCTAAGGGTATTTTAGGGTTTACCCCTTCACGAATGAGCTACCTTTAGTAGCTATCAACTAATGAATTATTTGATTGGCTGGGAAATTTGACAAAGGAAATCTAATCAGGTCTATAAGGACGGTGGGGGGTCTGCTTGTGTGTGTTCTTGTATATTCTTAATAGTTTAAGGCCATAGAAACATGGGGAAGCTACTTTTACACCCCATGCTTGCTCCCATCCTTATCCATGGGCTATATTTACCTCTTCCTTGCCCAAGTTCGAAACTATGCTTGCTTTCTATTTCCTTTAGCCTGTAGAAACGACTCCCCTCTGTTTTTCTATGAAACCAAGTGCTCTAAGGTATAAGACAACCTCTTTTTGGAGAAGAAGGTCTCCTAGAGCTCCATTTAGCCCTACCTAGGGTTTCCAAGGTCATCTTCTAGGGATTTCGACCAAGGCAAGTTGTAATCTTCCTTCCTTTTCCATTTCTCTTGATCTTATCCTTCCTTAGACCTTCCTCCAGGTCGTAACCTTGCTTTTCCATGGTAGAATTTGCTTTAAAGCTCTAAAATCCTACCTTTCTTGCTCCTTATGCTTAGGGTTTGCTCATTTGATGAAGAAAGGTGCTAGATGGACGAGTTCATAGCTTATGCTTGGATTTTATACCCTACCTGCTCGAGGTTTCTTCTTTGTGGGGTTTCATCTTCTCATTAAAGGCAAGTTTTATAACTTGCTACACGTTTATTGCTTACCATAAGCTTTCTAGATCATGTTCTTGCTTAAAAATGATGATTTATGCATTAAAAAGCTATAATTGACTTGGATTTAATTTTATAATGTTCCCTATTCTGATTTCAGTTATAGATGAACCTGTGATCATGTTTACGTTATTCCTAAGGTATAATATGACTTGGATCAAGTTGGTTTGACAACCTATGGTGCTAAGCACCTATCAACCAATGGTCAATTTTAGGGTTTAAAGCTGATTTCTTCTATAAACCATGACCCGATGATGGTACCATTGCAACAACCCTATGGTGTTGTCTTCATGACAACTGATGGACGTGATCAAGGGTGTAAAATTATGGTGACAACCTATGGTCACCCCCTTAGGTCAGTTTTTGTACCAATTAGAAGTTTAATGATCAACCATTAAGTACCCTACTGATGTTATCAATCAATGATGACATTAGCTTAATATTTGATGTTGATTAATGAATATAGAATTGATCTAACAACCTATGGTGATTTAAGGGTCACTAATGATGGTGGATCAGGTCTCTAAAACATATGTTGAGTCGAGCATTGTAGTTGTAGCATCAACTAAGCCTTAGACCAATGGTTTCTTGGGTCACTTGATGCAATGGTCGGACCTATATTGTAATTGATGGTTTTCACATATGAACTTGACCCAATGGTCAAGATCTAATGCTTATTCCTCCAATAAAGTGAAATGATGGCTAATGTAATATGTTGGTCCTAATAATGTGATTTAGATGGCTTCCTTTATATGATCAACTTAAGGATCTTACTTGTTGACAATGGATGGCTTGTTCTAAATGAACAGTCGATTGTGGGTTTTACCCTACTTTCAATGGAACTTTTTGTGTTGTTAATCAAGGGATGCCTAGGGTTAGATGGTGACTCTTTCTAAAGAACAAATAAAGGACTTCATAGGTGGTTTATTCAAGGTGTTTACTTATGTAAACAACCAAAGGTCTTACCTTTTAGGCATCCAATGGTTCTAGGTGACATTGTGGTATGGTGATATGGGTTGAATTATGATGGAACAAATGGAGGGTTATCCTTGATAAGCTAGTCTTACCTATTCACTCATATGAATAGAAGGGATGATAACCATATTGTGTTGATATGTAACCCTAATGCGGTATAGCTTGTTATACCTAGATTTAATATAACTAAATGATGGTAATTGGGTATGAATAGTCCTTGAATGGCTAATACAATCATGGAGTACTCTATTACTATTGTTGAAACCCTAGTATGCTATAACCTAATGGTTACACCTTGATTTATGTGTGGGTTCATACTTGATAATAGTATGTAATTTGATGGTGATGCTTCACCTTATGCATCCATGATCTAATGGGGATGTCGTGAGTTAGGGTTTGGGTATGAGTGTTGATTGGTAACATTGATATAATTTATCATGTTGAACCTAACTCTAATGCAAATAGATAAATATGAGTATTCATGTTTAACATTCTTATATGATGGAATGATGGTAGAATAACCTCCTTAACATGATCATAACCTTAATGTGTTCATTGGTGGTTATCATAGCCACATGGTTGATACTTTCTTATGCTAAACATGTGCATTATGAATATGATGAGTGTTAATCATATCTAGATTCCTTGCATGTTGATGTAATAAAGGAATGTTCTTAATGTTAATATAACCATGCTATGATTGTTTATGAATATCTCCTATCTCATTAATGCAATATTGTGCTGATCTGGTGTATTATATGTAAGTGATGTTGTTGAGCCTTGTTATAAGGCATGGAAAGATAATGATGATCTTGTAGGGAATAGTATGATGGTCTTAATGACCTTTGGGCATGGTCGAGTCCTGAATGAGGTGTAATCATCTTGTGTTGATAAGGGTTGATACCCTATGATATTTTGAAAAGGATTTATATCTTGTGATAGTATGATGACTAGTGTGGTCTCATGAATGGAAAGTGAATAGTACCATGTGATGATGAGATGAGAAATTATGTTTCACACATTTTATATCTTTTGAAGTTGTGATACTTATATGCTTGTTAGAAGTGAATTAGGGTTTGTATGTCCACTTGTTTGATGCAGCCTTAATTCACCCAATTGGCATAACTAATCAAGTGAAACTCTAATCATGTAGTGCCATGTGCCATAGATCCATCTGAGTGTCAGAACTTGCCAGATGGTCAAACGAGTATTCCTAAGGGAAACTCGGAGCACATACTGATGAGTATGTGGGGTGATTGTCATCCTAAATTCAAGTGTTTAGGGAGGATGATTGTGGTTATACCTAGCCCTCAGTTTGAGAATGGTTGCGGTCGTGTCTTGGTGATTATATATGTGATGATATTGGAGGAAAATTGTGGTTGTACCTCGGATGGTAGGGTATGCGTACCCACCTCTTTTCACTAGTGTCTTGACCCGTACCAAGGACGGACTAGGCTATAGCAGCTTGACCTTATGTGTCGCTGTGGCGGACCCGTACTGACCGGGGGAGGAGAAGATCTTAGGAGTCGGGCTCTTCCTAGATCTTGTATGGCATTGATTTTGACTTAGAAGTGGTCAGTTGGATTTTGAGTGGTATCCTCAATTTCCTCAGGACATAATAAAAGATGTAATACAGCTGTATAGCATATCTGTTTAGGGTTATACACGATACTTCACATTGGATGATAACCCTTGTTTGTTCTCTTTACATAAAGATGATGCTTAGCGCAATTAAGAGATAGTAGATATACTTATGTTGTGGATATGCTTAAGATTGTAGATGTGTATATATAGTATCCATGATTATGTTGATAACTATACTGCTACTGTTGATTATAATCATGATGCTAGCTATCACATGTTGTTAGTTATGTTTAGCATGCTAGCCATGCCTTTGTAACTTGAGATGCATATAATGCTAATCATGTTTATCCAGATAATTGTGCTTATGTTGTTAGCTCTTTTTATGATGTTGATATGTTCAACCTATTAGACATGCTAATGTTGTTAGCTATGCTTATGTGGCTAGACTTATTCATAATGATAGAGATTCTATGTTACTAGACTTGCTCATGATGCTAGATATACATATGCTATTGAATTGCTTATATTGTCAACAAGATAAATGATGATAGTCTGGCTAATGATGATAGTTATTATCTGCTCCTTTATGTATTTTGTTAATCATCAGTGCTGCTGAGCTTATTTGTTATATCTGATTAAACTGCTTAACTGTTTAATTACTTAAAAATGTTGTAATCAATAATCGTTGTTGGAGGTTATATCTCTTGTTGGGACATGGGTCTCACCCTTGTGGTTCGCCACATTTTTTTAGGTAATCGGAAGTGATGAAACAAACATGTGGCAGAAAAGATGAGCTATAATAATGAATCTTTGATAAAGTTTATTATATGTCTAGTGTGTCCTAAAGTCATCCCTGTACTCTCAGGTCTGGGTAGGAAAAGTTTGTATATGGTGTTTCAAATAAATCGGACTTTTGTTAGCATATTAATGCTTGTTTGTGTGGCATATACGATTATTGTTCTCCTGTATATATATGTTGTGGCTAAGATGATACAATGATTTGTATCAAATTCTTAGCATAGTATGGATACAAGAAAGATGTTGGGCTCTTATGCAAATGTTTTGAGTGGGTGTTGATGTTGAAATGGATTTTAATTTACCCATATTTTTGGGTATGTGATTAGTTAGTGATTGATTGTGTTTTATGTTTTGAGTAATTCCATTTAGTGTAACGGGTTCTCACACTAATCATGTAGTTCCTTGTGGCTATATAACTATCTCAGTGGAAGGACTTGCTGGATAGTGAAAAGAGTAATCCTCATAAAGTAGACTAGAGTATTACACAATTAAGTATATGTTGTTGTGGGGAGGGTATATCTTTGTCATCCTAATCCCAAGGTCATGGAGAGCGGTTGAGACTGTGTCTCAGATTTTATGCTATAGAGAGTGACTTTGGTCGCTACTTATATTTGATGGTTGTATATCTGACCGGCCTAAATCGTGCATCCAAAAAGGAGCGGATCTAGAGTAGTCGGACTCTTAAGATAGTAACCCGACACTTAAGCCCCCGCAACTATTATACGTGGTCTGATGTAGTAATCAGGGTCGAACCACAGGGACAAGGTTAGCATGTGTTAAGAACCCATGGTCTCACACTCATATACTTCGAATAACAGATGATTCAAAAGGGGTGTTCCTAAAGGAATTATAATACGCAAACCAAAGTAAAAGAAATAAACCAAAGAAAAGAATAACAAAGCATAACAAAATAAGATAGAAACAAAGATATGGAAGGGAAACTTGGATTGGGTTTCACTTACAAAGACTTCTCACCAACATGCAAGCATTATCTCTCCCTATCATATACTCTATCAAGATTACAAGCAATCATAAAGATGTACATTCCTCTCTCTTGAGATGAGGATAGATCTAAGTCAAGGGACAACATGTCTCTCGAGATTACTATCAAAAAACTATAAGGTAGAACATATGATCATAAGCTTTAGCATTCTAAAATTTTCATGCATTCATACTACTCCATAACACAAGATATTAGTGGTACTACTCTTTTGAGGTACCAACAATCAAACATCACAAGATGGTATCTAAGCATGCAAGTGAAGCATTAAAATCAGTGCATGGAGATAATCTTGATGAGAATATATATATATATATATATATATATATATATATATATATATATATATATATATATATTCAAAAAGAAGAGACAATATACATGTTTGGAGAGCCTTAGTGGCTACTCCCAACCCAAGTTAAGTGTTTAGCCACACATGTTTATGGGCAGCATAACGGCATTACAAAATGATAGATACATCAAGTTCCATGAAGAGATGAGGGAAGTACAATGAGATGGAAGTGATAGATCTAGATAGAGAGAGAAGAATGTGATACAACATAGTACTTCTTCAGATCCAGATCTAGGGGGTTGATGGCATGGACATTCTCCTTCTCTCAAAGAAGATAGAACCTTCAGTCTTCTCTCTCCTTAGCTTCTGCCTTTTGAGATCTAAGACTGATTGGATGGATGGGAATGAGTCTGGAAAGTGGCAGCACTTTATGGTCCTTTGAGATCTGATCTTTTGATAAGATGTGTAGGTGGCCTATTTATAGACATGTTCCACTAACTTAACCCCTCGACCGCGGTCGAGTTTGATCTTGGTCGAAGCCAGGCCTCGGTTGAGGCTTTATTGCCTTCTTCACCTCGGTCGCGGCCTGGTTAAGTCACCTTATAAGTCGCGGCCTGGTTGAGCCACCTTTTACGGTCACAGCTTCATGTTGTGGGTGTGAGGACCGCAGGTGTGTGGGGTATCAAGCATCGCGGGTATGAGGGCCGCAGATGCAAGGGGTCGAGGTGATTCTGGGAAGCCTCGACTGTGGTGGGGTGGCACCAATGGTCGAATAGGTCACGGTCGAGGTGTCGACCGCGACCTTGGCTCGATGTGGCCCTAAAATAAAGGAAAAGTGGTTAAGTGAGATACTTGGCATAAAGTACTAAAATAAATGGAAAAATCTATAAAAGGTATGATAGGGAAGGTATAAAAATTATGCGAAAAGTGTATAAAATGAGGTGTTATCAACTCCCCCAAACTTAGAATCAAGTGTGCCCTCAGGCTAAGTGTAGGCTCGAAAGCATAGAGAGAAAGAACAAATTTATGTGACAAAAATCTTTACAAAACTTAACACTACCGAATTATCTCATTCTTGTATCAAGACTATTTTGGTATGTTTGTTCAACCCTAAAGTCCCATTCCTCCCCCTTTACAACCAGAATTGCACAGCTTTGACCTCTTGCCACTGCCTTTGGTAGAAAAGGTCTCTCCTTCTCAACTTATCACCCCTTCCTGCATTAGGTAACCAACTATACCAATATAGCATCTCCCTGAGGGGTAGCTTTCACACTCTTTCTTTATTTTCTGTTGGCCCTATGTTAATGTGTTCGGGTAAACTTTAAGCTTTAAGTGTTTTATTCCTCTCCTGAACTTTCTCACCCACAACTGTCATAGGGACAGCGTTGCCCTTCGGGCTTCTGAAATAGAGTTAGGTGGTTGTGTGAGTTTCATTCAGGATAGGAGGTGGGTAAGTTTGGCTTTGAGCTTCCACTTATGGGCATGACATATCTACATTCATGAGTGCAGCAATACACCGGCCGTGTGGAAACTTTTGGTATCTTTTGGGCACAACTTTCATTGTAAAAAAATTTCTTTTCTTTTGGCTTTTTATATCTCCTCTCTGGCTTGGGTTAGTGTGATTTATGCGGTCTTCTATTCAGCCAAGCCTCTTTTAATCCCAAATCAAGGATATATAAAATCAAAAGAGGTAGTTGTTTCCTTCTAGATGGAGATGAGGATTTTTAGGTTGGAGCTGTTAGGTTAGGGTGGTTGGTCAATAGTATGGCTTTATGAAGTTCTCTAGTTTTCAAGGGTTTCATAAGCTTAGGGTTGTTACACACACAATGTCTTATTACAAGAATGAGATAAATCTATATAGATATGTGTAACATACCGAAATCTGGGCATTTTGCCTTTTGGTCCTCTTTTCCATCTTTTCCTTGCATTTCTATCCTCTTTGGCCTTTCTATTTAATTTGTGGACAATATGATGATTTAATAAATATTTGTTCACCTTTTCTCTCAATATTTGGGTTTATCCCACTCTTTACATCATGGTATCAGAGCCAATGGTAGTCGGATCTTTGACTATTTCAATTTGTCTCCCTAGTTAGAACCCTAGATTTGCATAGTTTCCCTTAAGATACATAGTTTGCCCTAGATTTGATCTATGTAGAAGATAGGTTGATCTAGGACCCTATAGTTTCACCTTAGAGTCTTGATGAATAAAACTCTTATATACTCATAATTAAAATATGCATAACTTAATGTTGTTTAGGTTTGCCTTTAGGAAACTATTAGGGCATGCAGTTGAAGCAAGGGTGTCTAGAAAGGATCAGGGTTTTGGGGGCTAGCAAAATTTTCCTCCGCACCACTAGCTTGGTATACGAGGACTCCCGTGCCCATATGATACCGGCCTGGCCTGCGCTGATACGAATTGTCCGAAATAGTTTGCTTTTAGGCAATAGTAACCTTAGCTTCTATGTTGTTTATCTTTGGGAACCCTAAGTTGACTTGTTTGAGGATATATACCCTATACAGTTCCTTATGTCCCTTAGGACTATATGCTTGAATAGTTATCCGTAGAACCTAGACCTTGGAGTTTGGGTGTTTGTGAGAATATCAGAGTGCACAGTGGAAGCATGATGGATCTTGATAATGGTTTAGTTAGACTTATCCTTTAACCCTAGTGTAGTAGGTCAAACCCTTTAAGGGGTGGAGTATGGTTAGTTGATGATGCTTGAGTGGTTAGATTTCGAGGACGAAATCCTCTTTAGGGGGATGGAACCCTATAACATCTTCAAGTCTATCTAATCTATCTTTAGAAACCCTAACCTCATACTTAGGTGGTTAGTGTGCTTGAATCCTTAGTTTTGACCAAAAAAGTTAATAGTTGTAACCCTAACATGCTTGTTAATATGTAATGAACATATAATTATCATCTAAGGAATAAATCATATGCTTGAACCCTAATGAATATCCAATGCACATAATATGAATATTAATGCTAATTGTCAATAAGTAAGATGCTAATAATGTCATGAACCAATAAACCCTAATGATATGACGAGTAAGGTTATAATTCATAACTTAATGCATGCCAAGAAATGAATAAGTGCAATATAATGGTCATGTCGACCTAAACCCTAAATTGTAATCATATAACCTTAATATATATATATATCCTTAATACCTTTAATGAAACATTAATGATGTTAAGTGCTACAATCAGTTAACATAGCTTGATACACATAAATGATATATATGATCATCTAATCACATATTAATTAAGTCATCAATATGAATGAGTGTTACCTTGTTAACTAATATACATGTTATTATTCACTTAGTGTGAATCAAATCATTAATATGACATATGTTCCACCTTGATCATTAAAATACATATAATGGCTTCAATGTGAATATGAAGTAATTGGATTCACATAAGTGTGCAAAATCAATAATATAAATGAATAAATATGAATAATGATTAATGATGACATTAATGTGAGCAATAAAGATAATGTGGTAATAAGATAATGTTCCATGTAAATATATGTAATTGATGTGACATAATTAGGATTAAATATAGACATAATGACAAACTGAATATTCCATGAGAAATAATTTATTATAATTAATAAAATAGTAATATGAGGATAATGAAGTATAAATCCGAATTATTAAGGACAATGATCAAATATAATAATGAATGTTGAAATAGTTGAGTAACAACTAATTCTGATAAAATCCTTAATAAGATAAATGAGAAATATATATATATATATATATATATATAAATAGTTTAATGGATAATAATGAAATATAACCCTTTTGACAATAAAGTGAATATGACATGACATAATTAAAATAATGATGATAATGTGATATAATGTTAATAAGTCAAAAATGTAAATAAAGTTAAATCTCTTAAAAAGAATATCTTAATAATGGACCCTAGGTGATCCTTGAGAACCCAACCTATGTTGAGCTGTATGTGAAGTTTCTAAACCCTTAGGGGTAGTTGAAGTGTATGTTTTGGTGGAAGTTGTATGGTTGGAGGAACAACCTGAAGTTTTGGTGATGTGAGGTTGCACACTCACCCTTCCCTAATTGCTAGTGATTTCGGGGACGAAATCCTCTTTAAGGGGTGGAGTGCTGTAACATACCGAAATCTGGGCATTTTGCCTTTTGGTCCTCTTTTCCGTATTTTCCTTGCATTTCTATCCTCTTTGGCCTTTCTATTTAATTTGTGGACAATATGATGATTTAATAAATATTTGTTCACCTTTTCTCTCAATATTTGGGTTTATCCCACTCTTTACATCATTTTAACTGGATAATGCTCGCTTTCCCAATTGAATTGGTATTTAAAATCCTAATTATCATAGGCTTTGAAAGTGGTATTTGATTAAACAAATTACAGTTTTCCTAAAGCAAACGTAAAGCAACGCTACGTTGCTTCCTCTCCCTCACGTTTCCCCCCTTCCAAAACGGGCAACGCCCAACCCTTCCTCTACGTATCCTATTTATATATCTTCCTTCCTTCATTCCTTTTCTCCTCAAACACATGAAGCCCTAGCCGCCCAGCCTACTCTCACCTTGCGTCCAACCATGGCGAGCAACACCAAACAGAGTTGAGAATCATTGGGCAGCGTCACCTCCTCCTCTTCTTCTTTCTCTCCCCGAACAACGCCTGAAACTCGACGCCCAGCAACCCCGACGCTGCGTCGGCGTCGTTAACATCTTCACATCTGACCTTCGACGTCCAGCAGCCCCCGACGCTGCGTCGGCGTCACTAACAACTGCCCAACCGACGCCTCGACGCTGCGTTAGCATCTCTACCACCTGCCCTTCTGACGCCCTGATGCTGCGACGCCCCGACGCCCTGACGCTGTGATGCCCCGACGCCCCGACGCCGACAACACCACTTCCAGAGCAACCCCGACACCAACACACTATGATAGTAGGGCATCGTAGCCACCAAGTGCAACGTCGTCGACCTTGACAATGACGCTGTCATTCGCAACTGTTAGATCTGCAAGACCATGATGTTTGCAAACACCTCCATTCAACCTGAGGATGGTGACTCATTACATGTTGCTTCTTCCTGGGTCACATGATCATAGAGAACGTGATGATGTGTTTGGGTCCCCATCTTGTTGTGAATCAACCAGACATGCAACCCCCATGGTAACTCTAGACATGTAAGTCTTCATTTCATTTTCAATAGTTTTGTTTTAGAAAATAGATTATAAAGATGGGGTAAGAATGGAGTAAGGATAATCTAGTTATTTAAAACCATAACATGAACTAGTCAATTATCTTACCTATCAACTTTTTTGTATACAAATGTAAATATTAGATTGCATGAAATCAAACCTGTAATGATACGTTAAAGTGGAAACTTGATATTAAATAAAAGATGTTGTATAAGACCCGGGTAGATTGATATCCAAAAATGATTAAAGAATCACCCTAATTGCTTATTGTATACTTACCGAACTCTAAGAATCATTAATGGTGTATCCTTGTGTTAATGTAACCTTTACATTAGAAATCATATATATATAGGTGCATTACATGATAATTAGAAATACATATGGATCTAGGGAACACTCTCATCTAAATTAATCCTAAGGGAACTTGAAATCTGTATAAGAATTATTGTCTTCTTAGGAATTAAATAGTAAAAAAAAGATAATAATGTGTAAAGGAATATACTTTTATAAACATATATCTAGACGACATGTTAGTTGGATCAAATCATGTGTATATTAGTGAACATAATAAATATTCATATGGAATATACTTACACCAATAAACATGGTGAGCATGATGTTAGGAATAATATGGACTCACATCATTACACCTATTTTGGCAACATATATATTATTATCCACATATATGAGTTACATAAACTTATGTGACTAAATATTGGTAACTAGAACTAAGATAGATATGTAAAGAATCACATATTATTTCAACAAAGATTAAAATCATAAACCCTAACATGACAGTACACGGTCGGGAATTGGGTAATAATAATATAAAAATACAATAGGAACGAATATGTTCACTTTGACTTGGCTAATATACATAATGTGTTTCTAGGATGAAAAGTTGACTTTGTGGACCAAAGTATACTATTCAAGTTAACCTTTATGTGTGAAAAGAGGTATGTGCATCTACCCCCTTCAGTTGGGAAAATTTTATACCAATACCCATATTCCCTAATGAGGCTTAATCTGAACTAATCCTTGATTCTTGAAACCTAAATTGTTTATTGCCTCAAAAGTAGTTGTAGTATTATCTTGATTGGGTATTCATACCCCACTACCATGTTATATATTCTTTTGATTAATCTTTCCATAACTCTTTGCTAGCATGTAATTAAATGTTCTATTTAATGTTTAAGTAGTGGTACTTATGTACAACCACCCATAGAGGGCATGTATATAATCGCCCTAGGGGAATGTTTATAAATTCTCCCCATAATAAAAATTATAGGTGACTGGGAATGTCTTATTCTCCCCTCACCTAAGGTTAGAGGTCCGGTAGGTGCCTCAACCCTACTTAGTTAGGTAGACATATTAATTTACATGCAAATCCTTTATTTACTTTTATTATTGGCAAGTTTCCTTAATAACAGCATCATACTCTTGATGTCTCATCTTATGATGAACCCTAGCCTGTTTTCACATGCTTTACTTATCTTTCCATCTTAGAATAGTTTTGTAACACATACTTTTTATTTTCCTTTCCCTTTTGCTGGGTGACTTCCCAACCACCCAGGTGTGAAGCAAGGTGGTTGAATAGGACTTGAAGATCTTGGCTTTGGCTTGGACTTAGATGATGGATATGTTGCTTGGAGACAAAAGTGGAGTAGTTAGATTTCCCTCTACTTAGATCCTCTTTTTGTATAAAGCATGTACACCCATATTGGGAGAATTTTTATGTACACTTTATTTGAAATTGAAAATAGTCAAAATTTTATCTTCCGCTGCTATCCAAATTGGATTTTGTTTACCATTGTTTTGAGTAGAGAGGTGGATTGATTTCACTTCTTTACAATATGCTTCTCATTTTACTTTTATATGCATTAGTTTCTCGTATTTTTCTCTCTATGAGACAATAGCACTACAGCCATTAGCAAGAAAATAGGCAATCTTCTAAGATATCTACACAAAACTGTGGCTTATAGCCGAATTTCTTTTAAGCTAAAAGCAAGAGCAATTTGGCTAGAGCTAAAAATATGTACAAGTAAAGTTTTTTTTGAAAATTTTGAATGGTAAAATGGTGGCAAAATTGTACCTCTCTAGCCCATTTATGACTACTCCCCCAAACTTATCTTTCACCCCAGCCCGAGGTGTCAAAACTTGAGTGAGACATATAAACGGGCTTTCTTCATTCTTTGTCGGTGTTGGAGGCCCACTTGGACTCGAGGAGCATGCTTGCGTACACTCCTCACAGCGGATGATATTGTTTGTATTGCATCCCCTCTACTTTTGTATCCAAATTGGCTAGGGCCATCATACAGGCTAAATAGAAAAAGCCGCAGTCATTTGACAGAGGCACCTGCTGAGGGCTCCTGTGGCAGAATTGTGTCTTCTTGAAGTATTTGCCTATTGTGTGCTTGTACCCTTTGTCATGGTTTTTCAGCACATCAACAATCACTTTAGTGCATGTGGCAGCCTTTTCTTCGGTTGGTGTCTTTGCAGTAGTCATGTTTGTCTTTTTGTTTAGTGCAAAGGTTGCATATGAACTATTGTATAACACTGCATTCCTTTTGATAACGTTGACTACTAGCAAAGTCCAGTGATTGTCATGAAGGATAGGTAAAAATATGTAGTACGGGAGGACGTCGCTAAGCGTTGTTGCATGCGTTCTTTTTCGCCTGATCTCTTGTCTTTTAGAATGTCATCCACCAGCAGGAAGTATGCCATATATGCATTTGGCATATTGTCGCCTAACAGAGCTTGGTAGGCTAACATCGTGTTGATTGATAGGTACCCTCCTATTTTCAGCGTATCGCGGAGGTCGTCTTTCAACACACAGATCCCATCCTGTTCAAATATAGCTTTTGTCGGCATATCATCTTCTTTCAAGGACTTCATTATTGTTGTTAGGGACTTTGCATATAGGCTTACGCAGCTCCACCTATCGAAGTCTTTGAAAGTAGGTACTATCTCTCCAACTGGCCCGTCTGGTTTCTCTTCAGGAAGATCATCTTCTTCTACTTTGCCTTCCTCTGGTTGTTCTGTTATAGGTTGTTCATCCTTATCTTTTACCATTGGATGTTATTCAGGTTCTGTTTCTAGCTTGCTTTCTGCAGCTACTCCAGTGTCACTTTTTCAGCCTTATTTCCATTCTGCTACTCTGGTTGGTTCTGTTGGGTCAATCCACGGGGTCTTGATTTGTTCCCTCCAGGTTACCTTTTCAGGTAGAGGGATCTCTTCATGAAATCTCCGCAGTGAGGCATCGTCGGGTCACTGAAGAAATGGCAGTCGTAGATAACCTCCATCGCGTACATACCACGCATCCCGTGCAAATCTTCAGTACATAAGTCTTCCAGTGGGATGCCCTTATTGATGGCTTCCATCATCTGTAGTACAATGAAGGCACAATCCTCTGTTCCAGCCTCTTCTTGTGGGACCTTCTTGCAGATTGAGAATAATTACCATATTCCCTTAAATCTATCCTCTGCTGATTGTATCGCTCTCTGCAGACATAGCGGCACTTTTAGAATATCCTTGGCTTCCTTGTCTTTGTATATTAGAGTGGTGTTGTCCAGCTAGGTTGCACAGTAGTTGAACACTTTCGTCTTTTGCTCATATAAATTGACGAAGATCAGTGTCTAGTGCTTCACATTCCTTATGGGCTGGACCAAAAACTTCATTTCTTTCCTGCTCACCGCCTATTTTAGCTTAGTCACATCAGCAACATTGTAGTCTTTGTTGTACAAGAGTCCTGCTAAATGTGTGGTGTTGTTAAACACTAGTTGCACCTTGTTTGTATGTAAGAACTCTTCGAAGAGGGTGGCGCACAGTACTTAGAACATCTTCTTGTGTACACGTGCCCTTTTCATGAAGATTTCTCTAAAGTGTTCCATGGTGAGATTTCTGCCCTTGTTGTGGTATACAATGTCAGTCTCGGGCATGCTGTCATCTAGAATATCTTCCAAGATATGGACATCTCTGCATGTTATTTTGGATAGTGCAGTCATGACCATATCTCCCCTTTTGCAAGGCAGAGGAGGATCCACACCTAATTATGCTTTCTTGACTGGTGTGCTCTGCTTCCTGGCCGGCTCGTTTGTAAAGAAAGTAGTGAGCCTGCCGTCCTCATTGTCTAAGGTGTCATCTTATGCTGCCCTTAGGGGTGCTTCCCTAGTTGGGTGCAGTCTTGTTGTATTCATTGGCATTTGGGTGGTCACCTTATCTACAACACTCTTGGAAGCCTCCGCAGATATATTGTCTTTGACATTGCTTTTGTAAGGAGGCAAGATCACCCCCTTACTTAAATTTAACGGAAAATAGAATACATCCCTCAAATTATTAAAAACATTGTGATGGAAGGATGTATGCATAATAAATCCATTTTAAATAAGCATGGTCCAAATACAACCAAGTGTCAATAGTAGCAGCGGAAGAAAGTAAGATGAGAAAACTAGACTATTACATAGGTTGTTCCAAAAGAAGAAGTAGATAAGAATCTAGGCTATTACAAAGCTCTTATTTCTAGAGTCCATAACATATATTTTTGAGCAAGGTCTTAGCAGCATCAACCTTGCCATGACAACAACTTCACTCCTGCCATGGGTTTCCTTGTGCTTGATCGATCCCTTGTCCTAGTTCTGGGTGGTTGGGAAGCACCCAACAAAAGAAAGATAGAAACGTATGTGTCACAACATGATAATGTACGAGAAGCGTATAAGGAATGGAAACATAAAGATTTTCTATACTAAGATTTGTTCAAGAGTATGAGGCATATAAAACAAATAGGATTTCTGCCAAGCATATAAGTCAAATATAGAACTAGCATGATTCATTATGACTAAGCTAAACTAACATAGGGTGAGGCGCCTACCAACCTCAACCAGGAGGAGAGGGGAAATAACATCCCCAACCTCAAACATATATATAAATTGGCAGGGGGACTAAAACCCCAGTGCCTATGGCAGGGGGACTAAAACCCCAGTGCCCTATGGGTGACTTGTACTCATGTACACTATATTAGTTAACTAGTCAAACTATCATTATCATGCTTACAATTCACAGTGGCAGAGAAGGCAAATAACATTTATTTAAGTGGGGCCCAATGACCCAAACATTTCCAAGAGATAACCAAAAAAAAGATGTTCATGCAACAAGATCTCATATTGGATACTCAAATGAATAGTTTAAGGGAAACATGTATATATCAAGATCTCAACAAGGTAAAGCAAGGAAAGTGGGGTCCCATGACCCATATTCATCAAAGAATAACAATATAGCAAGACTATGCTTCATAGTTACAACTTTTCATGTCCAAGTAGAAGATGGATAATATTATTAAAAGTATGCCTCATATGAGAAAACTAGGCTAAGCATGATAGAAAGCCCAACTGAGGTGTTAGAATGCACATACCTGTTCTTTCTTTCTAGATTATCCCTTATCCACTAAGATATCAGGTCCAAACTCACTTTATCCTAGGTTCAAAGATTAATGCATGCATTAGGTTACTTAAAGGCAATTTAAGTGTAAAATATCCACATTTATAAACCATGGGTAAAGGCTTTCGATTTTGGTTCTGGAAACAGGGCCAAATGATCCCTAATATTTTTCTACTCAAGAAAACATATTTTCTTGTCAAAAACTGAGTTAAAACACTATTATTATCATTTTTTATCACTTTATACATTTAAATTAGTGTTTGAATTAATTAACAGGTTTATGATGAAAATCAGGGTTCAAAACTTAAAAATTCGGATTCTACATGTGTTTAGCTTTCCAACGAGTATTTATTTATAATTTTCCGACAACCGAGCGATTTACTATAAATTAAACAAGATTGACTAGTTTATTGCTAAATGGGTGAATCAAGTTTGAAATTGACGGATCTGCCCTCGGCTAAAGAACCAGAGAGGAAGGGCGTGCGGGGGCAAAATGGACATTTTTCCATCATCTTCTTCCCCATGCCACGCCCAGCCTTGCGGCGGGGTGCAAACTTAACCCTTTGGGCGTTTTTGCATTTCTCCACCAAATTCGACGTTCAGGTACTCGAAACGAAGAGGATCGAGAGAGGAACTCACCAAACCAAACGATTTCAACGATGGTTCCTCCTAGCTCCGTGGAGGGGGGCGCAATTCCAGATGTAAAAGCTCCACGTTGACGACTTCCCTCGCGTCCTTGGATGAAATTAGTGGCTTGGGCAGGTTTCTAAGGTTCCGACGAAGGTGTGTAGGTGGTATCTTATAGGCGAGGTTGGGTATAGGTGTGTTTCATAGGTGGCCACACGAGACCTTGGTCGGCGCTGGTTAGTGTTTCGACTACAGGGCATGGGAGGCAATGAGGCTTGTCTCGTTCAATGTAGGAGGTTCTCATGAACTCGTGGGTGAAGAAAGCTCTGGAAAAGGTGAAGAGACGAGGGAGAAAGATGGAAACGAAGCGAGTGGCGGTTGCTTGCTTCGGCTATAGTTAAACTGGAGGTGGAAGATGATGCGACAACCCTTAGATGCGATCCGCCTCTCATCGGAATCGTTGGATCTTCAGTCCACGATGGTCCTGGGGCGCGTGACAGCCATTTAGAGCTGAACTTAGGCTTAAATGTGCATGTTACATTGACATATTAATGCAATAATGTCACACTTTAATTGAAAACTTGTTAAATGCATTTGGAAGGTCAAATGAACTCCAAATGACCCCAAATTTTAAGCCTAGGTTTCTAATGACGTCTAGATTCATGCTATATAATTAGATTTGCGTTTTACCCAATCTTTGGCATCCAAATAATTATTTTTATCATTAAAGCATATTTTAATATAATGCTAGAGAAATAAATTATGTGTTGCTTTTATAAGCAACCCTTGGTTCCCAAATTCGAGATTTGGAGTCCAAGAGTTCATCACTCACTAATATCATGTATTTGTAAAATTAATTAGCCCATATAAAGAGTGAGGTATGAAAGTTGATTTTAATTCACCATTTAATTCACACTTGCTAATTAAATCACTTCTTCTCCATTTTAATTAATTATTGAGCTCCAACATTATCCTTTAGATAAAAAATTCGTGGTTTAATGGTAAATTGCATAATTACCCCATCCATAATTCAATTTGTGGTATTTTGTGCATCTAACCCTCAAATTGGCATAAAATGAACTTCAATCATCAATTTCTCAAATATTCATATTAAGGACACAAAAAGGAAGAGAAAGAAATTAACATAAAAAGTGAGGTGGAAAATTATAATTTTATTGAACTCAGGACCTTACAGCACTCCCCCCGTTAGAAAGGATTTTGTCCCCGAAATCTCATACAAAAAGAGAAGGGTGAGATCGGAGCATTTCTTCTCTCAGCTCCCAAGTGGTTTCTTCTAACCCATGATACTTCCACAACACCTTCACTAACTCAATCTCTCTATTCTTCAACTGTTTCACCCGAGTGTCTAGTATTTTTACAGGTAGTTCCTCATAGGTTAGGTTTTCATGAATCTCCAAGGGTTCTATTGTGAGTACATGAGAAGGGTCCTTCACATACTTTCTCAGCACGGACACATGAAAGACATTGTGTATCTTATCATAAGCAGGAGGAAGAGCCAGGCGGTATGCACATTCACCAATCTTAGACAAGATCTCAAAAGGTCCCACATAACGCGGGCTAAGCTTGCCTTTGACTTTGGATCGGGCAATAGAGCGTATTGGCTTGACCTTCAAGAACACATGGTCTCCAACAAGGAAGCTCACATCAGTCCTATGCTTATCAGCATACATCTTCTGTCGGTCTTGAGCAGCTTTCAAACGCTTCTTAATCAACTGAACCTTCTCTATCATCAACTGCATATTGTCAGTCTTCACTAAGGAACGCTCACCCACATCATCCCAATGCAACGGGGAACGACAGGGTCTTCCGTACAAAGCTTCATACGGAGGCATTCCTATGCTGGCTTGATAGCTGTTGTTGTACGCAAACTCAGCCAGAGGTAGATATCTATCCCAAGCACCTCCCCAGTCCATCACACAAGCACGAAGTAGGTCTTCTAAGATCTGTACAGTTCTTTCAGATTGGCCATCAGTATGGGGATGATAAGCAGTGTTGAACCGTAGTTCAGTCCCCATAACCCACAGGTCCTAGGATCAAAACTTGGCTCTGATACCATTTGTAATGCCTGGGCCCACTGCCCAAGGCTCTAGTAGAGTTTCAGGAATGACGACTGGCCCCAAAGACCACCACTAGCCTTAACTGCGCACTTTGTCCACACTGACGTGCAAGCCAGGATCAACTTCCAGACTGGTCACCCATCCTAGTACTACTCCAAGCTGAGCACGCTTAACTATGGAGTTCTTTAGAGAGGGGCTCCCGAAAAAGGAGGTGCACCTTGGTGATATGGGTAGTCCAATCATTCCTTTTAAGATCATGTTATCTGAGGCCTCAAATCTTGGGATGTTACAATCTCCCCCACTTAGACTCTTGACGTCCTCGTCAAGGCTCAACTATATGGCCTCATAATATGACTCCATTTCAGTGCAGACCCACAATGGCCCATGGACACCCAGCTCCTATCCACGGCTACCAACGCAAGGGCGGCTCCATCTCGTCACTACAGATAGCCCTTTCCAACTTTCCTGGACCGCACGGCTCAAGACTGGCATACCACATGCCCATGTGGGCCCCACCTACTGGAGGGGTTATGGCTCTGATACCATGTTGTAAGGAGGCGAGATCACCCCCTTACTTAAATTTAATGGAAAATACAATACATCCCTCAAATTATTAAAAACATTGTGATGGAAGGATGTATGCATAATAAATCCATTTTAAATAAGCATGGTCCAAATACAACCAAGTGTCAATAGTAGCAGCGGAAGAAAGTAAGATGAGAAAACTAGACTATTACATAGATTTTTTCAAAAGAAGAAGTAGATAAGAATCTAGGCTATTACAAAGCTCTTATTTCTAGAGTCCATAACATATATTTTTGAGCAAGGTCTTAGCAGCATCAACCTTGCCATGACAACAACTTCACTCCTGCCCTGGGTTTCCTTGTGCTTGATCGAGCCCTTGTCCTAGTTCTGGGTGGTTGGGAAGCACCCATCAATAGAAAGATAGAAATGTATGTGTCACAACATGATAATGTACAAGAAGCGTATAAGGAATGGAAACATAAAGATTTTCTATACTAAGATTTGTTCAAGAGTATGAGGCATATAAAACAAATAGGATTCCTGCCAAGCATATAAGTCAAATATAGAACTAGCATGATTCATTATGACTAGGCTAAACTAACATAGGGTGAGGCACCTACCAACCTCAACCAGGAGGAGAGGGGAAATAACATCCCAAACCTCAAACATATATATAAATTGGCAGGGGAACTAAAACCCCAGTGCCTATGGCAGGGAGACTAAAACCCCAGTGCCATGTGGGTGACTTGTACTCATGTACACTATATTAGTTAACTAGTCAAACTATCATTATCATGCTTACAATTCACAATGGCAGAGAAGGCAAATAACATTTATTCAAGTGGGGCCCAATGACCCAAACATTTCCAAGAGATAACTAAAAAAAAGATGTTCATGCAACAAGATCTCATATTGGATACTCAAATGAATAGTTTAAGGGCAACATGTATATATCAAGATCTCAACAAGGTAAAGCAAGGCAAGTGGGGTCCCGTGACCGATATTCATCAAAGAATAACAATATAGCAAGACTATGCTTCATAGTTACAACTGTTCATGTCCAAGTAGAAGATGGATAATATTATTAAAAGTATGCCTCATATGACAAAACTAGGCTAAGCGTGATAGAAAGCCCAACTGAGGTGTTAGAATGCACATACCTATTCTTTCTTTCTAGATTATCCCTTATCCACTAAGATATCAGGTCCAAACTCACTTTATCCTAGGTTCAAAGATTAATGCATGCATTAGGTTACTTAAAGGCACTTTAAGTGTAAAATATCCACATTTATAAACCATGGGTAAAGGCTTTGGATTTTGGTTCTGGAAACATGGCCAAACGATCCCTAATATTTTTCTACTCAAGAAAACATATTTTCTTGTCAAAAACTGAGTTAAAACACTATTATTATCATTTTTTATCACTTTATACATTTAAATTAGTGTTTGAATTAATTAAAATGTTTATGATGGAAATAAGGGTTCAAGACTTAAAAATTCGGATTCTACATGTTTTTAGCTTTCCAACGAGTATTTATTTATAATATTCTGACAACTGAGCGATTTACTATGAATTAAACAAGATTGACTAGTTTATTGCTAAATGGGTGAAAAATCAAGTTTGAAATTGACGGATCTGCCCTCGGCTAAAGAACCAGAGAGGAAGGGCGCACGGGGGAAAAATGGACATTTTTCCATCATCTTCTTCCCCAGGCCACGCCCAGCCTTGCGGCGGGGTGCAAACTTGACCCTTTGGGCATTTTTGCGTTTCTCCACCAAATTCGACGTTCAGGTACTCGAAACGAAGAGGATTGAGAGAGGAACTCACCAAACCAAACGATTTCGACGATGGTTCCTCCTAGCTCCGTGGAGGGGGGCACAATCCCAGCTTTAAAAGCTCCACGTCGCCGACTTCCCTCGCGTCCTTGGATGAAATTAGTGGCTTGGGCAGGTTTCTAAGGTTCCGACGAAGGTGTGTAGGTGGTATCTTATAGGCGAGGTTGGGTATAGGTGTGTTTCATAGGTGGCTGCACGAGACCTTGGTCGGCGCCGGTTGGTGTTTTGACTACAGGGCATGGGAGCCAATGAGGCTTGGCTCGTTCAATGTGGGAGGTTCTCACGATCTCATGGGCGAAGAAAGCTCTGGAAAAGGTGAAGAGACGAGGGAGAAAGATGGAAACGAAGCGAGCGGCGGTTGCTTGCTTTGGCTACAGTTAAACTGGAGGTGGAAGATGATGCGACAACCCTTGGATGTGATCCGCCTCTCATCGGAATCGTTGGATCTTCGGTCCACGATGGTCCTGGGGCGCGTGACAGCCATTTAGAGCTGAACTTAGGCTTAAATGTGCATGTTACATTGACATATTAATGCAATAATGTCACACTTTAATTGAAAACTTGTTAAATTCATTTGGAAGGTCAAATGAACTCCAAATGACCCCAAATTTTAACCCTAGGTTTATAATGACGTCTAGATTCATGATATATAATTATATTTGCGTTTTACCCAACCTTTGGCATCCAAATAAATATTTTGATCATTAAATCATATTTTAATATAATGCTAGAGAAATAAATTATGTGTTGCTTTTATAAGCAACCCTTGGTTCCCAAATTCGAGATTTGGAGTCTGAGTTCATCACTCACTAATATCATGTATTTGTAAAATTAATTATCCCATATAAAGAGTGAGGTATGAAAGTTGATTTTAATTCACCATTTAATTCACACTTGCTAATTAAATCACTTCTTATCCATTTTAATTAATTATTGAGCTCCAACATTATCCTTTAGATAACAAATTCGTGGTTTAATGGTAAATTGCATAATTACCCCATCCATAATTCAATTTGTGGTATTTTGTGCATCTAACCCTCAAATTGGCATAAAATGAACTTCAATCATCAATTTCTCAAATATTCAATATTAAGGACACAAAAAGGAAGAGAAAGAAATTAACATAAAAAGTGAGGTTGAAAATGATAATTTTATTGAACTCAGGACGTTACAGCTTTCCTCAGATGGCTCGCCTAGTTTGGCAGTGTTCGGTGCTACTAATGTTGCCTCCATCTTTTCGTCGTAATAATGGTCATTTTGTTCATTGTGGACTGGGGATTGTAGGAAGTCAATGCACATGTCTATTCCAGATGTCAGGTCTTCCAGCAACTTATCTATATCTCTGATTTCTCTTGACGTGAGATATTTTTTCACTATGCTCTCTGATCTTGCCACGATGGCCTGCGTGGGTTCTTCTGATGCAGCCTTTCCTGTAGTCGGGGTAGTTTGGTCTTCTTCTGGTTCCCCCTTCCCCTTATCTGACTTTGTTTTGTCCTCTTCAGGAATGTTGTTTAAATCGAGCCCCCTTGACAACGTAGTAGTTTTCTTTGTTTCATTGTCTTTGGGAGTGTCTTACGGTGGTGGTACTTCCTTTGCTTGAGGTGCAACTGTCACAGTAGTTTTTACATTGGCACTTTCTTCTCTTGGCATTGTACCTACACCTGTCCCTCCCACATTGTCATCATCATCGTTGGGGTTTGGATGGCTCGATGAATCTTGTGATGTCGAAGGACCTGCCACACGTTTGCTTTTCTTCTTTCGTCATTGGCTTTAGAGCTCTTTGCGTTCGGCTTCCAGCTATTGGCGGTGTTCTTTCAGATGTTGGCGCTCCTTTTCAAGGTCATTCATTGCCACCTCATATCCACTTGTTAAGTGGTCCTTGTAGGCCCATAGTGTGTCCCTCTCTTTTCTAAGGGCTTCCATTTCCTCTGTGAGGGCCTTTAGTGCCCCCATCATCGCATTCTGGGTGTTTAGCACCCCTTGCATGAACTGGGGTAGCGTTTTGGTCCTCTCGTTCAATGATTGCACCTACGTGGTTAGTGTACACAGGGTGGAGGTTATATTTGAATTAAACTCAGATGTTTGATGCATGTGTTGCCACAATACATCAAATTTGTTACCCAATATATCTTCGAAGGTTGGAGGGTGTTGTGGTTGTGACTCCACGTATGTAGTGGATGCTCTTGGTTCCTTCAGTTGTGGGGTTGGCATTGTCAGGCTAGGCACTCTATGCTTTGGTTGTCCCGACATTTGAAGGATCACTTCTGGAATTATCGGCTTGGGTACAGCTTCAGAGTCTTTGTCTTGCTGGTTGGTTTCTTGTTTGCCAGTCACTTGTTGTTCTGTGGTCACCACCTCAAGGCGTGGACTCTTTCTTATCTTGTCGTCCATGTTCACCTAGATTTCCTGCTCTGTTATTTCTTCATGAGGTTGGCATCCCTCACTCACTATTGTTTCTACAACTATGGGAGGTGAGGTTGCCTTGAGAGAAGTGGGCTCTTCTAACACTTCCTTCTTCTTCTTCCTTACTGCCAGCTTTTTCTTTTCGTCTGTCTGCTTCTTCTCTATCTCTATAGAATTGTCTTTATTGCCCTCTTCCTCGACTGTTGATGGCTTCTCCACAATATTACGGATGGCCCCTGAGTACATCTTATCTATGTCTTCTTGGGTGGGTCGCAGCTTGTGGGTGTCATAATATGCCATTTCTAGGAGGGGAAGGAGTTTCTTGGAGCAGCTTTGTTTGTAGTAGAGTTTATCTCCCTTCTGCGCCAAGATTCCCATGTTGATGAGGGACTTGATGTCGATCTTTGCTTGCCCCTTTCCTAATTTGTACTTCATCAACACGTCTGCACTCATGAAGTGGTGGGCTATCTTTGTGATCTGGCCTCCAATGCAGAAATCCTTGGTCTGTTTGGATTCCCCTCCTAAGACTATTGATAGCCTTTCAATTGTGATTTTTCCAATGTTTATTGGCTTCTTGTTCAGCATAGACCATATCATGAAGAGGTCTCCCTTGGTTACTCCTCCTGTCTCTGATCTCGTGTATATTGTATTAGCAGTTATTTTCTGCATCACCCTAATGAAGCATGAGGTGATCAAGGTAGATTTGGAGTTATTGGAGTTATGTTCGTCTTCTCGTATCAGTTCTTTCTACATTTTGTGGCTATTGTATCCAACAGTTTCTTTTTCTCCAAGTGCGGTGGAGCAGGCTTGTGCTTCTGCTGTTGTCCATGTGAAGATGGTTTTGGGCATAGCCTCTGTAATTGTGTGAGACTTTCTTCCTAGTCTCACCTCTAGTTTGAAGTCTACGCCCCCCTTTTGTGCTCCTCTTCCTTCACTGGGACTTTCTCCATGGAGGATAGAAACTCTGATGTTAGTTGCTTCACGGATGGGGTTTCTGAGGTGCATAGGGCTTGTAGGTTTTCACCCTCCAGCAATTGGACAACTCTGTCATAGACTCCCATTTTCTAGAAGTCGTCGACGTCAAGATATCTTGTAGGCCTGAACACCTTGACTTGTAGCATCCAATCATAAATTGACTGGTGCACAGCATCTCTTGGCACAAATGCTGCCCATTCTGATTAAGCGTTGATCCCTTGGTCTCTTCTTTCCCTATGCAGACCGTTTCTTTCTCCTTCCCCTTTGTTTCCTTTGCAATAGATATCTTCATTTTCTTGTTGCGCTTAACCTCCTTGGGCAAAGCCTTCATTTTCTCCAGGCTCTTTAGTTCAGCCTTTGTAAGGTGGTACTCTGAACTCTCTATTTGAGATGTACCCTATGATTCCTCTAACTCTTCTGGTGTCTGATGACCTAAAATGCACTGATACTTCTCCATTGTCAGTTGTAGTTCCAGTCTCCTTACTGCTGGCAGACTTGTATCGTTCTTTAAGGTTGTTGCTATCTTGTCGACGATCTATTCTATTCCCTTCAATGATGTCGCCCTTTTGAGCAATGAGTCGCCAATTGATCCTGACATTCTAAAAAGTTTCATATTATATCATAAGAATTGGGATATTAGTCTTTAGCCCACCTTCATTGATTATTTTATTATCATGTGGATGTTTAATTATGTCATATTTTTAATTTCTCTCTTAACACCGCGACCGCGGTCTTTAAACAAAAGATGACCTCGACCGCGGACCAAGCCACGACCGAGGTATACTTGGTTATAAGGTCCATCACACCGCAACCGAGGTGTAATGATCATATATATATATGTGGTCGAGAAGCAAACAAGAATGACCATAGTCGTGGTTGAAAGATCCATGATCTGTAATGACGTCGGCCTGTGGTCCTTTCTTAGTCGGTTGTTGAGTAAGACACCACGACTCGTGGTTAGAAGAAGCAAAAAAAAGGTAACCGCGACCGCGGTCAAAAGAACCTCAGCAGGGTCTCGACCGCGACTCGCGATCAGTGAGCAAGTGTTGTTTCATTTGAAAAAACACTATGGCCCGTGGTCATCAAGCAACATCGCGGTCACGACGGCAGAGGACAAGAGGTCCTGCTCCATCGAAGATAGAGATAAAACTCAAGGTCTAAACCTCGTCGATAAGTTGCATGTTCAAAAATGGGTCTTAAAACCTAGCTTGCATAAGGCGGTAAAGTTGTTGGATTCAGTAGGGCCATGGCGGTTGCCGCAACAGTTCTAGAATCAAACAATGCTACAAAATCAAGAGAAGCGGCAAGGAACAGATGTATCGGGTTGATGGAGAATTGAGTGAAAAAATGAGTACCTTGGAGATTTGGGAATCACAGTGGAAACTGAAGAAGGAAAGGATGCAGGGAGCGGCAGAGATGATCCTCGTCAGTGCAAGCTCGCTTTGGTTGCTTCGACGTCTCTCAAGTACTCATTCGTCAATGACGATTTGGGCGATGGATTCGTTAGTTTGCAAAAGACTAAGATTAGGTCAAAAAGAATGTCATTTCGAGGGTTGGAGTATATATATGTTTGGTTTCGCGACCCAAGGTGTGGGAAACACCCCGACTGTGGTCGATCTTTTCCATGGCACTGACCACGACCGCGGCCTATCAAAATCTTAAGAGCGAGTGTCACGGGTTGCGGTGCTCTTTCTATTTGAGCAAGTTGACATCGCGACTGTGGCACTAACCGCAACCTCGGTCCAGGCCGTGACCATAGCCCTTCAAATCGAAACATCATGAAAACAAAACTTGTGGCTCCAACATACCATCTTTGGACAAAAGACATAGGATATTTACAAACCTTCTAGAAAAGGGAAAACTAAAATATAGGGAAAACTAGAGGTACTTAGCTCATAATAGTAGAGTACAAAATAAAGGAAAACATAAAACATGAAAAACAACAAAGCTTGGGTTGTCTCCCAAGAAGTGTATGCTTAAAGTCTTGAGCTCGACTTTCTCTTTCATCCTATCTTCATTCTCCCTCCACAGCTGTAGTGGTTGCCTCATTCATTCCATTTGTTGTTGGGTTATACTCCCCCAAACTGAGTTCTGACCTCCTCACAAATGCTTTGTCTTCGTAGTACCTTTTTACTCTGTGTCCATTTACTTGAAAGTTCATGTCTTCTATCCTGATATCTCCATCATCCCTGATGGGTATATTTTTACCACAAAAAATGGACCTGACCACCTAGTTCTAAACTTTCTAGGGAATAACTTGATACTTTAATTGAATAAAAGGACTTTTTCCCCTTCGTGAACATCTTTGTTCTTTAAATGGGCATCATGACAGACTTTCATTCTTTGTTTGTAAATCCTTGCATTTTCATAGGCATGCAGCCTCAGTTCTTCGAGCTCCTAGAGCTGTAAGAACCTTTTCTGACCAGCTTTGTCGAGATCCATATTCAAAAAAATTATGGCCCATAGAGCCTTGTGCTCTAGTTCGAGCGGTAGATGACAGGATTTACCGTAGATCAACTTGTAGGGTGTTGTCCCTATTGGTGTTTTGTAAGCAGTTCGGTAAGCCCAAAGTGCATCATCTAGCTTCATTGACTAATCTTTCCTTGTGAGGCTCACAGTCTTTTCTATGATTTGCTTGATATGTCTATTTGAGACCTTTACTTGCCCTGATGTCTGGGGATGGTAAGGGGTTGCAATCTTGTGCTTCACCTCATACTTTCTTAGTAAGGTTTCAAATTGTTTCTCACCAAAATGTGATCCTCCATCACTTATGACCGTGTGTGGTACTCCAAAGTGTTAGAATATAGTTTTCTCGAAAAGCTTTATCACGGCCTTGGAATCACAAGTTTGAGTAGTGAGTGCTTCAACCCACTTGGAAATGTAGTCAACAGCAATGAGGATGTATTTATTCCCTTTGGATGGAGGGAAAGGTCCCATGTAGTCAATTCCCCAAACATCAAAAATTTCTACTTCTACCCAGTCTGCCATGGGAATCTCATTTCTCCTGCTTATACTTCCTATTAACTAACATTCTTTGCATGATTTAACAAAAGAAGCTACATCCTTGAAGAGTGTGAGCCAATAAAATCCAGAATGTAGGACCTTTGTTGATGTTTTATCCCCACCATGGTGCCCACCAAAAGGTGAAGAATGGCACTCTTTTAGGATCAGTGGAACCTCCTCTTCTGGTATGCACCAAAAACACAGATTGTCAGAGCATCTTTTGAAAAGCAATGGGTCGTCCCAGTAGTAATTCTTCAAGTCAAAAAACAGCTTCTTCTTCTTGTTGTACGTGATTTCCAGTGACAACTGCCCACAGGCTAAATAGTTATAGATATTTGTAAACCAGGGTAGTCATTACTTTTCAGACTGAGCCATTAGTAGGGCTTCATCAGCATAATTGTCGTTCACTGGTAACTGATTTTCTTCGTCGAAGACTATCCTAGACAAATGGTCTACAACCACATTCTCCTTCCCTTTTTTGTCGATGATTTCATGATCAAACTCTTGCAACAACAGTGTCCATCTTAAAAGTCATGGTTTCATATCCTTCTTCTGCATCAGATACTTAATTTCCCCATGGTCCGTATATACTTTCACCTTCGATCCTATTAAGTATGATCTAAATTTGTCAAAGGCAAATACAATGGCCAGCATTTCTTTTTCCATAATTTTATAGTTTACTTGCACCTCATCAAGTGTTCGGCTCGCATAACAAATTCCATGATGTTTTTTATCCTTTTTCTGTCCCAAGACAACGCCTATTGCATAGTCATTGGAATCACACATGATTTCAAAGGGCAATTCCCAGTCTGGTACCTAAAGAATTGGTGTTGTTGTTAGCACTCTTTTCAGAGTAATGAAGGCATCCAGACATTCACTGGTGAATTCAAACTCGGCATCTTTGAGCAAAAGATTAGACAAAGGCTTTGAAATTTTTGAGAAATCCTTTATAAAAAACTTTTAGTATCGTGCATGTCCCAAAAAACTTCTCACTCATGTTACAGACTTAGGTGGTGGGAGCTACAAGATAGCTTCAATCTTACTCAAGTCCATTTTAATTCCCTTCTTCAAAATCTTGTGACCTAGGGCGATTCCGTCTCGTACCATGAAGTGGAACTTCTCCCAGTTCAAAATGAGATGTTTTTCCTCACATCTTTGTAGCACTAAAGACAAATTTCTTAGGCATGCATCAAAGTTTGTTCCATAAATTGAGAAATCATCCATAAAGACTTCTACAATATCTTCTAGAAAATCTAAGCACATCAAAATCATACAACATTGGATTGTTGCGGGTGCATTGCACAGTCCAAACGGCATTCTTATGAAAGCATATGTTCCATTTATGCACATGAATGTTGTTTTCTCTTGATCATCTGGGTGAATGGGTACTTGATAGAGTCCTGAGTATCCATCTAGAAAATAAAAATAGTCATGATGGGGCTAGCCTTTCTAGAAATTGGTCGATAAATGGCAAGGGGAAATGATCCTTTTTGTGGTTGTATTTAGCTTGCGGTAATCGATGCACATGCGCCAGCTTGTCACTGTCCTCGTGGCGACTTCATCTCCATCCCCACCTCGTATGACCATCATTCCACCCTTCTCCGGCACAAGATGTATAGGACTAACCCAATTGTTGTTGTTTATTGGGTAGATGATTCCAGTATCTCGTAGCTTTATTACTTCTTTCTTCACAACCTTTTTCAACATTTGATTTAGCTTCCTTTTTGGTTGAGCCAGTGGCTTGGCTGTCTCTTCAATGCGAATTATGTGCATGCATAAAGCTGGATTAAGTCCTCTGATATCCTCCACAAAATACCCTATGGCTTTTCTACGCAGCCTCAGCTCGTCTAGCAACCTTTCCATTTGGTCATCTGATAAGTTGGCATTGACAATTCCTAGATTTCTTTCTTCTTCATCTAAGAATTTATATTTCAACCCTTCTGGAAGAGGCTTTAACTCTGGATTGGGCTTTGGCGCTTCCTTCTCCTTGGTCATCTGTTCCAATGAAGCATACTTTAATGTTTTAATTATTTCTTCATTATTGCTGGATTCTTCTTCTGGTTGGTTCAAATAATCTAAGATTTCCACAACTTCTTTACTTTCCATGGAAGGATCATGGCTATTTAGGGCTCGCAGTAGTGGATCTACGATTGCTTTATCTTCTTGCACTTCTTCACAATACTGATTATAGTTGTCCATGAAGTAGGCCGACTCAAACAGAGACGGTCCCCTCATGGCATCTTGTACTTTAAAAATCCAAGTGACCGTTCCCTACTCATAGTGTGTTGATTCCTTCAGCAACATCTATCAGTGCTCTCCCCGTTGCAAGAAAAGGACTTCCAAATATCATAGGGCATTTGGAGTCTTCAACCATGTCTATTACCACTATATCACATGGTATAAAAAAATCTCCCAACTCTTATCGGAATGTCTTCTACTATCCCCACTGGCCTCGTGAAGGTATGATCAACTAACTTGATCCTCATGCTTGTCTTTACCATGTCTATCAGCCCCAGCCTTTGGGCTAGAGTCAGGGGCATTAGACTTATGCTTGCCCCCAAGTCAGCTAATCCTTTTCCCTCCACGTTATCTCCAACACAGAAAGGTATGTGAATGCTCCGGGATCTTTCTTTTTGGTAGGTAGCTCCGCTTGAACAAAATCATTGGACATCTTTGCTAACTGGACAGTTTCAATGTGATCAGCTCTTCTTCTCTTTGTAATTAGATCTTTGAAGAATTTTGCATAAGTTGGCATTTTTTCTATTGCATCAATAAAGGGCACGTCCAGGTGAAGATTCTTTATAGCTTCCATGAACTTTTCGTACCTCTTCTTCAAGTGTGCTTTTATTAACTTATAGGGGAAAGGAATTCTTGGGGCGTATGGATTCTTCTTCGAAAGAATATCTCCCAGAGGGTCCGAGTTCTTTTTCTCTCCTTTCTTCTTCTTTCCTGTTGGTCCTGCTTCTTTGTCATTATCAACTTGTTCTTTCCTTCCTTATTCTTATATTGCCTTTTCGTTCTCAGACTACTGATCAATAGGACTTCTTTCTTCTTCAGCGTTGTTGGTATGAGCATTCTCCATTGTTTTCCTAGATTGGAGAGTAGCCATTTTGGTAGTCTCACTATTCGATGGTATCTTCCCTGAAGGATTTTTCATTGGCTCGGCTAGTTGTGCAAGTTGCGGATCAATTTGTCTCTGATGAGTTTGCATATCCACCATTTGATTTTTCATGTTAGTCAGCACTCCCAAATTCATGAGAGAACTTTGAGCTAGTTGATCATTCACCGACGCTTGTCTCTTTGCGAAGTCAAAAAGTTGGGCAATCATGTCAGCTTGGTTATTGTATTTTGCTTAGCTCGGCCCTGGGCCCTGCCCTTATCCTTGCCTGCTCACATTTTTGTTCTGGCCTGATAGTTATTTTTGTTCAACTGGTAGCTAGTAGTCTTGGTGTATTATGCTGGCACTCCTTTCTTTTCAAATCCTGGGGGATGTTTAGATGAAATACCCAGCTGATGTGCATTCTCCGTAGCATCCTTGTTGCCATAACTAAACCCAGGGTGATCTTGTCGCTTGAAGTTGACATAAGATATGTTCTGCATCTCTTCTTCACTTTCACTTTTGTCACTTTCCTCGGGCCGAGTATAGATACAATTATCGATCCCATGCCCTCCTTCTCCATAGGTGACACACTTCATGACCTTCTCAGTATGCTTCTTGCCCTTGGCTCCAATATCTTTCAGCTGTTTGACATCAGTTGTTATTTTCTGAATCTGTGTTGTTATTGTCTCCAAGGCCTTGGCTTCAATAGATGGTCCTTCAGTTCCTACTTTCCTCATTGATACCATGTGATTCCTGTCATAGTCTATGCCTGCTTACAGTGCAGCCATGTTGTCTATTATCTTCATGGTTTTGCTTGGTTTCTTCCCAAGGAAATCACTGCCAGCAACTGCATTCAATGAGGTCCTCTCAGTTGGAGTCATTCCCTTATAGAAAGTGCTCACGAGGAATCCCTTGTGGTAATTATGGTGCGGGCAATCCCTTTGGTACTCCTAGAAACGTTCACATGCTTCGTGCATGTTCTCTGTCGGCTTTTGTGCAAAAGAAGTGATCTTCTTCATGTTGTGAATAGTCCTCTCAGTAGGATAAAACTTAGTAACGAAGGCATCTTCCAGGGGTCTCCACCCATCTATGGACTGATGAGGGAGATTGAGGTACCATGATAGAGCCCAATCTTCTAGAGAGAAGTTGAAGCCTTTATAGTATATCACTTCTTGCGAGACTCCCCTCATCTTGATGGTATCACAGATATTTTTAAATACATCAAGGTGATGGTATGGGTTTTCACTTCTCGAATTCTTGCGGAAAGGTTTATTCTGGATCATCGAGATGACAGCTGGTTTCAACTCAAAGTTTGTTGCGTTAAAGTGTGGGATGATGATCAGACATCTAGATTTGTTGGCCCTAGTTGTTGCCAACTCTCTAAGGGTCTTCCCTTCTTCATCATCCTCACTATCACTGTCACGACAATCGTTCTCTCATTCATTGTCATGATGGTTGTGGTGGTGCCTTCTTCATCGTTGGTAGTGTTGTTCTTCATCACGTTGATCTTCTTCGCGATGATCTTCATCTCGATGTTCTTCCCAACAATCTTCTTCACGTTGATGACCGTCTGAGTAATAGCCATCTATGTCTTTGTCCAACCCTGGCGGTGGTGGGGGGTTATGTTGAATCCTCACATTCCGCTCGTCCCCAGTGAGAGTACCATCCACGCGAGGCGGCATGGTGAGTCAAGGTTAACTAGTGAAGTCAAATGAGTCTGCTTCCATCCGGGTTCCTGAATAGACTGCACAGTCAAGTTAGTAAACTGGACGTGTTAAAATGAACTATTCTACACAAACGCAGGGTAGCAGATTCAAGGTTTCTATGTTGTCAAGCTTATTACTAATCTTGAGGTACGGGAGTATAGTGAGTGGACTTAGGCTCTTAACTGTGCCGTTTTGACTTGTCCCCTACAATGGTGCTAAAAAGTTGACCGGCCTAAATCGCGCGTCCAAAAAGGATTGGATCCAGAGTAGTCGGACTCTTAAGATAGTAGCCCGGCACTTAAGCCCCCACAACTATTATACAGGGTCTGATGTAGTAATCGGGGTCGAACCACATGGACAAGGTTAGCAGGTGTTAAGCACGCACGGTCTCACACTCATATACTCCAGATAACAGATGATTCAAAACGGGTGTTCCCAAAGGAACGATAATATGCAAACCAAAGTAAAAGAAACAAACCAAAGAAAAGAAGAACAAAGCGTAACAAAATAAGACAGACACAAAGATATGGAAGGGAAACTTGGAAGGGAAACTTAGATTGGGTTTCACCTACAAAGACTTCTCACCAACATCCAAGCATTATCTCTCCCTCTCATATACTCTATCAAGATTACAAGCAATCATAAAGATGTCCATTCCTCTCTCTCTCTCTCTCTCTTGAGATGAGGATAGATCTAAGTCAAGGGACAACCTATCTCTCAAGATGACTATCTAAAAACTATAAGGTAGAACATATGATCATAAGCTTTAGCATTCCAACATTTTCATGTATTCATACTACTCCATAACATAAGATATTAGTGATAATACTCTTTTGAGGTACCAACAATCAAACATCACAAGATGGTAGCTAACCATGCAAGTGAAGCATTAAAACTGGTGCATGGAGATAATCTTAATGAGAATATATATATATATATATATATATATATATATATATATATATATATATATTCAAAAAGGAGAGACAATATACATGTTGGGAGAGCCTTAGTGGCTACTCCCTACCCAAGTTAAGTGTTTAGCCACACATGTTTATGGGCAGCATAACGGCATTACAAAATGATAGATACATCAAGTTCCACGAAGAGATGAGGGAAGTACAGTGAGATGGAAGTGATAGATCTAGATAGAGAGAGAAGAATGTGATACAACACGGTACTTCTTTAGATCTAGATCCAGGGGGTTGATGTCATCGACGTTCTCCTTCTCTCGAAGAAGATGGAGCCTTCATTCTTCTCTCTCTACAGCTTCTGCCTTTGGAGATCTAAGACTGATTGGATGGATGGGAATGAGTCTGGAAAGTGGCAGCACTTCGTGGTCCTTTCAGATCTGATCTTTTGACAAGACGTGTAGGTGGCCTATTTATAGGCATGTTCCACTGACTTAACCCCTCGACCGCAGTCGAGTTCAGTCTTGGTCGAAGCCAGGCCTCAGTTGAGGCTTTATTACCTTCTTACACCTCAGTCACAGCCTGGTTAAGTCACCTTCTCGGTCGCGGCTTGGTCAAGCCACCTTTCTTGGTCGCGGCTTGGTCGAGCCACCTTTCGCATTCGTATCCTAAGGCTCAGTCGCGGCTTCATGTTGCAGGTGTGAGGACCGCAAGTGTGTGGGGTATCAGGCATCGTGGGTGTGAGGGCCGCAGATGCAAGAGTTCGAGGCGATTTCGGGAGGCCTCAACAGCGATGGGGTGGTGCCAATGGCTCTACCGCTACCTTGGCTCGATGTGACCCTACAAACAAAGGAAAAGTGGGTAAGTGAGATACTTGGCATAAAGTACTAAAATAAATGGAAAAATATATAAAAGGTATGCTAGGGGAGGTATAAAAATTATGCAAAAAGTGTATAAAATGAGGTGTTATCAATATATTGGTTTTAGGTGTTGTGGCTTATGTACCTAGGAAGCACAATGTTCTTAGTGAGATGGTTATTGTGCCCCACTTGTAGTTAAGTCATTTTGCCACTACAGTTTCTTATTTGTACTGATCAAGGGGAAGAGGTCTTTAGGAGTCCAATAATCTTAAGATCTTATATGGGGTTCATTACGACTTTGTAGTGATCAACTAGTAGTTTGAGTGGTACACCTCAAACTACCTAGGGAAATAATAAAATATGTAACTTAGTTGTCTAGTATATCTATTTAGATTATATTTACAAATCACATGGATGTGCAATTAATTCATTTTCTTATTGCAAGTATTGTATATGTTTCCTACATTGTACCGGTAAGTGTATGGCTCAAGTACATACATGATATATCCTTTTGTACTTAGTGATTTTACATCCATGTGAAGAGATTTTGTATTTTCTCAGTATACATATCCAATTTGAGAATTAATACTAGATTCATATATATATATATATATATATATATATATATGTGTGTGTGTGTGTGTGTGTGTGTGTGTGTGTGTGTTTGTTGTAATTCTATTTAGCTATTAATTAAGCTACATATAAATAAGTAGATCATAATAATCCCATAAGCAATAAGATGTTAGTTTTGTCATATCAAATCATTTGGACCGTGGCTCTCACGCATGGTTTTTCACATCTTTTTAGGTATATTGAAGAAGTGGAAAGGAAGTGTTGATCAAGATGTAACAAAAAAGAAAATAGTTAAGTCTAGAGTGTCCATGTACTCTCACTTTCCTATATGATGGGTGGGTAGTTGATGATCTACATGATAGGTTGGTTTATGTGATGTTTTCTTATGAATATGAGTTGTAAGTTGATCTAGCACTTTTATAATGTTGTATCTGCATGGATATATCTCATGTTGAATCTTACTTTGACAAAATTTAATAAAGGGATTTTGTTTGTTATCTCATCATGTCCTCTCTTAGAATGGCTATAATGTAACGATATACATTTCGTAAGATGTTATGTGAAGTTTTTGTGATGGTTCTTTGTAATCAAATCTTTATGTGGATCACCTTTTTTAGAATATATTTTTCTCATTTTATATGGATATTTGATTTAAGTTAGGTTTTGGATAAGGATGTATCCTAATGGTTAGTTCAGGTTTGATCCACAGAATGGGTCTTTAAAACCATTGCATCGTTCCTTATGATGAGAAGGTATGGGGTTCGAGGCATCAACACTGAGCTCGGTCGCCTTAGTGGGAGGGGGAAATTGTACCACACCTTAGTCACCTTTTTGCTCACCCCTCTACTCTAACACATTGCCATCTAGCTCCCATCTAGAATCATAAAGTCACAATATTATTCATTATTTTAGATATTAGGGCAAATCCAAGTCTCCATTGCCTTTAATTCTACCATTAAGATTCATCAGAATTTCATAGAAAATTATTCTAGAATTGAAAGAAATTGTAGTTCATCATAGATTTGCTAAAATAATCAATAGCTCAACTAAAATCTCGTAACTCAATAAATCAAAAAAATAATTATCATACATGACAATCCATGTTCTTTAACATTTTTGGCTTAATTTCTATAAAACCAAGGTTAAAGGATGATCTTACACTCACTTGGGTTTCATCCCAAGTTATTGATCTCGAATCTAGGCTTGGTATGTCCGCATTTGGCCTTTCAGTTGGAATTTGAGCAAAATGCTCCAAAATATACCTTCAAACATCCTAACAGTATGCCTATAGCTCCTAATAGTGCCTACTAGAGGAAGAAGATGAATATAGGATGTAAAAAAGTACCTTTGTGAGTCATATAGATGACTATGAGTGAGGTAAAGAGTAAGAGAGAAGTAATTCATGTCTAAAACAAACTTACCACATTTTCTCTACAGCTAGGACTTCGATTCTCCCTATTCTTCACATTCTTCCCTAATAATCACCCTAGAAATCACTTCTAGTTAAACTTTTTTATGGTTTAGGGCTCTGGTTGTGTGGATAATTGAAATACAAATATAAAGAAATGCATGGTGTCGAATTGTGATAAGTATATCAAAAGTTATGGCCTTTTCATGATTGGTTGTGTTGACCGACAACCACGGCACAATTCCATCAGTTTTTGGACCTTCCAAAAGGTTCCATCAGAAGGTGGCCCATCAATTCATAGCTCATCCATTGTCAACTGATGTAGTTTTGTGTAATTTCTATAAGAAGTATAACTCTCATTTGAAATTTAGTATAGTTAATCGTTTTAATTGATTTAGAACTGAACTCTCTATAATTACATCAAAAGTTTGACCAAATTCTCAAATAAGTGTTCATTTATCAATTAATTTCTTAAATGTCTTTATTACTCTTTCTACAAGCATGTGCGGGTTATTACTATATCAACTAGGGTTCAAATCTGAACATATGTGCAACACATATTTTTGGCATATCAAAGAACAAGTTTAAGCTAAAATAAATCATAGATCAACTAGTGAATAATGCAAAGTTTTAATAGAAGTGTAATTAAATCAGGATTATCTTAAACCCTCAAATTACCAGTAAAGCAAGGTGTGGGTCGTAACAAGATCTATCAACACTAGTGGGAAGGACATTGGTTTTAGGACCATGTATTTCCTTTGGTCCCATCAGGTATTTGTATGAGGTGGAAGTTCAACCTTACTCAGATCAAAGTGAAATATATATATATTGATTTCCTTAATTAGAGTGGGCTTATCATAACCCATGACAGGTAGAGAATGAATTACATTCGTTGACACACCCAGTCAAGAGCATTTCCATTAGCAAGAGTAGATGTCTAATCCTATTAAATTTCATGGATTAGGGCAAAGTTTATTAGACAAATGCTTTCTAATCAATTTTTTCATTTGCAAAGTGATGAATCAAAGGGTGGTGTTCATGGCATATTCTGCCTCATTCTCACTATTCTGATGAGTTAATTATTGTCTTCTCCAGTAATTCATGATTAGTGTTGTCTTATCAAAAAGGAGATTGCATTATTGTAAAGGGGATGTATTTCAGACAGTCACCCTACTGTCAGTTGTACTACATCTTGATGTGGTTTCTATTGATTGACAATAGGTGTGAGTCATCGTCCATGTCTTAAAGTTGCATGGCATTACCATTGTAGACTTTGTGTATGATGTAAGGTCCTTCTCATTTTGGGTTGAACTTATCCTAAGTACTAGGATTGAGGTACATGTATAGCACACGGTCACCTTTCTGGAAGTGTTTGGTATGTACCTTTTTGGAGAAGGATTGGGCCATCTGCGCTTGGTAGCATTGTGCATGATGCAAGCTTTGGAGAATTCCTTCTTCAATCGCATTGAGGGTGTACAAACGGTATTAAACCCAATCTACCTAGGCGATATTTATCTCTTGATGTAATATGGCTCACTGGCTTTGGGCGGTCATTGTAGTGTCAAGAATGCCTATTAATTCTTCATTCATCCAGGTTAAACTACACAAATAGCCAAATTTTGGCAGGTATGATGTCTCCCAAAAGTATACATCTTTTATGGTGACCCTTAGGCAATAACTAACACAATAAAGGTTGTTTACGCTCCTTCATTTTCCTGATGTGTAAAAACATCATTATTGATGTTGACCACACATTTTGTTACCCCTTTACTAAGCATATTTGGAGTCACTTCCATAGTGATAGCTTTCTGGTGAAGGACTTTAATGTTCTCACCTCATATATCTTTTCAAGAACGAAGTTGCATTGATCAATACTTGAGTGTCTTATGGTGGATATGCTTGCATCATATGCCTTGAACAAAATTAGAGATATTTTATTAATATGTCTAACAATATACTACTATCTCTAACATATATGCTACTTGTGCTTCCTGAGTCTTATGCTTTTGTGTGTGATGTTTTTTTAGTGCTTAAGTGGAATGGTTGTCTAAAAGCCACCTCCATTTTTACTTGGATGATGGTCTTGCATCAACAGGACGTGTCACCTTTGTTGATGATGATGGCGATGTTGATGTTGGTGTTGGTGTTGGTGTTGGTGTTGGTGTTGGTGTTGGTGTTGGTGTTGGTGTTGGTGTTGGTGTTGGTGTTGGTGTTGGTGTTGGTGTTGGTGTTGGTGTTGGTGTTGGTGTTGGTGTTGGTGTTGGTGTTGGTGTTGGTGTTGGTGTTGGTGTTGGTGTTGATGTTGATGTTGATGTTGATGTTGATGTTGATGATACCATGGCACAATTCCATTGTGAAATTCTTCTTGCGTTGGTAGTGTGCTATAGTTGTGGGGATCTCATCCCTCTCTCGTAGACATATGCCACTAGACAAACTAGTATTTGTGCCACACCATGTTGTAGGGCTACTCATGGTGGTCCTTGTTGTTCCTACCCTTTACAAGTTTTGGTTGTTCTCTACTGATTATGAGGTTACATCCTTTACCTCTGTTTGATATATCTGAAAGGGTTTATTGAAAGAGAAAAAAAACACTCGTTTAGGTGACGACACAAACCCAAACAATGTTGAGCTCATTTTCTAGGAGGTAGTTGTGGTTCATTAATTCAAATGTCTGCTTTTGGATTTTATGTTTTGTTTGGTTAGATATAATATGGTGTATTGATTCATCTTTAAATGCATCCAACTTGATAAGAAGACACAAATTGTAAATTTTATTTTCCACCAATGGACATGGTCGAGCAGTTTTGTGTAGCTGTAACCAGCGGTGTCCTTCTCGCTGAACTAAAATTTCCAGCCACCAAACTATTAAGAAACATAATGATGTTTGATGTGTTCTATGAAATATCAAACTACATCCTAACACACCATATCAAACTTGTCGTAAAGTGTTTACATAACATTTACACACAATGAACAAGCTACAGAAAAGGTCGTCTGTAATAGCGCCAAGTATAAGGGACGCAGTTGCAAACGTCATTGCATATTCATTTATAGGTCCCTTTTGTCAAGTTGATGTCCTCATAAATGTGATTTTTTGTATCAAACAGATGACTAGGTTTCTCTGGTCAAGGTTGTGTACATGAGATGACATGCTAACTATGGTGTTAGGAGTGCATCTTCTTTATCAAGTAGACCCATCACACATGTGCGTCCAGCAACTAAAGTAGATCGTGTATGTATAACACTCCATTAACTGTCGACTTCGGTCAAACTCCAAATGAAGGCAAACTCCAAACACATGCCAAAGTGATAAAGACTAATGCACTAAACTAGGTCAATGAATTGGGAGAATCCTTGGAGGAGTGTAACGTCACTCGCTGGAGGGGTGACAGGTTACACCCATGGTTACTCAAACGCTCCTCTCTCAGATCTACTTTTGGAAACACATTTGGAATTCTTTCCTACACATATGGCCACACGTGAGATGGTTTATTAGGCAAGGAGACTCCTCCTTTTGTCTTACATCCTTCTTACGACAACCTCTCATTGATTAAGCGCATCCAGATCATGTGGTCGATCCATGTAAAAGAATCAAAGATGCTTTTCTTCCAAGTGGTTGGGATTTCTCATTTATATACCATGCTCTCGTACCATAAGGGGCAGATATTCTGATCAATAATTTTGTGATTTGGGAGCCTACCTATTCATGTTCCTTTTCCATTGCCTCGGCCAAACGTCTTCTCAATGGTAATACGCGGCAAGGGTGGACATACCACAAATGGGTCTGGGCAAGCGCCTCCCCCCACAAAATAGCAACTCACTTATGAAAAATATTTCACAATGCTTTAGAAGTGGATGACAGTATCATATCATGCCACTTAACCATTGCTTTAAAGTGTGAGTGTTGTATTTCAAGTGACTACGAAAACTTAACTCATTTGTTCATTAAAGGCGAAGTTGCTACCTTCCTTCGGGCGAAGATGGAGGAGATCATGGCCATCATTGGTCTTAGAGCCAGTAACTCGGAGGCGGATTCTCTCAAGAGATGTTGGGTCTAAGCCACCCACTATTCTTTCTTGGAAAAAATGAGAGGTTTCCTACCCCAAATCTTATTATGGTATCCATGGAAAGCTAGGTACGCATGCAGATTTGATGGACACCCTTTTAGCCAAGAGCAGATCTGGAGAGACATTGTTTTTAATTTCAATAGGATCGTGAACATAACTCGTGTTGATGAAATAGGAGGGGATCAACAAACTTTAGAAGCTTGGAGCAAACACTTTGTTTCTATTTCTCATACCTTCTCTAATTCTTATATTCGAGTTGGCTGGATGAAACCTCTTGTGGGAGAAATGAAGATTAATTTCACTGGGAAAAAGTGGAAGTCCATGGGCTATCAAACGTGTATGGTGGGGGTTGGAGGTATTGCATGAGATAGCAATGGAGAAATTGTTTGGGCTTTCTCCACTCCTAGGTTTGCTATGGATAAAATAAGGGTCTCTCTAGAAGCTCTCTTTTATTCGATAAATTTGGGTCGGGAACCATCCTGGTCATCGATCTTATTAAGGTTTCTACAACCATCCCATGGAAATTATTCCATGTGGTTCATGACATCCATAATAGTTGTATCCATGGAAACCTTCTCCCTAGTTGCATCGAGATTGACTCCACCCTGGTCATCGATCTTATTAAGGTTTCTACAACCATCCCATGGAAATTATTCCATGTGGTTCATGACATCCATAATAGTTGTAGAGAGAACTCTATTGTGGTGTCCAAGGTGGGAAAGGAAGCAACTGAAGTTGCAAGAGGGCTAGTGGAATACGGTGGCAATATTACCGACTATTACTTTTTTAACAATCTGACTCTCATGCCTCCGCAGCTGAGAGAAGCTTACCATAGAGATATGCTAACAAATACATTAAATGTGTAAAGAAGACAACAAAGCATCTTGGTCTAGATTTAGTTCCTTGCAACAGCGACTGGGTGTTTTTTTTTGCAAGTGGATAGTGGCATGTACACGAGTCTTTTTCAAACAGCCCATAGAGAGAGAAGGGTGAATAATATCACTCTCTCAGTTAATAACTAGAAAAAAAGCATAACGTCATTTGGAGATTCGATGGCTAACGGAAACAGTACAAGAGCATCCGGTCAGGCTGTCTGGAATTTACCTGAACCCCAGAAATGATCAACAACTTCAGGTCATGGAGGCCCAGGAACTAGTGAAAATCAAGCCCACAACACAACCCAGTCTAGCAACTCTAATGGGAAGCATTCTGCATTTTTCTCTCGTAAACTAAATCTATTGTTCTTTTTCCTTTTTTTGATTGTTCTTGGTCTTACCGATAGTCTTAATTTTACTCATAAATACCAGATTACTGTAATTGCGAGCACAATTTGATTCAGAAAATCTACGAAACTCAGCTAGAAAGAAAAATCTTTACATGTTCTTATTCAGCTCCAAATATCTCTTTCGATTCTATTCTTAGCTTTTGCTGCATCTACATTTTGGTCTTCTTTGGTTTTTGTGTGTCCGAAAGGACCCATCTCGTTTACTGGACCCACGTATTTGGTCTTCCCTCCAGTATTCTTCTCCTGTCAGCAACGCTGGCAAGTGCCTCCCACAGCTAGCACAGTAAGTCTTATCCTTAATCCTGACTCGAGAAGGTTCTGTGCGTTCGTCTGGTTTGATTAGCAGATACATTGCAACAAAATATACTTGGGCAAAATACAATGTTATCTTCAAATGATGTATATTCATGCGGTCCCTTCTCTTACAGGCCGTCTACCATGGCCTATTCAAACTCCGGCAAATGCAAATGGAAAGTAAAGACGTATCGATCCATTTAAGCAGGACTCCCGAGTCTTCAGGTTCACCTTGTTCCTAAACCAGCCATAGCAGACTGAGCCTACACTCTGAACCTAAGCTCAGCCACTAAGCCGTAGGCCATTTTTGGGTAAGGTCTAAGGTCTTATGGGCTGTTTGTTTTCCAGCAATATCAAATATAATCCAGCCCGATCTCAATCCTGGAGTCCCATTTGGATGGAATAATCCAAAGTACCGACACGGTATAGGTTGATGTTAAGTGCTAGTTGCCACAGGTGAAACACATGCACAGCACACGCAATAAAAATTGATGCAAGACTGCAATGCAGTTTCAAATCCTCTGAAACTCAAAATAACTACAAACTAAAGCAACTTCCATCTCTTTACTCACTCTGATATTTATCAGTTGTCAGATTCAGATTTGAGCATTAAGTTGGTTAAAATCCCAGGAATCTGAATACGGTCTAAACAAACAGCGATATCCACAGCTTGTAGCCTCTGACAACTGACAAGCCCGATGCACTACAAATGGTCCAGAAAAAAAGGTATCTCAAATCTCAAAAGCTTGCAAGCGCTCTCCACTGGGAGTTGACTTCCAAGTAGTTGGGCAAGTAGTGCTTAGCCTTTTCTAGCAAATGTCTAACAACCAAGCAAATAGCAGATGGCACGCATTGATCGCACGAACTAAAGATACATAGCTAGCAGCCCGATGCCAAGCAAGCCCAGCGAATCCTACGACATTTACTAGATACATGCGCACCAGATCAAAACTCGCCCGATATGCACAGTACAATAATTTCAAAAGTTATCACCTTGACCATATTCTGACCCTGTACAAGATCACATTAATGATAATGCACTACCAAAGATACATAGTTAGCAGCAAGATGACAGGCGACCCGGCATATGCTACAACATACTAGATTCTAGCACTAGAACAAAAGCTCTCATCTGCAGTACAATAGCTCCAAAGGTGAACATCTGGAGAATGCTTTGTTGTCTACTGGATTTAGTGCCGGGATCGACCTCTACCCCTGCACAAGATCACACAATGAGAGGGAGCTGCTAGTCCTTGTGAGTGGTAGAAGAAAACAGAATTCAGAACCCATCAAGTGAGACAACCACTCTTCAGCACAAGCAAATGAAAGTAGATTTTCTATCACCTTGGCGATGGTGAGGGAGAACGAGAACGTGAATATCTTCTAGGAGTCCTGCTGCTGCTCGGGCTGCGACTAAGGCTGCGGCTTCTACTACTCCTATGATACCGCCTTCTGCATGTACATTAGCAGACATATAATGGTAGAACAGTTTGCTACTGTACACAGTTGTAACCGCTTACAATTCACGTGCTTAGAAAAAATAGAAATCACTGCTTGGAGAGGTAAAATGGAAGATAGAAAGGATGAACTGCACAAATCCATATAACTTAAAACACTTATTTGAAGCCACAAAGCTAACTTGGCTTTACCTCAAAAAATAACAGTTTCACAGGGTTCTCTGCAAATTCGAACAGGTCGAGGGCAAAAGGTATGACCAAAATCTGACTTGGAATAATTAAGGGAAATCAGACAAAGTCTGTTCAAATACTAGCACCCACTGGACAAAGTACACATAATCGTATCCAAATAAAAAGCATGTATGCCCATGTGGGCGCTTGAACTTTCATAAATCCCTACTACAGTACCCTTAGAGGATTCCTTATTATGCTCCGAACATGATACACCAGGTTCTTAGTTATTGGTTAGACTGTTACTATTGCAATGCTCAGATGCCCATCACGATGAACTTCCTAAAATTCCTAACTCCCAGCAAGGCGTGGCCTTTTCCGCAGGATTCCAAATTCCTCTCTTCATCTCCACACGAAATATCAAGGCAAAGCACACATCACTACAAAGTCGAAAATCCACAGCAGCAAAACAGAGAACAAATGTCCATTGCCCTTTTTTCATCTCGGCGTGAAGTTACAAAGGTATCACCTTGAGGTATAACAAACAGATCACCCTCGCTTCATTTTGTTACTCCATCCCTGGAATATATTCTACCAAAAGAAACCCATGACCCCATCATATCATGCATAGTTGTTACTAACTGGAGAAGAGACTACACATCATGTAATAACCAATAGAATAGATTTATACATACATGACTTTTAGGCCTGTCGAATCCTAAAAGCAATGAAGTAGGCATCTAATTTCAAACCTCATAAACAACATATTCTATTCAAGAAACTTTGTGTGGAACCTTTAATAATTTATATCCTAATTTCGAAGCTTTAATGTACACGTGTTGACCGTTTAGCTTATGAGAGATGACCATCAGGAAAATCATCTCAGGTGTAAACAAAACTAAAAAACATACCAATACAAGAATAGTTCCATCTTTCATTAGATTACGCAAAATATTTTATTAGACAAAATATAAGTATTTATGTAAAGTTATTCATAAAACTTCAAAAATGTGATGCATTGGTCCTGCGTTGTTCCTGGGAACATATGAATGATTAATCAAAATTGCTTGTTACATTTCCTCCACGCTGGAGCAATCTCCTTTTACTGCCCTTGTGTTTGTCTTAATCTGACTTCTTCCTGCACAACTCCTACCATTTGCATGTTTCTTTTTATCCCCTTTTCTCACTCCAATTCCTACTTATCTTCCTCTTACTTTTGTTTCTTTTTCTTCATGTTACTTCTCTTGCCCCCAATTTTCCTATAGTTATTAATTAAATTAGGCTTACAATAACATTTAATGAATAAAATCTACATTATCACGTATAGTAAAAAAGTAACTGAAAAGAAAAGTAAAAAAAGGCCCAGAAAAGCCTAGGCGCCCCTAGGCGTCTAGGCAGGCTACGCGCCCCTGAACTTAAACACACCGCCTAGGCGCCTAGACAACCATGCCTTGTACTTCTATCAGGGAATAGTGGATATTGTTCCTAATATATGTGGAGGACACAACTTTCTCCTCCCCTCTCATTGCACTTTGCTTCTTTGTTGGTGAGTGCTCACTACAGAGGCGGCCATGGGCAACACTTCAAGGAAAGGTAAGTAGGTGTGACTATTGTAGGTATTCCCACTTGTTGATCATGTTTTCCTATTTATGATTCCGCATCTATACAACTTAATACCCATCTGATTTCTCTTCTGCTCTAGTTGCATTTTGTTCCTTTGCTAGGTGAAAGAAGACTAAGTGCCTTGAGAGAATATGTGATTTGAACAGAGGCATATCTTCGAGTATACTTCAAATGAGCGTCCAGCTACAAAGTAGGTCTGACTCCCTCTTTTGTATGCATTGCCACTTATCTACCATGTTCCCTTTTGTATTTCCCTCTTTTCAGCCTATTCCCCTATGTTCTTGTTCCTTTTTTATTTGAAGGTCGTACGTGGTTTCTTTTCCATTGATATTCTTGGTTAGCTGCTGATTTTATTTCATTTTCTTAAGTTTTGTATAAAGCAAAGGAAAAGACAGTGTCTCCGATGTTATATAGTTTTCAATACAACTGATACAAACTCAAATTACAACCCTCTGATTCCTCTCTAACTGTTTTTGCTTTCTTTCAACATGTGGGAAACCAGTATCAATCGCATGAAAAGTTGGAAGCGAATGATACTACAGACTTGTAATTTAAATTTATGTTTTTACAATGTCCAAAGCCCTGTCTTTTACCTATATTTTTTTCAGAAATTGCCTCTCATGTTTGCATCTATATCAGTGCCATGATCATGTATGGGCTTGCTAGGCGAGACCACCCCATGCAGGCACAAAAGCATAACACAGGCCCTGTCTGCAGCAACAACAGCTCCCAGGCCCAACCCTTGCTTCTATGACCCTAAGAAAAAACTTTACATTCGGTTGGAAGAAGAAAAAAAGTGCCGAGCTACAATGAGTGATTCATTCTGAGGGTAGGGCAGTTGTCACCAATTTGTTCTCCCTTTTTTCCTTTAGCCCAACTACAGATTCTTAGCTCAGCAAAGACTCTGCAGCACCTCCCGTCCCCCCCCCCAATGTACCAAATACTCAAGCCCCTTTTTCCTGCACCAGCCTCCAGCTCTAATCTTCTTCCCCCACCCCCACCCCCCAATGAACCAAATACTCAAGCCCCTTTTTCCTGCACCAGCCTCCAGCTCCAGTCTTTCTTCCTCCTCTGTGGACGACTCCACTCACCGTACCTTCATCTCCCCTTTCCACGCAACTGCTTTCCTGCTTTTCTGTCACTGCCGCAGTGGGTGTGGTGGATATGAACACTGATGCATAGAACTGCTTCAGTCATTCTGCCGCAGTGGGTGCAGATATGAATACTGATGAATACAACTGCTTGTCATTCTTCTCATACTTCATACATTAAGACTGGAATAGTAAATGTTTTGTTTATAGTTTAGATTTTTATATCAGAATCTTTTTAACCATTTAACCAAAGAAACTAGCCTACATGATTGAATTGAAGTAAATGTAAAGATAAGTAGAATGGTTGACAATATTGGGCAATGGGATGACGTGAGTATAAGACGGCAGACTTCGACAAATGTGAAAGTAGAAGATTCCAATAAAACTTCAACACACAGGAAGTTACAAAATAGTGAGATTGTGATGCAAATTCAACTACATCAATTGATCATGGCGGATACATTGGCTTCATCAAGATCGGATAGCGCATAAGAGTTTCAGAATGAGAAGATTCTCTTTCTACACTCCCAACATATCCTGCCTCTTCCTTTATCTAAAAACTTAATATAATAAATCTATAAATACACGTATAAACATATAGATTCTAAATTCATTTGAGCAAACAGGTGAAATAGGAGAGATGAAATTATATTAGATGACTAGGAATTTAACAAAATCTGATCTAGAGGATGGGTAGATGTAGTAGTTTTAACTTGTATACAAATAAAACCCAATTAGAGATACCTATCTCAAGTTCCCGGTAGGTTTTTGACTTTTTTCCAAACATAGAAGTAGCAGCAGAGTCATTCCACCATAACAGCTGCAACATCCTCGAAGTTGGTCGGTAAATACGAGTTTCAGAATGAGAAGATTCTCTTTCTACACTCGCAACATATCCTGCCTCTTCCTTTATCTAAAAACTTAATATAATAAATCTATAAAATACACGTATAAACATATAGATTCTAAATTCATTTGAGTAAACAGGTGAAATAGGAGAGATGAAATTATATTAGATGACTAGGAATTTAACAAAATCTGATCTAGAGGATGGGTAGATGTAGTAGTTTTAGCTTGTATATAAATAAAACCCAATTAGAGATACCTCTATCTCAAGTTCCTGGTAGGTTTTTGACTTTTTTCAAACATAGAAGTAGCAGCAGAGTCATTCCACCATAACAGCTGCAACATCCTCGAAGTTGGTCGGTATCTAGGTAAGTTGTCAACTTTTCCTACTTTTCCAATTGGGCCAGGCCAACATCGTCAACATTTGGATCACAATCGTTGATGTCGGTCGCATGTGATTGAAGTTCTTGAATGTAGATGTTCACCCAGATTTGACTCTGCTGACCGTCATCGACAATATCAGCATTTTGTTTGCTAGATTTCGACGATTTTTAGTGCTATGGAGAACAAAGTTATGGATGTCATCTTAATATAGTTTGCTAACCAAAAAAATCGTTTGTGAGCGAAAAGCTGAACGGGTGTCATATTATTATCTTTGAGTTTGAAGGAGAACAAAGTGATGGATGTCATCTTACTGTCCGTACAGAACAATTAAATATAACACCATATGATCAATAAACTTGGAACGATATGGTTCAAGCATTGAGCTATATGCAGAATAACAGTATGTCAGTTAAAACATTACTTGGAAAATAAATCATCAAATCAAACACATAAGTAACAATCACACGTAAGACTGCAAAAGCAGACTAAGCCGTTGAAAGGAACAGTATGTTTGGAAGTGCTCAGTCAATAAATCAAAGTTAAAGTGCAACAAACTACAAAGTTAAGAGCATTTTCAGTCTAAAAGGATAAAAACTTAGCTCAACTAGAAGATAGATCATTAATAAACTAGACCTACAGCAGCACAACAATCATCAAAAGAAATGGACCTGGAGGGAGAATAACTGGGACTTCTACTACGGCTATATCTTCTATACCGGCTGATTTTACTTGATTCAGCGAGTTTTTCCTGCCTAAGGCGTTCCTGCTCTCGCTTCTTAGCCGTCTCAGCAGCAGAATCTTTCTTAACTGCAACCAAGCGCTCAGTAAAAATATTATGCAGTCCAATTGTCATTGAATCAAAGACTAAACCGCATATAAGATAAATCAGAAATTTTTGGCATTATATCCTCCAAATGGTCTTATGAGATGTTACTTTGTTTGTTTAGTTGCTTGCTCATTATCCTCTTAAGGCGTTCCTGAGGTGTTTCCTTCCTTTCACCCTGCTGAGGCTTCCCACCTAAACCATTACCTGTCTTGTTCAGCTTAGCAGTTGCTGAGGAACTGAAGACAGGAACCAAAAACAACTACGACTTAGAGATTAAGAAAGCAAACAAATGTATGTAACAAGACAAATTCCAACAAGTCAGTCATTTTTCCAGTATGCTTAATGCTTATTAAAGGAGGCAGAACAGGCTATATGACATAGCAATACAAAACTACCTGGGAGAAGGCTTTGACATTTTAGTACTACTTCCTTGTCCAACTGATACAGAAGATGCAGGATCCATATGCAACGCCTCAAGTATACAACCCGAAGACGAACTGCAAAGCAAGAAGAGATATTAGGACACCAAGCTCTTTCATTTGAATGATATGGAGTATAGATCCTTAAATTAATTCCAAAGGTTAATGTTATCAGATCTAGAAATTAACAGATTTGATTGTCCATATAAACCCAGGTGAAAAGGCCAGAAAGTCAAAAAATGAGGCCACAAATATAATGAACATCCCACCCAACCATAAACAAAACCTGTCCCTAGTTTCACCTACCCAAATACCCAAAACGTCAGCCTTAAGTAACTTGGATCACCACAATTATCAGCAGGAGAGAACATTGCGCAAATATAAAAGGCAAGTGCTCCGACCGGTTCAATAAATCAGCTCGATGCACAGGGGATGGTGGTGGAGAGTATCCATCGGATTTTTGATCACCAAAACCATTAGATCCTCCAAATTCAGTTATATATTCTATTTTTGAAGTCTTTGACTTGCTCCTCTGAGCATTATCAGGATGTGCACGATCATGGCGCCTTAAATATGATGGAGACCGTGACCTTGTTCTAGATCTTGATCTGTGAAATGAGAGAAAAATATATTTTTATATATGTGAGTATATAATTGAAATAAGGACTTACAGAAAAAGTATGTACGAACCTACGAGAACGAGGATAGGCATCATAAGTTGGGCTTCTTCTTACATCTCTGCAATTTATACATCAGCAAAAGCTATTGCTGTAAGAATAGGCACATATAACACAACACTCATCCTCATCTTTAGATGATTTAGACCTGTAAGGATCGTGGTGCTGTACTCGTCCAGCTGTCCGTGCTGCTTCTCTTTCTCTTTCTCTTTCCAATTGGGAAGCCTTCCTTCTTTCCTTGCGGCTCAGCTTCCTCTGGAATATGCAAGAAAATAAGGCAAGCTAAACATAAAAACCCAGCACACTACAAATCAAGGACAATTCTAACTACATAGGCACATAACTAAACAGTTAAAAGTTCAAATGACATATGATTACACACAATGCTTGGATCTCCTTTGATTACTTCCTTTTGCCTTTTCTCGTCCTCTTTTGCTTTCTTGTCCATATACACAAGCCACCTATATCTTTTAACACCAAATTCTTTTGCAATACTTTCCATGGTATCATCTTCGCTATCATCACTACTAAAATCCTTTTCATCTTCATTGTCACCATCATCTTCGTCATCGTCTTCATCTTCATCATCAGCTTGTGTTGTCTCACTCCCATCTTTGTATGAGAATCCCACCTGAGAGTATGATCCCTTGCTCACAGCAGGTTGTGCCGAGTGTGATCTGTTCAAACTCAAAGATCTCAGCATTTTCTCTCAATCGAACAGGCAGTGAAATACGTCAAGCACAAAGCAACATATATTAATGTATTCTATAGAAATCATAAAGGAGTGTCGATGTCATAAAAATCCAGATATATATAGACAGTTGTTATATAGTTCAACAATTTCAAAGCAAAAGGACTTGCTGGTTCATCTTCCTGAGGTATAGGCAAATCAGTTGGAATTCTCAATGTTTTAAAAGCGGGCCAGGCGCCCGTCTGAGCGGCCCAGGGCCTGCCGCTTCATTTCTGCCTTGCGCGGTCAGCAGGCGCCGGCCCAATAAGCGGCCGCCTGAGTCCTGCCTAACCCTCCCGCCTCAAACTCTTCTTTTGGGTGCCCGCTTCACGCCGCGTCTATTGCCTGGTCGGTTGCCTAGTCCATGTGATGGGCCCAGAGAGCTTTTGGCCCACTATAAAAAGGAAATTGTGGCCCACAGGGGTTTAGAATACCACAATTCATGTTGGCGACAGTTACTCTTCCGCGCCCCCACCCCCCGACTACAATAGCGCCGCTGTTTTCCACGGATGCGTTTCTCCTCCCCGTCGCATCTAGCTGCAACCCCTCAGGGATTACACGTGGTTCTCACCCAAGAGACTCCAGCGGCGCAAATGGTCATGTTCCCAACCACTTTTGACCTTTTCCCCTTCCTCCTTTGGTTGTTGTTTTGGAGGGCGCCGACCCTTGTTGTTTTGCTGGTGAAGAATCAACGTTCCAAAGTTGATTTTGTTGTTGTTTGATGTTAGGGGAACCATTCTCCTGCTCAAGAGGACGGATCAATACAAGGCAATCAACTAGACACTTATTCCCAGTATTTGTTTGATCCTTTTCTTTTCTTTTTTTCTCTATAGATACATATGACGGTTGTACTGTTTCTTTTTTTTTTCGTTTTTTTAGTTAAATGTTGTTGCTGCTACTATATGATTACATTCCTAGTAATTATGTATGTGTGTGATTGACTATATGTCTATAATATATTTGCTATATAGTAGTACTACTACAAGTTATAGCACATTACTGTTGTACATTGTTTCATGACATTATACATAACACAAATTATACATTAATAAAATAGCCTATAGTGCATTATTCTACTGTTTACTGGGTAAGTGTATAGTATTACATTATATTGTATATTGATTCTAATTCTATAGGTTGTATTGCTTATTGCATAATGTACATTAATACAATATATATCTTCTACAATTCTACTGTTGTTCAAATTATTACATTATTTTATACTACTAACAGTAAAAGGAAAGAGACTAGAAATATAGGTTGTTCAACTTCGATTCATGTATTCCATATTTATCATACTTATGTTATATAGTGTATTTTGTGGCTCTTCCTAGATGGCCGATGATATGTATGCTCCTCCAACCCCTCAGAATCAAGAAAGCGTTGTTTTTGCTTCCAACAATAGGACACAAGATCCAGGTTGGAAGTATTGTGATCTTCCAGAACCGGCTCGTAGAGATCGCATTCGTTGTACTTTTTGCAAACATATCTCTGCGGGTGGGATTTTCAGATTGAAAAAACACCTTGTTGGAAGGCAAGGGGATGTGGATCCTTGTATGAGTGTACCACCAGAAGTAAAAAGGGAAATTATTGAGTATTTCAATAATTAACAACAATGAAGGCCAAGAAACAAAAGCAAACGGATGAAGCTAGACTGGTCAACATTAGGGAGCGGTCTGATGATGAGGATATGGTAGTTCTTGGTGGCTCACGACCAAAGAAGCCTAAGATGGTGGGACAAATGAACCAGTATTTCAGTAGGGACCTAGTAGTAGTAGTGAAGGAGCGGTTGTCATCAAAGCAAGAGGAAATAAACATGAAGTTGAAGTAAGGAAGAAGGCAGTGCAGTTTATTGCAAGATGGTTTTATCAAGTTGGTAAGCATGTCTTTACTTGTTTAGTATATCACTATATCTTGTTCCTTGGATTATTATAGCATATTGTATACCTACATAAGCATGTACTTACATGAAACACTGTGAAAATTGCAGGGATGGCGATGAATACAGTACATTGAGGAGCTTCAATGTAATGTTGGAGGACGTTGGCCAATTTGGTCCTCGATTGCGGGGCCCTACAAGGCTACAATACATGAATTGCGGGAGCCACATTTGAAAAGAGAAGTGGAACAGAGTAGAAACTCGTTGGAGACTCACAGAGATGAGTGGAGGCGTGGTTGCTCAATTAAGACAGATGCATGGACAGATAGAAGAGGAAGAAGTATAATGAATCTTTGTGTCGATTGTAGGAAGGGTAAGTTTCGTAAGGGCTATAGATGCATCTGCTGACATCCACAATGTTGAGTTCATATTTAAGCTTATGGATAGTTAAATAAAGGAAAAAGTATAAATATCTATATACATACATATATTAGATACATCAGATATATACAAATTAATACACACTTATATAAATATCATCTACAAGTATATCTATAAGTTTATATAGAAACTATTTCAGTACTGTAAATTTAAACATCTTACTTAAAATAATACGATTTAATGATTTTGTATGTATATAATTTTTATTTTACAAAACAAAAACCATTTAACACTTGCATATAGCATATACTTTTTGCAGTACCCCCTCCGCATGTAAACCGGATACTGCCTTTCAAAACGATAAAGAAAGGTAGTTCACAAAAATAAAGAGATATATGATATAGTGTAGGAAAAACTTTCAAAAAACAAAAATGAACGCATAAAAGTTGCAGCTTCACAAAATTTAAAATGCAGTGTAAGTAATGTATTTTGCTTTTATCTTAAAAAAATAGGATAGGATTATACTAAAATCTCAAAGTGATATGTAGTAGCTCTAGAGACCATTAAGGGTTTTATTATAAATAAAATATTCTAGGTAGGAGTGAGATGGAAGAGCTTATAAGTGATGCATGCAAAATTTTCTTGCAAATGTTATATACTTAGATCTTGTACAGGGGGATAAATCTAGATTTTTTTGTTTAACAAAAGTAAATCATAAGAAACAAAGTTATTTACCAAAATTACCAATGTTTCCCCGTCACAGTCCTCATTGACGCATATCCCCAACACTCGCATTTTCTATCCCCAACACTCCGCATTCTCACTTCAATTGAGCCAACTTGGCAATATTAACATTGCCAGTGCTAAATTTGGATATATACATGGGTTCAATACGAACAACAACTATCGTCACTAAATTTTACAACAATGGACATAAGAAGCATCGATGAATTTTTAATACGACCAATATGATCCGCTCATTATCATTGGGCCCCTATGTGGCTGTTAATTTCCTTTTATTGCATTGGTGTCCTATGGTTTAAAATTATTGATTTCCACAATGTTGCTTGTTATTGCAATTTGCACTTACCACCATGGAATATAATATACTACATCATGAGTTTGTAATGTGACCTTCGAAATGTAAAATCTCAACAACAACAAAACTTGTACTATCCCACTTCAAATTGGCATGTTCACAAAAAATTACTATCATAACAATTTGTAGCAAACTGAAAATTTTGAACTGTAAAAACGATTAGTAACCCTTCCTATTTATCACATTGCTTGTAAGACACAAATTGATAACATATGTTACGGTATTTATGTTGAAAAGATTATGAAATCAAGACTGTTTGTATGTTTTAGAATTCTCTGGTATCCTCTTAGCATAAGTTGTTTCAATCAAAACTCTTGCATTATGCAAGTTCTACATAAAAGGAGATACCATTGTTACAAATTTTGAATTACAAGAAACGTGAAAAAATGAGCTATTAAGGTACAAACTCTTCAAATTTGCATTTCTCCTTTATACTGTATTGTGAAGTTGATAAACTTATGTGTATGCCAATTTAAGTAGGATTTATAGAAAATCCAAATAGCTCTTAGCTTGCATTTATTACAATGTGAAAGTGTATAGAATAAAACACAAACCCAATGATCTAGGACAGGTAACATATGCCAATTGACAGGCTGCTCATCAAGAGTCTGGCTAGGGTTTGTCACCTCATGATTTGTGTGCATTGTGTTGGTCTTTATTTGTTATTAGTTGTATTTTATTGTCTGTCTAGAGGGTTATATTCACAATTATTGCACTTTTAGGAGTCATAATAGTCAAGGAGTTGTTTGTAAGTTATCAATTAATTACTTTTTGTTTCTTCAACAAGGTCATGAGCAAAAATAAAGCTAATTAGGGGTTCTCCACCTATTATTTATATATATAATGTTAGGGGAATTACCCACCAGTTGAATTTGATAAATAAATTGATATTTTACGATGTAGTTTGCATCAATTGGTTTCATGAAATCTAAACCCTAGGTTTAGATCCCAAAACCCCAGGAAACAGACAAACTGTAGGTGTGGCCACCCACCTATCTTCCACCATCAATTGATCGGACTAGGCATGGCAATGGGTCGGGTTTTTAGAAACTTGACCCTAACCCGACCCGACCCATTTTTAGTTAATCTGAACCAAACCCATATCTAAAAATATATTGAATTTGGAAAACCCACAAATACCCAACCCGGAAAACTCGACCCCCGTATCCGAACTATAAAAATCCGCAAATACCCAACCATTGAATATATTGCATGATTCTTCGAAGGGTAGAAGGACGAATGGCATCTTGTTGTCCATTGCATATATCTTTGTACAACAAATCCATGGGTATTTGAACCCGAGTATCCGAGAAAAAGCAGAATATTTGATGGAAGAATAGGAGATCCTTTTGAACAACCTGTTCTAGTAGGAAAGTCTTATATTCTTAAATTAATTTACTACCCGTGTAGGGGGGGTGGGGGTGGACGACCAAGAAGTGGCTGAATAACACCAGCGACGTGAAGATGTCCAAGGCGTCGACTATACTTTTGGTGGAGGAATAGGATGCCAATGCCTTCTTGTCACGATTGTAGTGAACGAAGATGATGGGTTCTACGCTTCTGGAGAGGTTAATGAGGTGGAGTTCCACCTCGACCTCTTCAACTACATACGAAGACGACGTTGGTAACCGACGGTGTGTTGTAGTCAAAACTTGTTTCCAACAAAACACCAGACGTCGTTGATCCAACACTGGGTACACAGCACACAAGACATATACGATGCCAGAGGGGATAGTAACAAGTAAAGAAAAAAAATTAACAGCAAAGATGGAGACTAAGAGAGTGTGGTTGCGCAAGATGATGTAGGTTGGACCGTGGCCATGGATGTTGACGAGGGAAGGAAATGATAACTGGAAAAAGTTGAGAAGTTCCAATTTTGATGCCTCGCACGCTTTTGCCCAAATGCATCTCCTCAGAAGATTATCTATAAATACTAAAGCAAGCTTCCATGGAAAGGAACCGGGAGCATAAACGGGCCAATTAGGTCAAGCGGTCAAGAAGAAGAGGGCAAAAGCACCCAATCCCTTAGAGAGCACAACATACCCATCTTCGGAAATAATGTTGCCACTCAGAATTATGTTACAATTAAAAGCAAATTTGCATAAATCCTGTTGTCGTCAATTTAGGATCCTTCTCCATATTATCTGGCAACTTTGTGCCTTGCCACCGCACTTTGTCCAGTTTTCCAAATATGGACATGACAGCGGTACACAAACTTGGGGAGGCGTATGATCTTGATGCATTCCTTACCCGCTGGTCCAAAATCACGTCACAGACGACTTGCTCTACCGGAATCAGCCACACCCTTCAGGTGCTCATCATCAGTTCTCAAAAGGACCAAGTGTGTGATCCTCTTCCCCAAAGGAGTATGGGAGATGGACGAACAAATCCATCACGGAGGCCACTTCCAGGGAGGTGTTTGCAGAAGCCGGAGTCACAGGTACCGTAGAAGACGGGCTTGGGATGTGGTGTTACAAAGGCAAGTCGCAAGACGTCGTCCATGAAGGGATCATGTTCCCGCTCAGTGTCGAGATAGGGAGCGGGACGACCATCGTCTTGTTCTGTCGGTTGTGCCTATGTGAGGGAAGGGGGCAGATCGGGCCAGGCAGTGGCTCGCACGTTTACGCAACGACACGCTGACGATACACATATACTCACAGGTTTTCGCCTGCTAAATCTATGAACCTGATAAAACCCAACATTTGTTGGTCGGGTAGGGTAGGGCAAGGTAGGGTAGAGTTTTTTTGCCATGCCTAATTGATTGCAAACCCTAGGTTTGAATTAATCTCCTTAATTCAAAAAAAACATGTTTTTACTTAATTGTGTGTCGTTGGCCGCTATTTTTCTATGTTTTTGCACGTCTTCATCTAGATCTTCCCACTATCCTCCTTTCAATAAAGTGAGGTTCCTCCATCCACTCTCCACTTTCCTGCCCTCGCAAGCACACCATCATTAGTTATTTCTTCCATGCAAGGTGAGGCGCACAACTACTGTTGTCAGCGCCATAGGAGGTGCTCCCTCTCATCTTCCGCTGGTGAAGGGGACCAAAGCCTTCTTCGGACTCCTAGGGCCATACCAACAAAAGGTCAAGAGGTAATTTGCGACCCTTGGGAGGCACTCAAAAAGGGTTCATACTCACACTTTAGTGGCAACAGACCATCGTTCACACTTCTTTGTCTACACGACAACCCCCGCAAGGGTTCCACTCATCGACGTGTAGATCTCTACGGGCTCCAATACCCCCTAGACCACCTACAAGGTGGTGGTCATTTGCAAATGAGGAGGGAGCACTGAGCTCCACGACCATTGACTATTGTTTATATAACATTGTAGGAATACACCACAGGAGGTCGAAATTCTCATATTCCACTTCAGTAGTCGTGAAATCCACACGTACTACCCAAAATCAAAAAAAGGCCAACTCAATACGGAGTTGGATTTATGGATCACAGCTAACTCACGGTTTAATTAGCAATCAAAATCATGACAAACATGATCCATGTTGCTTAATAACTAGGGTTGTACATTAGTCTAAACCCAGACCGTACTGTACTAGACAACACTAGACCAGAACTCAAATAAGCAAAAGTTCTTAGACTGAGAACTGGACTGAATAAGAACATGTACGGACTAGTAGGGGTGAGCATCGGTCCAAAACCGGACCGGACCGGACCGGACCGGACCGAGGACCGAAAATCAATAATTTTTGGACCGTTGACCGGACCGTTTGGTGGTCGGACCGGACCGAGACCGGACCGTTTTGACCGCGGACCGGACCGGACCGGACCGTTTGGACCGCAATCAGCCTTTTGTAGATGTTTTACAACTTATTTAATTATACAAAGTTGATAATCTTAGTCACTTCTAACAATTATATAACTTTAGTATCAAACATTTATACTAGTAGTACTTATATATGTACTTTATTTGTAGTTATTATAGAATACACCTTCAAATATATATGGATTTTATATAAAAGTTAGTCTGCGGTCCGGACCGGACCGGACCGGTTTTGGACCAGACCGGACCGGACCGAAGACCGAATTTATCGAATTTATTGGACCGCGGACCGGACCGAAGTTGAAATGGACCGGACCGAACCGGACCGAATTGAGCGGTCCGGTCCGGTTTTACGGTCTGGACCGAGATTTGCTCACCCCTACGGACTAGAAGAACCATCGACCAACTCAGGACCGGACCAACTAAGATTTTTGCTATTTAAAAGATATGAAAGTACCATGTGTTGGTGTTATTAATATTTGGATTTCAAGACAGTGTTGTAGTCAGCAAATGCAGAAATGTAACTAATATAATTTATACTAACACTTTTACACCTTATGATGCTTTAGGTAACATGTTTGTTTCTTGTCCACACATCTTGTTTCATAAACACATCATGATAGCTAAAAAAATATTATTTTATTATTAAAAAGATATAATTTATGTGCTATAATAACTTTACATATGATTAACATAGTTGATACATTTGCATATGATGCAACTTTAGTTATCTATATATCTCTACCAATTCAGTTCATGTCATAGTCTAACACGTATTTACTTCCAAATTTTGAGTAATAATATTCCTAACAAGTTATATATTACTTATAATTTCTAGAATTGACTATCATGTAGTCCACTCTAGACGGTCCTCCTTAAACATTAGGATTAATAGAAACATTCATTCTGTTAATTTGCAGTGCAAAGAGATTTTTTTATATTATCTGATCTAGTCAATCCAGACTACCACTATTGGAACGCACCGAACAGATATTGAAATTGGTCAGGTCCAACGATCCAGACTGGTATATGTACAGCTCTAGCAACAACAACTTCAACGCCAAGATGACTAAGCATGATGCTCGTGTTGCGGCCCTTGAAACGAAGATCACAAAAATCAAAGATACGGTTGCCACTTTAGCACGCAGATAGAGGGCCTTTCGCATCAACAGAATCAAAATCTATAAGGTGACAAACGTCCACCACTAGCTAATGTGCCCTGGGTAATTACTCAAGAATGATGTTCCTAACTTTCACAATACTATTGATACTAACAAGTTATGTGACTGGTTGCACAACTTTAAGGCGTTCTTCAACAGGCTCCAATTGACAGGGAAGTTGTAACTTGTGTTTGTTGAAGCAAAGTTGTGTGGCACTGCTCTAGTATGGTGGAAATGGATGCACAACATCCGTCTTGTGAACACATATCCAACATGAAGGCAGGTACAGAATCCTTCTACATTCCAAACAGCTACAAGCAGTAATCAGTGTTTTAAAAAGCGGCTCAGACGGCCGCCTGGTTAGTGTGATAAGCGCCAGTGGAGCAGGCCAGCAAAAAGCAGCCGCCTACTAGCTGCATGACCTGCCTAACTGTCCGCTTCACTTCCATGTTGAGGCGGCCGCTTCAGCCCACTTAATGAAAAAGCGGCTTCTGGGGCAAAATAAAGCCTGAAACTACTGCATTTATTTTACATTACACCATATCAGTGCATAGTTCTGTATGTTATGTTTGTAAATCAAGGTAGCTATGTGTTTCTAATTATTAATTGAGTTTATATGCATCAAAATCATTCCTACTCTCTACAAGCTTTGTATGTCAGCACTGCTGCACACATTTTACATCTTTATGTATGAATTGTTGCACCTACATTATATGTTTATCATTTATGCGTGCAGTGCTGCTATTCTATGTACTGCACTACTACTAATTATATACTAATGTACTATACTCGTATCTATGCTACGTACTTATACATTCATGTGTATTTCTATTGTTTTTTATGTGTACAACAAATGTACTGTCTATGTAGATGTACTTTGTTGTAAGCAATACATACAACTATATAATGTACATATCCTGTACTACCTACTACTGTATAATGTTCTGTACTATGTAGTATGTACCACTATGGTATAATGTATATATCATGTTGCCCGCTACTATATATTCATGTACTATGTAGTGTGTATCACTAGTGTATATGTATCATGTTCGCTAGTGTTGTACATAACCAATTTAATATATTACTGTATTTTGTATGTTATGATCGAGTTGATTTAGTTATTTTATACTCATCACATGGTTATATATGTATGGAAGTTCCTTAAAAATATATTATTTATATACACATATGTGTAATTCTCTATAAAATTATAAAGGAATTTAGGAACCCACTTTTTCAAAAAGCGCCTGCTTGAGCGCCCGCCTGGCACTCAAGCGGCCACAAGGTGATGTCCGCACGCCTCCCGCTTCCCGCTTTCTAAAACATTGGCAGTAATTATGCCTGACATGATCTAATTTGAAGAAGGGTACAAACTATATTGATGGGTAAACAAACAAATTCTAGAATTTGGTCTACAAGTCAAAGGTACGGGGGATGCACTAACATGATCACAATGATCTATCATAGTCTCTCTGCCATGCATGGAAGAAAAAGGCGCACCTCGAGGCTTCAAAGGCGTACGGTGTACGCCTTGAGGCGAGGCGGCCCCTAATGCGCCTTGAGGTGTGCGCCTCACTATCCAGGTGGGAGGCGTGCACCTCACTTTGGCGAGGCATAGAAAAGGCGTTGAGGCATTTTTTAGGCGTAAGCCTCAATTCAGACCTCAACTTAAACCTCATATGCACATGTATAATCTATATATATATATATATATGTGTGTGTATGTGTGTATGTGTGTGTAAATATACAAATATATGTATCTAAATATATTTATTTGTGTGCATAATCTTATATGTGTGTATATATGCATATATATGCATCTAAATATGTATACTTGTGTTTAAATATTTATGTATTTGTGTATGTATCTATAATGTATATGCATATACATGTAACGACGCTCGTGGTATTCATTTACATGTATATATTTGTGCATGTATGCGCTGAGTTGTACGGGCGCTCGCCCAGGGCGTTCACCTAGGGTCCCAATCCCAGGCGCCCAGCCTAGTTAGGCCTCTGGGCGGACGCTTGGGCGGCGCCTAGGCTGCTGCTGAGCTTTTTTTATATTTTTAATTAAGTTATTTACTGATTTGTGTTTATTTATGTACTGATTTGTTATTATTTAATCATCTGGTTATTTAACCTTATTTATCAACTGATTTAACTTTATTTATCAACTGATCTGTATTTATTCATCTACTATTTGTATTTATTTATGTACTGATTCAGGAATTAATTAATCATCTACTGATTTATATTAGTTTATCAACTGATTTGTATTTATTCATCTACTTATTTGTATTTTTTTGTCTACTATTTTTTATTTAGTTTTCTACTCATTTGAATTTATTTATGTACTGCTTCTGAGTTCTGATATTATTTAATCATCTACTCATTTAACTTTATTTATCAACTGACTTAATTATATTTATCAACTGATTTGTATTTATTGTATATATTCATCTACTATTTGTATTTATTTATGTACTGATTTAGGAATGAATTAATCATCTACTGATTTATATTAGTTTATCAACTGATTTGTATTTATTCATCTACTAAATTTATCCGTATACTGTTTTTTATTTAGTTATCTACTCATTTGAATTTATTTGTGTAATGCTTTTGAAATTATATAATCATCTAGTGATGTAACTTTATTTATCAACTGGTTTGTATATATTTATCCACTTAATTGTATTTATTCATCTAGTTATTTGTATTTATTTATCAACAGTTTTTCATTTAGTTATCTACTGATTTGTGTTTATTTATGTACTGATTCTGATATTATTTAATCACCTACTCATTTAACTTTATTTATCATAAATTTTACATGTATCCAATTAATTAATATATATATATATATAAGAAAATGCCTGGAAACGCCTGGGCCTCCGCCTGGGCGTCTAGGCGGTTTGGGCGTCCCCAGGCAACGACTGGTCGCCTAGCCGCCTATACAACCATGTGTATGCGTATATGTATCCAATTGTAAAGGCATGTAAAGATTTACATGTATATATGTCTATATGTTTTTTCGTATATTGGGAGTACTTGCATGTCTTATGCGTACATGTAATGGACGTACATCTATACACATATTGACATGTATATTTATCTATATGTATATAATTTTTAAATGTGCATACTTGTGTATGCCTATGTGAATGTACATATTTGTATGTACATATATGTGTATTAAATATATATGTATGTATGAAAATTAATACTAACATTAACATATAATATATATAAGATCGTCTCATACTTTTCTGAGGTTTATGCCTCACCTCACTGGGAGAAAAATGCCTTAATGCGCCTCACGCCTTTTTCAACCTTGTTTCCCTGATCGTGGCCACCTTAGATATCTCACACGTCTCCAATATGGATGATGATATACACATTGCAGCAATAAATAGAGCACGAGTAGTGACATTAGGATCATGTTTGAAACCCATTTGGTGACGTCAGACTACAACTACATTGACAACAGGCAATACTACAGTCACGTCAGCCACTCATGCGTCTTCATCAAATTCTACATGGGTACCTTCCAAGGCATCTCATGCCAGGTTTGACACGTGGATCCATCCATCGTCCCAACCATGTGATGAATGTGACAGGTAACGTCAAGCTATAGGATGAAATGAAATACAAGGATGTACTCCCATCCCATGCAGTGAACCTACTGGCGATGAGGCCGATGATTTGGACTCACCTCAAGACACTATGTTCATTGGACGTATGTCATTCACATCAGACTTTCATGGAGTACCGCATTTATACTAATCACTTGTCAGACGCTCATTTTGTCAACACAAGAGATGAGGCCGATGATTCGGACTCACCTCAAGACACTATGTTCATTGGACATATGCCATCCACATCAGACTTTAATGGAGTACCGCAATTATACTAATCACTCGTCAGACGCTCGTTTTTTCAACATAAGGGGGTTGATGTAAGGTTGCTCATCTAAAGCCTAGATAGGGTTTGTTGCCTTGTGATTAGTGTGATTAGTGTGTTATGTTAATTTTTGTTTTTGTTCGTAATTTATTCATTAGTCATCTTTACTGTTTCTGTCTAGCGTTTTATTTGTGATTATTTCAATTTTAAAGGTTATGCATTATAGTTGAAGATTTGTTTGTGAATACTCAATTACTTACTTTTGTTTCTTAATTTAGTAGGGTCATCAGAAGAAATAAGCCGATAAGGATTTATTGCGTGTTGTCTATATATAGCCACGTCCGGCTGCAGGCAGTTGAATTACATGAATGAATTTGAGTTTTTGCAACACAGTTTGCATATTGCATCAGCAGGTACAAAACAACGTTTGTAAGACTAGACAGCATTGGAGTACTTAACAAATATTCAAGAAATACAAGGGATGAAATATTAAATTGGCCTTGACCACATGGGGCTATAAAGAGAAATCTACAAAATCAATTGATCCATTGATTCATTGTTGTTCAAGCTTCACAAGCAAAAATATGTTTCATCACAATCACATCTATATTATACTCCACGTTGAGATGTAGGTATTGAAGTAAGCACCCTTTATATGTTGAAAGCATCACATATGCCAGTGATTAGAACAATAGATAAAAATAATTCACAGTAAAGGAAGATTAAGAGGGGATGAAACAGCTTCCAGAAAAAGGCCATACTAAATTTTTTTCCACAAATGATATCACTTACTAGCTATCAATTACCACCCCATGCACATCTAGCTTGAGAACGGAAGCACTAACCTCCAACCACATTATAACTATGACCAAATGCATATTTGACTTGACTAGGGGATGAATTCACTAACCTCTCCATTGTAAAGGGAGCAGTTAATTTCGCCTCAATTTCTTGATTGATGTGACGCAAACCTTCTTCATCAGAAACTGTTCAGCACCATAAGATATTAGCTATCCGAAAAACATATAACTTAAAAAGAGCACCGAGTATATTCTATATTTTTCAAGAAGGAAGCAACAGTACTATTAATTCATTATGGCTCAAACCGCCATCCGTGTAAGAATAAGATCAGAGTAGATAATCAACAATAGGAAATACTAATGTAGATTAAAAGGCCAAAAAGTACCGACATCCTCTGCGGCGGTGCTTAATTAAGTCCCGGTAACGCTCAAAATTTACAAACTCTTCTAACTCCTCCTCCTCTTCTGTTTTTTCCGGGGCCCGAAAAGGTCGAGAACCCGGATCACGAATGAAGTCAAGGAGCGCACGACCATCAAATCTAGAGACCAATTATATCAAACATTATCAGCAAGAACATCTTGGCAGAATGCAGACAAAAATTTGAACTACTTAAATGACAGAACAAACACCAGACATTACCTGTCAATTAATATGTCCTGTTTCCCATTCCAAGGTATCCTGAATAGAAGGGATGAGTGGCATTAGATATCATGTCAATCACCTAAATAGGGCAACTCGTGTCTAGTGGTAGATCGTGGAATACAGTAAGAGTTGTTTGTGAAATTATTCTTAGTATCTATTATACAAAATTATCAGAGGCGGAGAGAAATATAACTCCCACTAGGTTGCCATTTTGCAGAAGGCGGAATCTAGATCATGGGTTACGCTGGTTTTTGACGAATTGTTGTAGAAATGACCTTCCAAGCCAATCTTAATTGAGTGGGATTCTAGGTTCAGTCTAGGTTTAGCAAGAGGTAGACCAGAATCAAAGACTTCCTGATTCCAAATTTTCAATCATGGTCCTAAAATAGCATCTTGGTTGGACTATCCCATATATTTATCTGGAGGTTCTGCTCATACGAACCTATTGCAGAAAGAATTTACAAGCTAATGGTCTAGCTATTTTAAGGGGATCGACTATTGAGAACTGATCCAGTCTTTGCGATACTCTTATTATATACAAAAAAACATAGAGCTATAGACTGATGTACTCGTTTATATGATGAGAGTTTCAGGTTGTTAGGTGAATGTGTCTTCTTAAACAATGTTATAGTTTCACAGTTAGCGTGAACTCGCAAATACATGCACATTTAACTTCCGCCCTTTCATGGCACATTCTTAAAACTATTGAGGACAGGCTACCGGTTAGATAACATATACATAAATTTAATGAGTGGTGCCAACGATGGAACACCTATTTGCCATTTCATAGTTAGTAAAAATACCCCCACATACTCATGGGAATCTTTCTCGCGGTGAAACCGTGATATAGATCCTGATTACTTACAGGCCCTGTAAATCTTCGGAAGCCTGGTATAACCCATCGTCCCGGTAGACGCGGGAGCGGGAGCCGACGACCTGGAGCGACTGCTGGGGATCACCTCGTTTCTTCGCTAGGTACACTGCGCGACGCTGTGCCCTCTTCCGAGCCGCGTCCATGAGGTCATGGACCTTCTTCTCTGACCTCCTAGCCTCGTGCCACATCTCTAAACCCTCTACAGTAGACCAGACCTCCGCAGCTCCGACCACTTCTGCGTCGTCGACAGCCCTAATTTAGGAGGCTGGGAATTCGCCGTTGTAAAACGAGTTGTGTATATATTTTACACTGAACCTTCAAAAGTTTGTGTACTGCAACCATAAACGCTAAAAGTTATTACTATCCTTAAACAATATGATATTGGTAATAAATCCTCCTACTTGAGTCAAAAATATCTCCAAATTTCAAATTTACTTAAAAGGGGCTGATTAAGTTATCGCTGTCAGTAATACGCAATCTTTTGGTACGGAATCCACAGCTTTCATCTCCTCGCCCCGAACTCCTTCCCCTACCTTCATCATTAAAATATCAAAGTGTCCACTTTCGTTACAGCTACCTCTATGAATCAAAAGAAATCTCAAGATTATAATAATTACTTGTAAACACTTTGATTGGATTAGGGTCACTATGGATGGTGCCAGAATTATGACACAAAGAACACAAATTACCCATCGTCATCTCTTCACTCTCGTTCTCTATGGTGTTTCACCCTTAGAATCTTGGAGTCCATAGTCAAAATCATTATTTTTGATGAGTGGAGTTGATGCATGTCCTCTACTCCACTACCTTCTCCTTTTTTTATTGTTGTTTCCTCCTCTCATCTACTACTCTGCATACCTCCTTCATAGCCCTCCCCATTGAACTCGCCTTATTATGATCTGGTTTCCTATTAGCATTAAGTTAGGGCTTACATGGGTAATTACATGCTTAATTGTAGTAATCATTATTTAACTTTGATTAATAAGGAAATGTACAGTGGTGATGTTTTAAATCTAATAAAAAATATAAGTTTGCTTTTGTTTTGAATAATTAGGGTTTGAGAAGTATAAACTTCAGTCGTCTATAAATAGGATTTTTGCCACCACGACCGTATTGAGCAACACAGTCATGTCACATGAGGGCACAATGACTATGCTAGAATGGAACAAGCTAGGTAAGCAAAGGGACAATGAATTTGGAGTTAGAGTTTTGGGTAGAACAATCGTTGTAGGCACCTAGGGTTTATGGTGGCACGGGCATTCTAGGTCACACGACCATTTTGGAAGAATAGAAGTGTTGGTTATTTGTATACTCAAATGTAATGGAATCTTGGCACCACATCCATGGTAGGTAACACATCTGTGTTGGGTCCTCCTTGGCACGGTCATGGTAGCTTGTACAACCATTTAGGGATCTTTAGGGCATTTTGCTCATCAACTGGCCATCACTACATACTACAATATAGTATTGTAGTGTTTGATTTTTATTTATTTACTGATAACTCAGAATGACCTTAAATTTTCATTAGAGCTTTGAAACTTAGTATCAAACAACATACTAATTTTTCATGATTTTTGGAGGAATTTTGACCTATTCAGTAAATATTTTTCAATAATACTTTTATGATAGAAAATTATGTTAAAAATACAAAAAATGTGAAGTAGGGTTGATTTACAATCAACCCAAGCACCTTAATTGATCTATTTGAGTAATCTTATTGACTCAAGGTCAATGTTGACTCAGGGTCTAAATCGACTAAACTCTTGTTTTGATGATGACTAAATATTTCACTTATTTGTGTCTAATGCTTCGACTTGAGTGATTTCTGATTAAGTATAGACACTTCAAATGCCCAAACTTGTGCATCCTATCTTGGAGAAAGGACAAGTCAAAATCAATGCAAGTGTACTTTTGTATAATATGATGTATCTCTAATAGAATCATGTTATAAATCTCTTGTAATGATTGTATGACTTGTGATTAATCTTGGGAAAAAATCAAGAGCACTTAAAATGAATATTTAAGCACTTTTATAGCAATTTCTAAAATTCATTACTGCGTGTTTTGTCGGTCGAGTTTCATCCTCGATAAACTCAAACGACACCTTTGATGGATTTTGGGAATGTCCAGGTTCGGCCGAGTTTAGCCCATGATAAACTCGACCTACATCCTGCACATGCAAACCAAATTTAAGCCATCGACCGAGTTTCATCTAGGATATACTCGATCTACTCTTCAAATTTTGATTTGTCACATAGTATAACCGCCTAGTTTCCCAAAAGTAATCTTGATCGATCACACTATACAAAATGTGCATAAAAAGTATTTCTAGTTGTTGGAGTGTTGCAAAAATAGATTCGTTGCAACACAAAAAAGGACTATAATTCATTCTCAAGTACTTCTACTGGCTAGTAGGCATCCCCAATAGATAGGACTCCTTGGACTTCATCCCATGGTTAGCCAAGAACTATGAAGATCTATGTATTATAGTTGAGTGCCTCCAAGAGCCTCCCTCTCTCTCTCTCTCTTTAAGCTTAATTACTTGCTACATCTATTAGAGTGAGTAGGGGATTTGTAAGAGAGCTTGTCCTACATGTATATCTTGTGAAGCTCTCACTTCCTCCACCTCCCAATCTCTCATTTCTAACATGATGATGAAGATGAAGATGGATATTCTCTTAGCTAAGAGAGGTGAAGAATAAGAGGGAAGGAGTACCTTGGTGAAAGCTACTCCTTGGCGAAGGTGAAGTCAAAGGCCCGGAAAAGGAAGTGTTGACTTGAGAGTTCGACATTGTCCATATTTTGATAATGACTTAACCATTCCATTCCTACATATCTAATATTTTTGTTCAAGATTTATTTCAGCCTTTAGGTACATGAAAAGGATCACATGACACAAGCCCTAGCTTGTTCAAGTTCAAGTCAAAAGCAATGTAAGTGCGCATTTTGGGAAATCACTCGAAATGACCTTAGATTATTTTTGTAATCACTTGTATTGATGATATGACTTGTAACTAAGATGAGAAAAAATCAAGGACACTTAATTCCAAGTTTGATCACTCAAATGTCAATTTAGAAAATTTGTCACAGGCTATCAGTAGAGTTGAAAACTCGACCGATCCAGTGATGGATTTTCTAAAGAGACCAATCGGTTGAGTTGCACACTTATAGAACTCAACTGACCTACTCACTGAGCAAAACTGATTTCAGCTCATCAGTCAAGTTTTCCAAAACAAACTTGATCGATAGTTTGAAAATTGGTTTTGTCTCTTAGTGGATTGGTCAAGTTACTTTATTGAAACTCGATCGAATGTACTGTACAGAAAATGCATAAAAAGTTATTATAGCAATTGGTGAGTTGTTTTGAGCGAGAATAGATCTGTTGTAACTTGGAAAACGGTTATATTTTGCCCTTAAGTGGTCCCACTATAAGGAGGCGGGATCACCCCCTTACTAAAATTTTGAAGAATTAACATCCATTTCAAACACACTCAAAGGTATGTTGGAATAGGTATAAATTTTCCAAATTTATTATAATGGTATGCAAAAGACCAAAGTGTAGCAGCGGAATAAAAATAACTGACTATATTCAACTTTCATAAAAGATTACACAAATACATCAAAATCTCTCATTAGGGTTTACAACAAGATACAATAAAAGGATCTAGACAGATGGAAGTCTAAAGTACTTCAAATCTTGTCTCCAGAGCAACATCTCCAAGTGCTAGATCCATGCCCAAAGCTATGTTCTCCTGATTCAGCTCAACAACTTGTCCTAACCTGGGTGGTTGGGAGAGCACCCAATAAAATGGAAAGGAAACAAGGTATGTGTCAAAATATTGAACAAGTATAAAAGATAATGCTAACATTGAAGCATAAATATATGGATTCATCACATGATGAGAGGGCCAAGAGGATGAGGCATATAAAAAAATAGATTATTGCCAAAAACTAACAAATAATAATGAATTGCATGAATGATCAATATTGGACTACATTAACTAAGTAGGGTTGAGGTACCTACCGGACCTCAACCTATAGGTGAGGAGAGAACTAATACATTCCCAGTCACCTACACATATTTTTATAAGGGTGAGAATAAGACGTTTCCCAGGGTGAATTAACACATGCCCTACTATGGGTGGTTGTACATATGTACCACTGCTATAACTAAATAGTCAAATAAACCATCATGCATAAGAAGTAGTAAATTGGCAAGATAAATAGTCATATAATAGCAATATGGTAGTGAGGTTCCAAGACCCATGAAATAAAACAGCAATACTAATTTTGAGGTAAGTACATCAAAAGATTCATGAGTAGAGGAAATCAGGTTCAATAAAGCCTCATTAGGGAAAGTAAGGTTTGTTTACAAGTATCCCAGCTAAGGGTTAGATATGCACATACATAAAGATGGATTGCACATACCTCTCATATGATTTCAACTACCAACTGTCATCACTTTATTGAGTCCAAGATCAACTTCTCCTATTCCAATGTATAACCATGTATTAGGGTATGTTATATGCATTAATGTAAATAAAATCCCTATTTTTGACTTTTTGCACAAAACTTCAATTTAGACTATGAAAACATCACCATTTATGTAGTTAGGTTCTTCTGATTAAGAAAACATATAATTTTGCATATTTTGGAGTTATGAAGGTTAAAGTGTATTTTTGGTGATTTTTAGGTATTTAATTCATTTTCTAAAAACTCTTTTTGACAAAACTCCAAACAAAACCTTAAAACTACTTTTTTTTAGAAAGAGCATGTTTTTTGGAGTTCAAAACATATTTTCTTTTTATTTTTGGACAAGGGAATAAACAGTTATGAATTTCTCAAAACTAACCGATAGGAAATTGCCACATCATCAAATCGATTGAGATAAACAAAGAGAGAGAGAGAGAGAGAGAGAGAGAACACCATTTGACCCAAGATCAGGGTTTGGAGTTTCAAAGGTAACCAAACTAGATATTCTAGAGAAGGTAAAACAGTAAGAAACCAAAACCCTAGAAGAGCATGGTAAATAGAGATGGAGATCATCGATTTTAAACATAGAAGCATGAGTTTAAGCATGTAGCAAGCAATATATGAGAAGGGGATTACAAAACTCACCTCTAGGGAAGGTGGATAGTTCCACTAAGTAAGGTTCCCAAGCTTAGAGAGGTTGATTTCTCCAACAAAGCTCTTATGTCGAGCAAGAAGCACCTTCTCCACTTTAGAGGTGAAAAATCCTAACAAAAGAACATGGAGATGGGGTGTTTAAGGGTTCTAGGTGGGGTTTCACCATGAAAGACCAGGGTTCCACCTGGATGAAGGTGAAAGGAAGGCTAACAACATGAAAATAGGGAAGGAAAGGAGGATACTTACTAGTTTTGGTCGAAATCACCAAGGAGGAGCTTAAGAAATCTTAAATAGAGAAATTTGGAACCCTACGAGCCTCCTTCACCAAGGTAGGCACCCTCTTTTACCTTGGGACATCAACTTCATGGACAAACACAGAAGGAAAGATTCTCTAATCTAGAAGAAAGAAAGGAGAGGAAGAGTTTTCGAATTGGGAGTTGGGAAGGGGTAGATATGGCTATATAAAAAAGAGGTCAAGTATGAGGTGTCTATGAGACTTTCCATGTGTCATGTATAAGGGTGTACATGGACATGCAAGCCTTTATGGATAAGGAAAAAGTCAAGCATGAGGTGTCAAGTTACTTTCCATGTGTCCAATGCTAAGGCTGCCCATGGACATGCAAGCCTTTATGGATAAGGAAGAAGTCAAGCATGAGGTGTCCATGGAACTTTCCATGTGTCCTTAGCCCAAGGATTTCATGGCCATGCAAGAGGACAGCTAGAGGCTACTTGAATATCAAATTCCAGTTTATGGACACTTATAAGCCATCCCAACTGAACTCCAATCAAAGAAATAACCCCATTGGTTGATAGCTTCTAAAGATAAGATCATTTATAAAGAGGAAATCCCTAAAATGCCCTTGGAAAGAAACACCTTCAAACCAAGGTGCAACTAGGTTCCCCATGGTTCAAAACTTGAGAATGGTAAGGGAATATATAAATATTATAATGCATGTGACAATTTACAATTAAAACCTCCAAATTGGGTAAATTGCATAAAAGTCCAAAATGTGCATATAATTGCATAACTTGCACAAACATCATCCAAATTGGATCAAACTTGTAACTTAATCTTTTCTCATGATTTCAAAACACATCACAAGGTTAGATTAAGGTTTAGAGTACTTAATTATGGTAGTTAAGCTTGTTCGATGCATTAAGATTTGGGGCCTTACACTTCTAACATGGATTTATTTACCATTGTTCCATTTAAGTGGTGATTTTACATTTTAGATCCTCAATTAAGATTTCACCGATGTATTTGTGCATAAACCCTTATATTGGTATCATTATTGAACAAATGTTCACCAAACCACTATAAATTCCACAATTTAAGCATCAAGGCCAAAAAGGATAGATATGATAGGAAAATATTGGGAAATGACCAAAAAGAGAATATGTCAAAGTTTCAATATGGTACACCCACACTCAAGGGAACACCCCCAGCTATAAATCAGAACCCTTGGAGTTCATTCCAAGTTTTCTCATTAATGCTATTCTAAGTCCTCGCTATAGTTGAGTGTGTTGCAACTCCTTGAGCCCCTTTCTCTCTCTCATTTACATAACATTTCATGATTATGAGTGAGTTAGGCCAGTTGTAAGAGAGCTACTTCCTTGTGCTTGTAAATCTCTCATTCCATTCCATATTCCCTATCCCCTTTCTCAAAGAATAAAAGGTTGAAGCAAGCTACTCCGAGTGAAGGTGAAGTTGTTGTTCTTCTTCTTCAAGGTTGAAGAAGAGGTGAAGATCTTCTCCAGGTGAAGGAGAAGGCAAAGGCTGAAGATCTAAGAAGAGTAGGTAATTCCTTGAAGGCTGAAGACTTGTGCAAGAGTAGGTAAGTCCTTGGAAGAAGGTGGAAGACTCTTTGTAAAGTGGGTAAGTCCTTGGTAAGGTTGAAGACTCTTTGTAATGGATAGATAGGTCCTTTGGAGGGGCTTGTGTTGTAACTCTTATAGGTGAATATATAGAGGAAAGCACTTACGAAGTCTTAGAGGTTGACCTCTCTAGGTAGTGGATTGACTCTCTCCAAGTTTGGGGAGTGAAACAACTCTAAACAACCTTGTCCAAGCGCTTGTTTCATTTTCTCTCATCCTTGCTATGCTTGTTAGTTAGGACTTCAAATTGCACTTAAGCTGGTGGTTTTGATTGATATAATTTGAATGTCTAACTTATCTTGTGAGAATTTTTTGAAGCTCTATTCACCCCCTCTAGAGCCCTAGATCCAACCAGTGGTATCAGAGCTAATAATCTTCTCCAACAATCTCCTACAAAATGAGAAGATGGGCGACAACCTACTTGGTTCACTCAACCTAGAGGGAGGCTTCTTCATGCGTCCTCTGGTCTTCGACGACACGAACTTTCTATATTGGAAGAGGTGTATGCAATTCTACATTCAAGACATGAACTTTGATATGTGGAAGGTGATGGTCACACCATACAAGGATCCAACCAGAGTTTTTGCAACATGGAGTGAAGCTGCACTCAAAGAAGCCCAGCTCAATGCCAAAGCCATTAGAATCCTCTATGCAACCCTTACCCCAACAGAGTTCAACCACATCTCATCTTGGGACACAACCTATGAGATTTGGGACAAATTGTGCATTACTTATGAGGACACAAAGCAAGTCAAGGAGGCTAAGATCTACATGTTGAACAACCTTCTAGAAAACTTCAAGATGGGCAAAAAAGAAGGGATTGTAGAGATGTATTCTAGGCTCAATGTCATCCTAAATGGCCTAGTTACTTTGGGCAACACTTTGGATAGAGGTGTAATCAACTCTAAGATCTTGAGGACTCTACCAAAGAGATGGGAGTAAAAGGTGACCTCCATTGAAGAAGTTATGAGCCTTGGTGACATCCCAACCGAAGAGCTCATTGGCAATCTCCAAGCTCATGAGCTAAGGCTTGACAAGCAAGAAGAAGAAGCTAAGCAAGAAGAAAAGGAAGCCAAGAAGATCAAAGATAATGCTTTCAAAGCACAAGTGGAGGCGGTCATCCTTCAACAACAACTTGCTTGCCGAACTTCTCCTTCCTCCTGTAGTGAAGATGATGCCCCTAGTGAGCATGAAGCCAACTACATCAGGGGAAAGCACTTTAATGGAAAGCGATCCTCCTCCTCTACTCCTAGTGGACAAAAGGGACACTACAAGAGTGAATGTCCCAAGTCAAGAAAGTCACACCACAAGGGCAACTATGAGAAGGAGGAAGAGTATAAGAAGGAGAACAAGTACAAGAGGAAGGATAAGAATGAGAAAAGACACAAGAATGCAACTGATGCATCTTAGGAGGAATCATCCTCAAGTGGCTCTAGCTCTGAACAAGATGGAGAGTGCCACCTTTCACTCATGGCCTCACCTAGTGAAGAAATTGGTGAGGTAAGTGAGGTAGTCTTGCATGAGTTATCTAAGTAAACTCTTATAGATATGCTTGTTTCTACCCATTCTTCTTTTGCTAAGTGTAAATCTAAAAGAAAAAGATTAGGAAAAATTATTGATGATTTGTATGCCAAACTTGAAATTCTTGAGCTTAATGAGAAAATTCATCTTGAGAGCATTGATAACTTGCAAGGACAATATCTTGATATTGAGATCCAATACAATGGAGTTGAGCTAGAGAATGGTGTCTATCTTAAGAGCATTGAAACTCTTAAGGAACGTAACCAAAAGTGCCTAAAGGAGCTTGAAACTCTTAAAACTGAAAATGTTGAATTTAAGCTTCTTGTTGATGCTCGTAAGGATGAAAGAGATGTTTATCTTAAGGAAATTCAAGTGCTTAAATCTAAAAATGCTAGGTTGCTTGGTCATGCTAATGATTTATCTTCTAAACCTATATTGCCTAGTAATGATATTGCTTCTATTTCTCTTGAGAAAGATTCTTATTTGACTAAAGGCCTCTGTCTAGAGGCCCACCTTGTTCATGCTAGAGATGATATTGCTAGTTTGTCTTCTGCTATCATATCTCTAAATGATGATAATCATAGACATAGGGCCTCTCTACAAAAGTTCCTCGAAGGGAAAAACTCCCTAAATGAAATCTTTGACCATTCTACCAAACAAAGTGGTACTAGTGGTTTGGGATTTGTAGGGAACACCCCCAACTATAAATAGGACCCCTTGGAGTTCATTCCAAGTTTTCCAAGTTTTCTCATTCATGCCATTCTAAGTCCTTGTTATAGTTGAGTGTGTTACAACTCCTTGAGCACCTTTCTCTCTCTCATTTACATAGAATTTTGTGATTATGAGTGAGTTAGGCCAGTTGTAAGAGAGCTACTTCCTTGTGCTTGTAAATCTCTCATTCCATTACATCTTCCCTACCCCCTTTCTCAAAGAATAAAAGGTTGAAGCAAGCTACTCCGTGTGAAGGTGAAGTTGTTGTTGCTCTTCTTCAAGGTTGAAGAAGAGGTGAAGGAGAAGGCAAAGGCTAAATATCCAAGAAGAGTGGGTAATTCCTCGAAGGCTAAAGACTTTTGCAAGAGTAGGTAAGTCCTTGGAAGAAAGCGAAAGACTCTTTGCAAAGTGGGCAAGTCCTTGGTAAGGTTGAAGACTCTTTGTAATGGATAGGTAAGTCCTTTGGTGGGTCTTGTATTGTAACTCTTATAGGTGAATATATAGAGGAAAGTACTTGCAAAGTCCTAAAGGTTGACCTCTCTAGGTAGTGGATTGACTCTCTCATAGTTTGGAGAGTGGAACCACTCTAAACGACCTTGTCCAAGTGCTTGTTTCATTTTCTCTCATCTTTGCTATGCTTGTTAGTTAGGACTTCAAATTGCACTTAAGCTAGTGGTTTTGATTGATATAATTTGAAGGTCTAACTTATCTTGTGAGAATTTTTGAAGCTCTATTCACCCACCCTCTAGAGCCCTAGATCTAACAAAAAGGTCATATTATATGTCTTATAATGGGATGTAAGTACGCAATGCTTGCAAAAACCTAGAGCTTGACCTCTCTAGGTAGTGGTCGGTCTTTCTCCTAGCTTGGAGATTGGATCCACTCTATATAGTTTGTTCTTGTGCTTGTTCAATCTCTCTCTCCCTTTATATGTATGTTTTAGTTGCACACAAAGTTCATATCTCCCATATTAACTTAGAAATATCTTGAAGGTCTAACGAATTTTGTTTAAGCGTGTTTTAGCTCTATTCACCCCCCTTATAAAGCCTATCCTAGATCTAACAATTTGTATTAAAGCAGGTCTTCTCCAAGCATACTTCCACATGTAGGAGAAGATGGGTGATTATCAAGGTGGAAGATACCTCATCAACATTCCAATCTTTTATGGGGGCAATTTCCTCTATTGGAAAAGAAGGCTATAATTCTACATCCAAGGATCAGGTCTTGAGCTATGGATAATGAAGGACCTTCCATAAAAGCTATCAGAGACAAATATAGAAGAATGGGATGAAGATACCTTGAAGAAAGCAACCTTGAATGCAAGAGCCATAAACTTTCTCTATTCTTCCATCTCCCCCACTAAGTTCAACTGAATTTCTTCATGTGAGTCAACCAATGAAGTATGGAATAAAGATATGTGTCACTAATGAGGGGACAAAGTAAGTGAAGGAAAGGAACATCTACATGATCAAAGGGCTTCTTGAAAACTTCAAGATGGGAAAGAAGGAAAGGGTGGCTGATATGTGCTCAAGACTAAATACTTGTGACAACCTGATGCCATAAAAGCAAGATAACTCAAAGCCAAAGCATGTGATCAACTACTAAAAAAACACATTAGTACAAACTAGGGTAAATTAAAACCGATCTCATATGACCAACTTGAGTGGAAATATATACATCATGGTTCACAACCTATCACCACATATATCTCATACCACACCATAAAGGTATTACATCACTGTAGAGTGGCCATCCTGCCACAACATGTTACAAAAGATAACCCATTCACATATACAAGCTACTTATATACATCCAAGGCATACAACCCAAAATAGATGTCAATACAACATCTACAAAACACCCCTTCTAGGACCTGAGAGTACAGGGACGACATACATGACTCTATTACAAACACCAACAGCATGTCCAACCTATAATAGATATTGATCTCCTTGTTGCTCTTCCTCAACCACATGATCTCTACCACGCCACACACGACCACCTAAAAAGATGTGGTGAACCATAGCGGTGAGACCATTATCCCGGCATGAGATATAACTCTCCGCTAACAACTATTATAAATACATATTATACTTGAACATGAAAATAACAATATTAATAGGATGAGCGGATTCAACCAAATGAACAATTTAAAACTCATATAGACTAAGCTGGTTAAGCAACTACAAATTATTAGTAGAACAAGCTATGCATTTAGAGGGAATATGAAGAACACGTATAACAACTGATTTCTCTTATCGCGTTACAATTCAACTGAATGGTACAAGAAACAAGGAAAGGGAAAAAACTAATGTGAATCATGTTTAGCCCTAAGAAAATATACTACACGGTTGTATTACATCTTTTATTGTGCCCTGAGGTTTGAGTCATGTCACCCAAATCCAATTGACCACTGATAAGTCGATATCAGTGCCATACAAGATCTATGGAAGAGTTGGAATCTACGATCTCACCTCCACCTCCCAGTCAGTATGAGAGACACTACAAAGACATAACAATCAACTGCCACAAGTGACATATAGTCAAGCTGAAAACACCTAGCCCACCTTGGTATAGGTCACAACGCTAAACACCAAGGCACAAAACTCTTCCACCAGGGTGTAATTGCAGTTGTCCTCTAAAATCACATCACATAATATAATTACCAAGACATGACCACAACCGTTGTCACAAAAACTTGGGATCAAGATGTCAAGGATGTACTCTCCAAGCACCCTGCATACTCAACATTGTGCGCTCCGAGTTTCCTGTGGGAGGACTCATTTCACCATCCAACAAGTTCTAACACTGGAATGGATCTATGACACAAGGAAACTACATGATTAGGGTTTCACTTTATTAGTTAAGCCAATTGGGTATCTTTTATACTACATCAATCAAGTTACAACGTACAAACCCTCAACAGATTCTTCAAAGATAAGGGTAGACTGCAACTTCAGAATATATAAAATGTATTAAGCATAAAGTTTATCTCATCACCACATGATACTGTCTAACTGCCATACACATGGCTATCACCATTACCACATCACCATGGGATAGCAAATCCCTCATCACATCACTAGAGGATATCATCTAAAAATTGGCACTAAGCCTCTACCAAAGTCATAAGACCATTCACATAGTTCCCTATAAGAACATCATTATCTCATCATGCCTCATCAAGGCTCATAATCACCACACATGTGTCACACTCATGATATCACATCAATTATTAGCTATGATGCTCGTTCAACTTGCAAGTTAGGTTTACATCAAGTAGGAGAGAGAAAATAATTCATCAACATGCTAATTACTCAAGCAACTAAGCATTATTCACCATGTTACTCAAATTAGGGTTAGGGTTACTCATAGATAGCCAATTATAACAACCCATAATATCCAACCCTATAGTACACAACTTCCCACATTCTTGGAAGCCTTATTCCAAACATTATCATCATGATTAATCAACATGAAATCAGATTCATCTCGATCATACAAGAGGTAAATATTGTTGGTATGTATGCCCTGGGAGCCAATCATATGATGATTTGGATTGGGATACATTATGATTGATTTGATAAATATCAAAGGTAAGCTTCCAATTTATTATGGTTCAATCAGTTATGAGATAATGGTAGAAAAAAATGAATGTCTAGAGAATGACAATATTCAATGACGTATGTCTTCAGGTTGAGGACATGAAGAATGAGATCATACTGATGCTAAGAGTTTGTACATTCTTGTTTTGTCCCTAGTCAGATGTCATTGTGGAAGGTTGATAGAAAACAATGACACAACAAGACTAGAGTGTGTGTTGGCTGATGACAGAGTCTCATTAATCATGATATGTGATATCAAACCAAGCACATAGATACATGTTAGAGAACATTGTATCAGACAGACCCACCATGGAGTGACACATGGAATAATAACATGGTAGTCACAGTCAACTCTCATAGTGATGGTGGTGATTGTAATTCTTAGACCTGAAATCACTGCACTCATCACATGTCGTTGGGTACACTTTGACATCACCAAACACGGTCCTGAAATATGGATTGTTATAAAGGTGATGATCGGGTGACTTTGACACATGGGGTTTTGACTGTGAGTGATAGATATGGGATTCGTCCATCCTTAGGGAGTATGATGTACACGTTCACTTGATAAGTGAGATTGAGAAAGGCATGCGCATGCATGTGTGAGTCAATATGTGATATTGATGGCACACATATCTCATACAGTCTGCTTTGGATCGAGGAACATGAATGAATGTTGAAAGGATGACAACTCCATGCCTTGAGTTCATTCAGGATATCATAGACAAAGGAATTATACATTCACTGGGACACCAATCACAGACTGTAGGATTGAAAGTTGTTCTCCAACTTTCCTTTTCACTTGGGTAGCACTGATGTGCGACTAGGCACCACTCTTTGCTTGTGATGTCATAAGCTAGTTATGGACATTCACTGCCAACGTGAAATGGGACCTATAGGGTCACAGACAAAGGATTTAACCTGGAAGAGGAGTTTATCCATGAATGATGTTTGGATTGATTAATAAATGTGTTTAAGTACTCAATCAAACATTCAATCAATTGACTTGACTCAGAATCATCAAGTTCAAGTGTTGAACTAACTGATTTGAGTGTCGGATTGATTGAGAACTGCATTGACTGTATTATGCACAATCTGGACCACCAACCGACCGGTTCACTGGGTGAACCGATTAGCTCATTGCCAGTGAGACGACCGGTTCACTCTGGTGAACTGATTGGTTCATATGTCCAAATGAGTAGTGTTGGGTTGTCCCAATTTGTGAGAAAAGATTTTCATTTCACTTGTACAATTTGATTGGGACAAGAATTGATCTTAGTATTAATTGGAAATGAAAAAGGAAAGTCAATTGGAGGTGAGTCAGGAATGTAAAATGACCGGTTCAACTAGTGAACTGATCGGCTCACATTCCCAACTGACCAGTTTGTTTGTGAAATGACCAGTTCGGCTGTCGCAGTGCAATCAGTTTATGGAAATTTCGTACCCTTCTAATGCCACTTTAGTCCCACATTGCCCAGGGCTGAGAACCCTGACCCTGACCCCTCCTATATATAGAGGGATACTGGGGGCTTCTCAGATAGCACAACTCAAAACATCAATTGCTCTACAAAGTTGTCCTCTCTGGTTATGGTAACTGAGAGAGCCCAATCAAGTGCTACCCGACTAGGGAGGCACAACAAGGGAAAGACAACTACAGGATGACAACTAGTTATGGGAGAGTGTGTCGGTGACTAGCACACTGACAGAAGGGGACGACTCCTTCTAGTGTCATGTAGGACAGGACGACTAGAGTTCCCAATGGTCCGTGTGGATTATCTATATAGGCGGGAGGTTTTTGCCTCTCAGGAGGACGACGATCAACTGCAGTCTGGGTCAAGACCAGTAGCTGCATAGACACCGTCAAAGATAGGTGGGTGAACACCACACTTGTTACGAGGCATTGTCACTGAGCAAGCCTCAGGACCATGTATGACTCGCTAAAACCATCCTTCCTATTTCATAGTCGTTGATGTGATCCATGGTTATGGTTTTGTGGTGAGAGAATTTTTTTGTTTCCGCTGCCTTATCCCTCACCTAAAACCCAACAAATACCTCTAGCGACCCCTAGACATTGGTTGCCCTAGCGAACACTAGGTTTAGGTCCACCATAGTAACCACAACACCCCTTTCAACATAGCGACCAACCCAACTGTCAAAATGTAGCACTCACAACATCACAACACACAACGACCAACACGCATCACTAATGTAGTGACCATCATGACACCATTCATCCATAGCGACTGCTACCAAAGCTCAAAGCATAACGATCACAAGATATTTCCAAGCATGATGCTTGCAAGGAAAAGCTCCATGAATGGTGACCGCAAAACCATATTGACCAATGCATAACGACCATGAAAACCAGAGAACACAACTACCATACGAGGTCAGCACGCGTAGCGATTGTTATGTAAAACATAACATCTAAAGGAGTTATGGTTAGGGCTAAACTGACCAAACCTAAAACCCCATCTCAACCACCATCATGGCCATAACGGCCATAAGGGGAAACAAGGAAACACGGTGGCCATAATAGATGTGAAACATCAAGAACCCGAAACTTCACCATGGTGAAAACCTCATGAAGAAGGTGAGAATCAAAACCCTAAAGACAAACATCACAAAGTCCACATGAAAACCAAGCTAAGAGAGAGGAAAACTAAGCATCAAGAACATCCAAACAAGAGTAAAAATCTAAATATTCCATATGATATCTGAACCATGTTTGTGAGGGTAAAACCAACATTCAAGATGTGCATGCAAGAACCAACATCTCCACCATCCACTAGATCTCGGGTACAATAAGTAGGGTTTAAGAAAAAGAGTTAATCCATACAAGATCACCACATAATCATAAACCCTAGTTCAAGATATCATCACTACACAAGTTATAATCACGTTTTAAAGATAGATCATTAGCATGCAAGATGAGTGCAACAATAGTAGAGGGGAAAGTTATATAACTCGCCTTGAAGTGAAGAACAACTCCAAAGCCAAGAAGCTCCAAGAGAGAAAAGAAAGCCAAGGCTTGGATCAACTCCACGTCCAAGCAAGATCACCTCGAGAGAATAAGAACAAACCTAGGTCAAAAGGTGCACAAAGAAGTGAGGGTGCGAACCCTAGGACAAAAAGAAAAGGGAAAAGAGGAGACCTTCATCTCACTTAGGTACTACCATGGGAGAACCATGGATTCAAACTCTATTAGAGAGAAGTTCCTCAAGATAACCACCATGGAGAATCATGGATCGACCAAGAGAAGAAAGAGAGGGGTGGGGTTGAAAGAAAATGAAATCAAGAAAGATAAACCACTTACCAAGATCGAGGATCACCAAAGGATAAACAAAAGAGAGATGATCTAACCCTAGATCACCACATACAAGGATTCAGCCTCCTTCAAGCTCAAGCACCTCCACTTGCACCACCAGGACAAGGGCCGACTCCAAGCAAGAAGGGAGAAGGAAGAGAGAGCTAAATAGGTCACTCACATACAAGGAGAGGGGTATAAATATCCAAGGATAGGAGAGAGGTAAGAGAGCTAGTTGTCATGCACATAAGTGCCACTTGTCCTCCACATAACATCCATGCAAGCACTCAGCTCAAACATGCATCCAAGATCATTAAAACCTAGGTGAGGGTAGCGAAGACTTGGTCCACAATGTGATTTGTTTGAAGAAGAAAACATGGCAACCTACAAAGGGTTTTGATCACTACAAACATGGAAACCAAAAGCATAGCGACCTAGGGTTCAAAACCCTAGCAACCACTATGATCACATAGAGACCAAGGTGCTCATACTCAAAACACCTCGACCACAACAACAAAATGAAGGGAAAGAACATCGGCCACAACAACACAAAGGGTCAACACCCATGGTCAACATCAACTTAAGCATCCATGCAACCCATGCAAACCCTAGCTTCAACACTCAAGGTGCGACCTCATCAACCAAGGCCCAACAAGGCACCCCTATGCATCACTCTCTTTCTCATGATGTAAAAACATAGGAGGCACATCCAACACATGACAAATTGCAAGATAACCCTCAACATGTGTAAATTGCAATTTGGTCCAAAATAAGCATACATATAGTATAACTAGCTCAACCATCAGGAAAATATGGACCAACTAAAAAATAAGCATTTCACATGTTATAAAGGCATGCGACATTAATAAAATAAGGTTTCAAGTATCTTATTATGATAAGAAAACAAGGTTAACAGGGAAGATAGGTCAGGGGCCTTACAACCAAACCCTTAACTAGGATTTTGCCCTCGAAATCCTATGCAAAAAGAGATGGGTACTTCCTACGAATCTCGTCCTCTAGATCCCATGTGGCTTCCTCTATACCACAGTGATGCCAAAAAACTTTAACCAACTAGGAATTCTAAAAATGTCCAAATCTAGGAATTCTAAAAATGTTGTGGTTTGGAGAAGCCAACATGACTTGAAATTCCATTGAAAGGGATGAAAAAATTGTGACCAAGAACAAGGAATCTAGCTTGGTTGGTTGAGTTTCAGGAGGCACTAATGGCTAGCATGTAGATCTGAATGGTAACTAAACCCGGGCAGGGTGTGCATTTTATTTGCACCCCTCTTGGGTAGATCATTGGGGTTTCATGGGGTAGGTATGGCACTAGACGCCCTAGCGTGTTGAGTGCACATCAGATCCATGCCCCAATATATAAAAGAGTGCCCCCTTGGTAGTAGTATAAGTCCAACTTTGGAGGTTGTGTCTAGCATTTTCATTATTGTCGTTTCGTGGCAAAAAGGTGGTGAAAAGTCTTCTAGACCCCTTTCAAGGACGTGTGGAGTTTCATTTCTTTCTTTCTATTAACTCATCCTTTCTTGGAGATGTATTTACATTCATGTACAAGTTGTTGGTTGATGCCATGACTAATGTTTATTACGTGTTAGATTTTAGGTGCCTCTATTCTTTCCCATTTGAAACTAGGTATGGCTATATTGGAAGCAAGACTTGACTAATGAGGATATGGGTTATTGGCTAGTCTTCATGTGCAAGGACTATTTTGCCTCCCTAACATCTTGGTGGGCACCAAAATGATGAGCATTACAATACAACTCCATGATATATAGGTCAACAATTATCCTTTTGGTCAAATTTACTTGATGCCAACATTGGAGAAGTTGTTTTACATTATGTGTCTATTGTGGCACAATAGGTAGTCCACCTAGCGTGTTTGTGATTCCCCAATACATCTTATAGCCAGCCTATTGGGTGTGAAGAATACCATGGTTGTTTCTTTCTTGAGAAGGAACTGTGAAATTGTGTTGGTGCAATAATTATAGAACTTCTTTAGATTATACCGATGTCCTCATAGATGTTGCAACTTGAGTGGTCATTTTGTAGTGTTTCTTGTTACCTTGTTTGGACACACATTTTTCTACCATCACGAGGAGTAGGTCTCCACACAATTTCTTATATACATGGAGGTTTTAACGAGATGAGAGCATCCTTCCCTTGATCTTGTCTAAATTGTTCTAGTGTCTGACTACTATGAAACTCCCATGGCTTCATATATGGAAGAGATGTTTGTCCAGTGCATATTTGACTAGCCATGCATCTTGGTACTCTAGGTTCCTATTACCCTTGGAAAGGTATGCTATGTAGTGCACATGTATAATGATTCTTCACAAGCCATCAATGTCGGTTGTCCATAGCTCAGAGTTAGTTGATGCACTGGTTGGTGACTTTAACTGGACACGATGTTTTCGAGTGTTGAGTGAAATCAAGTGGAAGCATGTAGTCACATTTTCTTGCAATGGAAAGGTACCAAAACCTTATTGTACTCCTGAAACTTAGATGTTGTGTGTATTATCATCTAGTGGTGTTCCTTCATGAATTCACAAGGTGTCAGGTGGACTTCAATTCATTGGATGATTTTCCTATGAGGAGGGAGGAGGATCTTCCCACCAATCAAATAGTTGTCTTTCAAGATGTTTAGCGGTGTTGGAGTTGTCATGTCATGTTAACTATCAAAGACTAACCTCTAGTTTACAAGGTTTCCATGGAGTATGAAGTATTTCATCATAGGTGGCATGTCTTTGTTTGCTTGGTGGTTACATGTACTGATGAGGGCGGTCTACACGAAGGAGTTGATCCTTAGTTTTGTTTTTTTGTATTTATTTTTTTGATTTTATTTATCTTTGATTTTTTTTGTTTTATCACGGAATCAAATCCATGAACCTTTTAATGAATTTATTATCCTTTGTTTTTGACAAGTTCCTTGTACGTGGTATGTTTGACTTTGCGATATGTAGCTTAATTACATATATTGGCTCAGAAATTCTAAATGAGGTGGTAATAGCCTTTTGTATATCAAGGGAACCCAAGGTATGGTTTGGGGTGATTAGGCGTTGGAGGCATTGTATAAAAGATGGTTGTATCTTTAAAACTTTCACTTTGAGTCCTACATCCAACATCCTCAATATGCACTGTGGGTACAGAGAGGGGTTTTACAACCTTTCTTCCTAAACTTTTTCACATGAGTGTTCACTTCTAGGGAAGAGATTAAGACTTAGCACCATGTTGACTCTAGAGAAGTATTTTCCTCATAGGTTTAAACCATATAAGAGTTTTTTTTAAGTTGATATTTAGTCACAAGCACTAGTCATTATGTTTTATATTAGCTTGAGTTGTGGCCTTTTAACCTTGGTACTTACAACCTTAGTTGGTTCCTCACTTGTTGTTGACATGGTGTGAAGTGGTTTTCCACCTTAGGATGGAGTTAGTTCCTCACTTGTTGTTGACATGATGTGAAGTGCTTTTCTTTTCTCTTTCAATTGATTTTTCTAGGGTACATTGAGACGAGACCATATCTCAATTGCAATGGCTTCTAAAGTCTTAGGATGGATTTGATGTCTTGAATGTGTAAAATGCATGGGGATTCTCACTTTGAATTATGTATTATTCATGGAAGTGAAGTTTATGAATAAATTTGCCTTTTGATGCTAGCCCAAAGGACATTGTCTGTAGGATCTCATCATTCCATTGAACTCATCAAGTGTTTGATGAGGTGGTAGGTGAACCTTGCTCGAATGTGTTGGTAGTATGCATTGAGAGACATTCATATGATGATTGTAATGACACTCTTTATAATTTATTTGATTATTATTACATGCAATTTTTGTCTATAATGTTTGTTCTTATATGCTAAAATGAATGAGTATAATTAAGTTGTAGGAATTTATGACTAAATGGCATGTGCTTTTGGGTTAAGGACTTGAACAAGAGATCATGTGTATACTAAGATAGTTTATTCTTGTCAAGTCCCTAGTAGGATATTATTGTACAAACTAGGAAGACAATAATACATCAAGACAAGTATGTGTGATGACTGATGACTACGTCTCATTAGTCATGATATTGGATGTAACATACCCGAATCTAGTTATATAGATTAACTTTTTGATTCCTTAGGTGCACCTTTAATTAAATGGGTATTAAAACTTTTGCCTTAAAATTTGATTAAATACGAGTAATTGGGTCCAAGAAATATGATGACAAATAACCTAATGTAGATATTTAATTAATTTAGTCATCAATTTAAATTTTATTAGTTAAGTTCACTAATTAAGTAAAGTTGACCATACATATTAAATCCAAAGTGCCATTAGTCTAATTGATAAGATAGACTTGATAAATATGTATAATACATCAAATTAATTAATAAAGGCATTGGATTTATAATTGAGTACCTAATTTAGAAGTAATTAAATTAAATAGAAAATGTTACCAAAGAATGAAATTAACAATAAAATATGATTCTTCGTGTCTTATTTGGCCGACTTACTAAATATCAGGTCAATAAGACTACATTTGACTACTCAATTAATAGGTGTAAAAACCTAGCTTGAATACACTTTATTTTTTTACAACTATTGCATCCAGTTTCCCTTACCGGTCCCTTTACTTCTTTCTATAATACCGCCCCTTTCTCGTGTGTGTTTCTCCTTTCTAAAAACAATGATGCCATCTAAAGTCCTCCTATAACTAGCCACTATTTCCTCCTCGCCACCTCTCCTATTTCTTCTCACTACACATGGCAAAAACCCTAGCCTCCACTATTGGGTTTCCCCTTGTGACTTGAGAAGAAGAAATGTCACCTTTCTTCTTCCTCTTCCTCTTCATTCTCTATTTCTTTCCTCCTCTATATGTCTTTCACTTCCTCTATCCCTAGAGGCCTACCCTACCTTTTTCTTTGGCGCCCAGCCACTGTGGCTACACGTAAACAACGCCGCATAAGGATGTAGCAGCCACTAGCATTGAAAAGCACCACATAGACATAGTTCCCCTCCTTCCTCGACAACAAAAACACCATTAATCACCCACTTAAGGAGCCATCCTCAACATGGTTTTTGCCCTGAACGCACACAACATCCGCAGGGGATAAGTGCCCCCGCCCGACCCATTGGTCATCATCATCATTCCGTGATGGCCTATAACTGCCACCCTCTCCTGGTCTTTGTGGCCATGATAGGAAGTAACCACCATCTTATCCTTCTTCCTTACACCGACGATCTACAGTGAACGAGCACTGCCACCTATAGATACATTGGTTAGCAACTTCTTTGGAAGCCACATGCTGGGACAAACCTTCACCTTGATCCAAAACCTAACCATATCTTGAATGTGCCCTCCTCTCCATGTGCCCCAACGACTATGACAATAGAAGACCACTATTGACCCTACAATAGATTTGCAACTCGCCATCTTGCACACACCCACCTTGACAAAACTGCAACTGCTCTGATGCCCATCATACACCTAACTCCTGGATTTGCTCATCCATTACACGCCCTCGATGTCAGTCGATGTGGAAACAAACTACCACTACGACACCAGACCCGACGGGGTTAATGATCATGTAGCTGACAATTCAACTCTCTCACCACCTCTCATCACATCCATAAAGATCCTATCTTCTAATCCAATGTCGATAGAGATAAGTTTGAAGGGTACATACTTGTCCCATGAACCTGGTATGGTTTATCTTACTAGAGATCATATACCTCGTCTTCCATGAGGAACTACAACAACCATATATAACCTGACCTAAAACCATGATGCCCCTCACCCACATCTCATAGTTTCCCTCCATCCTCACTTTTCCCTCCTTTAATACATCCTTACCCCTACAGGTGGGAGGAGAATAATCTGTCTACAGTTCTCATGGTGATCTTACATCAGAATATGTGTGCACTGTAGACGACCATCGAATGTCAAGCTAGCAAGGTCATATGACCTATTGCTACCTCCAAAATATTGAGCATACACAATAATATATCTAGAAGGATCTACAAAACACAGTGACATGCTTTGATCGATCTCTCCTTGCAAATATCTAACTAAGAGCTAATGCATAACATTCATGAACTGTAAGTTAGTAGCTTCATCATCTCATGTACATTCTAAATTTAAAAAATCAGTGAGGGACTATATGTTAAGTAATACATTAACTAAGTACACAAATGTTTAGGTGATAAAACATATTTATGCTAACACATAAAGATCCAAGTAAATGTATCATTTTGATTTGTATGAGTTAAAGGAGAAAGTTCTGGAAATTCAATATGCATACCTGCATTTCTTCAAATCATAGAAAAAAGGTATAGTAATGATGACAATACTTACAATATTATTGATAGTAAATGTTTGCTATTTAGTATTCAAATTCATTTACCTAACCTATGGTGTGCATAAAGGTGTACAAACATATAGATTTTGCACTAAGTTTAGTAATGATGAAATCTAAAATTCTGCAGTTTTATATCTTAAATGCTAAACATTCCTTAGATTATATAAAAAACATGAACAAGCCCGATGTGAAACTCAAGCATACTAATAGTCAGCATGATGTAGTTAGAATATACATATTTATTTGGATAGTGTATTTATATATAACAGGGTATTAGTGGATAAGAAGTGGTGAAACACTTCACGAGTTGGGTAATGATTATATGACTCTTATGAATCTTGATGATGTACATAGATACATCATGTCAAATAATTAGACTAATAGGTATCATTTATTTGATGATGGGGTACTTATAAAACTAAGATCCTAGAAATATGTACATACTATGGATATCTCGGACGAACATACATGAAAATGTATAATACTCTAAATGTAGACATGAATTAACTACTCACATGGATAGTAATAGATATATAATAGATTATATGTTGACTTAATATAACTAGATACCATAGAGTGAGAATATGATGAGATCTTGGCAAAATGATGTGACACTCACCTATATTATAATTACATACATAAACATGTGACAATTATTATAAACATGTGCAATCCAACTATAAATTTTAGAAAGAAAGTTACGGGAGTACAATGAAATATTAATAATCCTATATGGAAAACCTAATCCTAGTTAACTCAAATTGAACAATGTTTGATTATAGTAATGTATATTCTACTACTTTGTATATCTCTCAACGCCAATCCTTGGAGACTTTGAATAGTAAATTTCACCCCTATAAATAAGGCTAACCATGAAGATAATGTATGTACACCTCCCTATTTAATTTTTAGGCATAATTTGACTTAAATTTTCTTACATTGAGGCATCTCTTTGGACATTTACTCTTTTTCTCCACTTGTTGAAATATCACATTCTATCATTTGAAACTTATGGTTCTCTTTTGAGATTGTTGTTACTATGATGTATTGGGTCAATGACCCCACTTGCTATTGTGCTTGACTCTTGCTACATGTGTTTGATGAATGATGCTTCTTGCCACTCTATTTATGCATGTTAGATAATTTGACTAGATATCTATCATAGACGCTTATGCGTAACCATTAGGGTATGCTTTTCTTCCTGGGGTATGCTTTTTCTACCCTTATATATATAGAGGCATGCTTTTCCGCCTAGGGTGTGATTTTCTACCCATTTTACTTAGGCCAACGAATCAGTGGTGTCATGGCCCTACTATATCTATCTTTAGTCAATCTATATCTACATGTGAATGATTATGATTGTTGTGATATTATGATGTTAATGGAAAGATGTGTTATCCCACTAGTTTATTTATATGCCTCATTCTTTTGGAATTCATTTTCTTGATATATCTCTTGTTGGAACTTACCTATCTTTTGATGACCCTCCTTTTTAAGGGAACATCTCTTCTACCCTTTTAACTCCTTTAAATGCCCAAAATATTGTTAAATCTACATACTTAGCTTTTGCTGACACATACTCTTTTGTTTCCTATATTTCTGGGTGTTCCCTCCACCCAAGTGTAGGTGCTTTATAGGGAAGAGACTCATGATGATCATGTTCTCATTGGTGAACATAAGGATAACTTGAGATAGCCTTGTTACCCTCTGCATGTAGGCTTATGTGCATATAGATGTAACATTTTCATTTTATGTACCACCCTTAGGGTGAGAAAGTTGTGTAAATAGAAATATTTTGTAACTTTGTAAATAGTCATGTTTTCCGCTACTTAAAAACTTCATGGCTCATATTTCTATCATTGAGTGGGCCCACTATGGGGTCCCACTCTTTATAGGACGGTATTAGAGCCTAAGCAGTCAATAACTAGACTATTTCAAGTTATCCCAGATTATCCCTTAGTAGGTAGGTGACCCTTTAGAGGTTGTTGTCATACCTAAACCTGAATCGTGTTTACCAATTAGGGTTTTATCCCTATCCAATTTGGTGGTATATATATCCCAAACTAAGTATGTGGATGACTAGGTTTTGGATAAACCCTCATAAACCCTGCCATATCTATAGAGGTATAGCTTTCTACACCTAAGGGTTGAGTCTCACAGACATTACCCTCTACCTCCCACCTTAGGATAGGACAATTACTCTACTATAGAGAGAGTAGATAGACTTATCACATTATTATGTGTAACCTTAAAAAAGTCATTAAACCTTTGTTTTGTTGTGTTCTTGCAGGCCTATGATACATACATTATGTGGACTGAGCATGAATGGATACAAACTTAGCATAATGCTATGAGTTTTAGATTTTGAGATGTTCTAACAAAGCACATGATGAAATTAACTAGATCCTTTAAGGTTAGGCTTGTCTTTCCCGTAACATGGAGTTATTTCAAACATAGTTTTTCTTGTAACTCACCATCCAAGGGCTGGATACTATCCTAGCTAAACATGGGATATCTCATAAATTAGAGTTGTTGAAGGAAGATATACATTTCAAGTAACTATCCTCGTGATTTTATCCCTCGCGTACCCATAAGGTAGGAATAATGCTTATCTCCCTTTTCCTATAATGGAGTGATCATGTCATAGAACCATTTGTTACCCAAATCCTCACTCCTAATGGCTAGAAAGCCAAAGGTGAGAGGACCCGAGCATCCATCCATAGTATAGATCACATAACATATGCATGAATAAAACCACAAACAACAACTAAGGTATGGGATAAGAAAGCATAAAAGAAATGCTAAACTAATACCTGACAAGATCGTAGATCCCATATATCAACCGTGTGTATTGCATTGGCATGTCATTATATATCATCATAGTATGAGTAGATTATCATGAGTGCGGAAGCATTGATCATCATTAGAGATTCATAGTGTACCTATCACCTAAAATCATAAAATGGGTACACATCAGCACAACTTTGCTGAGTACGCTGACAAACATATAAAATAACAAGTTTAAGAACATATATTGCTTGGCAAAAGCATAAAGTAGATAACAAGAATGAAGAAACAATATTTAAAGACTTTCTTATTAACATGCAAGCATGTTTTATGTTCATTTCCATTATACCAACAATATCATAAGGCCTTTGACTAGCTTCTTAAAGGAAGGGGTCCATGAGGGTGCTCAAGATTAGCTACCCTATTTCAGCATGAGGGACTACAAGACTAAATGCCAAGAGTTAACCCTATTCATAAGGGACCTCAAGACCATTGCCAAGAGCTAACCCTTGTATCAACATGGCATTCCCTAACATGACAACTCAAGTAGGACACCCAGCCTTGCGTCCTTACCCCGAGATTACAGGCAGGTACACAAGGTTGTATAATGGGCATCTATCATTATGTTTTCAAGTTTGTTCAACATATGTAATCAAGACCAAAATATATTAGTAATAGGGAACAATATCTCAAACAAGTATTATAAGCCAAGCATCTTATATTACATACATACAAGCAATTTCAATACCACTAGTCTGGCCAATAGGAGGATAAAGCGTACCTTGATACGAGCAAATTAGCATTATACAACATGATTAGATATTTTGAAAAGAGTCCATAAAAGAGATCCTGACATTACAATCAAGGGTGAATAGATTAATATCAACAAGCTTAGGTCTCATTAATCACTGTCATGGGGGTTGATTGTGTCACTTAAGTCTAGGTACTCATTTCCTTGAACATTGATTTCAATATCCCAAACTAGGTCATGCATTATCATTATCAAGCAACATAATACATCATACGTTCTAGAACATTTCTCCTCATTAGTCGTGAATTATCAAGTCTATCAAATACGAAGAGCATCATTTATCAATTTGTATTTCACAAGGTCATGAGATCAAAGATCATTACTGATAATAGGGCAACCATGGTTCAAGATTCTATGTATTTGAGGTCATAATATTGTTCCCTTCTCTTCATAATCAAGAGAAAGGGGGTACTCAAAAAGAGAGTAGTCAATATAACATATTTCAATGATTTAAACACTATCAAGTATGATTAAGATCTCATATTTGTCATATTATTCAAAATCAAGTTTAACAATGAGGCATTATAATCAATAGGGAATTTCACCTCTTGTATCAATTTTTTCATTATGATTTCGAGAGTCCAAAGTCATAGTCGTTCAAAAACTTGATCATGATACATATCAAATTGGGTAAGGTTTGCTTAATAATGTTTGAGGTTTAATCAACAATAGGGGCAACATGGACTTAGTCAATAGTGACCTCATCAACAATGAGGTATAATGCACGAATTCTCCTTTTTTCATCATATTAAGGATTATTATCATTTACCTCAAACATAAGAAACACATGGGTCATATTTGGTAAAATCGAGTTTACATTATTTGAGATATTACACAAGAGTACTTAGCTTCAAGAGTACTTTCAATAATCATAATCGAGTTTTCAAATTAAGGTCATATCGTGGAATCATTATCATATAAATCAACTTTTAGCAATTCATTCGAATTTTCATTTCCCCATACATAAGATGCCCATAATTGAGAGATCATGTGATTAATTGTCACAAGAGAGAACATATGATGAGACGAGAAGCTATATAATCATCATCTAATGGGTGGCTTAGGGTAGTCCTTAATGAAGAGATGAGATTCCAGAAGACTCTCTAAGATTTTTAGGGGAAAATCCTTAATCCAGTCTCGGATTCACTTCGGCCATGTAGGTATACATGGGAGACCCCAGCCACCACAGCTAGGCGGATAGGAGGTGAATAAGCCCCCATGTAGTGACTTGCCTAGACACCTCAGATTCACCATTATGGACTTAGGTTTTCCCAAGGTTCATATGAGTAAGTGGGTTATTAAACACTCATAGAGGATATGTGATTGCTCTGATACCATCTGTCACAGAATCATTTGTTACCAAATCCTCACTCCTAATGGCTAAAAAGTCAAAGGCGAGATGACCCAAGCGGCCATCCATAGGATAGATCACATAACATATGCATGAATAAAACCACACACAACAACTAAGGTATGGGATAAGAAAGCATAAAAGAAATGCTAAACTAATACGTGACAAGATCGTAGGGTTTTTTTTAAGTCAGGGGTCGCTTTTATTCATCCCACACCCCTCTTGTGGACACAATCATCCAAAAATTACAGCTCCTGCTTATATCAAATGCAGGTAAAAAACAATAAAAAACAGATACATCACGTTTCAATCTCTCATGACAACCTAACCATCAGTACTCTGCAAAATGATGTAAGGGACTCGACGTTTCTCCATAGCCGCCATACCTCTTATTCTACGTGGCATATTCAGTGTATCTGAAGAAATGAATGGCTCATTCAACCTGCTGCCCCATTTCCCTAGTTCACGAGGTATCGAGTTGATGACCTTGTGAACCAAGGATCCATAGATCATAGCAGAGTCAAATCCCTCTCGCAACTCCCTAACGAACGGAGACGTCTTCCATGGTTCCTTCCCGTTGTTCCATAAGATGTCATACACGTACGCCTCATCAATCTCAATACACGATATGACCAATGCATGATCTCTCGCTAACTTCAACCCGATGGCACACGCTTGCATATATGCAAGTATGTAATCTGTACTCCTGAGCCAAGCTCTTAATACAAGGCAGATATTAACCCTGTGATTTCTAATAATTCTCGCCGCCCACCTTCTAGGAACTCCATGGTTGTCTCTATCTCTCCCGATCATGAGGTTGAGCTCAAGATTATGCAAGTCAGGAGTATGCCATCTCAACAGCTTGATCTGTCCTATCATGACTCTCAGTTCGACCAAATTTGCCTCCCTCATTCTGGCATAAATGATGTTATCTGTATCGATCACAAACGATCTACTCCTCAGCTGAACGTTCAGTGCCCGAATAACCTAACCCCATTCATGAGTGAATGGTCTATGTTTCTCCTCGTATCTAGCTTCGCACATCAAACGCCATATATTGTACGAGATCAGAACCGCCAGGTTTCTAGCTAGCCACTCCTTTAGTTTCTTCCCCTTCCCCAAAACGCAGGTATCTATTAGGGTTCTTACATCAGTGGGTGGATGCATGTCTGTCAGCTCAACAAATTTTCCCCAAAAGAAACCCACAATTTGTCCTTGGAATATCAGGTGTACAATGCTCTCCTCATGCGGCTCCTCGCAGCAATTGCATCGAGACGCTAAGGGAATGCAACATCTAGATTTAATATTATCATCCGTTGACGTGGCCCCTCTAACAGACTTCCAAATGAAGGCCGCCACCTTAGGATAATTAATATCCCAAATCCACCCCAGTCCAACAGGACCTTCCCTTCTGTCTATCATCAATAGCTTTTTAAAAGATCTCATAGAAAATATTCCTCTCATCCCCGGACTCCATACCATCCTATCCTCCTCATCAGCGATGTAACATCCCTGACCTGGGTTATTCTTTAACCCTAGGTGTTTTGATTAAGAAATATGATTATATGCTTAATCTCATCTTGTGAAAAGTAATTAAGGCTCAAAAGGAACCTATGTTTCAATTTTGGTCCTGTTTGAACAATGTTGAAGCAATGTTTGCTTATTTTGGACTAAAGTGCAAATTACCCAAGTTGAGGGGTTAAATTGCAAATGTTGCATGATAAGATGTTCCTATGATGTTGAGACATCATAAGAATGAATATGATGTAGTGGTATGGTTTCCACAAGCTTGGACACCAAGATTAAGCTTGTAAAGCAATCCTTGTGCATTAAAACCTAGTTTTGGTGTAATGTGCAATTTACCCAAAATCTAGGGTTCAATATGCAAATTACCACTTCAATATGGTCCTTAATGTTTCTTGGCATCATGTATAGCAAATAAAATGAGAGGGACTCCTCATTTGAATTAAGTTGTAGGAGAGAGAATCTTGACATTAAAATAATCAAGAATAATGCTTAATTGAAACCCTAATTCGATTTAGGGCAAAAAATGAATAAAAATAATTGAAGGGATTTCAACCAAAATGTTTTGGGTTGATTTTGAATAAGGATGGACGTTCCTTTAACAAGATAAGGAACGAAAATATCTTAAGTTGGTGAAATTCTACTCACCTTTTTATAAAGAAAAGTAATATCCACTCACATGTGGGATATTATATTATAAGCATTAAGGTGCTTAATTTGCTTTTCTTTAAATTGAGGATAATGAAGGAGAATGAAAGGCAAGGAAGGTGCCTCGTACCAAAGGTAGTTGAGGGGGAAGAGGCGGCCACTTTATTGGGATTAATTGGATTTTTATAAGGCTTTTTCTCTCTCATCAATTTCCTTATAAAAGTGCCATTTCTAAGCCCAAACCAAGGCCTTTTTCGGATTTTCTTCTACCCCTTGCTTGAAAAACCGACAAAGGAGCTAGGGAGGAGCAGGGAGCACGTCCCCAACCTGTGGGTAAGCCCTTGACCTTCGTTCTCCATGATTTCATGGTGGAAATCGAAAATAAATTATGGATTCCTTCTTATTTCGATCTCCTCTTCAACCCTAGCCAACTTTTGCAATCAAAAGCTTGAGGACGAGCCTAGGGGGAGTTGCAAGAGCTTCATCCACCATTAATAGTGTGATCTTGGAGCTTTGGAGCTCAATTGGAGGTGGGTTTTATAACTCAAACCCTTAAACATTGCTATTGCATCAATTCTCTATGCTTTGTTGATTGATTTCTTCAATTTGATACACTCTTGTTTCTTTGCTGCAATTTCCATCAAGAACGGTTGCTGTTCTTGGTTGTTCGAAGGAAGGGGATGATGACATCATCCTAGATTCTTATCCAAAGAAAATTACCAAGCAAAACCGTTTTGATAGCTACTCCAAATCGTTTTAATTTGATTGGCTATGCGGTTTCAGCAAACCGTTTAAGGGCAAACGGTTTGAAATCGTTTGGGAGCAAACGGTTTCAAGACCATTTGAGATGGTTGACCAAGCGTTTACCGTTTGGGAATTTTGTTCCTAATTATGTAGGATTATAACCCTCAAAATGTGAGGGATTAGATCCAAATGAATCGAGAGTTGAAGGCCAATCAATTAGGCAATCAGATTGAATTATGTGCTGATTTTTCAACCTGATTAACTTGACCTGGTTGAGCAAACGGTTTCAAGACCGTTTGAGATGGTTGACCAAGCGTTGGCCGTATGGGATTCCTGTTCATAATTATTTTTATTAATAACCCTCCAAATTTTAGGGATTAAATCCAAAGGAATAGTGAGTTGAAGCCTAATCAATTAGGGAAACCTAATTGGATTAAGTGCTGATTTTCAATCTGATTTAATTGAACTGTTTGGGCAAACGGTCTCAAGACCGTATAAGATGGTTGACTAAGCGTTGACCGTATGAGATTACTGTTCCTAATGATGTTGGTTAATGACTCACCAAATTTTATAGATTAATTCCAAACGAGTCATGAGTTGAAGGCTAATCAATTGGGCAAACCCTAATTGAAATCAGTGCTGAAATTCCAATGAGTTAATTAGAGATTTTGGGTTGATTAGCCCAAACGGTTTCAAGACCGTTTGGGGATCACCCAAACAGTCTCAAGACCGTTTGGGGATCACCCCAAGACCGTTTGGAGGTCTGGGGTAAAGTATAGTTGACCAATTGAAGGTCCAAAGGTACTAATCATATTGCAATGTAGTGCTGATTTGTTGATCAACTCGATAGACCAATCCATGATGAATTTTCACTAGAGTCCAAAGGTTGGATGGGAAAACGGTCTCAAGACCGTTTGGATCTCATCCAAACGGTCTCAAGACCGTTTGGTGGTAACCCAAGACCGTTTGGAGGTCTAGGGTTGAGTATGGTTAGGTGTTTGAAGGTCCAAAGGTACCAAGCTGTTATACAATGCAATGCTGATTTGGTGATCAATCCAATGATCCAAACCTTAATTGGATGGCTTGGATTTGAGTGATATGATGGGAAAACGGTCTCAAGACCGTTTGGAGGTCATCCAAACGACCTCAAGACCGTTTGGTGGTCACCCAAGACCGTTTGGAGGTCTAGGGTTGAGTATGGTTAGGTGTTTGAAGGTCTAAAGCTACCAAGCTGTTATACAATGCAATGCTGATTTGGTGATCAATCCAATGATCCAAACCTTATTTGGATGGCTTGGTTTTGAGTGATATGATGGGAAAACGGTCTCAAGACCGTTTGGAGGTCATCCAAACGACCTCAAGACCGTTTGGGGTCAGGTCATACCCAATTTGGATAATGGTTCAATAGTTTCAAAGTAACCAATCTTGCATTGATGAGTGTTGTTGGATCTTCGATTCCAAACCCTAATTCAATTGAATCAAGCCCTAATTGATGACCAATTGAGGGTCAATTGAGGGTCAAATTAGTTGAAGTTTGACCTATTAAACTCAATTGAAGTATGAGCATAGGTCCAATTGATGATTGGTTCCATGAATTCAATGGTTGAAGGTCCAATGCAATCAATTGAAACACAATTAGTAGCATGATTGATGATCAACTTCAAAGCTCTAATTGGTGTTTATAAACCCTAATCCCATTGAGATCAGACCATAATTGAAGTCCCAATTGAGGGGTGAGCCATGATTCAAATGATTATTGAGTTGATGATCCAATTGGTTGAAGTTCCATTGATTAGAATTGAGTTCAATTTGGTTAATTCAATTGGATACCTCATGTTATTGAAGGTCTAATTGATCAAACCTTTTTGAAAACCTAATGTGATTAGGTGGGAGATACCTTTAATGGTACTAGTCATTAATGCATAACAAATGCATGGACCCAATACATGATGTAAACCCTAATTGAGGCTGATTCAATGTATAACCTTAATAAGAGGTTGTCTACATGTGAAATCACTAATTAGGATGTTAGTAAACCCTAGTTGAGGGTGTATCCTTGTGAAACCCTAGTGGAGGGTGTATCATTGTGAACCCTGGTTGAGGGTGTAACCTTGTGAAACCCTAGTGGAGGGTGTATCATTGTGAACCCTGGTTGAGGGTGTAACCTTGTGAAACCCTAGTGGAGGGTGTATCATTGTGAACCCTGGTTGAGGGTGTATCCTTGTGAAACCCTAGTTGAGGGTGTATCATTGCGATTGTTTATAGGCAACTTTATAATAAAGTTATGCCTTAAACTAAGATAAGTCCATATCATGTGAGATAGCTGGACAATTCTAATGTGTGGCCTATGCATTATATGCTAAGGGTGAGTATTCTGTGATGGAATGTATTAAGAGGGGAAATACCTTAATACAAGATAAAGTTGGTTAACTCAAGAGGGTCTGAATTAATGAGAAATGGGAAACCCTAACCCTGGTAAGGGAATAGTGGTGTTACCCTTGAATAATGATGTTATATATTGTTTTTCATGGTGCTGATATGAAATTGATGTATTACATCTGTACTAACCATGCAGGTATGATGTGATGATGAACATAGCCAGGTATGAGCTATGACATTTTATATATTGACATTGTTTATTGGGCCTTATGTGCCATGCTATACCTTATTTCCTAGTATGAGGTAATAAGAGAAGTAATGGGCCTTAAGTGCCATGAGAAGATGTTTATGTAATAAGCATCATATTTACCTTGGTCAGGTGACCTGAAGGTGATAATTACCTGAAAAAGTGGTAATAATGCTCAATGATGAGCTAAGGGTTTGAATACCCAGAACCATATGATTATGGCATTGAGTTGCAAAGGAATGAAAATTCCCAGTATTGAAATGAGGGACTGAGATCCCCATGTCTTATAAAGACTGAGAAGTGATTAATGGAAATAGTACATGTTTTCTTTATAGCATTTGTCTTATTAAGTTATGTTTGGAAACTTGGCTGATGCTAAAAGAATATGATAATGTACTTAATTAATCAAGTGATACCATATAATGTAGTTGCCCTGATCACAGTTCCATCAGCGTCAGAATTAGCTGAATGGTGAAACGAGTTTACTCGGAATGCATATTTTTGAATATGTGGGGGTAATTGGGCAATTATATCCTTATGCCCCATAGGCATTGCTACGGGCTATGTCCTATGAACGGGATTGGTTACGGACCATACCCCAATAAGAGCATGGCTACGTGCCATGACTCCACAAAATAATACCGGGCATTGGCTACGGGCCATATCCTGAAGAGAGTATATGCTATGGGCTATAACTCTAATAGCGATGTTGCCAGTATACTCTGGAAATCTATCTAGCAGAGACACAAGATGTCCTGCATGTTATCTCGTACTGACCGAGATAGTTGAGGTCATGGGAATCCGGCTCTTCCATTGACCTATGTGTGGTACCGATGCTTTACGTAACCGTGGTCGGTTGGAGTATGAGCGGTATACCTCATCTCCTCAGGGCATAAGTGTGATTGTAAAATGTAATCAGCCGTATAGCATGTTTGCTTAAGGATTGAATACGGAGATTCATTGGCTGATGTTGCATTTCTTTGTGCATTCCTTAGTAGATAAATGTTAATTATGTTTCTTTATATTCTCTGCAAAATAGACAGATGAATTACTTATCTACCATGGGTAGATGCAATGACCTCCTTGAGAATGGAGATTATCTTATTCTGTTCTATGATGAATAATTCTACCTAATAATGTAAAAGTAACCCCTACTCAGTTTTAATTTGATAAACTGCAATAATAATGTTTTTGGCGGAGAGTTATATCTCTCGCTGGGGCAATTTTCAATTGTCTCACCCCCGTGGGAAAACATTTTTAGGTATGCATGGAAGGCAAGGCAGGAAATCCCTAGAATAGAGATGAGCAGAAGCAACAGCAACAACAAGGACAGCAATGAGATCTCAGGTGGAGATATTGTCTGTCAAGTCATATAGATAGTAGTCCTATGTGTCGTCTCTGTACTCTCAGGTCCTCGGAGTTTTAAATGATTCAATCAGAGTTTTGGCTTAATGCCTCAAAGTTTTATACTACCTGTGTATATTTGTTAACAGGGCAGTCAATGTTGTAATCCTTAAAAAGGAATTGTACAGGCTGTGTACTTGTGATCCAGGATGAAATGGAAACACTTTGGTTCATGGTTAAAGAGTTTTCATGTGAATGGATCTCTTTGCAAAAAGTTTTAAATTTTCAGTGATTTTCAGTAACCCGCTGCAAATAATTCGCTTTCGCATTAGTTAATCCTGTTTTCGCGAGACGGTTGTTACAATTTATTGGTATCAGAGCTTTAGGTTCGTTGAGTCTACAGAGACATAGGACTAAGTTGTTGAGTCTGAGTTAGAGTCCTCCAGTATACCCTATAATGATTTCTGCTTGTGCAGAGAAAGGGTAAAGTTTTAAAATGACTGGAGAGCACAAAGAACACATTGCTAAGGGCAATGTTGTTGCACCAAGAAGAGGTGCAAGGGATTAGACAAGAATATAATGAGTGCCTGAGAATCCCCATTAAGACATGATCAGGATAGCGAATCCTATGATCATGCTCTTATTGGGCAGATTAGGGCAACAGTAATGCATATAAGTGAACTGGATGCTAGCCTTATAACCTAGGTTATCAGTCCTTAATACAGAAAGCTTGAGCTTTAAAAGAGTTCCTGAATGAATTAGTCATGTGGGAACAAGGGAAAATGTGGAAAAGATTAACTTATGGCAAGAAAGTGGACTCTTCCATGAGTTCAGACAGATAATAAATCTGTGATGGTAGTGCCCAAGAAGGGGCAATAAGCTGAGAAGTAGGGAATGGTCTCTATAATTCTAGAGACATTTGCCTAATGGTTTAAAAAAAAGCCAAGTTTTTGGTACTAATAGTGCAATAAATGCCTAGTGTACCAGGGAAGTAGCCACTAAGTAAGTGCAAAGGTCTTAACCTTTCACCTGTAAGATTCTATGGCTTAGTTTTTGCTTCAGTAATAAGACTAGTAAGACCATGATATGAGTACAAGGTATGTTATAAATGTGTACATGTTGAGTACACTAAACTCTTTTTGTTATAAAAAAAGATTGTTGATTTTGTTTTCCCTATTGGTTTCTATATAGGGAATAAATGATGAGAACTAGAATTTGAATTCTGTTCAATATTCTTTTAAATACTCTATATTGATCTTACCTCTATGAAAGAGGAAGAGGTATAGAAGAGATGCCTGGATAAAATCCAAGAATGTTAAATCTTATGTTATGATAATATGAAAAGCAAGAAATATGATAGCATGCAAGTGCATACTACTTGATCTCAGTACTTGTAAACCCTGATCAGGTGTACAACTATTGATGATAAAGTGAGTATGGAAACTCTTAGATTGATATCTTTTTGATTGCCCTGATCAAGCAATCATTCTGATACAATCTAAAGAGTATCATGAAATTGGAAATATGATATGGATAAATGTATCATATCTTAAGAACAAGAAAGAAGGATCTGATAGGAATTCAGATCAGTATGTGTATATGAGGAAGTAAAAGTATGACCCTCATATGACGAGAAAGAGAACAAGGGAGGTGATCCCTGTTCTATAAAGTTGTAAATATGATAAAAGAAAGATGAGAATATAATGTGTTTTCAACACATGCGACTGATACCAAGGTAAGAGATTCTGGTATCTGAGAATTATCAGATGGTTTAGATTGGCTACCTGGAATGGTCAACTATGAAATCAGTCTGATTATATAAAATGATATGAACATCATATGTTAGGGGTTTATGCTTTGCATAAACATAACAACTAAATATGTCTTTAAGATAAGTTCTCATTTGACTCTATGAGAATATTGTGTGAAGGAACTTTGTGCTGATCAAAGTTCTATGATGTCTACATAACAATGAGGTGTTATGAAGAGACATGATGATATGATGAATGAATAATATCTATTCCCTTTATCAGGGATTTCGGGGACGAAATCCTTGTTAGGGGTTTATAATTTGTAACATCCCTGACATGGGTTATTCTTTAACCCTAGGTGTTTTGATTAAGAAATATGATTATATGCTTAATCTCATCTTGTGAAAAGTAATTAAGGCTCAAAAGGAACCTATGTTTCAATTTCGGTCCTGTTTGAACAATGTTGAAGCAATGTTTGCTTATTTTGGACTAAAGTGCAAATTACCCAAGTTGAGGGGTTAAATTGAAAATGTTGCATGATAAGATGTTCCTCTGATGTTGAGACATCATAAGAATGAATATGATGTAGTGGTATGGTTTCCACAAGCTTGGACACCAAGATTAAGCTTGTAAAGCAATCCTTGTGCATTAAAACCTAGTTTTGGTGTAATGTGCAATTTACCCAAAATCTAGGGTTCAATATGCAAATTACCACTTCAATATGGTCCTTAATGTTTCTTGGCATCATGTAGAGCAAATAAAATGAGAGGGACTCCTCAATTGAATTAAGTTGTAGGAGAGAGAATCTTGACATTAAAATAATCAAGAATAATGCTTAATTGAAACCCTAATTCGATTTAGGGCAAAAAATGAATAAAAATAATTGAAGGGATTTCAACCAAAATGTTTTGGGTTGATTTTTAATAAGGATGGACGTTCCTTTAACAAGATAAGGAACGAAAATATCTTAAGTAGGTGAAATTCCACTCACCTTTTTATAAAGAAAAGTAATATCCACTCACATGTGGGATATTATATTATAAGCATTAAGGTGCTTAATTTGCTTTTCTTTAAATTGAGAATAATGAAGGAGAATGAAAGGCAAGGAAGGTGCCTCGTACCCAAGGTAGTTGAGGGGGAAGAGGCGGCCACTTTATTGGGATTAATTGGATTTTTATAAGGCATTTTCTCTCTCATCAATTTCCTTATAAAAGTGCCATTTCTAAGCCCAAACCAAGGCCTTTTTCGGATTTTCTTCTTCCCCTTGCTTGAAAAACCGACCAAGGAGCTAGGGAGGAGCAGGGAGCACGTCCCCAACCTGTGGGTAAGCCCTTGACCTTCGTTATCCATGATTTCATGGTGGAAATCGAAAATAAATTATGGATTCCTTCTTATTTCGATCTCCTCTTCAACCCTAGCCAACTTTTGCAATCAAAAGCTTGAGGACGAGCCTAGGGGGAGTTGCAAGAGCTTCATCCACCATTAATGGCGTGAGCTTGGAGCTTTGGAGCTCAATTGGAGGCGGGTTTTATAACTCAAACCCTTAAACATTGCTATTGCATCAATTCTCTATGCTTTGTTGATTGATTTCTTCAATTTGATACACTCTTGTTTCTTTGCTGCAATTTCCATCAAGAACGGTTGCTGTTCTTGGTTGTTCGAAGGAAGGGGATGATGACATCATCCTAGATGCTTATCCAAAGAAAATTACCAAGCAAAACCGTTTTGATAGCTACTCCAAATCGTTTTAATTTGATTGGCTATGCGGTTTCAGCAAACCGTTTAAGGGCAAACAGTTTGAAACCATTTGGGAGCAAACGGTTTCAAGACCATTTGAGATGGTTGACCAAGCGTTGACCGTTTAGGAATTTTGTTCCTAATTATGTAGGCTGATAACCCTCCAAATTTGAGGGATTAACTCCAAAGGAATCGAGAGTTGAAGGCCAATCAATTAGGCAATCAGATTGAATTATGTGCTGATTTTTCAACCTGATTAACTTGACCTGGTTGAGAAAACGGTTTCAAGACCGTTTGAGATGGTTGACCAAGCGTTGACTGTATGGGATTCCTGTTCATAATTATTTTTATTAATATCCCTCCAAATTTGAGGGATTAACTCCAAAGGAATCGTGAGTTGAAGCCTAATCAATTAGGGAAACCTAATTGGATTAAGTGCTGATTTTCAATCTGATTTAATTAAACGTTTTGGGCAAACGGTTTCAAGACCGTATAATATGGTTGACTAAGCGTTGACCGTATGAGATTACTGTTCCTAATGATGTTGGTTAATGACTCACCAAATTTTATGGATTAATTCCAAACGAGTCATGAGTTGAAGGCTAATCAATCGGGCAAACCCTAATTGAAATCAGTACTGAAATTCCAATGAGTTAATTACAGATTTTGGGTTGATTAGCCCAAACGGTTTCAAGACCGTTTGGGGATCACCCAAACGGTCTCAAGACCGTTTGGGGATCACCCCAAGACCGTTTGGAGGTCTGGGGTCAAGTATAGTTGACCAATTGAAGGTCCAAAGGTACTAATCATATTGCAATGTAATGCTGATTTGTTGATCAACTCGATAGACCAATCCATGATGAATTTTCACTAGAGTCCAAAGGTTGGATGGGCAAACGGTCTCAAGACCGTTTGGAGCTCATCCAAACGGTCTCAAGACCGTTTGGTGGTCACCCAAGACCGTTTGGAGGTCTAGGGTTGAGTATGGTTAGGTGTTTGAAGGTCCAAAGGTACCAAGCTGTCATACAATGCAATGCTGATTTGGTGATCAATCCAATGATCCAAACCTTAATTGGATGGCTTGGATTTGAGTGATATGATGGGAAAACGGTCTCAAGACCGTTTGGAGGTCATCCAAACGACCTCAAGACCGTTTGGTGGTCACCCAAGACCGTTTGGAGGTCTAGGGTTGAGTATGGTTAGGTGTTTGAAGGTCTAAAGCTACCAAGCTGTTATACAATGCAATGCTGATTTGGTGATCAATCCAATGATCCAAACCTTAATTGGATGGCTTGGATTTGAGTGATATGATGGGAAAACGGTCTCAAGACCGTTTGGAGGTCATCGAACGAACTCAAGACCGTTTGGGGTCAGGTCATACCCAATTTGGATAATGGTTCAATAGTTTCAAAGTAACCAATCTTGCATTGATGAGTGTTGTTGGATCTTCGATTCCAAACCCTAATTCAATTGAATCAAGCCCTAATTGATGACCAATTGAGGGTCAATTGAGGGTCAAATTAGTTGAAGTTTGACCTATTAAACTCAATTGAAGTATGAGCATAGGTCCAATTGATGATTGGTTCCATGAATTCAATGGTTGAAGGTCCAATGCAATCAATTGAAACACAATTAGTAGCATGATTGATGATCAACTTCAAAGCTCTAATTGGTGTTTATAAACCCTAATCCCATTGAGATCAGACCATAATTGAAGTCCCAATTTAGGGGTGAGCCATGATTCAAATGATGATTGAGTTGATGATCCAATTGGTTGAAGTTCCATTGATTAGAATTGAGTGTGGTTCAATTTGGTTAATTCAATTGGATACCTCATGTTATTGAAGGTCTAATTGATCAAACCTTTTTGAAAACCTAATGTGATTAGGTGGGAGATACCTTTAATGGTACTAGTCATTAATGCATAACAAATGCATGGACCCAATACATGATGTAAACCCTAATTGAGGCTGATTCAATGTATAACCTTAATAAGAGGTTGTCTACATGTGAAATCACTAATTAGGATGTTAGTAAACCCTAGTTGAGGGTGTATCCTTGTGAAACCCTAGTGGAGGGTGTATCATTGTGAACCCTGGTTGAGGGTGTAACCTTGTGAAACCCTAGTGGAGGGTGTATCATTGTGAACCCTGGTTGAGGGTGTAACCTTGTGAAACCCTAGTAGAGGGTGTATCATTGTGAACCCTGGTTGAGGGTGTATCCTTGTGAAACCCTAGTTGAGGGTGTATCATTGCGATTATTATAGGAAACTTTATAATAAAGTTATGCCTTAAACTAAGATAAGTCCATATCATGTGAGATAGCTGGACAATTCTAATGTGTGGCCTATGCATTATATGCTAAGGGTGAGTATTCTGTGATGGAATGTATTAAGAGGGGAAATACCTTAATACAAGATAAAGTTGGTAAACTCAAGAGGGTCTGAATTAATGAGAAATGGGAAACCCTAACCCTGGTAAGGGAATAGTGGTGTTACCCTTGAATAATGATGTTATATATTGTTTTTCATGGTGGTGATATGAAATTGATGTATTATCATCTGTACTAACCATGCATGTATGATGTGATGATGAACATAGCCAGGTATGAGCTATGACATTTTATATATTGACATTGTTTATTGGGCCTTATGTGCCATGCTATACCTTATTGCCTAGTATGAGGTAATAAGAGAAGTAATGGGCCTTAAGTGCCATGAGAAGATGTTTATGTAATAAGCATCATATTTACCTTGGTCAGGTGACCTGAAGGTGATAATTACCTGAAAAAGTGGTAATAATTCTCAATGATGAGCTAAGGGTTTGAATACCCAGAACCATATGATTATGGCATTGAGTTGCAAAGGAATGAAAATTCCCAGTATTGAAATGAGGGACTGAGATCCCCATGTCTTATAAAGACTGAGAAGTGATTAATGGAAATAGTACATGTTTTCTTTATAGCATTTGTCTTATTAAGTTATGTTTGGAAACTTGGCTGATGCTAAAAGAATATGATAATGTACTTAATTAATCAAGTGATACCATATAATGTAGTTGCCCTGATCATAGATCCATCAGCGTCCGAATTAGCTGAATGGTGAAATGAGTTTACTCGGAACACATATTTTTGAATATGTGGGGGTAATTGGGCAATTATATCCTTATGCCCCATAGGCATTGCTACGGGTTATGTCCTATGAACGGGATTGGTTACGGACCATACCCCAATAAGAGCATGGCTACGGGCCATGACTCCACAAAATAATACCGGGCATTGGCTACGGGCCATATCCTGAAGAGAGTATATGCTATGGGCTATAACTCTAATAGCGATGTTGCCAGTATACTCTGGAAAGCTATCTAGCAAAGACACAAGATGTCCTGCATGTTATCTCGTACTGACTGAGATAGTTGAGGTCATGGGAATCCGGCTCTTCCATTGACCTATGTGTGGTACCGATACTTTACGTAACCGTGGTCGGTTGGAGTATGAGCGGTATACCTCATCTCCTCAGGGCATAAGTGTGATTGTAAAATGTAATCAGCTGTATAGCATATTTGCTTAAGGATTGAATACGGAGATTCATTGGCTGATGTTGCATTTCTTTGTGCATTCCTTAGTAGATAAATGTTAATTATGTTTCTTTATATTCTCTGCAAAATAGACAGATGAATTACTTATCTACCATGGGTAGATGCAATGACCTCCTTGAGAATGGAGATTATCTTATTCTGTTCTATGATGAATAATTCTACCTGATAATGTAAAAGTAACCCCTACTCAGTTTTAATTTGATAAACTGCAATAATAATGTTTTTGGCGGAGAGTTATATCTCTCGCTGGGGCAATTTTCAATTGTCTCACCCCTGTGGGAAAACATTTTTAGGTATGCATGGAAGGCAAGGCAGGAAATCCCTAGAACAGAGATGAGCAGAAGCAACAGCAACAACAAGGACAGCAATGAGATCTCAGGTGGAGATATTGTCTGTCAAGTCATATAGATAGTAGTCTTATGTGTCGTCTCTGTACTCTCAGGTCCTCGGAGTTTTAAATGATTCAATCAGAGTTTTGGCTTAATGCCTCAAAGTTTTATACTGCCTGTGTATATTTGTTAACAAGACAGTCAATGTTGTAATCCTTAAAAAGTAATTGTACAAGCTGTCTACTTGTGATCCAGGATGAAATGGAAACACTTTGGTTCATGGTTAAAGAGTTTTCATGTGAATGGATCTCTTTGCAAAAAGTTTTAAATTCTGTGTGATTTTCAGTAACCCGTTGCAAATAATTCGCTTCCGCATTAGTTAATCCTGTTTTCGCGAGACGATTGTTACAATTTAGTGGTATCAGAGCTTTAGGTTCGTTGAGTCTACAGAGACATAGGACTAAGTTGTTGAGTCTGTGTTAGTATCCTCCAGTATACCCTATAATGATTTCTGCTTGTGCAGAGAAAGGGTAAAGTTTTAAAATGACTGGAGAGCACAAAGAACACATTGCTAAGGGCAATGTTGTTGCACCAAGAAGAGGTGCAAGGGATTAGACAAGAATATAATGAGTGCCTGAGAATCCCCATTAAGACATGATCAGGATAGAGAATCCTATAATCATGCTCTTATTGGGCAGATTAGGGCAACAGTAATGCATATAAGTGAACTGGATGCTAGCCTTATAACCTAGGTTATCAATCCTTAATACAGAAAGCTTGAGCTTTAAAAGAGTTCTTGAATGAATTAGTCATGTGGGAACAAGGGAAAATGTGGAAAAGATTAACTTATGGCAAGAAAGTGGACTCTGCCATGAGTTCAGACAGATAATAAATCTGTGATGGTAGTGCCCAAGAAGGGGCAATAAGCTGAGAAGTAGGGAATGGTCTCTATAATTCTAGAGACATTTGCCTAATGGTTTAAAAAAAAAAGCCAAGTTTTTGGTACTAATAGTGCAATAAATGCCTAGTGTACCAGGGAAGTAGCCACTAAGTAAGTGCAAAGGTCTTAACCTTTCACCTGTAAGATTCTATGGCTTAGTTTTTGCTTCAGTAATAAGACTAGTAAGACCATGATATGAGTACAAGGTATGTTATAAATGTGTACATGTTGAGTACACTAAACCCTTTTTGTTATAAAAAAAAAGATTGTTGATTTTGTTTTCCCTATTGGTTTCTATATAGGGAAGAAATGATGAGAACTAGAATTTGAATTCTGTTCAATATTCTTTTAAATACTCTATATTGATCTTACCTCTATGAAAGAGGAAGAGGTATAGAAGAGATGCCTGGATAAAATCCAAGAATGTTAAATCTTATGTTATGATAATATGAAAAGCAAGAAATATGATAGCATGTAAGTGCATACTACTTGATCTCAGTACTTGTAAACCCTGATCAGGTGTACAACTATTGATGATAAAGTGAGTATGGAAACTCTTAGATTGATATCTTTTTGATTGCCCTGATCAAACAATCATTCTGATACAATCTAAAGAGTATCATGAAATTGGAAATATGATATGGATAAATGTATCATATCTTAAGAACAAGAAAGAAGGATATGATAGGAATTCAGATCAGTATGTGTATATGAGGAAGTAAAAGTATGACCCTCATATGATGAGAAAGAGAACAAGGGAGGTGATCCCTGTTCTATAAAGTTGTAAATATGATAAAAGAAAGATGAGAATATAATGTGTTTTCAACACATGCGACTGATACCAAGGTAAGAGATTCTGGTATCTGAGAATTATCAGATGGTTTAGATTGGCTACCTGGAATGGTCAACTATGAAATCAGTCTGATTATATAAAATGATATGAACATCATATGTTAGGGGTTTATGCTTTGCATAAACATAACAACTAAATATGTCTTTAAGATAAGTTCTCATTTGACTCTATGAGAATATTGTGTGAAGGAACTTTGTGCTGATCAAAGTTCTATGATGTCTACATAACAATGAGGTGTTATGAAGAGACATGATGATATGATGAATGAATAATATCTGTTCCCTTTATCAGGGATTTCGGGGACGAAATCCTTGTTAGGGGTTTATAATTTGTAACATCCCTGACCTGGGTTATTCTTTAACCCTAGGTGTTTTGATTAAGAAATATGATTATATGCTTAATCTCATCTTGTGAAAAGTAATTAAGGCTCAAAAGGAACCTATGTTTCAATTTTGGTCCCGTTTGAATAATGTTGAAGCAATGTTTGCTTATTTTGGACTAAAGTGCAAATTACCCAAGTTGAGGGGTTAAATTGAAAATTTTGCATGATAAGATGTTCCTATGATGTTGAGACATCATAAGAATGAATATGATGTAGTGGTATGGTTTCCACAAGCTTGGACACCAAGATTAAGCTTGTAAAGCAATCCTTGTGCATTAAAACCTAGTTTTGGTGTAATGTGTAATTTACCCAAAATCTAGGGTTCAATATGCAAATTAACACTTCAATATGGTCCTTAATGTTTCTTGGCATCATGTAGAGCAAATAAAATGAGAGGAACTCCTCATTTGAATTAAGTTGTAGGAGAGAGAATCTTGACATTAAAATAATCAAGAATAATGCTTAATTGAAACCCTAATTCGATTTAGGGCAAAAAATGAATAAAAATAATTGAAGGGATTTCAACCAAAATGTTTTGGGTTGATTTTGAATAAGGATGGACGTTCCTTTAACAAGATAAGGAACGAAAATATCTTAAGTAGGTGAAATTCCACTCACCTTTTTATAAAGAAAAGTAATATCCACTCACATGTGGGATATTATATTATAAGCATTAAGGTGCTTAATTTGCTTTTCTTTAAATTGAGGATAATGAAGGAGAATGAAAGGCAAGGAAGGTGCCTCGTACCCAAGGTAGTTGAGGGGGAAGAGTCGGCCACTTTATTGGGATTAATTGGATTTTTATAAGGCATTTTCTCTCTCATCAATTTCCTTATAAAAGTGCCATTTCTAAGCCCAAACCAAGGCCTTTTTCGGATTTGCTTCTTCTCCTTGCTTGAAAAATCGACCAAGGAGATAGGGAGGAGCAGGGAGCACGTCCCCAACATGTGGGTAAGCCCTTGACCTTCGTTCTCCATGATTTCATGGTGGAAATCGAAAATAAATTATAGATTCCTTCTTATTTCGATCTCCTCTTCAACCCTAGCCAACTTTTGCAATCAAAAGCTTGAGGACGAGCCTAGGGGGAGTTTCAAGAGCTTCATCCACCATTAATGGCGTGAGATTGGAGCTTTGGATCTCAATTGGAGGCGGGTTTTATAACTCAAACCCTTAAACATTGCTATTGCATCAATTCTCTATGCTTTGTTGATTGATTTCTTCAATTTGATACACTCTTGTTTCTTTGCTGCAATTTCCATCAAGAACGGTTGTTGTTCTTGGTTGTTCGAAGGAAGGGGATGATGACATCATCATAGATGCTTATCCAAAGAAAATTACCAACCAAAACCTTTTTGATAGCTACTCCAAATCATTTTAATTTGATTGACTATGCGGTTTCAGCAAACCGTTTAAGGGCAAACGGTTTGAAACCATTTGGGAGCAAACGGTTTCAAGACCATTTGAGATGGTTGACCAAGCGTTGACCGTTTAGGAATTTTGTTCCTAATTATGTAGGATGATAACCCTCCAAATTTGAGGGATTAACTCCAAAGGAATCGAGAGTTGAAGGCCAATCAATTAGGCAATCAGATTGAATTATGTGCTGATTTTTCAACCTGATTAACTTGACCTGGTTGAGAAAACGGTTTCAAGACCGTTTGAGATGGTTGACCAAGCGTTGACTGTATGGTATTCCTGTTCATAATTATTTTTATTAATATCCCTTAAAATTTGAGGGATTAACTCCAAAGGAATCGTGAGTTGAAGCCTAATCAATTAGGGAAACCTAATTGGATTAAGTGCTGATTTTCAATCTGATTTAATTGAACTTTTTGGGCAAACGGTCTCAAGACCGTATAATATGGTTGACTAAGCGTTGACCGTATGAGATTACTGTTACTAATGATGTTGGTTAATGACTCACCAAAGTTTATGGATTAATTCCAAACGAGTCATGAGTTGAAGGCTAATCAATTGGGCAAACCCTAATTGAAATCAGTACTGAAATTCCAATGAGTTAATTACAGATTTTGGGTTGATTAGCCCAAACGGTTTCAAGACCGTTTGGGGATCACCCAAACGGTCTCAAGACCATTTGGGGATCACCCCAAGACCGTTTGGAGGTCTGGGGTCAAGTATAGTTGACCAATTGAAGGTCCAAAGGTACTAATCATATTGCAATGTAATGCTGATTTGTTGATCAACTCGATAGACCAATCCATGATGAATTTTCACTAGAGTCCAAAGGTTGGATGGGCAAACGGTCTCAAGACCGTTTGGAGCTCATCCAAACGGTCTCAAGACCGTTTGTGGTCACCCAAGACCGTTTGGAGGTCTAGGGTTGAGTATGGTTAGGTGTTTGAAGGTCCAAAGGTACCAAGCTGTCATACAATGCAATGCTGATTTGGTGATCAATCCAATGATCCAAACCTTAATTGGATGGCTTGGATTTGAGTGATATGATGGGAAAACGGTCTCAAGACCGTTTGGAGGTCATCCAAACGACCTCAAGACCGTTTGGTGGTCACCCAAGACCGTTTGGAGGTCTAGGGTTGAGTATGGTTAGGTGTTTGAAGGTCTAAAGCTACCAAGCTGTTATACAATGCAATGCTGATTTGGTGATCAATCCAATGATCCAAACCTTAATTGGATGGCTTGGATTTGAGTGATATGATGGGAAAACGGTCTCAAGACCGTTTGGAGGTCATCCAACGACCTCAAGACCGTTTGGGGTCAGGTCATACCCAATTTGGATAATGGTTCAATAGTTTCAAAGTAACCAATCTTGCATTGATGAGTGTTGTTGGATCTTCGATTCCAAACCCTAATTCAATTGAATCAAGCCCTAATTGATGACCAATTGAGGGTCAATTGAGGGTCAAATTAGTTGAAGGTTGACCTATTAAACTCAATTGAAGTATGAGCATAGGTCCAATTGATGATTGGTTCCATGAATTCAATGGTTGAAGGTCCAATGCAATCAATTGAAACACAATTAGTAGCATGATTGATGATCAACTTCAAAGCTCTAATTGGTGTTTATAAACCCTAATCCCATTGAGATCAGACCATAATTGAAGTCCCAATTGAGGGGCGAGCCATGATTCAAATGATGATTGAGTTGATTGTTGGCTAAATGGACATCTCTAAATCCCTTTGTTTTGATTATGACAAACATTTCATTCTTATTGATCTAACGAGCTACTTAAGTGTGCAGGATTAAGGTGGATGCCAAAGCAACTAGGGAAATCCATATGCTTACATTTATGTTTTCATGCAATGTAATTGCTTTGTAAAAAACTTGTACAAATATATAATGTACAAGTACTTAGATTGCATGTAAATCAAGCGTTAGATCTTCCCTAGCTAAACACCACATTTAGATAAGTCATCCCCTTTATATAGGATCACATATGCACACTCATGTATATAATTAGTGCCTAAATTGAAAACTTGAAACAGGATCAATCTCGGTCGACAAACTCCTCGACCGAGACACTCTCGGTCGACAATCTTCTCGACCGAGAAAGATCCAAAGTAGCCGTTAGACACAACAGACAAGTTAGTTGGCAGTTGGAGAAAGACGTTGCAAATCACCTGTTCCAGAGTGCCTGTCGGTCGACAAAAGTTCGACCGAGTAGGTGTCTCGGTCGACCATTCCTCGACCGAGATGATCTCTGACAGCAACTGCAGAATTAATTAATTAGCCATTGTTAAAGCAACAACTTTGTACCTAACGACTAGTTAAGCACTTAGAAACCCCTAGAAGTTGTCTAGAACGTCCTTAAGCATCTTTAGGCCATTCCTATAAATAGGACAAGCCATAGGACACTCAAACATACTTGCTACACTTGAGAAATCCTTGAGCATACTTTGAGCAATCTGTTTGTGAGCAATTTGAGCATTGTGACAATTGGCCATTTCATTTCTTAGCTCATAATTCGTGTCCTATAGGCTAGTATCTCCTACCCATTGCAATCACAAGTTCACACACTTGGTTAGGAGATCTATACGCTTGATCTAGGCAAATCAAGCCTTGGGCTACAAAGGATAAGTTGTAATTTCCTTTTTCTTTCTTGTTCTCTTTTATCCTTTGTATTCTCCTTGCTACTCCTAGGGTTGGAGGCTGCTGATTGGAGAAGGTTCTTCTCGGAGGAGAAGGTGGACTTCAAGCTACTTCAAGAAGGCTATCGCACGGGAAGCTACTTCAGGAAGGCTATTGCAACGGGAAGCTACTTCAGGAGGAAGGCTGCTTCAAGGTGGTGCAATTACTTCTAGGTGAAGGCTGCTTCAAGGTTGGGCGATTACTTCTAGGTGAAGGCTGCTTGAAGGGTTTAGGGAGAGAATTGTAATTTTATGTAAAGTCCTTGCGAGGTAATAAAATTAAATTCTTTCCAAATCCCGGTTGGGTAAGCAACCGGGTAGTGGACTGACAACTTTAGTATTTGCTAAAGTTGGAACCACTCTAAATCCTTGTCCCCTTGTCCAATATTTTGTGGTTGGTTGTTTTAGTTTCAGTAATTGTTAAAATTATCTTTAAAACTCTATTCACCCCCCTCTAGTGTTTTTCAATTGGTATCAGAGCGGGCTTCAAGGAACCCTAATCAGGTCTTGAAGAATGGAGGGTAATGGTGATTACAATCACAACAAAAGGTGCTGCTTGGACAAAACTACAACATGTTGCAATTGGTGCTTAGGAACAAGCCACACAACAACTAGATGCCCATGGAGATCAAAGAAGGAAGATGAGAACAAAGATTGTCTCATTGCTACAACTAGTGAGGAAGAAGAAGAAGAGGTAAGTCTTTTTGATTTATCCAAAGAAGAACTAGTTGCTAGCCTTGAAGAAACACATATTAAATATGTTGAATGCAAGAAGAAATTAAATAAATCAAATAAATCAAATGATGAATTACATGCTAAGCTTCTTGCTATTACATCTGAAAACGAAGATCTTAAAAAGATCATTGAAGATCATGATATTGAGATAAAATCTATAGAGGCAAATTGTAATCTACTTTCTCTAGAGAAGAATAATTTGCAAAGTCAAGTAAATGATCTTCATAAACAACCCATTTTATGCAACCATCTAGATTATGATTCTATTGTCAAAGAAAGAAATTCATTGTCATCTAATCTAGATCAAGCAAAACTAGATATCAAGAAAAGAATGGAAGAGATTGCCAAGTTACAACAAAAAGTTAGTAATTTATATAATAATGGCATTCTTGATCAAATCTTAGATAATTCCTATCATCAAATTGGGAGAAGAGGACTAGGTTACAAACCTAAAGGGAAATCCTATCAACAACCTAGTTGGAGAAAGTCACAAACCCATCAATCTATATATGTACCTAAAGGAACATCTTCACCCAAGGACAACACATAACACAATCATAGAAAAAGATATGAGGTTGACTCGATATGCTGTCATTATTGTTTGCGCCTTGGTCACTATTCTTTTTCATGCCCTTACAAGAGAAAAGATGTCGAGTTAGTTTGGGTTCCAAAACCTCCAAACTAAATGAACAAAATCAAGTTGAGATATGATCAAGGACCTTAGTTGCATATTTCTACGTCTATCTCAACTCAACATAATGGGATAATCAATAAATTTAAGTATCTAAATATTTAACTTGCATATGTTTTATTTGGAAGCAATTAACAGTTTCAGAAATATTGTCGGTCGAAAGACTGTCGACTGAGACACTGTCGGTCGAGAAATAGTCGACCGAGCATGTTACTGATTTCCAGTCTGTTGTAAAAAATTGCTAAATTTCTTTGAAATTGATGAAATTGCTATCTATTCATGATTACTGATTGGATATTTATTTTGGAAATCATCCATACAAATTTAAACTAATATTAGTTTATTCCCTAAATGATTTAAAATCAAATTATGCTTAGAAAATTTTACATGATTTCCTTATTTTCTGGTCTATCCATATAGAAATCATGTGATTAAAATCATGCGATTATTTACTGTTATTATTACATCATGGATATGCTTTCACCATTTGGTACTGAGATCAGCTTGATAGATAATTGTCTACATGGATCCATGATAGGCAAGAAAATGCTTTATTGGTAATATGTTATGTTTGCAACACATAAGATAAAATCTCTCAAAAAGACTTGAGATATTTAGTGCTTTTCAATTGAGATATTTAGCGTTTTTCAATTGATATTTAGTGTGTCTTCAGTAAAGAATTTTATGAGGATACTAAACGATGTGAAATTTAATATTCATATTACTACAGCAAAGCCTATATTTTAAGAAAAGGACAAATGTTTTCATATTAAGTATTATGCTTCAACTTAATACTTAATCAAATCCTATGCAGATATTATACTTCATAATGTTCAAATTGAAAAATCTGCAAATCTGACTCTTGGTTAAAATGAAATTTGACCAAGGGGCGCTATGGTCGTAGTCAAAATCGACCTAAAATAAGTTTTGACACAATAAGAAATTGAATATCATTTTATTAAAAGCAAATCAATTTATGATCACAAAATTGTCTCAATATTATCAATAATAAAATAAAATATCACTCCCTTAGAAAATATATGTTCTCTACAAATTTAGTCTATCATTTGCATTAAAAATAAAAAGCTCAAAAATTCGTACCCAGTAAGTCTGTCGGTCGACAAATCTTCGACCGAAAACCTCTCGGTCTGCCCACTTCTCTCGACCGATAGAATCTAGACAGACCTAGCATCAGACACACTTACCGTTGGAAAATGACCGTTGCAATCCGACCGTTACCGTTAACGGCCGACCGTTACAAGTCGACCGTTGGACGGCCAAGTGGCGCGTCTGGAATATGACCGTTGCGGACGCTCGGTCGACGAATCGTCGACCGACCAGGTCGCTGGATTGTTATAAAAGGAATAAAAAACGGGTCACTTCCTCACACTTGCATACTCTTGCTTCTATAGGCTCTCTCTAGTACACTCTTGTGTAAAACTTTAGCATCCTCATCCCCAAGCCTTCCTTGCTTCTTCTCCACATTCAAGCAACGCAATGGCCTCATCATCTGCTCGTGGGAAGAAGAAGGTCGCCGGCAGGAAAGGAAGGGAAGCTCGGGAAGCTACTCCACCACTGACGATCATCAACGACATTGCCTTCGTCGATGGAGATGCTGGTGATCGATATCTACGGCTTTCCTCCAAAGCTCCTCTTCCACGATGACCAGTTGAAGTTATGGACTTCCTCAACATCGTTGATCTGGAGGATCTCTTTGAAGTGCAAAAGTTGAAGGAATTCATCAACCCTTCTTTCCCTTCCTATTCCATTAAGGTAGTGAATGAATTCTATGCTAACCTCATCTCTCACTCTGAAAATGAAACCATCTTCTTCTATACTATGGTCAACGGGCATAGCTTCCGATTTACTGAAGGGGATATTCTTGACATGCTAAATATTGACATAGATGAATATCAAGACACCCTTGACCTTACTTCTGGAAACCCACTTAATCAATTTGCCCAAGATGACCATACCATTAGTCTTAGTGACATCAAAAGGACCATTTTTCAATCCAATACAACCTGTCACGAAGATAGAGGCACATACTATGCTATAAATCTCAAACCAGCTGCTAGGATTGTAAACCTTATTGTTTCAACAAACATACATCCTAGAGCCAATAAATCTGAAGTTCCTGTTTTTCGTATGTGTCTAATATATGCCATTATCCAACGTATTCCCACAAATTTTATCCGCATCATTCTTAAAAACATGCTTGAGTTTTCTGGCAATCCTCCATATGCTGATTTTGTATGCCAAATTACTCAACATTTCCTTAAGACTCAACTTGAGGATATGGGATATACATGGGAGCGTAGACCACAAAAAATAAGTAAGAATACTGTAGAAAAAATGGGGATTGATTTTGGTCATAAGAGGGCTAGGGTAGAAGGAGAAACATCCACACAAGATATACCACCTCCACCTCCTCCTACCAGTCTACCCTATGACCCCATCCAAAACACTCTAACCTATGTTGCAGGATCACAATATCATCTTAGTAAACAATTAGATTATAACCATCATGCCATGACTTATCTAAACCAAAGAATGCAAACTCTTTCTCCAAACCAACCAGATGAATATCCCTACTCTTTAAATCCAGGCATGCTCAATCCATATAACCCATCTTACAACTATTATCAACCTCCACCACCACCATCTACTGATCTCACGCATACTTAGTTTTCATCAATGCAACTACAAGATATTGCTGCTCACTTTCGATTTGATCGTGTTCCAACCTTCTTGGAGGCATATGCCTTAACCAAGACAGGTGCTCTGGAGTGGCAAACATTAGTTCAGTATTATGGAGCTGAGCCTTTTCTTGGGAAAGACCCTGATGTTGATGTAATTCTTAAGTCTTTCCAGTGAGATGTGGAGTTGTATTAGTTGTAATGGAATCTTTGCAAAATTGTAATAAATGGGTTATTGTTACATGTTTTGGCTATCTTTTCATGCTTGTAATGACATTGGTTATCCCTATAATGGATTTTTTTTGGCATCATTTGAATCTGAATTATAAGAATATTGTAGAGCATACAAAATAAGGGGAGTAATAAATACAAGTAAATCAAAAAGGATGAACATCTTTGCAAATACCTAAAAGTTCAAGTTATGGCTAAAATGACATCTATTACAAAATACTTATATCTTGGGGAGCATAGTATAAGATTAAGGGGGAGCTTATAGAAATAAATTTGATTGAGAAGCTTACAAAAACATTGCAAACATCATTTGGAGCTTGTTACGACCTTAGTATTTTTACTCTTGGTTATGAAGAAATCTATGAATTTCATAAAAATTGATATTTGTGCTACTTAAACAAAAACTCTTATTTGCATCATGATATTTTGGCTTTTAAATGGACATATTTTTCATTAGATTTGATGGGACATCTAATTAAGGGGGAGTTTTTATTTCTAAATGGATATCTTTTTGAAATGACAAAGGGGGAGAAATAAATATAAAACTAAAACTTAGAAAAACTCAATCAATGAGTTTCATAAATAAACTCTTGGCTTTACATTGAAAGTTGCTATATTCCCTAGTGAATTGGATTTCATGTTCCATAATTCAAGGGGAATAATAAGCACACATTTTATAAACAAGAGGAAAAGCTACAAAAGGTAATCTAAAGGTATGAAACTCATATGGTTTATATTTCCTTTATTTTTATATTTAGGAAATGTTTGTCATCTTCAAAAAGGGGGAGATTGTTGGCTAAATGGACATCTATAAATCCCTTTGTTTTGATTATGACAAACATTTCATTCTTATTGATCTAACGAGCTACTTAAGTGTGCATGATTAAGGTGGATGCCAAAGCAACTAGGGAAATCCATATGCTTACATTTATGTTTTCATGCAATGTAATTGCTTTGTAAAAAACTTGTACAAATATATAATGTACAAGTACTTAGATTGCATATAAATCAAGCGTTAGATCTTCCCCAGCTAAACACCACATTTAGATAAGTCATCCCCTTTATATAGGATCACATATGCACACTCATACATATAATTAGTGCCTAAATTGAAAACTTGAAACAGGATCAATCTCGGTCGACAAACTCCTCGACCGAGACACTCTCGGTCGACAATCTTCTCGACCGAGAAAGATCCAAAGTAGCCATTAGACACAACAGACAAGTTAGTTGGCAGTTGGAGAAAGACGTTGCAAATCACCTGTTCCAGAGTGCCTGTCGGTCGACAAAAGTTTGACCGAGTAGGTGTCTCGGTCGACCATTCCTCGACCGAGATGATCTCTGACAGCAACTGCAGAATTAATTAATTAGCCGTTGTTAAAGCAACAACTTTGTACCTAACGGCTAGTTAAGCACTTAGAAACCCCTAGAAGTTGTCTAGAACGTCCTTAAGCATCTTTAGGCCATTCCTATAAATAGGACAAGCCATAGGACACTCAAACATACTTGCTACACTTGAGAAATCCTTGAGCATACTTTGAGCAATCTGTTTGTGAGCAATTTAAGCATTGTGACAATTGGCCATTTCATTTCTTAGCTCATAATTCGTGTCCTATAGGCTAGTATCTCCTACCCATTGCAATCGCAAGTTCACACACTTGGTTAGGAGATCTATACGCTTGATCTAGGCAAATCAAGCCTTGGGCTACAAAGGATAAGTTGTAATTTCCTTTTTCTTTCTTGTTCTCTTTTATCCTTTGTATTCTCCTTGCTACTCCTAGGGTTGGAGGCTGCTGATTGGAGAAGGTTCTTCTCAGAGGAGAAGGTGGACTTCAAGCTACTTCAAGAAGGCTATCGCACGGGAAGCTACTTCAGGAAGGCTATTGCAACGGGAAGCTACTTCAGGAGGAAGGCTGCTTCAAGGTGGTGCAATTACTTCTAGGTGAAGGCTGCTTCAAGGTTGGGCGATTACTTCTAGGTGAAGGCTGCTTGAAGGGTTTAGGGAGAGAATTGTAATTTTATGTAAAGTCCTTGCGAGGTAATAAAATTAAATTCTTTCCAAATTCCGGTTGGGTAAGCAACCGGGTAGTGGACTGACAACTTTAGTATTTGCTAAAGTTGGAACCACTCTAAATCCTTGTCCCCTTGTCCAATATTTTGTGGTTGGTTGTTTTAGTTTCAGTAATTGTTAAAATTATCTTTAAAACTCTATTCACCCCCCCTCTAGTGTTTTTCATTGATGATCCAATTGGTTGAAGTTCCATTGATTAGAATTGAGTGTGGTTCAATTTGGTTAATTCAATTGGATACCTCATGTTATTGAAGGTCTAATTGATCAAACCTTTTTGAAAACCTAATGTGATTAGGTGGGAGATACCTTTAATGGTACTAGTCATTAATGCATAACAAATGCATGGACCCAATACATGATGTAAACCCTAATTGAGGCTGATTCAATGTATAACCTTAATAAGAGGTTGTCTACATGTGAAATCACTAATTAGGATGTTAGTAAACCCTAGTTGAGGGTGTATCCTTGTGAAACCCTAGTGGAGGGTGTATCATTGTGAACCCTGGTTGAGGGTGTAACCTTGTGAAACCCTAGTGGAGGGTGTATCATTGTGAACCCTGGTTGAGGGTGTAACCTTGTGAAACCCTAGTGGAGGGTGTATCATTGTGAACCCTGGTTGAGGGTGTATCCTTGTGAAACCCTAGTTGAGGGTGTATCATTGCGATTGTTTATAGGCAACTTTATAATAAAGTTATGCCTTAAACTAAGATAAGTCCATATCATGTGAGATAGCTGAACAATTCTAATGTGTGGCCTATGCATTATATGCTAAGGGTGAGTATTCTGTGATGGAATGTATTAAGAGGGGAAATACCTTAATACAAGATAAAGTTGGTTAACTCAAGAGGGTCTGAATTAATGAGAAATGGGAAACCCTAACCCTGGTAAGGGAATAGTGGTGTTACCCTTGAATAATGATGTTATATATTGTTTTTCATGGTGCTGATATGAAATTGATGTATTATCATCTGTACTAACCAAGCAGGTGTGATGTGATGATGAACATAGCCAGGTATGAGCTATGACATTTTATATATTGACATTGTTTATTGGGCCTTATGTGCCATGCTATAACTTATTGCCTAGTATGAGGTAATAAGAGAAGTAATGGGCCTTAAGTGCCATGAGAAGATGTTTATGTAATAAGCATCATATTTACCTTGGTCAGGTGACCTGAAGGTGATAATTACCTGAAAAAGTGGTAATAATGCTCAATGATGAGATAAGGGTTTGAATACCCAGAACCATATGATTATGGCATTGAGTTGCAAAGGAATGAAAATTCCCAGTATTGAAATGAGGGACTGAGATCCCCATGTCTTATAAAGACTGAGAAGTGATTAATGGAAATAGTACATGTTTTCTTTATAGCATTTGTCTTATTAAGTTATGTTTGGAAACTTGGCTGATGCTAAAAGAATATGATAATGTACTTAATTAATCAAGTGATACCATATAATGTAGTTTCCCTGATCACAGATCCATCAGCGTCAGAATTAGCTGAATGGTGAAACGAGTTTACTCGGAACGCATATTTTTGAATATGTGGGGGTAATTGGGCAATTATATCCTTATGCCCCATAGGCATTGCTATGGGATATGTCCTATGAACGGGATTGGTTACGGACCATACCCCAATAAGAGCATGGCTACGGGCCATGACTCCACAAAATAATACTGAGCATTGTCTACGGGCCATATCCTGAAGAGAGTATATGCTATGGGCTATAACTCTAATAGCAATGTTGCCAGTATACCCTGGAAAGCTATCTAGCAGAGACACAAGATGTCCTGCATGTTATCTCGTACTGACCGAGATAGTTGAGGTCATGGGAATCCGGCTCTTCCATTGACCTATGTGTGGTACCGATACTTTACGTAACCGTGGTCGGTTGGAGTATGAGCGATATACCTCATCTCCTTAGGGCATAAGTGTGATTGTAAAATGTAATCAGCAGTATAGCATGTTTGCTTAAGGATTGAATATGAAGATTCATTGGCTGATGTTGCATTTCTTTGTGCATTCCTTAGTAGATAAATGTTAATTATGTTTCTTTATATTCTCTGCAAAATAGAAAGATGAATTACTTATCTACCATGGGTAGATGCAATGACCTCCTTGAGAATGGAGATTATCTTATTCTGTTCTATGATGAATAATTCTACCTGATAATGTAAAAGTAACCCCTACTCAGTTTTAATTTGATAAACTGCAATAATAATGTTTTTGGCGGAGAGTTATATCTCTCGCTGGGGCAATTTTCAATTGTCTCACCCCCGTGGGAAAACATTTTTAGGTATGCATGGAAGGCAAGGCAGGAAATCCCTAGAACAGAGATGAGCAGAAGCAACAGCAACAACAAGGACAGCAATGAGATCTCAGGTGGAGATATTGTCTGTCAAGTCATATAGATAGTAGTCCTATGTGTCGTCTCTGTACTCTCAGGTCCTCGGAGTTTTAAATGATTCAATCAGAGTTTTGGCTTAATGCCTCAAAGTTTTATACTGCCTGTGTATATTTGTTAACAGGGCAGTCAATGTTGTAATCCTTAAAAAGGAATTGTACAGGCCGTGTACTTGTGATCCAGGATGAAATGGAAACACTTTGGTTCATGGTTAAAGAGTTTTCATGTGAATGGATCTCTTTGCAAAAAGTTTTAAATTTTCAGTGATTTTCAGTAACCCGCTGCAAATAATTCGCTTCCGCATTAGTTAATCCTGTTTTCGCGAGACGGTTGTTACAAGCGATCCATATGTTAGATTCACGGATGATATCCAAACCATCATCGTCAACTATCATCCTCAGTAAATCCCAATCCCATCCCTGGCAATCAATCCAGAAATCTTTAATAAGAAATGGATGTCTTCTATCACTAGCGAATCTAGCATGATCTTCCAAGCGCTGCTCGCACCACCTCGAGTCCCAGAAAGGAATTTCACCTCTCCCTACCACCCATCTACACATAGGGAACACCCGCGACATCATATCCCATATTCGTTTCCAGTACGGAGAAGGAGAAGATCCAAGCTTCAAGGAACCGAGATAGACATTATCACGGCCTGCTGCCACATTGGCATACTTCCTCCTGTAAAAACTGGCCCATATTGAATTCGACGTCAACACCTCCCAACAAGCCTTCCCAACAAAAGCATCATTTATCAACCGGAGAGATGGAATCCCAAGCCCACCCTGAGATAGAGGTCTTGCAACTCTGTGCCAACTGAGCCATGCCTTTCTGTGTTGTTCATCTCTACCCGCCCACAAGAATTGAGAAAGTTTACTCTCAATGCGGTTTGCAATCCCCACTGGAACGCCAATCACAACCGCCGTATATACTGGAATGGATGACAGTACGTGAGTGATTAGTAGTCTTCTTCCCGCGAAGGATAGGAGCTTGGATCTCCAAGTTGTGAATTTATTAACAATCTTCTTCATCAAGAAATCGAAGTCGTTGAGTCTCATCCTTCCTTTAGTTATAGGGATACCCTTGTATGTGATAGATTCCTTCGCTGCCCCCATATCCAGACAATCTACCACTCTATCACTCATCTCCAAATCTTTCCCACCTACTACACAGATGGATTTATCCTTATTGATTCGTTGCCCCGTGGCCCTTTCATACGCCTCAAAGGTATCTCTAACCTTCTCCATCGATCTCTGATCAGCATTGAAGAATAAAGCAATGTCATCCGCATATAGAAGAATGCTTGGCGGAATCGCCTCCTCCCTTATCTTGAATCTCGAAATGAGTCCCTCCTCTTCTATCTTCAGACATTTTCTATATAGAATCTCCTAAAAAAGAATGAACAAGAATGGGGATAGCGCACAACCTTGCTTGAGGCCTCTACTAATCGGGGAAAATCCCGCAGTTTCTTCCCCAACCGTGACGGTGGCCCATGTATTAGAAAAGAAGCTTAAGCACAACTTCACCATTTCCGTATTAAACTCAAATTGTTGCATCACTCTCCACAGAACATTCCAATCAGTCCTATCGTAAGCTTTTGACATATCATACTTTCAGAATCACATTGGGTGTCCCTTGGCCTCTATTGATGTCGTGCATCAGCTCCTTCACAAGCCTGGCATGATGAGTGATGTCGGATCCTTTAACAAAAGCACCTTGTACCTTGGAAATCAATCTCGGCATCATGGGAGCCATCCCATCACTGAGAATTCATGCAAGAATACGAGGGCAACGTTTTCAATTGATATTGGCCTGAAGTCTTCTGGTAGTCTCTTTGGGCAATCCACCTTCGGAATAAGCAGAATTCGGCAGCAGAATAGGCCCCTAGAACAAGGCTGTCCTCTAAAGAAAACCTCCGTCATTTTCATAAAATCCCTGCCAATGATGGACCAAGCAGCCCGGAAGAACATCCCAGTGAACCCATCCGGACCTGGAGCCACTGAGGAATCCATCTTTTGTAGGGTCTTCACAACCTCCTCTTCATGGGGGAACAACGAGAAGGGAAAAATTTTCATCCATAGATACCAATTCCGGGATATATTGCAAGAAATCCTCCATGTCAGGTTCATTTGTTTCCACCACCTCATTGAAAAAATGTTGATAGTGGTCAGCCGCCACCTCCGCCATCATCTTTGGATCCGATATACAAGTGCCATCCTGCAAGACCACCCTATTAAGCCTCCTGTTCTTCCTTCTTGCTTTGACGGTAGCATGATAAAATCTCGTATTACACTCCCCGTCTTGAAGCCAGCTTATCCTCGCTTTCTCCTTCCACATTGCTTCTTCTTCATCCAACAATTGTTGTAGTTCTTTCTCAGCCGTCCTTAGGTTAGCTTCATTCGCCATAGTTGGGTTCCCATCGAACACAACCTGTGTAGTAAACACCACATCCTCCAAGTCTTTGATGCGTTGTTTGATTTCTCCGTATGACTCTTTGTTCCATCGTCGCAAAGCTGTTCTAACTCTCTTAAGCTTGTGACAAAATACGAAGGAAGGATGCCCAGTCACCGGTTCACTCCAAGCATGTTCAATCACCTTTAAGCAGTCTTCGTGCTCAAGCCACACCTTCATGAAAACAAAATGTGCCTTCTTTCGTTCTAAACCTTGATCACCTGGAATCGTTACAATTGCACTGTGATCAGAAACCCTATCTCTGGTTAAGTGTATCGATCTGGTTGCGGGCCTTGCCACCATCCATGCTTCATTCACTAACACCCTATCTATTCTCTGCCACATAGTAGGTGTAAGAATCTGCTTGTTCACCCAGGTGAATTGACTACCTTCAAACGGAATCTCATCCAAAGTAGCATCCGCAATCAAAGTGTTGAAATCCAGCGTGTCCTGATATCCTGGAAGGTTCCCGCCTCGTCTCTCCCTTATATTACGTACCACATTGAAGTCACCTATGATCATCCATGGCTCATCACCGATATGTTCCGCCATTATCATTATCTCTTTCCACAAAGACCTCCTCTCAAGCTTATCACAACTGGCATATATAGCTGTAACAAAGAACTTTGACCCATCGCTGGCCTCCAACCTCGCCGTGATGTGCTGCCTATGTCTCCTAAAAACAGAAGGGTTCGTATATTTGCCTGCGTAGAACCAAATCTTCCCTTCCTCCTCTTGATTATCCACCGCCCAATCAAGCCTCACGATGTCCATGAGTTCCGCAGCCTGTTCAGCATGGAGAAACGGCTCAAACAAACAAACCACACCTAGTTTAAATCTACCACAAATTCTGCTCAGAACTCTCCTCGTAGGATTATTAGATGCTCCTATGATGTTCCAAAAAATAGAAGTAAAGTCCATATTTAACTTTGTGCCGCTGTCAACAGCAAAGCTGAGATCGATCAGGGGCTGTATCCCCCTTCAAACTCCGACCAGCACCCATCAAAAAATTCTCTGTCGTAGTCTGAGTGTCTTCTCCTAGAATGATAACGTCTGTGGTACCGGCTATCATCACCATCTCTTCTATGTCTGCTATGACTCCTTCCAGATGTCCCCCTATGTTCAGCATAGTTACCCTCAAGGAATATGAAATCCTCCAGACATCTGTTCGTCAAAAATCTGTTGTTGCCCTCTCTATCCACGACCATTCGCCTTGGTGATCTATGGTGCTGCCTGACCGGGGACGAGCTCCGCGCCTGAGGGATCTCCCTAGAGTCTGAGGTTCTGTCTGACATAACCACCATGGCATTTGATATAATCGTCTTCTCCTGCATAGTTAAGGCCTCCCGAGGTATCCCTGAATCTCTCCCAAAATCAGTGAGTTGCGTGCTATTTGATCCCACCGGCCCTCTCGCCAACATGAAGAACTGCATAGACGTCCGACGCTGCCCGTAAGTAAGAGATACAAATTGAGGGACATCTTCACTGAATGCCTCTACTAGGATAATGAGGCCAGATAAGTCATCTTTTCCTTCTGCCAGTCTGAAATGTACCTCAGTTTTCCGAAAGGTGATATAATATTCTCCATCGTATCATCATCTCTACAGGTAATAGGGATGTCTACTACCCAGAACCAGAAAGCCTCCTTCCGTTGGTGCTGTTCGCCATTACTCATGTGTTGTAGCTCGATTTTTTTCCGCGTATATCCGGTACGCCCTTCTCCTTTACTTCCTTTGCCTCCTTATCGCATGAGAAGAATGCAACAGCCTTATGCTCTGCAAATCTGTATAGATCCGCAACATTGGGCCAACACTTCCATAAGAACGGGCAAAGCTCCGTCCATTGAACACCATAGGGCCAAGATATCTCCACCGCCCTCTCTAGTGTCGTCATCTTCGCTCTGCGCATCTCGTCGTCAGGACCGGCATCAACAACGATACACTTAGGGACGTGTTGCGGACCGCCCCTGGCCGGGATGCCTAACGGAAATGGTGGAAACGTCGTCCTTGAATGTACGTCCGGTGGCCTCGGTCTCGGCATATACTGCGTGCATCTAGCAGCCACATGACCCGGTCTATGACACTTATAACAAACCTTGCTTCCTCTACATTGCGCTTGCCAATGGCCTCTCCCCATACATCTGAAGCATGTGTCATGAGGGATCCCATATAGAGGTGTCTTCCTCTGGGGCCACAACGAGGTGACTGGCTGCGTAAGGGGTGTCGGATCGGGCTCCACCCTAGGGTTAGGTACTTCAGCTATCTCTGTCATTCTATTCTCAGACGACTGTGTCGCTTGATTCACCAGACCAGTATGGGCAATCGGCGGGCAGACCGTCTCGATCACCATAGGTGTTGAGCCTCCTTCCTCCATCGGTGGCAGCGGGGGTGCCACAGCTTCATCAGGGTTCTGCGTAGCTTCCTGGCTTCATCATCGGTGAACTACTAGGTGCGAGATCCTCCATCTGCTTGGGCCCAGTACCTTCAGGTCTTCCATCACTCTGTTCTTCATCCGCAGAAACCCTAGACGGCGAGTCATGCAACATATCTTCATTGGCCATCACAACCCTAATATCAGGTAGCACCTCCTTCGGTGAAACGATAGTCGACATCAGTTTGTTTCTCCTCTCCACAATGACCTGTTGCGTCCCGCGATCTCGCATGCTCTTCCTTGTCACCCTGCACAAAAGAGGCGAGGGCAACATCGTGATCGGGGGCTTAACGACGAGTGTATGGTGGCCTCTGGTAGGCGGAGTGCCTAGCCGGAGTGGATGGCGGCGGTGCCGCCAAGGGCACGCACGTCCAAGGGATCACCCCCGATCGCCTCAGAGAACGCTCGTCGTTAAGCCCTGATACTTCTCCACATTACGTGAACCGAATTTTGGTAGGTCCCATATATCAACAGTGTGTATTGTATTGGCATGTCAATATATATAATCAGAGTATGAGTATATTATCATGAGTGTGGAAGCATTGATCATCATTAGAGATTCATAGTGTACCTGTTACCTAAAATCATAAAATGGGTACACATCAACACAACTGTGTTGAGTACACTGGCAAACATATTAAATTACAGGTTTAAGAACATATATTGCTTGGAAAAAGCATAAAGTAGATAACAAGAACAAAGAAACAACATTTAAAGACTTTCTTATTAACATGCAAGCATTTTTATGTTCATTTCCATTATACCAACAATATCATAAGGCCTTTTACCAACTTCTCAAAGGAAGGGGTCCATGAGGGTGCTCAAGATTAGCTACCTATTTCAACATGAGGGACTACAAGACTAAACATCAAGAGTTAACCCTATTCATAAGGGACCTCAAGACCATTGCCAAGAGCTAATCCTTGTATCAACATGGTATGCCCTAACATGACAACTGAAGTAGGACACCTAGCCTTGTGTCCTTACCCCGAGATTATAGACAGGTACACAAGGTTGTATAATGGACATCTATCATTATGTTTTCAAGTTTGTTCAACATATGTATCAAGACCAAAACATAGTAGTCATAGGGAACAATAGCTCAAACAACTATTATAAGACAAGCATCTTATATTACATACAAACAAGCAATTTCAACACCACTAGTCTAGCCAATAGGAGGATAAAGTGTACCTTGATACGAGAAAATTAGCATTACACAACATGATTATATCTTTTGAAAAGATTACATCAAAAAGATCCTGACATTACAAGTAAGGGTGACTAAATTAATATCAGCAAGCTTATGTCTCATTAATCGTTATCATGGGGGTTGACTGTGTCACTTAAGTCTAAATACTCATTTCCTTCAACATTGATTTCAATATCCCAAACTAGCTCATGCATTATCATTATCAAGCAACATAGTACATCATCTATTCATTAGCACTTAGAGTGACACATAACTACTAGATCAGGGATTTTAGACTTAGGTTTTCATGATCGTAATAGAGCAAACATGAGTTTCGAGAAGGATAAATCAACACGAGTATCAACATTGTCAACTAGTCATTATGAGTCATTATCATGCAAGTTGGTCATCATTAGAGTACAAGAGTGACCAAGTTTGATTTCATGTCGTACATATCAATCATGCTACTAATTTGAGTACATTAAATAGCATGGGTGACCATTAGGGTGACATTTGTACAAGATTAGATCTCAAATATAGCAACATGCACATTAGATCACATTTTAATGTCATGTATAAGTAACTTGGTCATAATGGTGAGAAAGATTGATCCATATATCATTTAGGTGATAAAATCATGTAGAGTTACTGATCTAGATCAAACATGATGATTTGGAGTCCATATAATCAACTTGGGCATCAATTTAATGATCATTGACATAAAAGTCCATATTACATACATTCATGGTTCATTTCATAGATACAAGAGTCATTAATAGAGAATGGCATGATCAAGTTCATTTCAAATAGTACAATATATAATATGTAAGTGATCAAGGTCATTAAAGTCAAGTGGGATCAAGATATGATCATGGTTGAGCATTTAATCACCAATGCTCATATAAAAGAGATGCATTTGATTCCATTTTCAACATAATATGATCTAATAAAGGAATTAGCTTCTAAAACAAACTCCATTGGATAGATCTCGTTGAGTAGATCAATTTTCATATATAATATGTCATTTTTGACCACATGAATCATTTTCTACGAATTTTACAAGATTAGGCATATAATTGCAAGATCGAGAGAGAGTATACCATGGGGATGGCCACGTGGTGTGCCATGATTGGTCAAGCCAGTTGGGCGCTGACCTGACCTTTTGGTGATCGGAGAATGCTCCTTGTCACCCTTCATCTCGTCCCATCGCCCGACGGTGGTTGACGCTCACCATCCACCGCGGCCCAACGGTGCGCCCACTGAGGCTGGGTGTGGTCAACTGTCAGTCAACCAGGGCTGGTCTTAGCCTTTGGTGCTAGGGTGTTGGCGATCTGACATATGAGCCTTATCCTCTCTAACCCACTTGCATAGGCAACTATGCTTCTTTCACGTAGAGGTTCTCATGACCATAGATGAGGAAACTGAGGACTTAGGCGCTGATGGCGGATGGAAAGCCATCTCCCATGCTCTCCTTGGGCTTGTGGGGCTAAGGGTGGATCCATATGGGGCTGGATGCCACTAAAACATGAGCGGAAGCTCACTGGAGTTGGCTGCTGTAAAGGGGATGGGCGACCTTGCTGGAGGAGAAACAAAGAAGCAAAACAAAGAGAAAACAAGGGGAAAAAGAAGGCCAAGGGGTGGCGGAGCCAAAGGGCTTAAAAAGAGGATGTGAGGAGGGTCGAATGGCACCAACTACCATGGCCTCGATCATGGTGGCTAGACATGGTGGGAGGGTGCCCCATGTGCCTACCTGGTGCCCAATCTTCTCAAAAAAGATAGGGGTGAGGCTGGGAAGGATGATAGGAGGACTTTTACACTCTTAATTTGACTTGTGCATCCTTGTAGCTCGATGCCCCAAAGGTGGTTGTGCCATAGGGCACTATTATGCACTGTTCCAAGGTTGAAGGTGACCATCAACCCTTGGATCATGAGGATGATTTACAACCATTGGATCAATGTCCCATGGTGCACTACGAGAAAGGTTATCTGGGCATGCATGGGCCAGGCCTAAGAGAAAATACATGGGGCCAAGGCCCAGGAAGGAGAAAACAAGAGAAAAAGGGCAATAAAAAGGCTAGAAAGGGAGCAGATTTTAAATTGCCATAACTTTCTCCTGGAGTATCAGATTTGGGTGAAATATTCACCAATGGATCACATTTTTCATTCTCTTTTTAAATGAAGAGGATTGATATCATTATAATGAAGTTTAGTAATCTCAAAAATTCAAATCCAACCTCAAAGTTAATTAAGCACTCAACATTGTACAACTGAGTTTGAAATTGCAATTTAGCCATCAACACCTCATAAATTGAGCAACATGTCATTCCAAAACATCAAATTGGATATGAGGGAGGTCATTTAATTAAATTCAGTATATGATGAGTCAAGGCGTGCATAGTTGGAGGAGAGAGAAAATCTAGGTTGTTATAGATCATGTAGTGCATCGCATAATAAAACTTTGTGCCATGTTAGTTTTCCTAGAGGACATATGGAGGCACAATCATCTTTAGAAGATATAGTTGATACTCTTTCTCTTGGAACTTTAGATGTACACCTACATTGAGGTTAGTTGAGGTAGGTACATCTAGGGTTGATCCTTAAAGAGTTGACCACTTTCTCATTGCCACCTTGTAATTAGTTTATTGATGTGTGAGATGAAGCATAGTTTGAATAGACAATGCCATTTTGGATTTCCATCGCAAGGCTTTCATCATCAAACTTATTTTCATTATTATATTATATTAAAAAAAACTTTGTCAGATTTCATCAGTGATTTTAGAACCAAGTCACCATGACAAGGAAGTTGTAGTAGTAAATAGGCTTTAGTGTAGAAATATGTGATTTGGATGTCCAACCCTTTGACTATAGGCATGAAGAACAAATATATTAGCTATAATCCAGTTGTCTACCCTCTTGATTCTCTGTATGGTTAGATAGGTCCTTTAAAGGAGTGGATCCTTATAGAATTGGGTCTGTAACTTAATTTAATGAATAGTTGAAATCAATGGTTATTAGCATTGAGAATTGATTATGGAAGGGATACCAAATATCATAATAGTAGGATGGAGAGACCCCCTTCACAATGTAGGTAACCATAAAGAATTAAAATTGTTAAGATAATCCTTAATAGTTGGTGTAAATTCCTAGACCAATACATGGTATGAGAAGATAATAGAGACTTAATAGATGAAGCAATATAAGTTCACATTGGGTTTTGTATATAAGTGTTGTGTGGATGTGTTATACTAGGAGTCATAATATTAACTCTATCTAGTGAATTAGAAACTGAAAATTGGTTAGAAGAGACAAGCTAATACTTTGGGCTATAATTGTGTGGATTTCGGGGATGAAATCCTCTTTAAGGGATAGAGTGTTGTAACATACCTAAATTTGGGTATATAGATTAACTTTTTGATTCCTTAGGTCCACCTTTAATTAAATGGGTATTAAAACTTTTGCCTTAAAATTTAATTAAATATAAGTAATTGGGTCTAAGAAAATATGATGACAAATAACCTAATGTATAATGTAACTGACTATTTAATTAATTTAGTCATCATTTTAAAATTTATTAGTTAAGTTAACTAATTAAGTAAATTTGACCCTTAATTGTTAATCCAAAGCGCCATTAGTCTAATTGATTAGACAGATTTGATGAATATGAATAATACGCCAAATTAATTAATAAAGGCATTGCATTTATAAATGAGAACCTAACTTAGAAGTAATTAAATTAAATATAAATGTTGCTAAAAGATGAAATTAACAATAAAATATGATTCCCCATGTCTTATTTAGCCAACTCGCTAAATATCAGGTCAATAAGACTCCATTTGATTACTCAATTAATAGGTGGAAAAACCTAGCTTGAATACACTTTCTTTTTACAATTATTACATTCAGTTTCCCTTACCAGTCCCTTTACTTCTTTCTGTAATGCTGCCCCCTTCTCGCATGTGTTTCTCCTTTCTAAAAATAGCAATGCCGTCTGAAGTCCTCCCATAATCAAACACTATTTCCTTTTCACCACCTCTCCTATTTCTTCTCTACTACACATGACAAAAACCCTAGCTGCTATTGGGTTTCCCCTTATGGCTTGAGAAGAAGAAATGTGGCTTATCTTCTTCCTCTTCCTCTTCGTTCTCTATTTCTTTCCTCCTCCACCTATCTTTCCCTACCTCTATCCCTAGAGGCCTACCCTACCTTTTTCCTTGGTGCCCAGCCATCGTGGCTACACAGAAATAACACCGCACAAGGAACTAGTGCTGAAAAGCACCACATAGATACAATTCCCCTCCTTCCTCGATAACGACATCACCATTAATCACCCACTTAAGGAGCCATCCTCGATGTGGTTTTCATCCTGAACACACGCAACAACTGTATGGGATCAGTGCCACCACCCAGCCCGTTGGTATCATTCTGTGATGGCCTACATTCGCCGCCCTCTCCTAGTCTCTACATCCATGACAAGAAGCAACCACCATCGTCTCCTTCTTCCTTGCACCGACGATCTACAGAAAATGAGCACTTCTGCCTATAGCTTCGGCGGTCAGCAACTTCTTTAGAAGCCACCTCCTTGGACAAACCTTCACCTTGATCCAAAACCTAACCATATCTTGAAGGCGCCCTCCTCTCCATGTGCCTAAAGACAATGAAAACCGAAGACCACCGTCGACCCTACAACAGATCTATAACTCGCCATCCTACATACACCCACATTGAAAAACCTACAAGCATTCTGATACCCATTAGACACCTGACTCCCATATTTTCTCATTCATTACACACCCTCGATGACAGTCATTGTGGAAACAAACTACCACAGTGTCACCAGACCCGATGGGGCTAATGATCTTACAGCTGATAGTTCGACTCTCATCACATCCATCAAGATCCTATCTTCTAATCCAATGCCGATAGAGATAAGTCTGAAGGGTACATACTTACCCCATGAACCTGGTATGGTCTAGCTTTTCAAAGATCATATACCTCTTCCACTGAGGAACTACAACAAATATACATGATCGGACCTAAAACCATGATGCCCCTTACCCACATCTCATCACCAACCTTACTTTTCCCCCCTTCAATACATCCTTGCCCCTACAGGTGGGAGGAGAACAATTTGTCTACAGTTCTCATGGTGATCTCACATCAGAATCTGTGTGCACTATAGATGACCATTGATTGTCAAGCTAGCAAGGTCATGCAACCTGTTGCTACCTCTAAGATGAACTATTGAGCATACACAATAATATATCTAGAAGGATCTACAGAACATAGTGACATGCTTTGATCGATCTCTCCTCGCAAATATCAAACTAAGAGCTAATGCATAACATGCATGAACTAAAGGTTAGTAGCTTCATCATTTCATGTACATTCTGAATTTTAGAAACAAGTGAGGAACTATACTTTAAGTAATACATTAACTAAGTACATGAATGTTCAGGAGATAAATTATATTGACACATAAAGATCCAAGTAAATGTATCATTTTGATTTGTATCAGTTAAAGGAGAAAGTTTTGGAAATTCTGTATGCATACCTACATTTTTTCAAATCATAGAAAAAAGAAATAGTAATGATACCAATACCTAAAATATTATTGATAGTAAATGTTTAATATTTAATCTTCAAATGCTTTTACCTAACCTATGGTATGTATAAATGTGTAGAACATATAAATTTTGCACTAAGTTTAGTAATGATGAAATCTAAAATTCTACAGTTTTATATCTTAAATGCTAAACATTCCTTGGATTAGATAAAAAATTGAACTAGTCGGATGTGAAACTCAAGCATACTAATAGTCAATGTAATGTAGTTAGAATATACATATTTATTTATTTGCTTGTTTATTTGGATAGTGTATTTATATATAATAGGGTATTAGTGGATAAGAAGTGGTGAACCACTTCACGAGTTGGGTAATGATTATACAACTCTTATGAATCTAGATGATGTATATAGATACATCATGGCATATAATTAGACTAATAGGTATCATTTATCTCATGATGGGGTACTTATAAAAGTAAGATCCTAGAAATATGTACATACTATGGATATCTCTAAAGAACATACATGAAAATGTATAATACTCTAAATGTAGACATGAGTTAACTAATCACATGGATAGTAATATATGTATAATATATTATCTATTGACCTAATATAATTAGAAACCATGGATCAAGAATATGATGAGATCCTGGCAAAATGATGTGGCACTCATTTATATAATTACATACATAAAAATGTGATAATTATTATAAATATGTGCAATCCAACTATAAATTTTAGAAATAAAGTAATGGGAGTACCATGAAATAGTAATAATCCTAGATGGAAAACCTAATCCTAGATAACTCAAATTGAACAACATTTAATTATAGTAATGTATATTCTACTACTTTGTAGATCTCCCAACACCAATCCTTGGAGACTTTGAATAGTAAATATCTCCCCTATAAATAGGGCTAACCATGAAGATAAGATACGTATTCCTTTCTATTTAATTTTGGGCATAATTTGACGTAAATTTTCTTACAATGAGGCATCACTTTGGACATTTAATCTTTTTCTCCACTTGTTGAAATATCACATTTTATCATTTGAAACTTATGGTTCTCTTTTGAGATTGTTGTTACTATGATGTATTGGGTCAATGACACCACCTACTATTGTGCTTGACTCTTGCTACATGTGTTTGTTGAATGATGCTTCTTGCCACTCTATTTATGCATGTTAGATAATTTTACTAGATGTCTATTGTAGACTCTTCTGTGTAACCATTACGGTATGCTTTTCTACCTGGGGCATGCTTTTCTACCCTTATATATATAGAGGCGTGCTTTTCTGCCTAGGGTGTGCTTTTCCACCCTTTTTACTTAGGCCAACAAATAAGTGGTGTCATGGCCCTACTATAGATATCTTTAGTCAATATATATCTTCATGTGAATGATTATGATTGTTGTGATATTATGATTTTAATGGCAATATGTGTTATCTCACTGGTTTGTTTATATGCCTCATTATTTTGGAATTCATTTTCTTGATATATCTCTTATTGGAACTTAACTATCTTTTGATGACCCTTCTTTTTAAGGGAACATCTCTTTTTCCCTTTTAACTCCTTTGAATGCCCAAAATATTGTTAAAATATACATACTCAGCTTTTGCTGACGCATACTCTTTCACTTCCTATATTTCTGGGTGTTTCCTCCACCCAGGTGTAGGTGCTTTATAGGGAAAAGACTCAGGATGATCGTGTTCTCATTGGTGAATATAAGGACAACTTGAGATAGTCTTGTTATCCTCTACATATGGGCTTATATGTATATAGATGTAACCTTTTCATTTGATGTACCACCCTTAGGGTGAGGAAGTTGTGTAAATAGAAATATCTTGTAACTTCATAAATAGTTATGTTTTCCTCTGCTTAAAAACTTCATGGCTCATATTTCTAGCATTGAGTGGCCCATTATGGGGTCCTACTCTTTACATTGGATATCAAGTCAAACACATTGGTTCTATTATGAATAAGTTACCAAATAGACTCAACTTGAGTATGATCATTGAAGCCAGAAATGGCAGTCAGAATCATATCTCAATGTGATAGTGGTCCTTAGACCTGAAGTCACTACAACGATCACATGTTGTTTAGTGTATTTTAACACTACTCAATGTAACCTTACACAGATTATAAGCTAAGATATGCAACCCGTCCCCCATTTCTCTAGCTTCGTCTCTGGCGATTAGGGTTGCGGAAGTGGACGTCCCTATCTCAGTCTGAGGGGCTGTTGTTTCTCTTATAGGTTCAAGGGTGAGTGCTCGGGCTGTCTGGTCCGGTCTCCATGATGGCAACAGAACTCATAGAAAGGTGTGCAAATATGAAGCTGACGGATGAAGAAGAGGAACTAATCGATCTTGGGGAGGGGGAAAGCAAGATGGGAGAGGATCATACGAAGCTAGCAATCATTGTGTGGCTACTCAGAGATAGGGCATATAACTTCTGGGCCCTAGAACGAACCCTAACGCAAGCATGGGGGATGAAAGAAAAGGTTGAGTTCAAGCAAACCAGGGGGGTGCTTTTGTCGTACAATTCACACACTGGAGAGATCGGCAGCGTGTTATCGAGGGAGCGTCATGGAATTTTGATGGAAAACTACTTCTCTTCAAAGAAATATGTAAGGAGGATCAACCGGGGAGGATCGTGATTAACCACACGTCGTTCTGGATATGATTGTACGGGATGCTGCTGGCCCACAAGGGAGAGAAGGTAGTGATGAAAGTTGCTAATCACGTCGACATATACTTGCAGCGGGATGGTGATGATCTGGGATGGGATTCATCCATCTGGGTACAAATTCTTCTGGACGTGACTCAACCGCTAAAGCGTATTATGAAGATTAGGGTTAAGGATGGAAGAAGAGTAGAGGTGGAGGTCAAGTATGAAAGGCTGGGTATCTTTTGTTTTGACTGCGGGTTACTAGGGCACACAGAGAAAAACTGTGAACGGGGGCAACCGGAGGGAGACGAGATCCAACAGTGGGGGAATTGGCTGAAAGCTTCTCCTTGGAAGCAATGATCAAGGGAGCGAGAGGGTGAGAAGGGGGACGGGAATGCAAGGAGGAAGCTTACTTTCAAAGCCTCAGGAGTGGGGGAAACCTCATCGGTGAGGGTGGGGACAACGCCATCCGTGCGTAGGGTGGAGGAGTCTGAGGAGAGGTTGGAGAGGAAGTAGGGAGTTTCATCAATGTTACCTGGCCTCTGGGGGTGAGAAGAATTGAGTAGCAAGGAGACCACTGGGACACAGGGCGTGAGGATGCAGGTAGCACAACTGCATCATCTACGGCAGATGCGCAATGCGGGAAAGGGGCTCGAGGGAAGGGAAGGATGGGTGAAGGGAAGCAGATGACCTCGCGGGAGGACGGGGAGGCAATGATTGACAGTTTTGAGAAGGCCAATGATGGGGAAGGAAGACAGAAGCAAATGTACAGTCGGAGCCTCCTTCTGAAGCTAAACACTGCACAGCACAGTGGAGGGGAAGCTCTGGGGGATGTTCAGGAAGGGATAGAAGAGGAAGAAGGCGTGAAGGAAGGCAAGGTGGGAACTGGGGAGAATGGAAAAAGTAGGGGGCTACAATGAAAGGAGGCTGAGAAAGAAATCCATACCCAGGAAGCTGGAGGAGGTATGGTGAAATTACATCAGGAGGCAAAGACGAGGGCTCAACGAAAGATGATGGTGGAAAAAAAAAAAGACGAAGTGAGGGGAGAGGGCAAGAAGAAACGAATACCCTGGGTGTATAAGATGAGTAGGGGAGTAAGGCTAGGAATTCCGGAGGAGAATGTGGAGTGGGAACTGTTGGTGGGTAAAAGAAGTAGAGGTCATGAGTGCTGTGACATGGAGGTAGACTCACATGATGAGACAGAGGGAATCAGAAAGAAAGCAAAAGTTCAGTGGACGGATGTCTCTAGTGGTGAAAGCAGGGTTGCAGAAACCCAAGCAGCGGAGGTCGGTGTGGACCGACCCCACGAACAACAATGAAAATCCTATTGGAACTATTAGGGCATGGGCGACCCTGACACGATCAAGGCTCTCCGTGCTTGGTGTGGGAGAGAGCGCCCAAAAATTGTCTTTTTGATAGAGACAATGATCCCAGGAAAAAAGTTGGAGGAAACGCAAAGGAGCTGTGGTTTTCTGAACATGATCTGCATTTCTAGCACATGGAGGACAGGGAGATCAGGAGGTATGGGATTTTGGTGGAGGGAGGCAGATGTGGAGTTACTGAGCTACTCTCAAAGACATGTGGCATGTCTGGTTACCGATAAGCAAGATACAAGAAAGTGGAGAGCAATTGACATCTATGGTTGGGCAGACCAACAACAAAAGGAGAAGACTTGGGACTTGATGAAGAAGTTAAAAGTTGAAGCAGAGCACCGACTCTTTTCTTTGGGGACTTCAATGAGATCACGTCAAACTCGAAAAAAAAGGAGGCCCTCCACTTGAGGAAAAACTCATGCAAAAGTTATGTGATGCTATGGATGACTGTGCGCTGATAGACCTGGGTTTTGGGGGGAACATGTTTACTTGGCGTAGGGGACTGACGACAGAAACTCTGGTGCAAGAAAGGCTGGACATGTATTTATCTGACCTAGAGTGGAGGGCTCTATACAACTTCTGTAAGGTCTTTCATCTTCCTATATATGAATTTGACCATGCCCCGATTGTTCTGGTAGATGGCAATAGGAGAGTGCAGAAAAATAAAAGAGATAGAACTTTCATGTTTGAACCTATGTGGGTAGATGAGGAGGAATGTAAAGAGGTTTTCTAGGAAGCGTGGGTGGCAGGAGGAGGAGGAGATATCAAGGGCAGACTAAAACAGTGTGGGAAATGCTTGCAAGGTTGGGCGACCATGAAATTTGGGCAAAGGAGAGAAAAATTTAAGAATTTCGAGACTGAGCTTAGTAGGCTACAGGAAGCACCACCTGATGCAGATCGGTTACGGCAAGAGGATGAGACTTCACATGAGTTATAATACTGGCTGAGGAAAAATGAGTCCTATTGGTGTGCATGAGCATGGGTCAAAGAGATGAAAGAGGGCGACAAAAATACTGCTTACTTTCATCAGAAAGCAACAAATAGAAGGGAACAAAATCGTATCATGGGTTTGAAGGATGCACGGGGTGTCTGAACATCAGAGGAGGAGGAGGTCAAAACTATTATTGTTAATTTTTTTGAAGATCTCTTCAAGACTAGTAACCCGTCGGAGTTTGAACGAGAAACACAGGGGATAGAAAGGAAGATCAATGATGCACAGAGTGCCTTATTGGAAAGGGACATTGAGGATGTGGAAATCCGTACTGCCTTGGATCAAATGCATCCAAATAAGGCTCCGGGCCCGGATGGCATGAAAGCCATGTTCTACCAAAAGTATTGGCACATTGTGGGAAAGGATGTAGCAAACTACATTAAAGGATGGTGGCGGGGGGAGTGCAGCATGGGGGACTTGAATGAAACTCTGGTTGTGCTAATTCCCAAGACTGAAAAACCTACTGAGATGAGTGAATTCAGGCCTATTAGCCTCTGCAATGTGATATATAAACTGGCTTCAAAGGTAGTTGCAAATAGACTCAAACTGCTTATGAATGGGTTGGTTTCTGAAAATCAAAGTGCTTTCATACCGGGGAGGATGATAACGCATAATGTCCTTATTGCGTATGAGATCTTCCATGCCATGAAAGGGGGAAAGGGAGGAAAATAACGAAGCATTGCTATGAAGCTCGATATGTCTAAAGCCTATGACAGGGTGGAATGAGATTTCTTATCGCACATTATGGGAAAGTTGGGGTTTGGTGTTCAGTGGATGGATAGAGTCAGCGATTGCATCACATCCGTTAAGCACACATTTGCTGTGAATGGAGACAGGACCAGAGAACTCAAGCCTTCCCGTGGACTGTGACAGGGTGACCCTCTCTCCCCTTATCTTTTCATTTTGTGTGCTGAGGCTTTTTCTACATCCCTCCTTTTTTCTGCACATGATAGCCTGCTGCATGGCATAAGGCCATGTAGAGAGGCACCTCGTATTTCACATCTCTTCTTTGTAGATGATAGTATTCTCTTAGCGAGAGCAAATACTGCGGAATGCTTGAAAGTTGTTGAAATTATAAACATGGACCAAGTTATAAAACTTGCTTCTAATTAGAAGATAAAATCCCAAATATAAGAAAACACGAGCAGGTAGGGTAGAAAATCCAAGCATAAGTTATGAACTCGTCCATCTAGAACCTTTCTTCATCAAATGAGCAAACCCTAAGCATAAGGAGCAAGAAAGGTAGGGTTTTAGAGCTTTAGAGCAATTTCTACCATGGAACAGCAAGGTTCCGACCTGGAGAAAGTTAGGAAGAAGGATAAAAAAGAAATAAATGGAGGAAAGAAGGGGATTCTTACTCTTTAGGTCAAGATCACTAGAAGGAAGCTTTTTAAACCCTAAAAGAGAGCAAAACAAAACCCTAGGAGCTTCCACCAAGAAATTCGCCTTCTTTTTCTACCTTGGACAAGTAATCCATAGATAAACACATAGGGAATGTGGTTCTTAGCAGGAGAGAAGTGGTGGAAAGAAAAACTTTCGTTTGGGGGATCAAAAATAGATATATAAAGCTCTAGGATAAGGGAGAGAAGAAGCATGAGGTGTCTAAAAAGCTCTCCATGCATCCATGGCCTTAAACCATTAATGATATACAAGCAGCCACACAATCAGCTGACCCACCATCCATGGATACCTACTTATCCCTTGTTTCTTGATTTTGCAAGCAAAGCAAATAAACCATTTGATTGATAGCTCCTAAAGGTAGCTCATCCATAAAGGGGTAAACCCTAAAATACCCTTGAGGAAAACACATCCAAATCAAGGTTCAACTAGGCACCCCATGTCTCAAAAAGCTCAAGAATGATGAGAGAACATCCAACGAACATAATGAAAGTGATAAGTTGCAAATAAAACCTCTTAATTGGGTAAATTGTAGAAAAGTCCAAAATGTGCATAAAATTGCATAACTTGCACAAATAGTGTCCAAATTAGGCCAAACTTGAAACTTAAGTTTGTATTATGATTACAAAGCATATAACAAGGTTATATTATAGTTATAAGAATTAAATTATGGTAATTAAGCATGTTTAACCATTTAAGCAAGGTTAGGGGTCTTACAACGATGATGCCAATGCGATATGGAGATCGCGCCTTGATCGAGCGAGCGGGCTTCACCAACAACCTACGGTGGGTTTGTTAATTCCAGATAATGGAGGGGGGTAACCCTTTCTTTAGTGACTAGCATACCTACCCAAAACTTGTCCTTGAGTTCTTGGCATTGCTGGAGGTTCTTGTCGCCCCCGAGCAACAATTAGGAGGTGAATGGAGGGAAGGCAAAGTCAGCTTTCACCTCTTCAACACAAACTACTCCATCACTCTGCGGGCATTCCACCACATCTTCAACTGGCCTCACATCCCAGAATGCTCTTCCCCTTCAGATTTTGACTACGACCTGGCTTGGGAGCAGCTGACTGAGGTTCAAGAAGGCTTTTGCATCAGTCGGCATGTCAACTCTGTCAGTGACATCGAGCACCCCTTTGCTCGAATTCTTCACCACCTCTGCACCAACACTATCTTCAATCATTCTGCCCAAGCCCAAGGAAAGGTCCAAAGGATATAACTCTACTTCTTTTATAGGCTATTGGAGGGAGAAACCATCAACTTTAGATCCTTCCTTCTCCTCCATATAATCTCAGTTCGGTGCAATGTACAGAGGAAAGTGCCAATTGTGTTTGGGGGGTTTATTACCCCAATAGCGCTACATCTTTTCCTCGACTTATCCACCCTCGCACGGATGGAATCTATGAAGAAACTAAATCTCCAGCACTTCTGCAAGGTGAGCCTCCTCAGCTTACACCATAACATGGTGTATGCAAGATGCACACGTCGAGGATGGTTCTGAGAGTGTAGCCTCCCCAACCCCATCTTCAACCTGAAAGGAGTAGCACATCTTTGGTGGTCGCTCGATGAGGGAGACGAAGAGGAAAAACCCATGGTAGTAGCTCATGATGACAATGAGTAGTAAGGTGATGATGGCAACTCTAACGACGACATTGAGGAGGTGGAGGACACCATCCCCATTACCCAGAGAGCGGTCCCGTGAAAAAGGGCCCACACCTACACTGCCTTGACTTCATCTACCCCACCCCCTTCTCAGGAGGAGCATGACCTGTACAACATGGTTGGTTTGTATGGGATGCTGTAGGAGATCCACACAGGACAACAACAACATCAGACGATGTTGGCTGGTGTGCAGGAGATACAAGGACGGTTGTACCAAAATTAGTAGGCAATATATGAAAATGAACGCCTTCTCTTGGCCAACCAAGTGAATGTCCACATGCGCCTGCAGCGAATGGAGCAATATCAGCAGCCATTCTTCGACCATTACTGGAACAAGGGGTACTTTAAAGGGTACATGTAGCCATCACAAATGCTGCCATCAGATCTATCTTTTCAGTTGATGTTTCCTCCCCATGACCCCAACATGCCACATCCACCACCTCCTCCATTTTGAGCAATGGTACCATTGTTCCACCTCTTAAGTGAGAGTATTTACTATGTGGACATAGTCTTATTCAAGTTTAGGGGGGTGTTGGAACAGCCATCTATCTTAGCTTTTTATTTCATTTTATCTTAGTTGTTTTATTTTTTTTGGTTTATGCAATTTTAGGATCCACACCCATCTAGTGTAATTATGGAGCATTAAATGCATGGTTTCACATATCAAATAGGTTGTACTCATAGGTGTCCTTGCATGGTTATGGTCATCTCTTTATAGATTAATTTTGCAAAAAAAAAACTGCAACACCGCTTGAGGAAGTGTTTGGTTAAGTCAGCTTTAGGAAATAGGATATGAATGAACATCTAAATCAACTGGGAATGTAAATGATGATGTTGGTGACTGTAATCTGATCAAACCTTTAACGAGATATTAAATGGAAATCTAAGAAAGAAATCTTAAGATTACCCTATGCACAGGAAATAAATCTTAAGATTACCCTATGCACATGTCATTAAAAATGGACATATCATAATCCTGTGAAAGGCATTATCTCTTAGTTATGTGATTCCATCCATCTCTTCCATCCAATTTTGACTCACCATCTCAAGATGAATGGGTACTCCAACTTATTTCTTTTGATTCCATGGCATGGCATAATAGGTGACATGATAGATTAGCTTATTCTTGCTTGCATTGGAAAAAAAAGGAAGAAAAAGTTGCATTTATATGCACGAACAACTTTAGTGCATACCACCTTGGTTGCATAGCAATTTCATGTAGATTACATATGTTTCATAACATTCATTTCTTTTTGTCATGTGGATTGTAGTCTCAATTTATGAAGATTGTAGTAGGGACATACCTCCACATCAAAAAAAGAGAGGAAAAGAAAAGTATGAACTGAAAGTTCGAGCATAAACCCAATCATGTTGAAGATAAGAAAAATTATGGGCTAGGGAAGAAAAAAATATATCAAAATTTCTTAGGGAGAAAGTATGTCCTTAAGTCTTCTTGAAGAGATGAATTAATCCACATGACGCCTTTGTTTATTTTTTACAATCTCATTTTTTATGAGATAGCTTCATAAATGCATCATTTGTTAAAAAGAAAAGAAAAAGACATCAGGCATTAGGATTCATGCATGACATTCTTTTCACTCATGTAGGTCATCATTCTTTTTGCATAAATAAGTTAGATGTACTTGTGATTCTTCAATTTCCACCTATCTCATATCATTAATTGCTCTTATTGGTAGGCCACTCAAATGATTTATCTCCTCATCCATTCTTATAAGGAGATTTGCTCCTAATTAGTTGGTATTTAGGAGAGACCAACTTAGAATAGGGAATCACATAATGCACCAAGCGAATGACTGAATAATTATGATATCAACTGCTTTCCTAATAGTGTTCATTGATCAAAAGGTGGACATCTTCTATGGAAATTTTTGCCCGATTCATAGCAGTTATCGATTCAGTGGTCATTGAAGACTGGTTTAGGGATTGTTTGGTAGACATAATTAAGAAAATAGTTCATGTGTTATATCCTTTTGCTAACTTACATCAAACATATGTAAGAGAGAGTTGCTCGAGGACGAGCAACATTTAAGCTGAGGGGAGTTTGATGCATGGGTTTTTAGTCATTTTGACAGGCATATTTTCATTGATTTTATGTGTTTTTTGTCATTTATTTGATTAATTATGCATGAAATGCTATCAATGATATGTTCTATATAAATGCATCAAATTATATGATTTTAACTATTTAAGATTGTTTAATATTCATCTCGAGTACTTATCCACATTACTGTGCAACTTTAGGTACACTTGAGCTTCACAAACTTGGTACTACTGACACCAAAAGTTGGTGGTACCGACTTCACGTCAGTACTGGACCAAAAGACTCACCCTGACTCGATACTACCGACACCCGAAGTCGGTAGTACCGAAACCACTTCATTAAAGTGCAAGAATGAAACAAGAAAACTCAGTGCTACTGAGTCCACCGACTCGGTACTACTGAGATGGCATCAGGGAGGCAGTGCTCGAGCGACCTAAAGACTCAGTGCTATCGAGACAAATCGACAGTACCAACATTGTGATGAATCATGGCTACCCTAGAAACTCGATACTACCGACTTTCCAATCGGTACTACCGAGTCTGCCCGATCAGGCAATTTGAAGATTGCACTCTAATCCAATGACTGGCATTATTTCATACCTTAAGTGGTTCCTATGACTTGAGGGGAGTTCGGCCAGAGAGAGGAGGCAGCTACACGACACTGGAGAGAGAGGAGAGAAGAGCAAGGAATTGAAGGCTTCATCCGGGATGATCCAAGCACCTCCGGAGGGTGAACTTGTAGCCGAATGATAGTAGATTATATGCACGATGTAGGGGATCATCTGGATCAGCCATTCTCTAGGGGTTACTTTAGTTTTTCTAATGTTTCCCACATTTTTCTCTTTCTCTACCATGAATTCATCAATGAAAACCATGTGGGGCTAAACCCCTTGATTCCTTAGGATCCAGGAGTAGCCCGAATATGCATTGTAATTGATTTCCATGCATTAATATCATCTTTATTCCTATTTTCCGGACATAAATCTATGAAATTGTCTTGTTCTATTTATACTTGATCACCATAGATAGATTATCAGACCCTTAATCATTTAGGAGAGAGGTTAAGGGTTGAAAAGCATAGATTTACTCATTTATTGCACCCCTTGGGAAAGGTGGAGAATAAATGAGAGGATAAACCCAGATATAGGGGTAATATCTGGGAGAGTGGGTAGTTCTGGCTACAGGCTCTTTATCCAGAGATAGGGGTAATATATATTAGTGTGTGGATTTAATTACAATGTTATCTGTGGTGAAACCGGTGTCCTGAGAAATTCCCTTAAATCTAAGTAACTTAATCCTTATGCTTGTTTCGTTTCTGCATTTGTTTGTGTTCAATCAAACCAATTCAACATTTACCAACTTAGCTAATTAGATCAAAGTTAGTAGTAGTCTTCTAGAGAACATTTCCCTATGTTTGACTTGGGCCTCAAAAGGCATGTATTATTTCAATATGTTTACTTGTGTATAATGCACGATAAACATGTGTCAATCCCCTAGTCTATACAAATAAATATAAGTCTGTGACCCCTTCCATCTGAACAAATATTTGTTTCCATCCTTCATCACACACCTTTCCTCCATCTTTATCTCAGGCCCAAGCTCTTCTTACAAATCATTAGACACAAAGCATATCATAATAATACATAAATAACATCTTAAAAATAATTATTTCAGTTTCAATCGACTTCATTCAAGCCTTTAACATGCCACATGATTATCACTTACAAGGCATCAAGTACTAAATCAGACATAATTTCTTAACATGTTCACAAACTGATACTATCACAAATGTCCTCTAATCATAAGATTAAATCTATCAAAATTATAAATTTGCTCAAGGTATTCCTACGCTTCCTTTTAGCTCTAACTTCTCATAATAAGAGAACTATATCATGAATATTCACTTATAATAACAAACATGAAATCATTATTGTCATGTTCTTATGAATTTTATGGTATGCATTTTTTCTAGAAGTCTAATTTAGAAGGTAGACATAAGATACTATGTTATGGTCACTTTAGGTAAAATCAATAGCAATCAGATGTATGTATAATTAAAGATCTCATATTTTGTTCATCTTTTGAAATTTTAGAACTTATATGAAACACAAACAAAGAGATATAGACCACGACAAGTTTAAGTTCATACTTCCCTTATGATCTTTTTTCACATATGTTTAGACAACAAGTTGTTTTGAGAAAACATGGAAGAAGAAAGGTGTAGCACAAGTAGTAGGGATACATATCTACTCACCTTACTTTAGAAGAGACAATCTTAAAGTCTAACAAGAAAAGAATGATCTAACTTTCTTCCATCAAGTTTTGTTCTCAAATAAGCTCACTTTCATTCAAAAATGACTATGGAGAAAGTAATGAAGAGGGGATAAACACATCAACATTTTTTTTCTAAAAGCCAACCAAATAGAGGGAAGGTGAAGTGCAATCAATAGGTAGTTAAAGATCTGAATAGAACCAACATTAAATCTGAAAAAGAGAAGAATATATAAACTCTTCCCCTAGAATCCACAAGAAAATAGCTCCACTCAACCTTCTTTACCAAGGTTCGTCCTTGGTTGCAATAGAAGTTGTTACACATACCTCAAAAGCATATTTTTACAATTTAGTTGGACATAGGATCGAAATAGAACCAAAATTCATCAAAATCCATTAAGTATATCAAAAGTTATACCATTTTTTGTGATTGGCCATGAATAGTGGCACTGCTCACCACTTGTTGTTTGCGTGTCAACTTCTGGCTATTTTGTACATGCATTTAAAAAACTCAATAAGTTTCTTACTTTAACTAAATTTTAATCCATTGAGTTGTATTTATAATTCAATTCTCTACAATCATGCAGTATTAGTTTAAATGAATATCAAACGTGAATTTTCTCTTATTTAATCACTCAAGTCTTTTGAGTATGGAAAGTTTTTCCAGTATGAGTTCTCTACTTTTGCCTCTATTAAGGTTCCAACTTTCAAACTTAATACACATTCATTCTAGTAAATGGATAGCATTTACTCATTCAAATAATAAGAATATAATTCAAATTTAAAAACATGAGATGAGGTTTAGACTAATCATAGTGACAAATCTAAGTTTTAGGAATATCTTGAGTTTGGCTCAATGATACTGTAAACCCTTATTATCTAAGATGGTGATATTATTGGGTAACTAGAGATAATGAGGGTTAACTCGTTAGAGTATAGATGTCAAGGTGGAACATTCCATGACCAACCTCTTTAGTCTCTTTGCTTTGGAAATGAAATTTTAAAAGTCATCCACTGATTCCAGTTATTCAATTTTACCCTAATCCATGTAACTTATTGGATTATACAAATAATGTTTCCAAAAAGATGCTCCCTAACAGACCTGAAGACAGACAAAATCTATTCATCACCCTTCATAGGCCAATAATGATTCTACTACATCAAAGATGCTCCTACTGTGAAGCTCTTTATGTCTATACTTAGACTTCATTCTATTAAGAATTGTGGAGGCAAAAAGTACATCAGAAATAACAAATTTCCATATATTCTCCATGAGTAGATCTCATCAACTACAATATATTTGGTAGTAAGGATGTGAGATGAACCTTGTCATGAGTAGATGCAGTGAAATTCCCCACATGAAGATTTGCACACAATGGTACACTGACAGTGCAATGTTCTAGTAATTCACTCTATCTCTTTCTCTCTCTCTCCCTTGTGGGTATGATGACTAGGGTTCACATGTCAAAAGGTGTATCTAAAACCATGGTCATCATGCCCCTTCAAATAGGAGAGGCAATGGAGAAGGATTTCTAAAACCTTAGAAACAAAAAGGCAGTGATTGTGTTTAAGCAGCCTACCCATGGTTACCTAGTCAATTGACTGTCCAGTCAGTCTGTTGAATGGAATGTATTAGATTTTTAGAAATCAACTCAACTAACTAACACAATATATCCAATTGGTCAAGTGGACTAGCCAGTTAAACGATTTGGTTGATCTTAAATTAGCTCGGCTAGACTACCCAATCGATCGATTGTTCTATTTGTTTAACCGATCAGGTTGATGTTTGTCAATTTGTCTGACAAGACTGTCATGTTGACTGATTGGGATAGTCAACCAACTAGACTTTCTAGTTGATCAAAGGATTTGCCCAGTTAGTTGATTGGTCTTTCCAATCACTCTATCAATGATCTAATTAATTAAACAAACATTTTAGTAGTTAATTATCTAAACCTTTTAGTAGTCAATTAATCTTGTATCCATCGTTATACTCCTCTTCCTTGTGCATCCCATACGTGTGACAATATAGGATCCTCATTACAATGGTAGTGAAGGCTATAATTATATTATGACTTTAGAGATAATGATTTGTATCTCGATAGAAATTCATTTCCTCTCAAATAATTAGATATATTGGATAACAACTTCAACCTAGTGATGTGACCAATGTTATAGTGATTGTATAATCCTTTTGTCTCTAATATCCAGATTGAATATGGGGCAAGGAAACATCATCCTATTAATGTTCAAGATTTGTTCCTAGATCTAGACTAGATTGTTTGAGATATACATTATGGCAATATCATTTTTTGACTCACATGAGTGTGATCATGCATAACATAGTATCACTCATCAAGTGGACGACATATCACTTCAATAAGAGAGAAAATTTCCATCTACATAACTTAAACTATTTCCACGTGTGTCACAGTGCACCCAAGAACTACTTGTATGGCAACCCTTATGCAAGGTTACATTTTTTTTTTGAAATAGGGATGAGGAACCCAAAGGGATCCCCCGCCATTCATTACTCGGTTAAATCAGCCATAACCACATCTACAAAATATGAAGGAAAGGAATGGGCAAAAAATAGACTAGTGCTTCTACCTTTACGAGCTAGGTTCGCAGCTGTATGAGCTGCTCTATTACTACTACGCTTACTAAACAAAAAAGAAAAAGACTCAAAACAATAGCTAAGATTTTTGATATGTTCAACAATGGCCCCAACGTAGTCCCTTCGTGCATCTTTAGAGGCGTAATCCTGCACCACCATTTGTGCATCGCTGTCGATAGCGATCCTTTTGTAGTCCAGGTTCTGAGCCCATTCCACCGCCTTCCTCACCCCTAGGGCCTCAGCCTCCGACACCTACTGGGTCAGACCCAACTTGATACCCCCCATCACCTGCAATCTTCCCTCCCAGCACCGTGCCATGAAGCTTGCCGCTGCTCGTCCATCCTCACCCATGGAGATGTCAACATTGATCTTGATGACCCCCCACTCTAGTTTTGTCCATCTTTGCTCTCTGGATTCACTACCTGCATCCGCTAGTTTCTGTGTCTGTGTCTTATGCATCTGTAGTCTTTTATAAGTGTCATAGCTTGCACATACAGAAAGTGTGCCCCTGTGTGTTGCTCACTGAAGGTCCGTTCATTTATGCTTCTCCAGATTGCCCACATTGCCGCCACTAGTTCTTCTCAGACCGATACAGTCTCTACATCTAGAATGTGCTCCACCGTGGTGGTAATATCACCGGTTTCCACCTCTTCCACTATCCTTCTCGCCAACCCACTCCTAGCATCCCATTGCTCAGTAGCATTAGGACATCGAAACAGCATATGGGGAATGCTCTCCCCCTCCGAGAAGCAAAGATTGCACCTAGCATCCTCTACACAGTGTCTATCATAGAGTCTCCCCCTCATTGCTAGGCTACATGTAGTAACTCTCCATAGGAAGTGTGCTACCTTTGGAACCCATCCGGAGTGCCATATCTTCTTCCAGAGGTGTTTTCCGACCCCAGCTGCATGCTGCCTTGCCTCCTCCCTCCCCAGTAGGCCCAGCCAGTACGCCGACTTGACTGTGAATGTTCCTTTCAGTACTGGCCACCATCTACAGATATCCACTGCGTTCGTAGTGCATAAAGGGATTGCACATATGTGATTCATGTACGCTTCCAAGAAGTGTTGTTGTATGGTGTCTCTGTCCCACTGTTCTCCGTCAGCTGTCATAAGCTCTTTCACCATGGTCGGTCCTCCCTCGTCCTCCCCCCGCAGCCACCCCAAATCTCTGTCCTCTCCTGGAAGCCAGAGATCTTCCTAGATCCGGACATCTTCACCATTTCCTATCCTCCACTCTGTCCCTTCTTTGAGCAGTGCTTTTGCTCCCCACATGCTACTCCATGTGTAACTGGGGTTATACCCCCTTCGGGCTTCCCAAATAGATGTCCTAGGTAAATATTTTGCTTTGATCACCCTCACTGCCAAAGATGTCGGATTCATAGCCAACCGCCAAAATTGTTTTGCAAGAAGGGCCTGATTGAAAGTGTGAAGGTCCCTAAACCCCAAAACCCCCATTCTTTTAGGCAGACACAATTTACTCCAACTGACCCATGCTAGCTTCCTCTCATTATTCTTGGCTCCCCACCAAAATCTTGCCACCATACTTTGGATATCATCAATACACCCGCTTGGAAGCTGAAAGATGCTCATCACATAGGTAGGTATTGCTTGAGCCACTGCCTTGATAAGTATCTCTTTCCCTGCTTTTGATAAAAGCTTCTCTGGCCAGCCTTGTAATTTCTTCCAAACTCTTTCCTTTATATAGCTGAAGACATGCTTTTTTGACTTGCCAATTGCCGCTGGCAAACCCAGATATTTTGCATGCCTGTCCACTTCCCTCACCTTCAGAAGATTTTTTAAATCCTCTCTCTTTGTGGATGATGTTCCTTTTCTAAAGACCACTTCTGACTTGGATAGGTTTATTCTTTGGCCCGAAGCTTGTTTTTATTGATGCCTAAATGTAATATGTTGGTCCTAATAAAGTGATTTAAATGGTTTCCTTTATGAGATCAACTTAAGAAGCTCATTTACTGACAACTTGTTTTAAATAAACAATCGCTTGTGGGTTTTATCCTACTCTCAATGGAACTTTTTATGTTGTTAATCAAGGGATGTCTAGGGTTATATGGTGACTCTTTATAAAGCACAACTCAATGACTTCATAGGTGGTTTGTTCAATATGTTTACTTATGTGAACAACCAGTGGCTTTACCTTTTCAACATTTAATGGTTAGAAGTTGATGCCTCAATATTCCCATTGTTTTGGGTGAAGCGTGTAGTGTAATGTTATGATTCTAATGATGAGAATTTGACGGTTCAATGCCTTAAACTTGTAATATTACCCTCTCCCTCATATGATTATGATTTATAATCACCATAATGAATTAATGGGTAACCCTAATGAGGTATAGCTTGTTATACCAAGCTTTAATTTAACTAAATGATGGTAATTGGGTATGAATAGTCCTTGAATAACTAATACAATCATAGAGTACTATCTTATTGTTGTTGAAACCCTAGTATGCTATAACTCGATGGTTACACCTTGATTTATGTGTGGGTTCATACTTGAGAATAGTATGGAATGTGATGGTGATGCTTCACCTTATGCATCCATGATCCAATGGGGATGTCATGAGTTACAGTTTGGTTATGAGTGCTGATTAGTAATATTAATATAATTTATCTGGTTGAACCTAACTCTAATGGAAATAGATAAAGATGAGTATTCATGTTTAACCTTCTTATATGAGGGCATGATGGTGAAATAACCTCCTTAATATGATCATAACCTTAATGTGTTAATGTGTTAATTGGTGGTTATCATAGCCACATGGTTGATACTTTCTTATGCTAAACATGTGCATTATGAATATGATGAGGGTTAATCATATCTAGATTCCTTGCATGTTGATGTAATAAAGGAATATTATCAATGAACCCTTCTATGATTGTTTATGAATATCTCCTAGATCATTAATCTAATATTATGCCGATCTGGTGTATTGTATGTAAGTGATGTTGTTGAGCCTTGCTAAAAGGCATGGAATGATAATGATGATATTGCAGGGAATAGTATGATGGTCTTAATGACCTTTGGGCAAGGTTGAGCCCTGAATGAGGTGTAATCCTCTTATGTTGATAAGGGTTGATACCCTATGATATTGTTAAAAGGATTTATATCTTGTGATAGTATGATGACTAGTGTAGTCTCATGAATGGCAAGTGAATAGTACCATGTGATGACGAGATGAGAAATTATGTTTCACACATTTTATATCTTTTGAAGTTGTGATACTTATATGCTTGCTAGAAGTGAATTAGGGTTTATATGTCCACTTGTTTGATGCTGCCTTAATTCACCCAATTGGAGATAACTAATCAAGTGAAACTCTAATCATGTAGTGTCATGTGCCATAGAACCATCTTCAGTGTCAGAACTTGCTGGATGGTGAAACAAGTATTCCTAAGGGAAACACAGAGTGCATACTATTGAGTATGCGGGGTGCTTGTCATCCGGACACCTAGTGTTTTGGGAGGATGGCTACGGTCATACCTAGCCCACTTTTTGAGAACAAATTTGGTCAAGTCTTAGTGATTATAACATGATGTGATTAGAGGACAACTACAGTTGTACCTCAGTGATTGGGTTTGAATACCCTAGATGCTAGTGCCATGACCTTGCCAAGGTGGGCTAGTTACAAGACTATATGTCACTATTTTGCAGTTTGACTATATGTCACTGCAGTGCAGACTCGTACTGACCGAGTATGGAGAAGATCTTAGAGTCTGGCTCTTCCTAGATCTTATATGGAACTGATTGCGACCAAGCGGTGGTCAGTTGGACTTTGAGTGGTATGACTCAAACTCCCCATGGCATAATAAAAGATTTAATACAGCCGTGTAGCATATTTGCTTAGGGTTATACATGACGTTTCACATTGGATGATAACCCTTGTTTGTTATCTTTACATAAAGATGATGCTTAGTGCAATTAAGAGATAGTATATATATTTAGGTTGTGGATATGCTTAAGATTGTAGATGCGTACATACAGTAGCTATGCTTATGATGATAACTATACTGCTACTACTGATTATAATCATGATGCTAGCTATCTCATGTTGTTAGTTATGTTTAGCATGCTAGCCATGCCTTTGTAACTAGAGATGCATATATTGCTAATCATGCTTATCCAGATAGTTGTGCTTATGTTGTAGCTCTTCTTATGATATTGATATGTTCAACCTGTTAGACATGCTGATGTTATTAGCTACAGATATGATACTAGACTTATTCATGATGTTAGAGATGCTCATGCTGCTAGACTCCTTGTACTCTTAATAGGGATATGAGAATAGTCTGGCTAATGAAGATAGTTATTATATGCTCCTTTATGTATTTTGTTAATCATCACTATTGTTGAGCTTATTTGTTATATATGATTAAACTGCTTAAACTGTCTCATTACCTAAAAATGTTGGAATCAATAAATATTGTTTGAGGTTATATCTCTTGATGGGATATGGGTCTCACCCTTGTGGTTTGCCACATTTTTTTAGGTAATCGGAAGTGACAAAAAAACATGTGGTAGAAAAGAAGAGTTATAGTATTAATTCTTTGAGAAAGTTCATTAGATGTCTAGTGTGTCCTAGAGTCATCCCTATACTCTCAAGTCCAAGCGAGAAAAATTTGTATATGGTGTTTCAAATGAATCAGACTTTTGTTAGCATATTAATGCTTGTTTGTGTGGCATATATGAATATTGTTCTCCTATGTATATATGTTGTGGCTAAGATGATAGAACAATTTGTATCAAATTCTTGGCATAGTATGGATATAAGAAAGATGTTGGGATTTTATGCAAATGTTTCTGAGCAGGTGTTGACGTTGAAATCAGTTTTAATTTATCCATATTTTTGGGTATGTGATTAATTTGTGATTGATTGTGCTTTATGTTTTGAGTAATCTTGTTTAGTGTAATGGGTTCTTACAAGTTGGTATCAGAGCTTTAGGTTCACTGAGTCTATAGGGATACTAGGACTTAGGACTAGGATGATTCCTAAGTTAGGAACATGATATATAAACATGGTGCATACTACCTAATCTCAATACTTGGGTGCCCTGGCCAGGTATTCAATTGTTGAAGAAAAGGTAAGTATGGAACTTTTAGATTGTTATCTTTTTTATTACTCTGATCAAGTGGTCATTTTGAAACAATCTAAAGAGCATAATGAATCATAAATCATGGTGTAGATAACTCAATATTACCTCAAGAGAAGATGAGCATTACATCATTAACTATTAAAACTTGAATGTTTGGTAACTATAAGAGAAAGATACAATAACATGAAATCTAAATCTGAATACAAATAAGCAAAAGAGGAGTTCTTGAAGATGTAATTCAAGAAGATAATAAAGTAAAAGATAGATAAGTATGTTCTTATGAAGTGATTCAAGGTATGAAATTCACATAAGATGGAGAGAATTCATATGATAAGTATAAAATGAGAAGATGAATGAGAACAATGACAAAGGAATAAGGTGGAACCTGAGTTAATCTTAGACCAAACTATGTATGTAAGAAAATTTTAATGTAAAATCAGCATGGCATGTGAAAGAAATTAAGGGAGGTGATCCTTGTTTAATGAAGAAAAATTGGAATATGATGATTTACCTATGAATAAGTGGTTGAAAAACATAATAAAATAAGAGAACGTATCCAAGTGTGATAAATAGTCATCAAGGAAGGAGTAATGAGATACGTTAATCATGATGATTCCTATGCTAATGGCAAAGAACCCAATATGAAAAAGGTAAAATGATACATAAGAAGTTGTAACATGCATAATAAAAATAGAATTGGTTACCTTTTTGCTAGTGACCCTTGAACAATGCTGCTATGATGTAGGAAGTGTGTATTCTTTGTTCTTTCCTTTCTAGGGCACAACTTTTAAGTGGATCATTGCCACTTGTTATGTGTGGATTTGTTGTAAACATGAGGTGGATAGCTTATTATAGCATAAGGTTTCTTAGACTATGGTTCCAATATCATAAAGTTTGTGATGAGTTTACTTTTGAGCCTTCCAATAATTAGGAAGAATCCTCTTATATGTCTTGAGATTTGTTATGTTGTCACATCCTTATAGTGGATGAGGTGGATACCAAGGTAATGAATCCTTGTATCCAAGATGTATCAACAGTATGGAAGTGTGTGAAGGTTGGATATGTTTATTAAATGAACATTCCAATTATTCCTCTCCCTTAGAGAGAGAGAGAGTTGGTGATGACCCTATAAATGTTTTTTGGAAGGAAAAACAAAAGTGATTCTATAATGTTGTGTATGGTTCAATGATAGCTGGGTAAGACCACTATCAAGGATAGATGGTTTTTTGATTAGTAGACATGTGCTACCGTGTTCCTACAAGATAAACCTAGGATCAAATATCAATGCATAAGAGTTAGAGTGGATGACATAAGTTACATGACCGTGATGAGTTTATGGTTATGTCCTTTAGACTAACCCGTGTACCGTTAGAATTTATGAATAGGAGGAATGGAGTGTTCATGTCATGTCTTACAAGTTTTCTCAAGCTTTGAATGATGACATCTCAAGGTATTTCGGAGATGGTCAGTAACATGGTCAACATCTTTGCTAAACCTTAAGAATGTTGAAGTAGTTGTACTTATGTGTGACAAGTCTAGCAAGAATGAGTTGGGGGTTGACTAGAGTATCCTCTTGGAGTTATGATACCTCTGTTAAGTATGTTATGTGAATCTTGATAACATGAAGACAATGTCGTTGCCCTACCCCTAACAATGTCAATCAGGGAGTTTTATTTGTTAACAGTTATAGACAAGTGTATGATTCTTCAACTAGACTGATGGCCAGTCCATCATTAAGATGATTGAAGAATCTTCTAAGAACCTATGTCTTATAGTTCTTGGCAATTAGGTGATACCTACCTGATTGATTGAGTTGTTAATTACAACAACCATTAAAGGGGCATAGAGATGAAATCTTGTAAAGTTACATATGATTCAAGATACATGATGTTTCATGTTTGATTCAAGCCATAAATTATGACCTATAAATGACGTGTATTACAATAGATAGAATAGTTAAGGACAATAGTTGGAGTTCTAAGTTGAAAGGTACTACCAGACCTGTACATGTGGTACAACAGTTCCTATGATGAACCAAGGTTATACATGCATAAGTTGAGGGGGAAGAATATGAATTCGATGAGAATGATGTGACATGATCATGTGATGAAAGTCACCATGCGGAATATTGGGTATGAGGTGCCTGAGAAGTATCCATCTTTGTCTACCTTGGATTTCAGGGGCGAAATTCTTGTTAGGGGTTTATGGTTGTGCGACCCCTAACTTTGATTAAATGGTTGAACATGCTTAATTACCATAATTGAATTCTTAAAACTATTATATAACCTTGTGATATGATTTGTAATCATAATACAAGCTTAAGTTTCAAGTTTGGTCCAATTTGGACACTATTTGTGCAAGTTATGCAATTTTATGCACATTTTGGACTTTTCTGCAATTTACCCAATTGAGAGATTTTCTTTGTAATTTATCACTTTCATTATGTTCTTTGGATTTCTTTCATCATTCTTGAGCTTGTTGAGCCATGGGGCACCTAGTTGAACCTTGGTTTGGACATGTTTTCCTCAAGGGTATTGTAGGGTTTACCCTTTAATGGATGAGCTACCTTTAGGAGCTATCGAGCAAATGGTTTATTTACTTTGCTTGCAAAATCAAGAAATGAGGGATAAGCAGGTATCCATGGATGGTGGGTCATCTACTTGTGCGTTTGCTTGTATGTCCTTCATAGTTTAAGGCCATGGATGCATGGAGAGCTTTTTAGACACCTCATGCTTCTTCTTCTCTCCCTTATCCTAGAGCTTTAAATATTTTTTTTTGAGCTCCCAAATGAATTTTTTTCTTTCCACCACTTCTCTCCTGCTAATAACCTCGTTCCCTATCTATTTAGCTATGGAGGACATGTCTAAGGTAGAAGAAGAAGGTGAATTTCTTGGTGGAAGCTCCTAGGGTTTTGTTTTGCTCTCTTTTAGGGTTTAAAAAAGCTTCCTTCTAGTGATCTTGACCTAAAAGAGTAAGAATCCCCTTCTTTCCTCCATTGATTTCTTTTTTATCCTTCCTCCTACCTTTCTCCAGGTCGAAACCTTGCTGTTCCATGGTAGAAATTGCTCTAAAGCTCTAAAACCCTACCTTTCTTGCTCCTTATGCTTAGGGTTTGCTCATTTGATGAAGAAAGGTGCTCGATGCACGAGTTCACAACTTATGCTTGGATTTTCTACCCTACTAATTAAGAAGCTCATTTACTGATGGCTTGTTCTAAATAAACAATCGCTTGTGGGTTTTACCCTACTCTCAATGGAACTTTTTATGTTGTTAATCAAGGGATGTCTAGAGTTACATGGTGACTCTTTCTAGAGAACAAATCAATGACTTCATAGGTGGTTTATTCAAGATGTTTACTTATGTAAACGATAATGGCTTTACCTTTTCAATATTTAATGGTTAGAAGTTGATGCCTCAATATTCCCATTGTTTTAGGTGAAGCGTGTAGTGTAATGTTGTGATTCTGATGATGATAATTTGATGGTTCAATGCCTTAAACTTGTAGTATTACCCTTGCCCTTGCATGATTATGATTTATAATCACCATAATGAATTAATGGGTAACCCTAATGAGGTATATCTTGTTATACCTAGCTTGAATTTAACTAAATGATGGTAATTGGGTATGAATAGTCCTTGAATGACTAATACAATCATGGAGTACTCTCTTATTGTTGTTGAAACCCTAGTATGCTATAACCCGATGGTTACAACTTGATTTATGTGTGGGTTCATACTTGAGAATAGTATGGAATGTAATGGTGATGCTTCACCTTATGCATCCATGATCGAATGGGGATGTCGTGAGTTAGGGTTTGGGTATGAGTGCTGATTATTAACATTAATATAATTTATCTTGTTGAACCTAACTCTAATGCAAATAGATAAAGATGAGTATTCATGTTTAACCTTCTTATATGAGGGCATGATGGTGAAATAACCTCCTTAATATGATCATAACCTTAATGTGTTAATTGGTGGTTATCATAGCCACATGGTTGATACTTTCTTATGCTAAACATGTACATTATGAATATGATGAGGGTTAATCATATCTAGATTCCTTGCATGTTGATGTAATAAAGGAATATTCTTAATGAACCCTTCTATGATTGTTTATGAATATCTCCTATCTCATTAGTGCAATATTGTGCTGATATGGTGTATTATATGTAAGTGATGTTGTTGAGCCTTGCCATAAGGCATGGAATGATAATGATGATCTTGTAGGGAATAGTATGATGGTCTTAATGACCTTTGGGCATGGTTGAGCCATGAATGAGGTGTAATCCTCTTGTGTTGATAAGGGTTGATACCCTGTAATATTGTGAAAATGATTTATATCTTGTGATAGTATGATGACTAGTGTAATATCATGAATGGCAAGTGAATAGTACCATGTGATGATGATATGAGAAATTATGTTTCACACGTTTTATATATTTTGAAGTTGTGATACTTATATGTTTTCTAGAAGTGAATTAGGGTTTGTATGTCCACTTGTTTGATGCTGCCTTTATTCACCTAATTGGAGATAACTAATCAAGTGAAACTCTAATCATGTAGTGCCTTGGGCCATAGAACCATCTTATGTGTCAGAACTTGCTGGATGGTGAAACAAGTATTCCTAAGAGAAACTCGGAGTGCATACTATTGAGTATGCGGGGTGCTTATCATCCTGACACCAAGTGTTTTGGGAGATGGCTGCAGTCGTACCTAGCCCACTTTTTTAGAACAAATTTGGTCGGGTCTCAATGAATATAACATGATGTGATTAGAGGACAACTGTGGTTGTACCTCAGTGATTGAGTTTGAATACCCTAGATGCTAGCGCTGTGACCTGTACCAAGGTGGGCTAGTTACAAGACTATATGTTGTTGTTTTGTAGTTTGACTATATGTCACTATGGTGCAGACTCGTACTGACTGAGTATGGAGAAGATCTTGGAGTCTGACTCTTCCTAGATCCTATATGGAACTAATTGCGACCAAACGATGGTCAGTTAGACTTTGAGTGGTATGACTCAAACTCTCCATGGCATAATAAAAGATGTAATACAACTGTATAGCATATTTGTTTAGGGTTATACACGACATTTCACATTGGATGATAACCCTTGTTTGTTATCTTTACATAAATATGATTCTTAGTGTAATTAAGAGATAGTAGATATACTAAGGTTGTGGATATGCTTAAGATTATAGATGCATACATACAGTAGCTATGCTTATGTTGATAACTATACTGCTACTGTTGATTATAATCATGATGCTAGCTATCTCATGTTGTTAGTTATGTTTAGCATGCTAGCCATGCCTTTGTAACTAGAGATGCATATACTGCTAATCATGCTTATCTAGATAGTTGTGCTTATGTTGTAGCTATTCTTATGATATTGATGAGTTCAACCTGTTAGACATGCTGATGTTGTTAGCTATGCATATGATACTAGACTTATTCATGATGCTAGAGATGCTCATGCTGTTAGACTCCTTATATTGTTAATAGGGATATGAGAATAGTCTGGATAATGAAGATAGTTATTATCTGCTCCTTTATGTATTTTGTTAATCATCAATGTTGTTGAGCTTATTTGTTATATATGATTAAATTACTTAAACTGTCTCATTAACTAAAAATGTTGGAATCAATAAATATTGTTGGAGGTTATTTCTCTTGCTGGGACATGGGCCTCACCCTTGTTGTTTGCCACATTTTTTAGGTAATCAGAAGTGACAAAAACAAACATGTGGCAGCAAAGAGAAGCTATAGTAACAAATCTTTGAGAAAGTTCATTAGTTGTCTAGTGTGTCCTAGAGTCATCCCTGTACTCTCAGGTCTGGGTGAGAAAATTTGTATATGGTGTTTCAAATGAATCAAACTTTTATTAGCATATTAATGCTTGTTATTATGGCATATACGAATATTGTTCTCCTGTGTATATATGTTGTGGCTAAGACGATAGACCAATCTGTATCAAATTCTTGGCATAGTATGGGTATAAGAAAGATGTTGGGCTCTTATGCAAATGTTTTTGAGTAGGTGCTAACGTTGAAATTAGTTTTAATTTACCCATATTTTTGGGTATGTGATTAATTAGTGATCGATTGTGCTTTATGTTTTGAGTAATCTCATTTAGTGTGATAGGTTCTTACAATCGTCCTCATCTGAAGCTCTTCATACACCTTCTTGACCTCTGGGGATGGATGTTGAATGCATGTTGGTCTAGGGACCAACTCTCCTTACTCCGCCAATGTAGAAGGACCTCTCCTTGGTGCCATGATGATGATGCAAGAAGGAGGATGGAGAAAGAGAGGCTCGGTGAAGATAATCGGCGCCTGGTGCAACTTTGCTCTGAGTTGCAGGCGGAGTGGAGGAGGTGGTGTGAAGAGAATGGATTCACCACGCCTCCTTATATAGCTGAGATGGGCATAGTCGGTACTACCAACTTTTAAGTCAGTAGTACCGAGTTGCAAGCATGAATCCATGGCTCAGATATATCGACGACTAATGTTTGATGATGTCTCGAGCGTGGATCGCTTAGAGTTGGTAGTACCGAGTCCAGGTCGGTACTATCGATTTGAGTTGTAGATCGATACAACTGACCACTCAATGAAGATTGCATCCACCATTGAACCGAGCATCCACAGATTGCTGATGTCATGTGCTGCTACTATCGACTATTTCGTCGGTAGTACCAATTTGGCAATTCTTTTTTAGTATTTTCAAATTTTCATCTCAGTATTTCAAACCTGGGAGCACCAAAAAGTCAGTAGTACTGACTCAGATGTCGATACTACCGAGTGCTTCTCAGTTAGGTGCTTGAAAATCTTTAGATACTCGGTAGTATCGACTGGTCAAGTCGGTAGTACTGAGTCTATCTTTCTTTTGTGGATAACTCACTGATGTGAATTCGGTACTACCGACTTAAGGACTCAGTAGTACCGATTTTGTACGATCTGCACACTCCAATAAACGAGTCTAGGTACCTTTTTTCAAGAAATAAGAATGAAAAGACAACTGGAATGCTAAAATGAACTTGAATAAAGAGAATTGAAGGCTGGGTTGCCTCCCAACAAGCACCATTATTTAACATCCTAGACTAGACGTTCCTAAGAGCACGAATCTAATGGATTGCCATAAGTTACACTTCTTCTATTCTTGGCTCCACTTCCCCACTATAGTAGTGCTTCAATCTCTAGCCACTGACAAGGAATGACCTAGTCCCATCTATAATTTTCTCAACACCATGGGAATAAACCTGCTCAATCACAAATGGTCCACTCCATTTGGACATCAATTTGCCCATATGTAACTTAAGTCTAGAATTAAAAAGAAAAACCATTTGTCCCAGGAGAAACACTCTATTCAAGATATGCCTATCATGAATCTTCTTCGTCCTCTCCTTATAAATTCTAGAACTTCCATAAGTATCCATCCTAAGCTCATCTAGTTCGTTCATCTCTAATAACCTCTTTCTACCCACTTCATCCAGTCCAAAATTTATATTTTTCAACACCCATTTCGCCTTATGCTCAAGCTCCATGGGTAGATGGCAAGCACGTCCACAAACCAAACTAAAAGGCATAGTTCCTAGAGGTTATTTACAGTCCGTCCTATATGCCCAAAGAGCGTCACTAAGCACAAAATTCCAAAATTTCCTATTAGTTGAGATTGTCCTTTCCAAAATTTTCTTCACTTCTCTGTTGGACACCTCAACATGACCTTGCGTATGTGGGTGGTAAGAAGTACCCACTCAGTGTTTCACCCTATATTTAATCAATAAGGCTCCAAATTGTCTATTGGTGAAATGTGATCCACCATCACTAATAATCAGTCGGGGGACACCAAATCTGTAGAAAATGTTATCCTTCACCAACCTGCACATAACTTGTGCGTCATTGGTGTGGGTTGGAATTGCTTCCACCCACTTAGATACATAGTCAACTGCAAGTAAAATGTATAGTCTAGAATTAAATGACACAAATGGGACCATGAAATCAATGCCCATAGATCAAACACTTCAACCTCTTGAAACACATTTAGTGGCATTTCATCTCGCTTAGAAATATTACCTGCACGTTGACATGCACCACAACGACAAACAAAATTGTGAGCATCTTTAAACAATATTGGCCAGTAAAACCCACTCTCTAAGACTTTGGCCACAGTCCTAGAGCTAGCGTGATGCCCCCTGTAGGTAGATAATGATAGTGTGATAAAATGCTCTCAACCTCACATTCGGGTACACTATTCCTCAAAATTCCATCCCTACATTTTTTTAAGAAGAATTGGGTCATCCCAGATGTAAAACCTCAATGAATGAAAAAATATGTTCTTTTCTTGGTATCCCCAATATGTGAGCATCTCTTTGTAGGCTAAATAATTTACAATATTCACAAACTAGGGATCCTTGGTCTTAATAGCAAAAAGTTTTTCATCAGGGAACTCCTCAATAATAGGGATATCTACATCTTTTTCATTCACTCTTTCGAACCTAGACAGGTGATCTGCTACAACATTTTCCAACCCTGCCTTATCCTTAATTTCCATGTCAAATTCATGTAGAAGTAAAATCCACCTAATCAATCTAGGTTTTGCATCTTTCTTTTGTAACATGTATTTGATGGTAGCATGGTCGATCCAAACAATCACCTTAGCCCCAACTAGGTATTGGTGAAACTTCTCAAACACAAAAAATGGCTAAGAGTTCCTTTTCTATGGTTGTATAATTGAGTTGCGCATCATTCAAGGTTTTGGATGCATAATATATGATTTTAGGAGCCTTATCTTTGTGTTGTCCCAACACAACTCCCACTACATAATCTAATGTGTCAAACATCAGCTCAAAAGGTAGGCTCCAATCAAGAGCTTGCACAATAGGCAGAGAGACAGGCTTCTCCTTTAGTACCTCAAAGGCATTCAAGCATCATTTATCGAAAGAAAATTCAACATCGTTTTCCAATAATTCCAATAAAGGTTTAGCAATTTTTGAAAAATCTTTAATGAAATGACGATAAAACCCAGCATGTCCCAAAAAGCTCCTTACTCCCTTCACCGATGTCGGTGGAGGTAGCTTGGAGATGACCTCTATCTTAATTGGGTCTACTTCCATACCCTTGTTGGACACCTTGTGTCCAAGCACTATGCCCTCACTCACCATCATATGACACTTCTCCCAATTCAAGATTAAGTGAGTGTCCTCACACCTTTGTAAAACCTTGTCCAAGTTATACATGCAATCATTAAATGACTCCCCATACACAAAAAAATATCCATGAACACCTCCAAGCACTGCTCTACCATATCAAAAAAGATGGCAAGCATACAACATTGAAAAGTGGCGGGGGCATTACAAATTGTGAACGACATCCGTCTATATGCAAACGTGCCATAAGGGTAGGTGAAAGTAGATTTATCCTAATCCTTTAGCTCAATCGAAATCTGATTATAACTGGAATACCCATCGGGGAAGCAAAAGTGTGAACAACGAGTGAGTCATTCTAAGATCTGATCAATGAACGGTAAAGGAAAGTGATCTTTTAAGGTGACGACATTCAAAGGTTGGTAGTATATGCATACACACCACCCCATCACTAAACTAGTTGAGATTAACTCATTAGCAACATTAGTTGTGGCGGTGATCCCCCCTTTCTTAGGAACTACTTGAGTTGGCCTAACCAACATAGAGTCCGAAATCGCATAAATGATACCTGCTGATAGGAGCTTTCCCACTTCCTTCTTCACTACCTCAGTCATGATAGGGTTGAGTCGCCGCTGAGGTTGAACTATAGCCTTGGCTCCTTCCAGCCGGATTTTGTGCTGGCACAAGCTTGCAGAGATTCCTTTGATGTCTGCTATTGACCACTCAAAAGTGGCTCGGTGGTTCTTCAGCATAGTGATTAACTGCTTCTCCTCTTCATTGCTTAAGGACGATGATATGATCATCGAGAGCTTCTCTTCTACATCTAGAAGACATATTTTAGATGTAGTGTCAGGGGCTTTAATTCTAACTCCAGTGGGCTTAACATAGATGGGACCAATGGTGGGGAGGCGGTCCCAAACATTCAAAACCTCTTGCATAGTAGCAAGGTAGCGCCTTCAACATCAATTCACACTCTTCTAGTGAGCGGCTACGTATACTGTCCTCTACCATGTTCATCAAGCATGCTTCCAATGGTAACTTTGGATATGTCTACAACAAGGAATCAACTGTGGCCTCCTCTATGGTAGCCGGGTCATAGTCTTCTTCTTCATCATCCAGGTAACACACTACTTTGGCTAGAAAGATCACCTTGGTGTTTTCCATGATATCCACTGCTAAAGTGTCCCTATCTACTTTAGTCATTACATGAGCCATGTCCAGGAATGGCTTCCCTAGAAATAAAGAAATATTTCCCTCTACATGCTAAAGCATGTTGCATTATGCTTTGTCCCCCTTTTCTTGTGAGTGCTCAAGCATCTTAATCTCAAACCGGTCATCATGGGTGCCCATTGTAAGACGTCCTATACCCATTTCCATAATCATATCAGCCATGGCTTGAAATGACCTACCTAGTAAGAGTTTATTTCCATGATACTCTTGCATTTCCATCACCACAAAGCCAGTAGAAACAAATCTGTCCACTTTCACTAGAACATCTTAAAAAATGCCATATGGCTTGACCATAGAGTTGTTATCCAATTCGATAATCATACTACTTTTCCTAGTCTCCTTGAGACATAGCTTCTTGAAAGTTGACAAAGGCATAAGCTTGATGCTTTCCCATGAGTCACATAGCGCTTCACCAAACTTGGTCTTTCCTATGAAGCAAGTGATGTTGAAACAACCCGACACCTGTCTTTTAGGAGGTAGCATTCCCAGAATAAAAGCACTCACTTGCTCCTTTAACACCACCAAATTAGCCTCAAGTATCCTTCTCTTCTTATTGATTATGTCTTTCAAGAACTTGCCGTACGATGGTACCTGCTCAATTGCATCAATGAGTGGAATATTGATAGATAATTTCTTGAAGCCATCTAAGAATTTTTGGAATTTCTGGTCTACTTTGGTTGCCTTCAAGCTATTTGGAAAGGGCACTGGTGTTACTGGTATCCCCTGGTGAGGTGGTACATATGCTTTTGATCTTGTATCCTCCACCTCATCAGTGTGCTCCTCAGTTGTCTTCTCCTTTTCTAACACATCCGAATTATCTTCATTTGCTATCACATTTTGAGTTGTTGTTCCTATAACTTCTCCTGCACTTGAACTTGCTGGTGCATCATTCATCAACGTCCTACCACTACAGAGTAGGACTGCCTTGACATGTTGATTTTTGGAAGGTACGTTAGTATTTGCTGGGAACTACTACTGGTTTGTCTACTTCAGTGTACCCACATCTGCTACTATTTGAGAAATCTGAGTTTCCATGCTGTAGATTCGTGCCCCTTGGTTCTGGAGTTCTCTTTGAGTTTGACCAATAAGCACTTCATTCTATCTGACCAACTTTCCAAACATTTCTTCAATACGGTCAATCTTCTTTTGTTCTTGTTGATATTTTGCTTGGCCACCAAACTGTTGTGGCTTGGGTTGTTGCGCCTGAGAAGGGTCTTGTTGGAAATTGTTGGGATCCTTCCATGAGGACTCAGGATCCTTCCTCCATGAATAGTCATTGCCCTGATACTACTGTTGTTGGTGCACAAACTTGCATTCTTCTTCTTCTTCTTCTTCTGAAGGTGGTTTATTGTTGGCACACAACTTTTTTGCAATTAGGTCCAACTTCTCATTTAACACAGAGATGACCTTAGACTCCCCGAAACTTTTGACGGTTGCCAAAAGATCTCTCTCATCACCCCACGACTAGTTCTTAGACATGTTCTTTAATATATCATGACAGCGGGCATGTTCGTTGTTGAGGAAGAAACCTACTCCTTCACTGTCAAGTGTGGTTCTCTCTCCCTTATGCAGACCATAGTGGAAGATCTTTGTCTATCCCAAAAAATCAATACCGTGATGGTACCTTCCTCAACATATTTTAGAATCTCTCCCATGCTTCAAAATATGATTTGTCAGCCTACTGCCTGAAATTATGGATCTTTTTCACCAAGTCATTTGTCTTCTGTGGAGGAAAGTAATGCTCGAATAAAGCATCGATCATCTGATCCCATGTCTCGATACACTCATCATTGAGATTGTGAAACCACGACTTTGTGCTGTCTGCCAGAGATGACGGGAACAATTTTAGATATATGATAGTCACTAGTATTCTATCTATCTTGACCATATCACAGTTCTCAACAAAGTTACCGATGTGTGTCATCGAGTCTTCAGAACTGTGGCCGTGGAAAGCTTGGGATTTGACTAGAGAGATCAATCCTAGATCGATCTTATAGCTATCCACATTGATGGCTTGTCTTTTGATTGGTCCTTTTTGAGCTGTTGAGGAAGAGGCTTTGATCCTCTCACATATTATCTTCTCTTATGCTCCATCACCCATTTTTGCTGACTTAGGTTCCTCTGGTGTTTCAGGTCCTTTAGGTGGAGGTGTTAGTGGTGGAGTTCAGTTGAATCTGTCTACATATCTTCCAAATTCACTTTCTCTATGAAGGAGTTCTGCTTGCCCAAAACCTGATGAAGATGACTCTCCGTAATTGTGGGCTCAAGTATGCACCATACACTAGTACCTAAAAGTAGCGAAATAATTGTCAGAACATGATAGTGGAGCTAGAAATAATAATGATGTTATGATTCAACTTTGAGTGAAATAGAACTAAAAATAAAAAGGGTTGGCCTAGAGTGGCTGACCACAACACTCATAGTGCTGGATGTTGCCATTTCCCCGACAATGGCACCAAAAATTTGACACGTGTTTACCGTGTATTATACGCAAGTGAACGTATCAAAGTAATACAAGCCTTTTGAGGCTCGAGTCAAACAAAGGGAAACATTCTCCAAAATACTACTACTAACTGTGATCTAATCATCTAGGCCGATAAAAGTTGAATTGGTTTGATTGAACAGAAACAAATGTAGAAATGAAAAAAGCTTAAGGATTAAGTTACTCAGATTTAAAGGAATTCCTCAGGACACTGGTTTCACCACAGATAACACTGCAATTAACTCCACACACTAATATCTATTACCCCTATCCCTAGATAAAGAGCATGTAGCCAAAACTATCCACTTCTGTATTGTAGTTCACTACCTATTCTAATGCCAATCTCATTTCACTAGTAATTAGTTGATTAGTTCGGTGCTTTACGATTAATCTCTGGGTTTCTCCTCCTATTTATTCTCCACCTTTCCCAAGGGGTGTAGTAAATGAGTAAATATATGCTTTTCCAACCCTTAACATCTCTCTTGAAATGTTTAAGGGCCTGATAATCTATCTATGGTGATGAAGCATAAACAGAACAAGATAATTTCATAGATTTATATCTAAAAAATAGAGATAAAGATGATATTAATGCATGTAAATCAATTACAATGCATATTCAAGCTACTCCTGGATCCTAAGGAATCAAGGGGTTTAGTCCCACATGGTTTTCATTGACGAATACATGTAGAGAAAGAGAAAATTGTGGGAAACATTAGAAAAACTAAAGTAACCCCTGGAGAATGGCTTATCCGGACGACCCCCTACGTCGTGCGTACAATCTTCTATCTTTCGACTACAGATTTGCCCTATGGAGGTGCTCGGATCTTCCTGAGTGAAGCCTTCAGTTCCTTACTCTCCTCTTCTCTCTCTCTGGTGTCATGCAATAGAAAAATAGCTGCCTCCTCTCTCTCTGGTCGAGATCCCTTCAAGTCACAGGAGCCACTTAAGGTATGAAATAATGCCAACCGTTGGATTAGAGTGCAATCTTTAGATTGCCTGATCAGGCAGACTCGGTAGTACCGACTGGAAAGTCGATAGTACTGAGTTTCTAGGGTAGCTACGATTCATCACAATGTCAGTACTATCTATTTGTCTTGATAGCACTAAGTCTTTAGGTCACTTGAGCACTGCCTCCCTGATGCCATCTCGGTAGTATCAAGTTGGTGGACTTGGTAATACCAAGTTTTCTTGATTCATTCTTGTGCTTTAGTGATGTGGTTTCGATACTACTGACTTTGGGTGTTGGTAGTATCGAGTCTGGGTGAGTCTTCTGGTCCAATACTGATGTGAAGCTGTATGTAGTACTGAGTCTGTGAAGCTCAATTGTACCTGAAATTGCACAAGAACGTGGATAAGTACTCGGGATGAATATTAAACCATTTTAAACAGTAAAACCATATAATTTGATGCATTTAGATAGAACATTCCATTGATAGAATTTCATGCATAATTAATCAAATAAATGACAATCGACACATAAAATCAAGGAAAATATGCCTCTGAAAATGACTAAAAACCCATGTATAGGGATCATGGACTTATTTTTATTTTTTTAGAGGGAGGGATGATCCTGGACTTGTTTTTATTTGTCTAGAGGAGGGATGGATCATAGACTTGTTTTAAATTATCCAGAGGGGGGATGATCATAGACTTGTTTTTATTTGTCTATAAGGGTGGGATCTTGTTCTTGTTTTTATTTGCCGAGAGGAGGGGGGGAATCATGGACAAGTTCTTTTTTGTCTATAGAGGGGAGGATATTAGACTTGTCTTGTTTATTTAAAGGGGGAGGATCCTGAACTTATTTGTGAAACTTAGTGTTTTATGTACATATTTATTATCTAGTACTTATTATGTCTAAGTGATGTGTTGTTCATACCATTCAATTATTAATTGTTAAATTGTTGTTTAGAATAAGAAAGTTGCAACAATATATTACTTTTATGTATCTTCTCACTTAGAGTTTGGCTAACCAACCAATGGATGATTTTTAGGCCTTGAAGTTAAGGCACCAGCTAGTCAACCATATCCTCTAGCCGAGTATCTTACTAAGTTAGGTGAAGTCCTTTCTAGGTTTGCAAATTCTAGATTTCGCAGGTATTGGGGTCATGGGAGATACATGTGTGGTTTCTCCTTGTGTTTTGTATCTTAGCATGAGATTTTGTATTCAAAGCCTTATATGTAAGCTAATCGGATAATTACTCTTTGAAAATTGTAAATATAGTTATGAAGAGCCAAAATGAAGTCACACTAGGTCTACCTTTATGTAATAAAAAATGATGTATAATGAGTTGTTGTTAGCAAATTTGTTGTTTGAATGATATAGTTGCTTACTTGTTATTGCATAATTTCCATTGGGGGTTAGCACAATATAAACCATTAGGTCTAGTCTTGATAATGGGTGTTTGGTTGGATGTAGGGATCGGGTCCTGATAGCTTGGTATCAAAGCCCAAGGTTCTAAGTCAATAGGCGAACATATTGTTGACCTAAGTGTTGAACATTGTCCATATTTTGATAATGACTTAACCATTTCATTCATATGTATCTAATATGTTTGTTTAATATTGATTTTAGGCATTAGGTACATGAAAAGGATCAAATCGCTCAAACCCTAGCTTGGCTTAGTTCAAGTCAAAAGCAATGCAAATGCAATTTTTTGGAAAACACCCCAAACCACCATAGAATATTTTTGTAATTAATCATTTGTATTGATGATATGACTTGTAACCAAGATGAGAAAAAATTAAGGTCACTTAATTCCAATGCTTGATCACTTAAAATTCATTTTGTAAAATTCATCACAACAACTTCATCAGTTGAGTTTCCAACTCGACCGATCCTTGATGGATTTTGAGAATGAAAGTTGATCGATCGAGTTCCATATTCACATAACTCGACTGATCCCTCTGTAGACCAAACTCAATTTAAGTGATCAGTCGAGTTACCATGAGGAAAAACTCAATTGATGGTTTAAATTGACTTTGTCGCATAGTGTGATCGATCAAGTTATCTTTATTGAAACTCAACCAAATGCACTGTACATAAAATGCAGAAAAAGTGATTCTAACCATTAGAAGGGTGCAAAACTTGAAATTATATCCGTTGCACCCCTCCAAACGGCTAGTAAACATGTATACGTGATCCCACACTCTAGTGGACACCCCCAAATATAAATAGGACCTCTTGGAGTCCATTCCAAGGTTTCTCATTCACGCTATTCAAACTCCTTACTATAGTTGAGTACTTTTTAGTCCAATTGAGCCCCTTTCTCTCTCTCTCTCTTATTTAAAACTCATTTTGTTCATTATGAGTGAGATAGGAATCCTGTGAGAGAACTACATCATTGTATAATTGTGAGGCTCTCAAGATCTCTCTTTCTCGAATCCCCTTTCTTGAAGACTCCATTGGTGAAAGCTTCTCCAAGAGAAGGAGAAGGATCAAGATTCTTCAGCTGGAGAAGAAGGTGCTCAAGGCTACTCTGAGTGAAGGAGAAGATCAAGACGAAAGATCCAAGGAGCAGGTGGGTAAAGCCTCAAGGACAAAGACTCATTGCATGAAGGGGAGGACCTTGGTGAATGCATCCAACTGATTGCAAGAGTGGGTAAGACCTTTGTGAGGTAGAAGACTAGCTCTTGGATAGATAAGCCTTAGATTGTAAGGTTGTCGACTCCCTTGTCCTAAAAGGAAAGTTGGGTATCCTTGCCCCAGAAAAGTAAGGTCATATGTTGTAACTCTTATAAGTGAATATAAGGAGTAGACATCTTATAAATTCTAGAGCTTGACCTCTCTAGGTAGTGTATTGACTCTCTCCTATTTTGGAGAGTGGAACCACTCCAAACAACTTGTTCTCTTGGTTGTTTCAATCTCTCTCATCATTGCTTTGTATGTTTCAATTGACATCAAAATCACTATTCACAATTAAGATTATTTGAAGTAACTTGAAGGTCTAATAAGTTTTGTGTAAGTTTTGAAGATCTATTCACCCCCTCTAGAGACGTTATATCTAACAAGTGGTATCAAAGCCACAGTCTTCTCGGACACATCTTCCATGAGCTGAGAAGATGGGCGACTTACTTGGGTCACGCAACCTAGAGGGAAGCTTCTCCATCCAACCACCAGTCTTTGATGACACGAATTTCATTTATTGGAAAAGAAGAATGCAGTTCTTCCTCCAAGGAACCAACTATGACATGTGGAAGGTGGTGATTCTCCCCTATAAAGAGCCAACTGAGAATGTATCCACTTGGGATGAAGCCACAATCAAGAAGGTGCAGCTCAATGCCAAGGCAGTTAGCATCATCTATGCTGCCCTCACTCCTTTTGATTTCAACCGGATCTCATCTTGGGATACAATCCATGAGATTTAGAACAAGTTGTGCATCACATATGAAGGCACACAACAAGTCAAGGAGTCCAATATATACATGCTCAATGGCTACTTGAGAACTTCAAGATGGGAAAGAAGGATAGAGTGGCAGACATGTACTCAAGGCTCAACACCATTGTCAATGGACTTGTAGCTTTGGGACGACCAATGGATAGAGGAGCAATCAAATCCAAGATACTTAGGTCTCTTCCCAAAAGATGGGAACCAAAGGTGAATTCAATTAAAGAAGTTAGAAGTTTTAGAGACTTAGCCACAGAGGAGCTCATTGGAAACCTTCAAGACCATGAGCCAAGGCTAGACAAGCAAGAGGAAGATGAAAAGTAAGAAGAGAAGGAGTCAAAGAAAGTCAAAGATAATGCCTTTAAAGCTCAAGTGGAGGCAATGATCCTTCAACAACAACTTGCTTTCCGGTCCTCTCCTACCTCCTCAAGTGAAGATGACAGCCCTAGTGATCATTAAGCTAACTACTCCAAGGGAAAGCACTTCAAAGGAAGGTCTTCCTCATCCTCAACACCAAGGTGCTATGAGTGTGGAAACATGGGCATTACAAAAATGAATGCCAAAGTCCAAGAAGAGCCACCACAAGAGCAGCCACAAGAAGAAGGATGACTACAAGAAAGAAGGCAAGTACAAGAGGAAGGATAAGAAGGAAAAAATAAGCAAGGATGTAGCTCATGCAGCTTGGGAGGACTCATCTTCAAGCAGCTTAAGCTCTGATGAAGGTGAATTCCATCTTACACTCATGGCCTCCACAAGTGAAGACATAGGTGAGGTAAGTGAGGTCAGATTGCATGAGTCATCCAAAGAAACTCTTATAGAAATGTTTAATGCTATCCAATCTTCTTATTCCAAATGTAAATCTAAGAAGAAGAGGTTGGGTAAAATTATTGATGATCTTTATGCTAAAATTGACATTCTTGATCAAAATGAGAATGTTCATCTTGATAGAATTGACTCTTTGCAAGGCCAGTTTCTTGATCTTGAGCTCCAATACAATGGGGTTGAAGTTGAGAATGGGATATACCTTAAGAATATCACTAGTCTTAAGGAAGAGAACAAAAAGTGCCTTGATGAGCTTGAGTTGATTAAAATTGAAAATATTGAACTTAAAACTTATTAGTGATGCTCGTAGGGATGAAAGAGATGTTTATCTTAAGGAAATTCAATTGCTTAAAACTAAAATGCTAAGCTTCTTAATCAAGTGAATGATTTATCTTCTAGACTTATTTTGCCTAGAAAGGATGTTGCTTCTATTACTCTTGAGAAAGATTCTTATTTAACTAAAGCCCTCTGTCTTGAGGCCGACATGATACATGCTAATGATGATATTTCTAGTTTGACTTCTACCGTTATCAATCTTACTGATGATAATCATAAGTTGAGAACTACCTTGCAAACCTTCCTCAAAGGGAAGAAGTCCCTAAATGGAGTCTTGGGTAACTCCACCAAACATAGTGGTAAGAGTGGCCTTAGATATGAGGGTGCTTCAAAAAGCAAAGGTAAGGGTAAGAAGAAGAATAGAAAGGAACCTCCAATCTTCCATGGAGAGTCATCTGACTCAAAGAACCCTATGGTTTTTTTCATTGTAAGAGTGATGATCATCATTCTACTTATTGTCCTTACAGGGAGAAGGGGACCAACCCCAAGATAAAGTGGGTCCTCAAGCTAACTCTGGATCCCAAAGTTTAAATTGGGAACCAATTATCTTCCTTTCTTGTAGGTTAAAGGCCAATGGATTGTTGATAGTGGTTGTTCTAAACACATGACTGGTGAAATCATCCCTTTCAAGAAATTCACAAAGAAGAAAGGTGGATCAATAACCTTTGGGTATAACAACAAGGGTAAGGTAATATGTGAGGGTGATGTGGTAAATTCACTTTGTATCAAGAATTTTCTTCTTGTGGATGGCCTACATCACAATTTAATTAGTGTTAGTCAACTTTGTGATAATGTTTATTGTTGGTATTATTACACTAATGAGTTTCAGTCTTAAGAAAGATCTTTTACTCAACTAACCAATTTCCTCAAGTATACGGAAGTAGTCGTAGTTGAGATCGAAACAAGGAGCTTTAGGAATCAATTAAATGCAGTAGTGCTAAGATTCAACAATCTAGACCATTTTAAAGGTGATTTGGTTGATTAATCTAAAAATTTTAGAATTAAGCAAATAGTAAATGGATTACTAAAAGAGTTTAAAATTCAGATTTGGAAGTATCTTGGACTTAGGATTTCAACCACATATCATAGCATAGAAAAGGAGCACAAAATTTAAACATACTAAGCACTTGTTTTAAAGGAGAGTTGTATGTTGCACTTCACCTCTCGACGCAAGTACAACAATCCTAACTCAATTCAACGTTCCCAAGTATGAATTTTGTTTTGGATCACAAACCTTCTCCTCAAATCCATAATTTCCACTCTTGTGGTAAAGAAGGATTTTCCAAGAGAGTGCCTCCTTACTCTCCTACCTATCTTCTCAGATCAAGAAAAAGAGCATAAAACATACACATAAGTTGGTCAGCCATACATGCAGAAAAGAAGAAACCAGTACTCACAAGGTGGAAAAACAAGCAACATAGCATTTAGTATGAAATTATCATGTTCCATACATGCTATGACATGGGAGCTACTCTCCCATGTCCAAGAAAAGGAAACTACTCATCCATAATGGTGTACAATAGAAAATGCATAGAAATTTCAGAGTTCAACACGATTTAGAGAAGGAAAAGCTAAGAAAACCCAAGGTGTAACCCAATAGGAATAGAATTCTAGCTTGAGGACAAAATTCCACTCCTACAGCTGCTCCAAACCGGACAAACCTCTCACCCAAGAAGCTTTGTGGAGTGAAGAAGCTCTGCTGCACCTTAAAGAAGAAGACTGGAGAAGAAAAGAAGAAGAATGGGGTTGTTTAGCAAGAAACCACCTTCTTCCATGCCTAAAATCACCCTCCTTGCTCTTGGATGAAAGAGTTTCAAATTATGACCAAAGTTAACTGCTCCATAGAGTGGTTTCATCTTTTAAAATGAAAGGAGTCGTATTTGAAAATTGCTGAAACTAATAGGCACACAATGTGTCTTTCTGTGGACACGACGTGTCCTGTCTCCGGCAGTTGTTCTGAGTGTAAAGCACACGGCGTGTCTGAATTAATACACGTAGTGTACGCTACCAGAAAGGCAAGACTCGTTCTAAATTCCCAGGTACACGTCGTGTCTTTTGTGGGCACGATGTGTACTTTTCTTTAACGTATGAAGTATTAGGCCGTCTGTAAATGCGCACGTCGTGTCTTAAATAAGACATGTCGTGTGCATTGCTGTTTCAGCAGAATTAAAGTTTTGAATGTCTACAAGGCGTGGAGAAGTCCCGCTAATGATGAATTTGAGTTGGGCTATCTCCAATTTGATCATTTTGAAGCATTCCTACAATACACATCATGTGATGAGCAAAATAACACAAAAGGTGCAAGAATAATATGAATAGAGGCTAAATGAGAACAAAATGAAGTGAATTTGTGTGTGAAATCATGTGAAAAGTTGATGTGGAAACCACACAACAGTTATCTTGTACTTTTTACTTCTGTAGAATGCTTGCTTCTAGATTCCCTCTCCTACAATGTCATATATAAGGGAACTATAAATGGTAATCTTTATATTATTGTGCTTGATTCTATAAAGCCTATTGTTGGTGGATGTCTTGTTGCCAATTGGAATGATATTTCTTTATGACACTGTAGGCTTGGTCATGTGAATATGCATCAAATGAAGAAGTTGAGCAAAAAGGACTTGGTGAAGGGACTTAGCAAATTGGATTTTGAAAAGGATGCAGAATGCCAACCTTGTAGCCAAGGAAAGCAAACCAAGTCATCATTCAAATCCAAAGGAGTCCTTAGCACCAAGAGAGCTCTTGAGCTTCTTCACATTGATCTATTTAGACCAATGTGTACGCAATCACTTTGTGGTAGCAAGTATTGTTTGATGATTATCGACGATTTTTCTCGCTATACTTGGACTTTCTTCCTTGTTCCAAAAAGTGACACTCTCGATATTTTCTCAGCTTTTTGCAAACGGGTTGAAAACAAAGCTTATTGTAAGATTGTTTCTATCCGCAGTGATCATGGGGGAGAAGTTGAAAATGATTTTCGAACACTTTTGTAAAGAATTCAGCTATGCACATAACTATTTTTCACCTCAAACTCCTCAACAAAATGAGGTTGTAGAGAGGAAGAATAAGTCACTACAGGAGATGGCTATGACTATGCTTCTAGAGTACAACATTCCAAAGATTTTTTGGGCCGAAGCCGTTAGTACTTCATGTTTTGTGCAAAACTGGGTTTTTACTCATCCTTCGCTTAAGAAAACCCCCTGTGGACTATGGCATGGTAGAAAGCCTTCCATCGACTTTTTCATGTTTTGGTTTTCCTTATTTTGTTTTGAACACCAAGGATTCCCTAGACAAGTTTAATCTGAAGCCCTATAATGCTTTATTTATTGTCTATAACACTACCAATAAGGCATATGGAGTATATAACATAGAACTATATAAAGTAGAAGAATCTATAAATGTTAGATTTGTTGAGACTAACCCCTCTATTTTTAAAGATAGTTTTCTACATGATTATGTTGCAGGTGAGGTAATTCCTCTCTTAAAAGAGATCAACATTTGAAACACCCCTCCCTAGGGTTTCATACATAACCAGCGGAAGTAGAGCCTAATCCCCAACATTATCCATAATGTGGGGTACTTGGCATATCAGGGAGGGATTGTCACATGCATGATCTCATATCAAGAAATAAATAGCACTTGGCATTCATAGAAACATAGATTCATACATAAGTCCTTGGAAAGAAAACTACATCATGATTCTAAAGCTACATGCAATCTAGATAACATATGAAAGATTCGATCTCCATAGATGAACGTCCCACCAGGCAACAACTTCTAAGGTCTTGGATCCTTGGAATCTCCTCAAAATGTCTCCTTCCCTTTAGCTCCAACGTCTGCGGACATCTCGTCCCCAGCCATGCAAAGGAAACACAAACATGATAAGTAAGCGACATTGGCATGTTATAAAAAATAAAAAAATAACATATAAAGGTGACTTGACATAAACATGAACATTCATTAACATTAATCATTTCTTGGCATCTTTTACATAAAGAATTTGACAAGAAGTATATGCTCCTCTCTTAATGCCCCATAAGGAGCCCATAATGCTCGGAAAGCCCATAATTGCTCGAAAAGCCCATAATGCTCAGAAAGCCCATAACAAGGTGCATATAAATCTAAATCAAATTCCCTTAACCATGATCTTTCTTAGACTTAATTATCTTCTTAATGACTTAGACTTGATCTTAATGGGATTTCTCCCTCTTGAACATAATTGGGATTTCTCCCCATGGCCATAATGGAATTTCTCCCTCTTAAGCATGAATGGGAAATTTCTTCCCTCTTAACCTTGGTTTCATGTATCTTAATCATAATTCATAATCTTAATGTGATTTCTATTCTTAGACTTAGATTATAACAATCAACACCCAATAATCATATACATTGAAGAAAACATGCATTAATCATGATTTTAGCATAAAGTACATAAACTTATCATAATCATTCAATAAATCAAGTTTACTATGCCAAGGGCATGGCCCGCTTACCTTGAGCTAAAACACCTAAGTCAAACCTTGTTTGACTGATTGGGTTCCCTTAATCACATGAAAATAGTATGTTTATCATTCATTATACAACATCAAACCCTAATTTGTTCATATAAAAATTGAGATGTGAAAATAGAGAAAGAAGGCGATAAAAACCAGAAGATCGGATTCCTTATTGAAAATCCTTTCCAAAACATATTTTGAGTAATTTTTCAATAAACATGTGATTTACTATGAATTTTCGAAGAATGAACCAATGAAAATTCAGGGAAAAGCCACGTATTTAAAACTCAACCCAACCAGTGGGCCGAGTCTGAGTTGGACCAACCAGGCTTGACCAACTCAGCAACGGGGATTGTCTCTAAGGACTCGCGATCAAAGAAACAGGGCGTGAAAACCCGAAAATACCCTCGCGGGTGAAAAACATCAAAAAGACTGACAGGGGTACCCATGTCATTTCATGACTTGGATTGCTCCCTACTTGCTCCATGGCAAGAGCAGCACCTGGAGGTTCATCTCCGATCAAAACTTGAGAAGTCAGAAAGTACTCACGGTATTTGGGATCTCCACTGCACTCACGACACCAAGGCGAGGCCATTGAGCCTAAGATCGAGCCCTGATGTACACAGGAACTCAGGACTGCTCTTCGCAAGGCAAGAAACAGGGGAAGCACATCAGAGATCCACGGTAAAAAAAAGCGATCTGAAACCTTTAGGCGATGATCAAAAAATGACCATGGAGGCAAGGCGAAGCCATCCATCCTATTTTCATGGTTGCAGATGCACCAAAATGCCATGGTGACTAGCGCCGACGAGGCTCGACAGTGGAGTATAGATCCCAATGATATGGGCAATCGCAGGGCAAACTAAGGTCGGGAAAACAAAGGAGGGACTCCGAGGATGCTCACCGTAAGGGCAATTAAGCCGAGGTGACTCAAGAAGGCTGGGCGGACTCAAGGTCACCGAAAATTGAAACAGAGTAGGTCAGAGAGATTCGGGGCTCTTGGGGCCAAATTGGCAGTGGAGGAGGAGAGCTCGGGGGCCATCGGTGCTTTTGGGTGCAAAACAAAGGAGGTGGATGCTCTGTTGTGGCGGCTGGGTGTTCGTGCGTCAAGGGGGTCCAAGCCCTATATTGGGTGTTTCGCCTACAGTAAGCGAGAGGGGGCGAGTTAGGGCTTGCTCAGATCGGGGTGACGAGCTGGAGGCGTTGATGAAGAAATCAAGTGAAACGGCCTCGTAATGAGGGAGAGAGAGATCGACGAAGAAACTTCTGTGAAACGTCTCTTGTTCGCGGGGAACAACAGAGGTAGTTGATGACAGGCGTGCCGTTGGATCTTGATCCAACAGTCATTGTGCACGCGCGCGAGGAAAGAAGCAAAAGTAACGCGTGACAACAAAATAAAACGAACCATAGGTTAATTGTTTGCATTAATGAAATGAATATTCAAACCTTGATCCTATCTATATATAAATCTCTTTCAATTTAATTGGGGGGTCAAACATGGTCATAATGGGTTAAAATTTGAACCATATGTGCATTAGAGTGTCTAGAATATTCCCATTAAATTTGTTTTACTGCTTGTACACGTTTTAGGCCTAAAAATAGCAATAATCATCATGTACATTTAAATGGATATGATTAGTGTATATAAAGCTATTAATTTCTCAAATAAGAATTACAAAACATGAAAATGTGCACTCAACATTATTTCTTTTCATTTAACAAGATGGAGACCATTAAGCAAGAAATTAAACATGTAAATCACTAATTATCATATGAGAGAGAAAATTTGACATAAAAGCATTTATTCTCATTTTCTTAAACAAAAGAGCATATATATATATATGAAAACATTTTCTTTAAATAAAACAAAGATGAGAGGGAAATTGGACATAATAAAATGAATTTGTAAAACTAACATGGGAAATTTGCATTTAAGTCCTCAAACAATTATCTTATTAGAAAAGGAGCATGCAAGGAATAAAATAGTTTGAAAATTTGCATAATAAGAGTGGGATGTTACAATTCTACCCACCTTAAATAAATTTCGTCCTCAAAATTTCCTAGAGTTTCTACTCACCTTAAGGGTTTTACATAAACTTGCAAATTTTCCATACAAAATTTTATTATGAAAGAAGCATACATAAACAAAGCATTATGATTCAACATAAATCACTTAGCTACCCTTCCTAAGTCTCATACTTACTCCTTAACATTACACCTAACTCATTACACTTAGGGAATCTATCTCTCACATACCATGACTACATCTTCATAGTTGTCTAACCTTAGGTCATATATCCTTCATCTCTTCATATGTGGTGATCAAGCACATATTTAGAAATGTTGGATCTCTTTATGCTACATCTCACCAACTCGTTTGCACATGTGTCCCATAGCACACACACAATTAAGAAGGTAAGACACATAAAAAGTCACATTAAATGACATTTTCCTCAAATCTCAATTGGGTGGCCCTTACCATTGAGACAAGGAGAAACATGTCATCATCTAGGGTTTAATTTCAACTACATGAGCGTGCTAACATGTACTTCTCTAATGAGGTGAGGGCTCTAGTCATCTTTAGGGTTCTCTAGACATACTAGAATACATAATCATGTTCTCTACTTCTATTTCTTCATCCTAGGGTGACTTTCATGAATCCTTATTGTTGCCTTAGTGGCCATCTATTTCTTGCTCTGATACCATTAATGTAACACCCATCCTTAGGGTTTCATACATAACCAGCGGAAGCACAACCTAATCCCCAACATTATCCATAATGTGGGGGTACTTGGCATATCAGGGAGGGATTGTCACATGCATGATCTCATATCAAGAAATAAACAACACTTGGCATTCATAGAAACATAGATTCATACATAAGTCCTTGGAAAGAAAACTACATCATGATTCTAAAGCTACATGCAATCTAGATAACATATGAAAGATAGGATCTCCATAGATGGACATACCACCAGGAAACAACTTCTAAGGTCTTGGATCCTTGGAATCTCCTCAAGATGTCTCCTTCCCTTTAGATCCAACGTCTGCGGACATCTCGTCCCCAGCCATGCAAAGGAAACACAAACATGATAAGTAAGCGACATTGGCATGTTATAAAAAATAAAAAAATAACATATAAAGGTGACTTGACATAAACATGAACATGCATTAATATTAATCATTTCTTGGCATCTTTTACATAAAGAATTTGACAAGAAGTATATGCTCCTCTCTTAATGCCCCATAAGGAGCCCATAATGCTCGGAAAGCCCACAATTGCTCAGAAAGCCCATAATGCTCAGAAAGCCCATAACAAGGTGCATATAAATCTAAATCAAATTCCCTTAACCATGATCTTTCTTAGACTTAATTATATTCTTAATGACTTAGACTTGATCTTAGTGGGATTTCTCCCTCTTGAACATAATTGGGATTTCTCCCCATGGCCATAATGGGATTTCTCCCTCTTAAGCATGAATGGGAAATTTCTTCCCTCTTAACCTTGGTTTCATGTATCTTAATCATAATTCATAATCTTAATGTGATTTCTATTCTTAGACTTAGATTATAACAATCAACACCCAATAATCATATACATTGAAGAAAACATGCATTAATCATGACTTTAGCATAAATTACATAAACTTATCATAATCATTCAATAAATCAAGTTTACTATGCCAAGGGCATGGCCCGCTTACCTTGAGCTAAAACACCTAAATCAAACCTTGTTTGACTGATTGGGTTCCCTTAATCACCTGAAAATAGCATGTTTATGATTCATTATACAACATCAAACCCTAATTTTTTCATATAAAAATTGAGATGTGAAAATAGAGAAATAAGGCGATAAAAACCAGAAGATCAGATTCCTTATTGAAAATCCTTTCTAAAACATATTTTTGAGTAATTTTATGATAAACATGCAATTTACTATGAATTTTCGAAGAATCAACCAATGAAAATTCATGGAAAAGCCATGTATTTAAAACTCAACCCAACAAGTGGGCCGGGTCTGAGTTGGACCAACCGGGCTTGGCCAACTCTGCAATGAGGATTGTCTCTGAGGACTCGCGATCAAAGAAACAGGGCATGAAAACTCGAAAATACCCTCGCGGGTGAAAAACATCAAAAAGGCTGACAGGGGTACCCAGGTAATTTCGTGACCTGGATTGCTCCCTGCTTGCTCCATGGCGAGAGCAGCACCTGGAGGTTCATCTCCGATCAGAACCTGAGAAGGCAGAAAGTACTCGCGGTATTTGGGATCTCCACTGCACTCACGACACCAAGGTGAGGCCATTGAGCCTATGATCGAGCCCTGATGTGCACAGGAGCTCATGACTGCTCTTCGCAAGGCAAGAAATAGGAGAATCACATCGGAGATCCACGGTCAAGAAAAGCGATTTGAAACCTTTAGGCGATGATAAAAAAATGACCATGGAAGCAAGGCAAAGCCATCCATCCTATTTTCATGGTTGCGGATGCACCAAAATGCCATGGCGACTAGCACCGATGAGGCTCGACAGTGGAATATAGGTCCCGATGATATGGGCAATCGCAGGGAAAACTAAGGTTGGGAAAACAAAGGAGGGACTCCGAGGATGCTCACCATAAGGGCAATTAAGCCGAGGTGACTGGAGAAGGCCGGGCGAACTCAAGGTCGCCGAAAACTGAAGCCGAGTAGGTCAGAGAGATTCGGGGCTCTCGGGGCCAAACTGGCAGTGGAGGAGAGCTTGGGGGCCGTCGGTGCATTTGGGCACAAAACAAAGGAGGTGGATGCTCTGTTGTAGCGGATGGGTGTTCGTGTGTCAAGGGGGTCCAAGCCCTATATTGGGCATTTCACATACAACAAGCGAGAGGGGGTGAGTTAGGGCTTGCTCGAATTGGGGTGACGAGCCAGAGGCGTTGACGAAGAAATCAAGTGAAATAGCCTCGTAATGAGGGAGAGAGAGATCGACGAAGAAACTGCTGTGAAACGTCTCTTGCTCACGGGGAACAACGAAGGTAGTTGACGACAGGCGTGCCATTGGATCTTGATCCAACGGTCATTGTGCACGCACACGAGGAAAGAAGCAAAAGTAACGCGTGACAGCAAAATAAAATGAACCATAAGTTAATTGTCTGCATTAATGAAATGAATATTCAAACCTTGGTCCTATCTATATATAAATCTCTTTCAATTTAATTGGGGGGTCAAACATGGTCATAATGGGTTCAAATTTGAACCATAGGTGCATTAGAGTGTCTAGAATATTCCCATTAAATTAGTTTTACTGCTTGTACACGTTTTAGTCCTAAAAATAGCAATAATCATCATGTACATTTAAATGGATATGATTAGTGTATATAAAGCTATTAATTTCTCAAATAAGAATTACAAAACATGAAAATGTGCACTCAACATTATTTCTTTTCATTTAACAAGATGGAGTCCATTAAGCAAGAAATTAAACATGTAAATCACTAATTATCATATGAGAGAGAAAATTTGACATAAAAGCATTTATTCTCATTTTCTTAAACAAAAGAGCATAGATATATATGAAAACATTTTCTTTAAATAAAACAAAGATGAGAGGGAAATTGGACATAATAAAATGAATTTGTAAAACTAACATGGGCAATTTGCATTTAAATCCTCAACAATTATCTTATTAGAAAAAGAGCATGCAAGGAATAAAATAGTTTGAAAATTTGCATAATAAGAGTGGGATGTTACAACATTGGTGATAAAGGAAAGGAGGTGTTAGTTGATGAAGAAGAGAAGAATGAAGAAAAGAAGGATCCAACTACCCGCTTTGCAAAGAATCATCCAAAGGAGCTCATCTTAGGCAATCATTTTGAAAGGGTGAAGATGCGGGTTGCACTCAACAAAGAATAAGCAGAAAGTGCCTTCATATCTCAAATGGAGCCAACAAATGTCAAAGAATCTCTAAAGGATGATGAGTGGATCCAAGCCATGCAAGAAGAGCTGGACCAGTTTGAAAGAAACAAAGTGTGGAGTCTTGTGCCAAGACCAAGTGATAGAAATACCATTAACACCAAATGGGGTTACCACAACAAGTTGTATGAAAGCAGCAAAGTGGTAAGGAACAAAGCAAGGTTACTTGATCAAGGCTACAATCAACAAGAAGGTATATATTTCGATGAAACATATGACCTTGTAGCTAGACTTGAGTCAATTAGAATGTTTCTTGATTTTACCAGTCACAATAATTTTTTTCTTTACCAAATAGATGTTAAAAGTGGATTTTTGAATGGTACAATTGAGGAGGAAATTTATGTTGCACAACCCCCAGGCTTCAAACAGATAACCTACCTAACCATGTTTATTAGTTGCAAAAAGCTATCTATGGTCTCAAACATGCACCTCGAGCTTGGTATGAGAAACAAAAGAACTTTTTGTTAGATCATGGCGATATCATGTGTGACACCTCGTCACACTAAATGAGATTACTCAAAACATAAAATATGACCAACTTCTAATTAATCACACAGTCAAAAATGTGGAATTATTAAAATAAAAATTCACATCATGAATAAGTTCTGAAACATTTACATAAAGGTCCATCTTTCTCATTATCATATATTATAATCAGAATTTACATCTGTGCTCAATGGCTTCAGCTACCTCCTATGTACAAAAGAAGCATTTACATGTATAAACATATCTATATACACTGACATACTACAAAAATCTTGAGTCGATACAAATATCTTATCTAGAAAACACCTCCCATACCCGGACCTAAGAGTACAGGGACGAGGCTAGAACTCCATTACTGATATCTACAACCAACCAACCTTCTGAATCTATTAATCACCAGACATGTTCTCTTCCACAACACGACCCTGACCACGCTGCCCGCGACCACCTAAAAAGATGTGGTGACCTACAAGTGAGACCCATTCCCAGTAAGAGATATAACTCTCTCCAACAGATATTGATTACAATAGATTAATTAATAATAAATAAACTGAGCAGATAGAGTATTGAATAAGAAATTTAAGAAGATTAAACAATTTAAGCATACTAAGCAAGTTAAGCAAGTAAACTTAACAATAAGAATAACTATTTAGATAATATAATATAACATCTTATAAACACTATGTAGTATAAAGGCAAGGTAACGAATAACTCAACCAATGTGAAACTTATTTTACCTTAACAAATACACTGCATGACTTGTGTTACATCTTTTATTATGCCCTGGGGAATTTGAGTTGTACCACTCAAAGTCCAACTCACCACTGTGAAGTGCTATTCAATTCTATAAAAGATCTAGGAGTGCCGGTATCTTAAGATCTCTTCCCCTCGGTCAGTACAAGTGAATTGCAGTGACATACCAGTAGAAGTGCCAACAATGACATATAGTCAAACTGATAACAACTAGTCTGTACTTGGTACAAGTTACGGCACTAGAAACTGGGGTATACAAAACCCTTTCATCTGAGGTACAACTGCAGCTATCCTCAATCACATTAAATATCTGAGGTATGAGCACATCCATCCTTCATAACCTACATTTAAGGATGGCAAGGATATATCCTCAACGTGCCACCCCCACATACTCAACAATATGCACTCTGAGTTTCCCTTAGGAATACTCGTTTCACCTTCCAGCAAGTTCTGACACTGAAGATGGCTCTACAACACAGGGCACTACATGATTAAGATTTTACTTGATTAGTTATTGCCAATTGGGTGAATTAAGGTTGCATCAAATAAATGGACATACAAACCCTAATTCATTTCTACCAAGTGTATAAACATTACAACTTCAAAATATATAAAACTTTTGAGGTATAAATCTTTATCACATTACCACATTCTATCATTCATTGCAAATTAACAGACCATACTTGTCATCATACCAATACAAGGTATCAATTACTTATCACATGATCCAGGGTTTCAACCTTATTGGATCATGAAGAGGATATCATCTCAGTCAGGGCTCAAATATGCCCAAAAGGTCATTAAGACCATCACATTAGTCCCTGCAAGATCATCATTATCATTCTAAGCCTTAAACAAGGCCCAAAAGATCATCGACACATATATATCCCATACATTTTAACATAACAAGGTACTATGATATTCAATTAGCACTATATTGAGGTTTCAACACAAGGAGAGTGTAGTACATTGACACATTGACCATTCAAGAGATATAATTATAACCAATCACCATCAATTAATCATATCAGAGTTGGTGTAACAAGCTAGGTATTATTAATGGTACACATCTACTTATTATGGTGATTTATCAAATATATTCATACGAGGGCAAAGGTAAGACTACTAATCAAAGGCATTATACCATCAAATTCTTATCACTAGGAACAACATATAACTATGTGATTCATTCTAATCCATAGGTGTTGAAACATCCAACCTCACACATTGGATCATGTTCATTGTTCAAAATCATCAATTAGGGTATAAGTCCAACCATTAAAATTAATTGAATCAAGTGATCATTGGTTTAAGGCTGAATTGAAGCTACATTTAAGAGCTTGACTCACCATCATTTGTGGTGACCTGATACACCATCAATTGTGACATCTCAGAACACCATTGATTGATAACATCAGTAGAGAATAAAACCATTACTCATTGAGATTCCAAGAGAGCCTAACACTGGCATAAGGTGTGACTATCAGTTCACACCATCATTCATCACCCTTGGTCACCACCTTATCATGAAAACCACACCATCGAGTCATATGTTTAGTAGAGAAAACAACATAGAAACCCTAATATGGACCATCGGTTAATAGGTGCTTAGCACCATAGGTGGTGATACCAACCTTAACTAAGTCATATAATTCCTTAAGAAAAATGTGCACATGGTTACAGTTTCATCTAGAGATAGAAACAAAATAGGAAACACCATAAAAATCGAAATCCCAAACAAGCTTAGCTTCTTAATGCTTAAATCACCATTTTTAAGCAAGAACATGAGCTAACAAGCTTATAGTAACCAATATAAGTAAAGAGGATTATAAAACTAGCCTCTACTGATAAGAACAAACTTCTAGCAGCAAGCTTCTAGAGTAAAGAAGGCAAGGAAACCCAAGTTCTAGATCTGAACTCAGCCAAATATGTACTCTTCTCCCCAAGGAAGCAAAACCCTAGAAGAAAGAGAAAGAAAAGATAGGTTCTTGAGTTCTAGAGCAATTTCTACCATGGGAAAGCTAGGTTCTAACTTGGAAAGATGTAGGAGGAAGAAGAATAGAGAAGGAAATGGAGGAAAAAAGGAATGAATTACTTGTTTAGGACAAGTTCACCAAGAAGAAGCTTTAGCAACCTTAGAAGGAAGCAAATCGGAACCCTAGATGCTTCTTCCAAGGAAATCACCTTCTTCTTCTAACTTGGATAGGTTTTCCATAGAAGAATAGAGAGAGAATGAGGCTCTTAGAAGGAGGGAAGTAGAATAGAGCAAAAGCTTCGTTTTGGAGGCTAAGAATAAGTATATAAATCTTGGGTGATAAGGTAGAGAAGAAGCATGAGGTGTACAAGTAGCTCCCCATTTGTCCATGGCCTTAAACTATTAATGATATACAAGAAACCACACAAGAAGCTGCCCCATCATTCATGGAGACATGATTAGGCACCATTTATTGAATTTACAAGCCAAACAAATAAATCATTGGTTGACAACTCCTAAAAGTAGCTCATCCATAAAGGGGTAAACCTAAGATAACCTTGAAGAAAAAACCCTCCAAAAAAGGTTCAACTAGGCGCCCCATGGATCAAAAACTAAAAAATGATAACATAACATCTAAGGAATATAATGCATGTGACAAATTGCAAAGAAAACCTCTCAGTTAGGTAAATTGTAGAAAAGTCCAAAATGTAAATAAATTTACATAACTTGCTCAAACAATGTCCAAATTGGACCAAATTTGAAACTTAAGTGTGTCTTATGATTCCAAAGCATATCACAAGGTTATATTAGAGTTGTAAGCACTCAAATATGGTAATTAATCTTATTCAACACTTTCAGAAAGTTCAAGGGCCTTACAACTATAAACCCCTAACAAGGATTTCACCCTAAAATCCTACACAAAGAGAGATGGGTACTTTATACACATCTCATTCTCTAGTTCCCATGTGGCATTTTCTACACCACAGTGATGCCACAAAACCTTCACTAATACTATATCTTTCTTCGTTAACACTTTCACTCTTCTATCCAGGATCAAAATGGGACCCTCAACATAGGATATGTCCTCATCTAAATCAACCTCCACTGGATGGATTGTCTTCTCTATATCTGGATGGAATTTCCTCAACATAGAGATATTAAAAACATTGTGCAACCTGTGTAGCTCTGGTGATAGCTCCAACTTGTATGCTACCTTTCCAATACGAGCTAGGATAATGTATGTTCCCATAAATCTAGAAGCCAACTTACCCTTCTTTTCAAACCTTAGCACACCTTTCCAAGGAGAAACCTTGAGATATACTCTGTCTCCCACTTGGAATTCAAGCAATCTGCATCGGTTATCTACATAAGGCTTCTATCTGTCCTGGGTTGCTTTCAACTACTGTTGTATTACTTTAATATTCTCTGATGTCTGTTGTACAAGCTCAACATCCAAAAGTTGATATCCACCTATCTCATACAAGTAAAGAGGAGACCGACATCATCTTCCATATAGAGCCTCATAAGGATCCATATCCATGCTTCTCTGATAACTTTTTTTTTGACAGCAAAAAGATTCATTCATTACTCAAGCCATACGACATCTACAAGTAGAGAAGTACAACCAGAAGAAACCTAGATCAGTCAAGAACATAGATCTAACACCACTACCACTCATATTGGAACAAGATTGAAACACTTCTGCATAGAACTCTCTTCTTTGTGGCTGACCAAAACAACTATTGTGAGAGATACCTTCAACTTGAGCATAAGGCAACAACATTAAGCATGAACCCGACTGAGATTCCGTCTGATTGTTGACTCTACCATCCATGGCACGGCTCGAGCAGGAAAGAACCTGAGGCAAAAACGAGACCAACCAAGGATCTCGTCACTCTCACAAAAGGAGAGACACCCAAACCCCGAAGGGAGAGACAAACACTGAAGGAACACGGTGAGAAGAAGGCAAGAAACTGCCTAGAACTAGGACCAAAACGAAAGGCAGGGAGCTGACACAGACTGAACTGAAAAACAGAGCGAAAGTAGCAAAGCGAGAAACGTCCGCCCCCCGTAGATCCATGTCAAAAGCTTCGTGGCGTCCACCTCCTTGCCTCCACCAAGCAACCAGCTTCGCCGGAGACGAAGCCACCGCCCAAGAAAGCACCACTCCACCACCTTGAAGTCCTGATCTAAAGGCACAGAGGATGAAGGCGACAGAGAGGAGAGTCAGCCAGCCGCAGCCCCAGCCCCAGCGCCACACAATCTACGAAGAGGACAGTCGCCCGACGAACGCCCAGGGGGAGAAGGTGGCTACGTGCCGGCAGCCGACCACCTCCCCCGAGCGGGAGAGTCCCACACACAAACCCTAGCCGCCTCCGGAGGGCATCGGGGGAGTTAGACGCGGGGACGGAGGTCGATAGATTCTCTGATAACTATTATTATAAGCAAACTCTATCAAACTAAGATGTATATCCCAACTAACCAAAATCTGTAAGACACATGCCATCAAGAGATCCTCTAAGGTTTGAATAGTCCTTTCAGACCAGCCATCTATCTATAGATGGAAAGCTGTGCTCAACCTCAGCTGTGTTCCAATTGTTGAATGTAGACGTTCCCAAAAATGACTTTTGAACCGTGGGCCTCTGTCAGAATCTATAGTCACTGGAATGCCATGTAGACGGACTATCTCATCAACATATACTTGTGCCAACTTCTCTACTGTAAATGTCATCTTGACTGGTAGAAAGTGAGCTGAATTAGTCAATCTGCCCACTATCACCCATATGGAATCATGACCCTTGGTTGTCCTAGGAAGACCAAACACAAAGTCCATGGTAATATAATCCCATTTCACTATGGTATTGGCAAAGGTTGTAGTGTCCATGTAGGCTTTTGGTGCTCAGCCTAAACCTACTGACAAACTAGATATTTGGAAACAAACTCTGCCACATCACATTTTAGACCTGGCCACCAATACAAATTGTTCAAGTTTTGGTACATCTTGGTACTTCCAAGATGCATTGCATACATAGAGGAGTTAGCCTACTCAAGTACCATCTTCCTCAATCCATCAACATTAAGAACTACTGTCCTATTATGGTAACAGACTGTACCATCATCCACTTCATGGAAGCCATCATACTTTTCATTGCCAACCCCTGATCGAATATTTTGTATCACAATATTATTCTGTTGTGCAACATGAATCTTTTGTCTCAAGGTCGGTTTAACCCATAACTGTGTCAACAAACCTGCTGGTATGGAAACTTCCAATTGCATATTCATCTGGCAAAGATACACTAGCATATCTCTCTTGTGGCACCTCGAGGAATACAACTGTGCATAATCTACCGTTGATGATGAAGATGACTTCCTACTTAATGCATCAACTACGACATTCACCTTCCTAGGATGGTAGTCTATTGTATGATGATAATCTTTAATCAGCTCCATCCATCTCCTTTGCTGCATATTCAACTCTTGTTTCAAAAAGATACACTACATGTTCTTGTGGTCGGTGAAGATCTGACACTTTTCTCCATACAAATAGTGTCTCCAAATCTTTAAAGCATGAACCACCACTGTAAGCTCCATATCATGTGTTGGGTAATTCTCTTTGTACTTCTTTAGCTGTCGTGATGCAAACGAAATCACATTCTTATCTTGCATCAACAAACATCCCAACCCATTCTGCAAAGAATCACAAAGGACAATATATCATTTCCCTTACTCTAGAAGCACTAACACCGGTGCACTGGTCAACTTTTCCTTCAATAGCTGAAAAGAACGTTGACACTTGTCATTCCAAGTAAAAGGAACATCCTTCCTGGTTAACCTAGTTAGGGGTAACGCTACAGAACTGAAGTCCTTGATGAACATCCTATGGCAGCATGCTAAACTAAGGTAACTGTGAATCTCTGTTGGTGTCTTGGGTTGTTCCCATTCTAGAATAGACCCTACTTTCTTGGGGTCAACACAAAAACCTTTAACTGATATAACATGTCCCAGAAAAGACACCTCTGATAACCAAAACTCACACTTACTAAACTTAGCATATAGCTGATGTTGCCTTAACAAAGTCAATGCCTGGCGAAGGTGTTGCTCATGATGCTGACTATCCTTAGAATATATTTGGATGTCATCTATAAACATGACCACACACTAATCAAGATAGGTTCTAAACACCCTATTCATCAGATCCATAAAAGCTACTGGTGCATTGGTTATCCCAAACGGCATAACCTCAAACTCATAATGACCAGACCTAGTCCTAAAAGCTAACTTAGGTCTGTCATCCACCTTAATCCTCAACTAATGGTAACCTGACCTAAGGTCTATCTTTGAAAACACAGTGGCACCTCTTAATTGATAAAAAAGATCATCAATTCTTGGCAAAGGATACTTATTCTTTATTGTAACCTTGTTCAAATGTCTGTAGTCTATACATAACCTCATTGAACCATCCTTCTTTTAGACAAACAACACAGGTGCACCCCAAGGGGAAGTGCTTTTCCTGATAAAACCCTTCTCTAACAGTTCCTACAACTATTTATTTAACTCCTACATTTCTACTAGCACCATTCTGTAGGGTGACTATGCTATGGGTTGTGTTCCAGGAACAAGATTGATCTCAAAGTCAATCTCTCTAGGAGGGGGAACTCCGGGAAACTCATCAGGAGAAGCATCTTCAAACTCCCGTACCACTGGTACCTCCTGGATACTAGGACCTCTCGCCTTGGTATCCATAACATGAGCTAAGAAAGCTTCACATCCTTGCCTCATCAACTACTCTGCTATCATAGCTGACATCAAACATGTGGGAAGAATCTTCCTGTCACCTTGGGAAACCCACTGTACCTTTCCATCATGGAACATTGATACCTTAATACTACAATACAAGACTACCTTGTACTTTTCCAAGGTATCCATTCCTAGGATCACATCAAAACCATGCATGTAAAGTGGCAAGAGATCCACTTGAATGTTGTGTCCAGAAAAATAAAGAACACAAGAAGAGCACACTTCCCACAACTTGCCAGAAGCAACCAAAGGAGTTTCTAGCCGAAGACTATCAAATCTATGACTAACAGGAAGATAACAACTATCTATCAGCTCTCTGGTGATAAAGGAGTGTGTTGCACCCGAGTCTACTAACACTGATATGAAATAAGAATAAGACAAATCATAATGAAATAACTTCATCTGACCTATCATGACTTGTATATTAACCACTACTTCTGGCTGGCTCATGGCATAGAACCTAGCCATCACCTACTGCCCTTCACGTCCTCTTCTAGCTTGTCTAGAGGAGCATGTCTATGATGCCTATCCAAATTCTTTGCCACTACCAGAACCAAACTGTCATTTTTGTGATCCCTACTGACTCTTCCTTGGCTGTTGAGTCACTTCCTCGTTCTTCATAGGATAATCTGGTCTTGTATGCCCCACCTACCCACATTTATAACATGTTCTGGTGTCATAATATGGCATAGGCAGTCCTATCACTGAAACTGATGAGGTACTACGAGATCCTGTAGGTGGAAACTGCGACCTCTACCCCTACCCGGGGTCCACTGAGATGGATTAAAAGACATATGTTCACTAAAAGTCGACCTCTGTTGCGACTGTAGTGGAGTAAACCTTGGCTTCTTAAAGCCTCCCGATGATTGTCCCTGGAATTGAGTCAGTCATTTATTAACATTATCTTCACACTTCTCAATGGCATACCTCTCAATCCTCCTTACATATTCCACAAAGGTGGAAAACCTTTCCCTATTCTCTAGAGCTGATGCTATTATAGTCAACTCAGTGCTTAGGCCCTTCTCGAATCTGCGAATCCTTTCCTTATCAGTGACTGCCATGTGAGGGAAGAACCTCAAAAGTTCCATGAACTTTGACTCATACTCATTAATAGTCATCACACCTTGTCGATTCTTCTCAAACGGAGAGATTTTCTCATCTACATATGTCTATGGGAAGTATCGACTAACAAATTCTGGCCAAAATTCCTCCCAACCTATCACCACTCCTGGCCTTTTCTCCTCTTCTGTGGCCCACTAGTGGCCAACACTACCCTTGAACAGGTAGACAACATGCTTAACTTTGTCTTCTTTAAGAATGTTTAGGATCTTGAATGCCTTCTCGAGCTCAATCAACCACATGTCGCGTCTGTTGGATCAGAAGTACCAACATATTCAATTGCCCCAACACGTCTAAGACGTTCAAATGTCTTCCCGACATCTTGTTATTCCACACTAGGAATGTCCACCCTAGTTTGAGGTGCTGATGTTCTATCTGATATATGTGTAATTGTGGCCATCATCTGTCTAAACATAGACTAAAACTCATGATAGGCCATCATTGCCTCGTCTATCTGAGGAATTGTTGGCTGCTCTGGCCCTATTTCTAGCACTCTATCTTCACACGCCTGCCTCCTAGAACCACTTCCTAGTGAAACATATCGAATTTCTACATGTTCTTCACACCCTTCAAACATATCTACATAAGCAAAAACTATGATCAGATATGTTGGATACATAAAAACCTACTTAAACCTAAGTCCTATGTCCCTGTAGACTCAACAAACCTAGAGCTCTATACCAACTTAACTATGACACCTCGTCACTCTAAATGAGATAACTCAAAGTATAAAATACGATCAAATTCTAATTAATCACACAGTAAAAAATGCGGAATAATTAAAATCAAAATTCACATCATGAATAAGTTCAGAAACATTTACATAAAGGTCCATCTTTCCCATTCTCATATATTATAATAGGAATTCACATCTATGCTCAATGGCTTCAGCACCTCCTGTGTACAAAAGAAGCATTTACATGTACATGACATATCTACATACACTGGCATACTGCCGAAATCTCATGTCGATACTAAATATCTTATCTAGAAAACACCTCCCATACCCAGACCTGAGAGTATAGGGATGACACTAAGACTCTACTACTAATATCTACAACAGACTAACCTTCTGAATCTATTGATCACCAAACTGGTTCTCTTCCATAACACGACCTCGACCACACTACCCTTGACCACCTAAAAAGATGTGGTGACCCACGGATGAGACCCAATCCCAGTGAGAGATATAAGTCTCTCCAACAAATATTGATTACAATAGATTAATTAGCAGCAATTAAACTGAGCAGATAGAGTATTGAATAAGCAATTTAAGTAGAGTAAACAATTTAAGCATGCTAAGCAAGTTAAGCAGGTAAACTTAACAACAGGAATAACTATTCAGATAATATAAGATAGCATCTTATAAAAACTGTGTAGTACAAAAGCAAGGTAACATATATTTCAACCAATGTGAAATGTATTTGACCCTAACAAATATACTGCACGACTTGTGTTACATCTTTTATTATTCCTTGGGGAATTTGATTTGAACCACTCAAAGTCCAACTGACGAATGTGAAGTGCTATTTAGTTCTGTAAACGATCTAGGAGTGTCGGTATTCTAAGATCTCTTCCCCTCAGTTAGTATGAGTGAACTGCAGTGGCATACCAGTCAAACTACCAACAATGACATATAGTCAAACTGATAACAACTAGTCCATACTTGGTACAAGTTACGACACTAGAAACTAGGGTATACAAAACCCTTTCATCTGAGGTACAATCGCAACTATCCTCAATCACATTAAATATTCGAGGTATGACCATAGCCATCCTCCATAACCTGCATTTGTGGATGGCAATGATACATCCTCAACTTTCCACCCCCACATACTCAACAATATGCACTCTGAGTTTCCCTTAGGAAAACTCATTTCACCATCCAACAAGTTCTGACACTGAACATGGCTCTATGACACATGGCACTACATGATTAAGATTTCACTTGATTAGTTATTGCCAATTGGGTGAATTAATACTGCATCAAACAAATGGACATACAAACCATAATTCATTTCTATCAAGTGTATAACCATTGCAACTTCAAAAGATATAAAATGTTTGATTTATAAATCTTTATCACATTACCACATGCTATCATTCATTGAAAATTAATAGACCATACTTGTCATTATACTAATACAAGGTACCAATTACTTATCACATGATCCAGGGTTTCAACCCTATTGGATCATGAAGAGGATATCACCTCAATCAGGGCTCAAATATGCCCAAAAGGTCATTAAGACCATCACATTAGTCCCTACAAGATCATCGTTATCATTCTAGGCCTTAAACAAGGCTCAAAAGATCATCAACACATATATATCCCATAAATTTTAACATAACAAGGTACTATGATATTCAATTAGCACTATATTGAGGTTTCAACACAAGGAGAGTGTAATACAATGACACATTGATAATTTAAGAGATCTAATTATAGCTAATCACTCTCAATTAATCATATTAGAGTTGGTGTAACAGGCCAAGTATCATTAATGGTACAAATATACTTGTTATGGTGATTTATCAAATATATTTATACGAGGGCAAAGGTAAGACTACTAACCAAAGGCATTAACCATCAAATTCTTATCACTAGGACCAACATGAAACACTATGTGATTCATTATAATCCATAGGTGTTGAAACATCCAATCTCACCCATTGGATCAGGTTCATTGTTCAAAGTTATCAATTAGGGTATAGGTCCAACCATTAGATCCATCGAATCAAGTGATCATTGGTTTAAGGCTAAATTGAAACTAAATTTAAGAGATTGACTCACCATTGGTTTTGGTGACCTGATCCACCATCAATTGTGACATTTTTGGACACCATTGATTGATAGGATCATCACTACTAGCATTTCCCACCATCGAATGTTAAGCTAATGCCATCATTGATTGATAACATCATTAGAGAATCAAACCATTGCTCATTGCGATTCCAAGAGAGCTAACACTGACCTAAGGTGTGACTATCAGTTAACACCATCGTTCATCACCCTTGGTCACCACCTTCGGTTGTCACAAAGACCACACCATCGGGTCATGTGTTTAGTGGAGAAAACAACCTAGAAACCCTAATATAGACCATCGGTTGATAGGTGCTTAGCAACATAGGTGGTGATACCAACCTGAACTAAGTCATATACTTCCTTAGGAAAAATGTGCACATGATTACAGTTTCATTTAGAACCAAAAACACAATAGGAAACACCATAAAATTCAAAATCACAAACAAACTTAGCATCTTAATGCTTAAATCACCATTTTTAAGCAAGAACATGAGATAGCAAGCGTATAGTAACCAATATAAGTAAATAGGGTTATAAAACTTGCCTCTATTGATAAAAATAGACCTCTAGAAACAAGGTTATAGATAAAAGAAGTCAAGGAAACCCAAGTTCCATATCTTAACTCGGCCAAATAGGTACCCTTCTCCACAAGGAAGCAAAACCCTAGAAGAAAGAGCAAGAAAAGATAGGTTCTTGAGTTCTAGAGAAACTTATACAATAAAGAAACAAGGTTCTGACCTGGAGAGAGGTAGGAGGAAGAAGAACAGAGAAGGAAATAGAGGAAAGAAGGAACTACTTACTCATTTAGGTCAAGTTCACCAATAAGAAGCTTTAGCAAGCTTAGAAGGAAGCAAATCAGAATGCTAGATGCTTCTTCCAAGGAGATCGCCTTCTTCTTCTAATTTGGATAGGTTTTTTTGCAGAAGAACAGAGAGAGAACGAGGATATTAGAGTGAGGTAAGTATAAGAGATCAAAAGCTTTGTTTTGGAGGCTAAGGATAGGTATATAAAGCTTAGGGGATACGATAGAGAAGAAGCATGAGGTGTACAAGTAGCTCCCCATTTGTCCATGACCTTAAACTATTAAGGATATACAAGAAACCACACAAGCAGATGCCCCACCATTAATGTAGATGTGATTAGGCACCGTTTGTTTAATTTAAAAACCAAACAAATAAACCATTGGTTGATAGCTCGTAAAGGTAGCTCATCCATAAAGGGGTAAACCCTAAAATACCCTTGAAGAAAAGCACCTCCAAACAAAGGTTTAACTAGGTGCCGCATGGCTCAAAAAGCTCAAGAATGATAAAATAACATCTAAGGAACATAATGCATGTTACAAATTGCTAAGAAAACCTCTCAATTGGGTAAATTGCAAAAAAGTCCAAAATGTACATAAAATTACATAACTTGTTCAAACATTGTACAAATTGGACCAAATTTGATTTTTTTGTCTTATGATTCCAAAGCATATCACAAGGTTATGTTAGGGTTATAAGCACTCATCTATGGTAATTAATCTTATTCAACACTTTAAGCAAGTTTAGGGGCCTTAGATCATGGGCAAAGTAGATTCTACCTTGTTTCTAAAGCACACTTCTAACAATTTTCTTATCATTCAAATGTATATTGATGATATTATATTTGGAGAAACTAATCTTGATCTTTTCAAGGAGTTTAGTGATATTATATAGAGTGAGTTTGAGATTAGCATGATGGGGGAGCTTACATTCTTCCTTGGCTTTAAAATCAAGCAAGCAAAAAATGGGAACTTCATCAACCAAGGAAAGTACACAAGTGAGTTACTTGAGCACTTCGAGATGGAGAATACCAAGCCAATGGACACCCCCATGTCAAACACAGCCAATCTTGATAGAGATGAAGAAGGTGAAAAGGGTAGATGAGAAGCTATATAGAGGTATGATTAGAAGTTTACTTTATTTAACTACCTCTAGACCTGACATAATGTTTAGTGCTGTCTTGTGTACTTGATTTCAATCAAGTTCTAGGAAATCACATCTCATAGAGGTTAAGAGGATTTTGAGGTATCTAGCCAAAACCCCAAAATTTTGATTATGGTATCCTAAGTCAAGGGACTTTACACTTAATACCTACACTGATACGTATTATGAAGGATGCTTGATTGATAGAAAGTGCACAAGTGGAACTTGCTTCTTACTTGGACCTTGCCTAGTTTCTTGGTTCTCCAAGAAGCAAAACACTATGTCTCTATAAACTACTGAGGCTGATACATCACAACTGGAAGTTGTTGTGCCCAAGTCCCATGGATGAAGCAAACTCTCCAAGACTTTAACATTTTTTTTGATGCTTCTCCTACTTACTGTGATAAACTAGCACAATTAACTTGTCATATAATCTAATATTGCATAGTAGAGATAAACATATAGAGGTCCATCATTACTTTCTTCATTACCACATTGCCAAGAAGGATATCTATATCACGCATGTGGATATAGAGAAATAGTTAGTAGACATTTTCACTAAACCTCTAGATAGAGAGGTTAAGGGTTGATGAACATCTAAGATTTCATAGTTTTGGATAGGATACCTGTCGATCTAGTTGCCAACTCGACTGATCCCAGTCTGAGGTTAAGGGATTTCTCTTGAACAATCGAGTTTCCCCATGAAAAACTCGACTGATTGCCGGCCTGGACCAAACCTAAAATAGGTTTCAGCTGACATTTCTCCCTCTCAGCTAGAGAAAAGTCGAATGATTCCTAAGCTCTATCCCCTCTTGACCTCAACCTTAGGTGCGATCATCCTCTCCCTTGCCAAACCTAGCCTCCCTTGCCTCTTCCAACACCCTTCTAGGTGGCTAGACAACCTGTTTGTGTGGTTCTCTCTTTTTTTGGTTGTTGTTTGCCTCTCCAATCCATTCTCTTAGCATCAAACTGAAGAAAGAGGGCTACCCCAGGTGGTGTACCCTTGACCTCAACCAACCCTCGCTTAATCTCCTTTGATGAAACCTCCTTTGTCTCTTCTGAAGCTCTAAATTGCTATAAGGAGCTCCTTCCTAGGAACCCCTTTACTTTTAGAGAATTGTTTGAGCCTCCTCTCAAAATAAAGTCTATCATCAACGAGATTGCTGAGCTTTTCTATACCCATCACTTAGGATCCTTGTGCATAGAATGCTGGTGCTTTCATAATTCCATCACAAGCACCAAGGAGGTCCATGAATTCTAAGCAAATCTTACATGAAACTACAACACATTAGTGCCACCACCCGATAGCTAGGTCATCCTCTCCTCCATGATTTCCAGGATCAAATTCACAATCTCTAAATATTCCTTGAACATATTTTTCAATGGAATAGAGGTCACCAACACATTGAGAAAGGATTATCTTGACTATTTTGACCTTTTAAACCCCAAGGCTTTATACAAGCACTTCAACCTCACTCTTCCTAATGTCCACAAGTTCTTGAAGAAGCCTCAGGTACCCTATAAGAGGAATTCAACCCTTCCATCCTCTCCCCTCAATATAAAAAACAAGATGCTTGGATTAGTTGTTAACTGTAATGTCCACCTGAAGAAAATCAAATATACATTGCAGAAAACACTGTTGTAATCATGCACTATTTGTTGAAGAACATTGGAGTCAAATGGTCCTACTATATCCTACATCACATGACCTATTTTGACTCTAGGAAGAACAACCATGCTACCCACCCACCCTACCCAACCTTGATATGTGGTTTGTTCACTTTTGCTACCCAAGAATCTCTTTTTCATGACTTCAACTACAAACCTAGTCAGAAAGGAGTTTGCATTAGTGAAACTACAATCAAGAAGACCTTCTTTCCTACCTCTTCCACCACACCTGGAGCCTCTACCTCTACCTCCACCCAAGCACATCCACCTCATCCACCATCCCGACCTGCCCGAGCCTCGTTCAATGTATCAAATGAAACCCTTATGGGATATACGATGCATCAACAGGCGTACAACCTATAGGGGCAGGAGCACCTGCATCAGGATCTCTACCAAATCATGTTGACCATAAACTTGTCTTCCAGCCACCCTTACCCCTCCTAACAGCCCTACCCAGGTAGTGTCTATGCTTCCTATGCATATGATCATTTCTACCCGACCCCTCCACATGCTACTTCTGTAGCCACATCTTCTACTACTGGTGGACCTATACCTACCCATGGAGTTCTTCCTCTAAATACTGGCCCTCTTGCTACCCTACTTTCCAACATTGGCACTTCTTCTCCTTCTTTCCCTCAGGCCAAGGAGTTATATGATCTTTGCATGTCTTGGGATGGGCAGAATTCCATGTGGCCCAGTCGTAGTTTCGGTCCTTTTATCGATGATGACCCTAATGATGGTTCCGATGGCTTTGCTGGTGTCTCTAGTGATGAAGCTGAAGCTGTTGTCTCTACTACACCTTCAGATGAAGATGATGACTACAAGCCTGGAGCTGACGAGGTTGATGCAGATGATGATGCTATGGACATATATAGCTTATGTATATCTTAATGTCCTAGTTTCTTAGTCCTTTAGGTGTTGATTAGATATATATTTTTAGACTCTTATGTACTAAGACTTTTGGGCACATGTATCTAAGATGTACTATTTTATCTTTCTACTATTTTCTCTTATAGTGAGGACATGTTCTGATGTTGTAATCTTAATCGTATGTACCCTAACTCTTTGGTTCACCATATCTTAAGATCCTGTGGTATGATATTCCATATTTTGATTATGACATTGGAGTGCTTGTTTATCTTTACCTCATATTTGTTTGATGTGTGCTATGTGGTTATTATTGATTTATCTTATACTATGTGGAAAAGACATGTGTTTTGTAGTTCTTTCTACCTCCCTGTCTTTTTGATATGACAAAGGGGGAGAAATGACCTCAGCTAAATTGGTTTATTGCTTGTATGATCCTTTTCTTGTCAATTATCTCATATCATGCGACTTGCTAGAGGACCATATAGTATATATATGTGATTTGGTTATTTTGTGGAAAGGCTAACCATGCAGGTATATGTAAGCATGATTTGAGGGGGAGCAATTCACATTGTTCAAATCATGAATCTCCTTGGAATTCACAAGGTAAAGGATTAACATTCAGATCCGTTCTCAAAGGTAAAAGTTCAATCTCAATATTCTTTTCAATATGTTGAGGAATGGTTTGTCATTGTCAAAAGGTGGAGAATGTTGACATAAGTGTTGAACATTGTCCATATTTTGATAATGACTTAATCATTCCATTCATATGTATCTAATATGTTTGTTTAAGATTAATTTCAGGAACTAGGTACATGAAAAGGATCAAATCTCTCAAGCCCTAGCCTGGCTTAGTTCAAGTCAAAAGCAATACAAATGCACTTTTGTGGAAAACACTCCAAACCACCTTAGAATATTTTGGAATCATTTGTATTGATGATATGACTTGTAACTAAGATGAGAAAAAATTAGCGTCACTTAATTCCAATGTTTGATCACTTAAATTCATTTTGTAAAATCATTACAATAACTTCATCGGTCGAGTTGCCAACTCGACCGATCCTTGATGGATTTTGAGAATGAATGCTGATTGGTTGAATTTCATATTCACAAAACTTGACCGATCCCTATATAGACTAAACTGAATTTAAGTGATAGGTAAAGTTGCCACCAGGACAAACTCAATCGATGGTTTAAATTGACTTTGTCGCATAGTGTGATCGTTCGAGTTATCTTTATTGAAACTTGACCGAATGCACAATATGAAAAACATAAAAAAACTTGATTCTAACTGTTGGAAGGGTGCAAAATTCAAAATTAAAAATTTTGCACCCCTCTAAATGGCTAGTAAATGTGTATAGGTGATCTCACACTCTAGTGGACACCCCCAACTATAAATAGGACCTCTTGGAGTTCATTCCAAGGTTGCTCATTCATGATATTCAAAGTCCTTGCTATAGTTGAGTGCTTTTTTAGTCCACTTGAGCCCCTTTCTCTCTCTTGTTTAGAACTCATTTCATTCATTATGAGTGATATAGGATCTCTATGAGAGAGACACATCATTGTACACTTGTGAGGCTCTCAAGATATCTCTTTCTCAAATCCCTTTCTTGAAGACTTCATTGGTGAAAGCTTTTCCAAGAGAAGGAGAAGGATCAAGATTCTTCAGCTAGAGAAGAAGGTGCTCAAGGCTACTCCAAGTGAAGGAGAAGATCAAGACGGAAGATCCAAGGAGATGGTGGGTAAATCCTCAAGGACAAAGACTCATTGCATGAAGGGGAGGACCTCAGTGAAGGCATCCAACTGATTGCAAGAGTGGGTAAGACCTTTGTGAGGTAGAAGACTAGCTCTTGGATAGGTAAGCCCTTGATTGTAAGGTTGTTGGATCCCTTGTCCTAAAAGGAAAGTTGGGTATCCTTTCCCTAGAAAAGGAAGGTCATATGTTGTAACTCTTATAAGTGAATATAAGGAGTAGACATCTCAGAAATTCTAGAGCTTGACCTCTCTAGGTAGTGGACTGACTCTCTCCTATTTTGGAGACTGGAACCTCTCTAAAACAACATGTTCTCTTGGTTGTTTCAATCTCTCTCATCATTTCTTTGTATGTTTCAATTTCCATCAAAATCACTATTTGCATTAAAGCTTATTTGAAGTAACTCAAAGGTATAGCAAGTTTTGTGTAAGTTTTAAAGCTCTATTCACCCCCCTCTAGGGCCCTTAGATCTAACACATAGGATGAGCCTTTTCTTTTGTCGTTATTGTAATATGCCTATCTTTTACCACTATGGATGCAAGAAGATGAGGTCAGACCTTAGACTTAACTCTTGGTGTGAGTGGAGCCCAAGAAGATCTAGAAGGACATGTAGAGTCATATTACAGTGATGAGAATGTACCTGATGGGAAAGTAGTAGTGAAGCCTCAACAACATCCTCGTTATCTTGATCCACATTTTTCACCTAAAATGTTAGCAATGACACAACGATTTATGGCTTCAATTACTTAGGTAGTAGGAGATTCTAGAGCACCTGCACCAAAACCATACCCTATTAGAGAATTAAGTTGATGATATTAAAAGCTAAGAAAGATTGAGGCTTATGATTGTACAAGTAGTTAAAACCCATATGAATGTGATGAATGGTTATTTGAGACAAAAAAGGTATTGGTTAGCACATACATCAAAGGAGCAGAAGGTGGATCATGTTGTGTACCTGTTAAAAGGTAGTGCTAGCCACTAGTGAGGCTAGATCAGATGCAAGAAGCCAGAAACAACATGATGTGTACCAAGTTTAGGAGAAAATTTGAGTCATGATATTATCCTGGGACTTTTATGTATGAAAAGGTTAGGTAGTTCAAGATACTAAAGCAAGGGAATATGTCAATGACGAAATCTGAGTTCTTGTTCTCAGCCTACTATGGTTTTGTCCCCAACTCTATGTGACTAATGCAGACAAAATTAGAAGGTTTAAGAGTGGGTTGAATCCATGGAGGCAATAAAAAGTTGTATATCATTGGAATTTATTCAAATTTCCATGCCTTTATGGATGCCTTGAGGAGGGTGCAAAGAGCTAGCCAAGTTAAAATAGAAGATAAGGGGTGAAAGAGAATGGGCACTGAAATGTTTAAACCAAGTTCTAGAAGTCATCCAAGAACTAGTAGAACACCACCACAGAAGGGCACCATCTTCATTTATTACACCTCCTAGGTAGCAACAAGATAGAGGTAGAGGCAATAGAAGTTATGGTAGAGGATAATAACCTTCAAGAGTCAGCAGTGCATAATGTTTTTTAGTATTGAGTCCTCAAGAGTCTAGAGCACCTAGTTATTCTTTAGCACCTCTAAATGTACAACTTCTGGACCTGTGCATATGGTTTAGTGTTAGAGTTCCAATCCACCCATGTGTTACCTGTGAGCGGTCTGGACATCTTTCCAAAATGTACCCATAGGGAGGACGACAACAACAATTAGGATAGAGATTGAGGGGTCAATATTAACACACTCAACAAACTCAACAAAGTGGTATTGGAGGTAAGTGCATAGAGAATTGCATCACAAAGTGGTATTGGTAGAGGAAAAGGAAAGGTGCATGTGATTGGTCAGGCTTATGCTATGAATTAACAACAACGACTAGTGTCTCCTCGAGTAGTGATAGTTCAGATGCAATTAATGATTGATGTCATTACTCTGATATATGCTCTAATTGATCATGGTGCCACTCACTCTTTTGTGATTAGAGCTATGCTAGACAAAAGTAAGTTTCTAGAAATTACTTTACCTCATGATTTTGTTTTGGATTGCCTATAGTAGACCCTATGTATATTGTCAAAATATGGCTGAGTTGTGTTTTGTATAATGGGACTCATAGCATTCAAGTGGATCGGTTGCCACTTAGAATGCATGGATTTGAAATAATACTTGGCATGAACTATTTAGAGTAGTATAAATCAAGATTAGATTGCTTTACAAAAGAAGTGGAATTTCATGATGAAAATAGAATATGGACTCTTGTTGGGATACAAGAATCCTACTAACATGTATGACTGCAGTAATGGTTGCTGAGAAGATGTTGAGAAAGGGATGTAAGGGATATCTATCACATGCTATAGATACTCGTGTTGAGAGTCCTAGTTTATCAAATGCATCTATAGTGCATGAGATTGCTAACATTCTTCTGAAAGAATTTCCAGGACTACCGCCATCTAGGGAGGTTGATTTTAGATCAACATATAGCATGGTACATTATTGATATCTTTACCACCATACTTTATGGCACTAGTATAACTCAAAGAGCTCAAAACATAAATACAAGAGTTGCTAGATAAAGGTTTTATGCAACTAAGTATTTACCTTGGGGAGAATTGGTTCTATTTGTGAAAAAGAAAGATAGCACAATGAGATTGCTCATTGACTATAGGTAGCTGAATAAGGCCACTATCAAGAACAAGTATCCCTTACCTAGGATTGATGATCGATTTGATCAACTAATAAGAGATACTATATTTTCTAAGATAGACTTGAGATCAGGTTATCATCAATTAAGGATTAATCTGGAGGATGTTCCAAAGACAACTTTTCACACATGATACAAACACTATGAATTTTTTGTTATGTCATTTGGACTACTAATGATCTAGTAGCTTTCATGGATTTAATGAACAAGGTGTTCATATTAGATCAATTTGTTGTTCTATTCAAAGATGACATTTTGATATATTTATAGATGTTGAGAAGCATGAACATCATTTACAAATTTCTTTGCAACTACTATGGCAACACTATTTGTATGCATAGTAAATGTGAGATTTGGCTTGTAGAAGTTTCCTTTTAGGCCATGCTATTTCTAGACAAGTGATTTTTGTAGATCCCAAGAATGTTGACTCAATGCTATAGCGGGAATAACCTGAGGCTCCAACTAAAATATGTAGTTTTATCGGACTAACAAGATATTATAGACACGTCATACATGATTTTACTATTATAACCATGTTGTTAATAGGGTTAATGAGGAAAGAGACTCCTTGTGTATGGACAGAAGAAAGTGAGAATAGTTTCCAAAATTTTAGGGTAAGGTTGAATATAGTTCAATTTTGTCTTTAGTTAAGAATGTTAAAGGCTTTGTAGTTTTCTATGACGCTTCAAGAAATGGTTTAGGATGTGTGCTTATGTAGGATGGCAAGGTAATTGCTTATGCTTCTAGACAGTTGAAGAGTCATGAAGAGAATTACCCAACTGATGAGTTAGAGTTAGTTGCACTAGTGTTAGACCTAATGACTTGAATACTTTATCTATATGGAGAACCACACCAAGTATTTACATATCATAAGAGACTTAAATATATCACTACTCATAAGGAATAGAACTTGATACAACATAGATGGCTTGAGATAATTAAATATTATGAGTGCACTATTGATTATCTCTCTAGTAAGGCCAATGTGCAGACACATTGAGCCATAAATTATCTTCTTCATCTACAGTTGGAGTAAATCATCTAACATGTAAGAAGAAATATGTTGTTAGATCTTAAAGGGAGGAACACTCAGTTGACTTTAGCACATGAGAGAGTGCTTTTAGAATATATATAGATTAAATCAACTCTATAACAATAGATCCTACAATTGTAGGGTATAGATTCTGAGATTCAAAAGATCAAGCATGATACACATGAAGGAAAGGGTGAAGGATTTCAATTCATAGATAATAACATTTTGTGATCTGATGGAAGATTGTGTGTTTTAAACTAAGAAGAATTAAGGAATATAGTTCTAGAGGAGGCACATACTTCTATGTATGTTATGCATCCAGGAAGTACTAAATTGTAACAAAATTTAAAAGAGTTATATTGGTGGTAGGGGATGAAAAAGGATGTGGCTGAATTTGTAGCTTGTTGTAGAATGTGTGAAAAAGTTAAGGAAGAACATCACAAACCAGTAGGGATGTTGCAACCTTTACCTATTCCATAATGGAAATTGGACCATATCACAATGGACTTTGTGATAGGAATACCATGTTGTAACGCCCGATTCCACTGTCCAAGGATCTAGTAGAATTTTAGGAGTGATAATTGGCTCCACAAACTACCACTAGCCTTGACTGTGTGTTTTGTCTTTACTCACATACAAGCTAGGATATCAACTTCTCGACTGGTCATCCATCCTAGTACACAAGTTCATCACACTTAAATTTGGAGATCTTAGTAATGGGCTCCTGATCATCTCAAAATGGAGAAGATCTAGAGTAATTAAACTTATAAATTTATAACCCGACACTCAGCCCCCACAATGATAATAATGGGGTCTTATGTAGTAAATTTGGGTCGATCCACATGGACAAGGGTGGTATGTGTTAAGAGTTGAGAGCCTTAGCTTAGTTATACCAAACAAGGGGTGGGGTAAATTTTGTGTTCTTTTGGAACAATGGTACTTCCACACACAAACAATAAGCAAGTAAACCAAAACAATAAGTAAAATGAAAGGAAAAGAAAGTCAAAGAATGAGATAACAAGTATGCATAGGAAATTTGGATTGGGTTTCACCATGTAAGGTTTCTCTTCAACATGAAATACTCACACCCATTATATACCCTTAGCAAGTTTACAAGCAATCATTAACAGTGTCCTTCTCTCCTCTCTCGAGCTTAGGATATATCTTGATTATAAGGTTGTCTCTCTCTCGAGATGGCAAACAAACAATCACTAGTAAACCCATATGATCATTAGCTTAAGTATTCCAGCATTCCCATGCATTCATACAACTCCATAACTCTTAGATACATATTAATACTACTATCTTGAGGTATTAACAAACAAAACAACACAAGATGATAGCTAATAATTGTTGGCTGTTTACACTAACAAGTTTCAATCACAAGAATGATCTTTTACCCAACTAGCTATATCCCACAAGTATATGAGAGTATTTGTAGTCGAGGTCGAACACAAGGAGCATTGGTTAGTTAGGCACAAGAGTTATGATTTTCAATAATCTAGATCGTTGTACACAAGATTATTGGATTAGAACAACTAAATTATAGATTTAAAACAAAACAATAAATTATCACTTAAGAAAGGTTAAGATTAAGATATGGAAGGATCTTGGACCTAGGATTTCACCAACATATCATAGCATAAAATAGGAGCATGAAATTTAAACATACTAAGAACTTGTTTTAAAGGAGAGTTGTATGTTGCACTTCACCTCTCAGTGCAAGTACAACGATCCTAACTCAATACAATATTCTCATGTATGAATTTGATTTTGGATCACAATCCTACTCCTCAACTCCATAATTTCCACTCTCGTGGTAAAGAAGGAGTTGCCAAGAGAGTACCTCCTTACTCTCCTACTTATCTTCTCAAATCAAGCAAGAAAGCATAAAACATGCACATAAAGTAGCCAGCCATACATGCAAGAAGCAAGAAACCGGTGCTAACAAGGTGGAAAAACAAGCAACTTAGCATTTAGTATGAAATTATCAAGTTCCTTACATGATATGACATGGGAGCTACTCTCCCATGCCCAAGAAAAGGGAATTACTTGTCCATAATCATGCTTTGAAGATTTTCTATAGAAAATTCAGGTTTTAACATGATCTAGAGGAGGAAAAACAAAGAGATCCGAAAATGTAACCATAAGAAGGAGGAATTCCGGCTTGGGGATGAAATTCTCCTCCTTTAGCTGCTCCAAAATGAATTGGATCCTCTCTCGAGAAGCTACATGAAGTGGAGAAGCTCTGCTACACCTTTGGAGAAGACAATGGAGAAGAAGAGAAGAAGAAATAGGCTCCTTTGGCAAGAAACCACCCTTGTTCTCCTCAAAATTGCCTTCCTCTGTTCTCCTTTGGCTCTAGGATGAGGGAACTTCCACAAAATGACCGGAGATAACCGCCCATTAAGTTTCCTCTTTGTTTTAAACAAAAACTTGTATTTTTCGAAATGTTGAAACTGCCAGAGACACGACATGCGTCCAAAGTGCACGTCGTGCAAAACCTTCGTCAGTTGCTCCAATCTGCACTACGCACGATGTGTGCTGAAGAAATGCACGCCATGCAACTTTTTAGAAACTTTCAGTCTGCTCGACGCTCCTAGGTGCACAGTGTGTGCTGAATTAATGCATGCCGTACAACTTTCCAGAAACTTCCAGTCTGCTCGACGCTCCCAGGTGCACGACATGTCTTTTTAAGACACGACGTGTCAATGACTGTTCTGGGCTGTTGTGTATTTCGCTCATAACTTCCAGCGTGTAGGTCTGATTTATATGCCGTAAAAAGTGGTATTTGTGTAGTTTCGAACCCCAAAACATGTAGATACTTGAGGAGTGATCCAATAAGTGATAATATGATATATTCCTCATCATTTCATTATAAAATGTAGTACCTACAATCCAAACCACGAGACAAGTAAGAATAGCTAAAAATATTGAATCTAGCATGACTGAGAGTGACAATTGAGTCAAAACAACATGGATATGCAATCAAACATGATCTAAAAGATGATATAATTTGTGCACATCAATAATGCAAGTGAAGCATTAAGAACAAGAGTATGGAGATAAACATGGCTAAGCTTATATATTCAATGGATATAAGTATTTACATGTTGAGAGAGCCTTAGTGGCTACTCTCAACCCAAGCTATATGATTAGACACTCATGGTAATGAGTAGATTGGCAAAATTATATGTTTAGTGAGATATGAAGATGGAATGAAGGGAATGAAAGGGGATGAATGGATTCAAAGAAGAAGGAGAAAGATAAACCAACAGTGACCATAGACTGGTCAAGGTCAATGAAGAGTTTCTCCACTTTGAATCTAGTATCGATGGTAAAGATGGATGATCTGTCTCTCTCCTTCTCTAGAAGAAGATACTCATCAGAGGATGAGGTGCATTGGTCCTTGGAATCTCATACTTGCAGATCACAAATTGATGGTTGAAGGCACAACTCCAAGGTCGATGGCGAGGTGGTTGTGCGACAACATTCTATCATCTCCTTCACGTCACGACCCCCTCTTCATAGCATGAGGTCTTATATTTATATCACTTGGTCCAGTGCTCGAGGAACTGCTCTAGGCTGCTTTACTTGCATCACAAATCCTCTAAGTACGTGCCTTGGGACCCACACTTAACGATCTAAATGACTATTGCATCCAGTGATGCCATCGGTTGGCTTGTCACACACCTAAACCACCGGCTGCCTAACCATAGGTTGACCTCAGAAAGACCATTGGATGTTGTCCTTTGGTTGGCTCATCCATGAAACCATCATTTGGGTGAAAAAATGTGCCATCGGTAGGCACTCCATCTTGAGTCCATGTGAGCCATAGGTTTTGTCAATGAACAGTTGTAAACTAGTCTAGCTGGCCATCAGTTATTGCTTGACATATTCTGATGTGACACAGGGATGATTGGAGGTCACTGACTTTGAGAATTGATGGACATTTTGATGGACCTCATTCAATTGTAGCTCTAAACACTACAAAGGGCCATCAGTTTAGGAATTGAAGGGTGGTTAGTAGTAACAGTTCCTTGGCTCTGGTGTTGTGGATGGTCACCATCAACTGTGGAGACCAATGGGCGTTCTACCAAATATTGGTTTAAAACTATCATTTGGTGAGCTAACTACATGAGAACAAGTTGTTACCTTCTAACCAAGGCTAAGAAGCAAATATGAGAAAAATATGCGAAGTAAAGGTCAAATCATAACATGGGAGGAAACTAAGGACAAAATTAGGCATGAAATATCCATAAACTTGGATGTTATCACCCCACACAAACTTAGACTCTAGCTTGTCCTCAAGACAATGAATAAAATCAATGCATTGAGTAAATGCTAAGGGCTTTATTTGTTTAGTGTTTTATGACTATTGATCATGTCTTCATATCATCCTTAGGTCAAGACCTCTATAAGATAGCTTGGGCTACTTACTATACCCCCCAAATTTCCTCCCTTTTCAATCTAGAGTTTCATGACCTCATTTTCATGGCCCATCCTCCTCTCAGGAGGAGAGTCCCTTTCACAAACACACCCAATCACATTACCAAATCATACTTATGAAAAATTCAATAGATGTAGCTTTCACACCTGACCTTTATTTTCTTGGATAGTCCTAGCAAATAATGTAAAGGTGGGACAAGGTTGGCTACTGTTGTAAGATAGTGTCACTCAACTATCAGTCCTAATTTAGTTTCAGGTGGTTATGTGAGATAACCGTAAAAAATTAGGTGGATTTTTGTTTGGCTTCTATGCTCCACTACCATACACGATGTAGCTTCATTCTTGAGTGAATTTATACACCGACCGGGCAGAGCCTATATGCATCTTGCTAGGAACAACTCTCATGTTTTTATTCATGCTTGACTTTTATTCTTGCTCACAAGGCTTTTTAGTTGAGGAGATTTTTAAGGAAAGGTGGGATTTTGAGCCTCTTTTGTTCCCACAATAGGGATTAATTAGTGGAAGGGTTAGTTGTTTCCTTTCAACCTATAATGGGAGGCTAGGTGATTGGTCAAGGGTATGCCATAAGGGGTCTTCTTTGTTTCCAAGGGTTTCTATTGGGATAGTAGAGTTCCCTTGTTGCCTGCGGTATCTTGAGATATGAATGATATAAAGACATAGTCAAGTATATCTTTCTTAGGAGAGTTAGTCACCAAAAACATTACTCTTGGAAAGATTACACTAAGAAGCAAATTAAAGACAAGAAGTTCTAAGATAAGAGTGTTCATGACCCCCCCCAGGAAATATAAGATATTGAGGAGCTTATGTACTTCTTACAAAAACTGTTGGTATATTTCTACAAGGTTTAGGGAACAATTGTGAAAATGTTTCTGGATCAAAAGATAACATCACTCAGAGTGTTTTTCATTGACAAGGATTGCTCTTAGGTGTATTTGAAATGGATTGAATCATCCTCTTTAGCAGTAGTGAATAGGTATGGCAATGTTGATATGAAAAAAACATATCCATGGATAACCACATGACATTTACATCGCATAGTTGCATAAGTGGTTATGGAGTAGATATGGTTAAAAATTTCAAAACTGTTGCGGTGTGGTGTAGTTATGATTCTAGAAAAAAAGTCACAATAAAACCTCATCTAAGATAATCAAATTCAAATAAATTTAAATATATGTAGAATATTCCCCTTATTATATTTTCTTTGTTCTTCTTATACATATATATATGTATATATACATGTATGTATGTATGTATCTTAATGTAAAGCTAAGTAGGAACTTTCATTACTTGCGATTAATGTAGATACAGATGTCCTCTTCATACAACTAGTAAGTTAACATACATGTTCCCCTTGTGTGTGAAAATGTAACCAGGCATATTTTCATCTCGTATCCATGGGGAATCAAACTAGTGACCTTAATCTTATAATCAACTCTCATAACTACTCGGGTGCCACTACTTTGGCAAACTAAACATATTTTACGTTTTGCACTTAATATTTTTTTGTTTATTTTCCAAAACTTATAAAGTCCTTTGTAGAATGGTTGAAGAGAAAGTTGAGATTGTTAGAGGAATAATCTAATATATTCATTTATTCTTTATTGACTTCTTACATGCATATCTAAAAAAGGAACGTGCAAACATCACAAAAGGGGAGATATATTATTAAGTTGAGAATCGAGTTTACTACTATAATTGAACAATAATTGTTAACATGTAGATTTAGTTACTACATATAAGAAAAATCAAGTTAAAAAAAAAGAAAGGTGAAAAGAATATGGGAAAAAAAAACACACACAAAGAGAGAGAGAACGAGAGATTCAAGAAGAGATAATTGCATCCAATACAATAATCATCTTTCACCATAATTTAGTAAAATATTCTACCACCCTCCTATATGAATGAATTTGGATTAGTGATGTGTTTTTCCTAGCCTTAGGTTTACACCTAAATCAATTGAGTTTTGATTATATGCACCCAAAGCTCAAACACACACTGGAGTCTCTGAATATTTATAAGGACCTAGTCTAACACACTCACTTACACTAATCACACTTCACCAACAATTGCATGAGGTCATGTTATTGTATAGGCAAGATGCAAGATAAGGGCCGATCCACAGGGAGAGAGGGGACACTAGAGCTAAGTTAGAGTAAGCTAGGTTCCTAAAGCAAAGTCTAGGGTTTAAGGGTTTGATGGTTGATTTTGTCGATTACACTAGTGGTTGAGCAAGAGAATAGTTAAAGAGAGCAAGATGATACAAACCAAGATTAACCCTAGACTAGTTTAGTTCTAATGAACAAGTAAAGAATCAGAGGAAGCAATTTAGACTAGAAAATCAAAGCACGAGCTAGCTAACAACCTAGAAGTGACAACTATCTAAGTGAAGTAAGAAACTACACTAAACTAACAATTAGCAAACTAGGACAAGTGAGGGGTTAAACTGCCACTAGCTAAGAAAATCAAGCACAAATGGACACTAACTACCGTAGCAAGTTTCAATTACCAAGAAAAAGGCAATTATCTAAGAAGCAATTGAAGCAAGTAACTAAGAAAGAATGAATGAGAAAGTGCTAATTAGGGTTTTAAGCAGTTATGGAGATATGGGACATTTGGGAGATGTTATTAGGATTCCGGTTGGGGGGTATAACATGTAAACTCTATCCATTCATCCTATACTTAGGGGGTTTCAATCATAAAACAACAAGAAATTTATGTTTTTCAAGAATAAGCTAAAAGAATAATCAACGGTAATAAGAAAAAAGTATAAGGAAATCATCATCAAATGAATATAGAGAGTTTACACGTTATTTCCCCCAAAATGGTATCAAAGTAACATTTTCACCCCAGACAGTCCACCACAAAGGGCTTAGCTAAACATAAAAGAAGAAAAAATATAGGAGAAAGAAGAAGGGGTAGATGAGTGGGAATCCATGAAACGTGGTGAAGACTCCTCTCTTAGATACTGGAGCATGCACTTCTTCTCCCAAGATGGATGGATGGGATGGAATGGTGGTGGATGATGAGAAAAACCCTACAAAACTAGGGTTTTGAGGTGGAGGAAGGTGGAAATGAAGTGGATGTAGGTGGGATTAGGTGAGAGTTCCTTGAATGATCAAGGAAGGTGGCAATGAATGTTAGGGGAGTGTAACCTCATGCTATATATGCCACCTAGGTATATAGGTGGTAGGGAAGCACTAGGTTATGTGGGGGAAATATGGGAATAATATTTTAGAAAAGTCTAGGTTTTAGGTAGCAATACAACTGTGGTGGGGTGAGTAAGGTGTAGAACAACTGTGGTGTTAGAGGATGACCATGCTGGGTGGAGACAAAGTTATAGTTAAAATGTGCAAAATGGAGCTGGTGTCACGACCGTGCTGGGCAACATGACAATTGTGGGGGCTAGGTAGAATGGACGTGCTGGGTAGCACGACCGTGGTGGGCAAAATGGGGCTTGGTCATTCTTGTTGGAACAATCATTCTACCTCTGGCCAACAAAACTGTCCTGGCTGACACGACTATGCTGGCCGGCACAATTTTTATACTGAGCTTTATCTTCAAAGCTCAACTCTGTCATCTCTTTGTGATTTTTACTTGGCCAGTACAATCGTTGCTCAACACCACAACTATGCTGGGATCTTCAACCACACTTTGCTCTTGAAACATTGATCTTCATGAAGACCTTTGCTTCAGCTCAACCCATGGTTACTAGAGGTAGGTTGTGGGAGCTTTGGGGCCTTCTTTGGACCCTCTATGGGTGGAGGAATCATAGAACACCTTCCTTCTCTCCCTTCCATCCAAGGCATGCTCCAAGTACCTAAAAACATGCAAAGAGTGTCCATAAGTGCATTTGACATACAACCAATTATTGGGGGAAATAGCTTATAATCTAACATGTCTAGATGTGATTCAAATGCAAAAAGGAACAAGATGAAGTACTAAAATAGGGCTGCATCAATTACCACATTCTCTTAGAAAATATTTCATTAAATTTAACTATAAATATTATCTTATTTATCTCTTGATAGAAATAAGTATTAAATGAAAAGACAAATAGCTTACATGCTTGAAAATTAGGAGGACAACTTGATAGCGGAGAGAAACATGAGGATATGTTTTTAACATAATAATTTTGTTCGAAAAAGAAAGAATGTATATCATTGTGGGGGTGGGACTTAATGATCGGTTTGGGAACATGTTGGGGTTTGAATTCTAAGTAGAAAAGTATATCTAGTTAGAGAAGATAATGTCTAGGCTTAGTTGTTAGAATGTATGTTCACATGAATCATTTTTTCTATTTGTATGTGATATGAACATAACATTGTTGTATCAAATGATCTATGTTGTTATTTTCATTTATTATGTACAATTCATAGATTTTATGTATGGTTGTACTATCATTTAATAAAAATTACAATGCAGTGTAGTGTGGTTAACATCAATATTCTAGAGGCGTGGATATGGTTTCTCATATTAAAAACCACGCAGGATATGATGAAAATATGGTCTTTAGTTTTTCTACCATGGTATTGTTATGGTTGTGATATAATTTTCACCATATCCACACCACTAATCTGTCATAGTGACTTTGACCCATGAGGAGAGCTTTCATGACTCTATAATCCTCTCTTGTTTTAGAGTTTTTATCTTCTAATTTTTTATTGTACATGTGCCATTTTAGTTATTAAGGCTTTGTGAAAAATTCATCTGAAATTTATTTTCTACTCATGGTGTGTGAAACTAGATTTGAGTACTCCCTCCATGATATTTATCAAGCAAATGACTTAAGATTGTTGGTTTAGATCCTTGTCATGTTTGAGGTCCATGCATTCTATAAGATCCTTGCAGTGAAATGGGTGACCTAGGTTGGCCTAAATTTTGTGGCTTATGTGTTTGGAGTACCAACAATGGTTTGTGGAAGTTTAAGCAGTTTGAAAATGACACCTGTTTGATTCACATCCTTTTTGTCTAGTTTCATTACTAGAGTGAGAGGGTTGGGGTCCCGATCATATTTAAATCTTATCTTGTATTTCATCCCTCTTACTTGTAGGTGGTTCCTCCCTTCAGATGTTCATAGACCGTTCAACCACGAGGGAATCCTTCATTCTAGGGGAGAATATGGATTCAAGCTTTGCTGACCCTAGATGTCATGTTGGGGGCTAAAGTCATGCCATGTACCAGACACATGGAGAGATGACTCCCTACCTAATTGGGTAAATGCACCATGTGTTAGGGACGCCCCTGATTTACTTTTGACATACTTCTAGCGTTAGAATCAATCACAAGCATATATCCAATGGGTTTAAGTTCCATTTCTATGGTTTGGGATTATTTTTTTAAAGGTTCTAGGTCAGGAGGGTCTTTTACTTAAAGGTATATTAGATATTGATGCTCATGTCCTTGATATGGGAGCTTCGACTATGTGAGGAATGGATGATGTTTTCTAAGCAAATGGTTTCCCATCTTGTTTCTCGATGGTTGGTTCATACGAGTCTCATTCACACCTCCTTTTGTAGGGTGAGACATGGAAAACCTAAAAGGATCTTGACCTCTACTCTAGTCCACCCATCCTTCTTGTGTCCTATTTGTCCTAAGCAGATGTCACTGTTAGCATCAAGAGTAGGTGAGTTCCAACCTTATATAGATGTCAGGGTGTCTTGTCCTTGTAAATCATGTTTAACTCACTTATCAAGACTCATATCCATAAAAAACCTCTTGAGATAGCCATGATCATAATTGTGGGGGTTTTCTTTGTCCTAGCCACAACCATGATTGTTTATTTATTTATTTTAACTAAGACCATATGGTTTTATAGGTTAATTGGGTTGATGAACTACTGACGCCTCATTATAATGGTCATGTTCATTCCTATATCAGCCCTATATTTCTTTTTTAGACCTCACTACTTAAAGGACACATGATACTTGGTGAGATATTTACATAAATCTTAGGCATATTTGAAAGGGTAGGTGCTTCATTGTAACATACTAGATCTCAGACCCTACTCTGGAAGTTGACATTTTGGACTTAGCCAGACAAGGTTGAAGGTTAGACCTAAATAGATGTTCAGTATAACCCCAATGAGCTAACTCATGTATAGATCACCTTAATATAACCTAATGTTCTAACATTAATCTTAGGTTTATAATGGATACATAAAATATGCCACATAACTCATTTGGGTGGTAATATGAAGATAAGAAACTTAATTGGATGAATAATTTAGATAATGGGCTGTTAATGGGCCATATGACATATCTCATAGAAAGAAGTCTCAAAAGTGGAAACAAACTTCAAATTCGAAATCTACATATCAAAATTAGCCTACATGTCAAATTTCATCTAATTTGGACAACCTTGAAATTTTAGGATAAGTTTAGGAGAGAGAAAATGAGTAAAAGGAATAAGTAATGAATAATGTGATTATATAACTTCAAAATATGGAAATAATTTCAAATTAATATTCAACACATCAAATATAACTTGTGGATGAAGTTTGGTCCAATTTGGATGTTGCTTGTGCCAATTATGCAATTTTAGGTTCATTCTGTACTTTTATGCAATTTACCCAATTGGGAGGTTTTCTTTGTAAATTTTCACATGCATTATAATCCTTATATATTCCCTTACTATTCTAGAGTTTTTTAAACACAGGGCACCTAGTTGCACCTTGGTTTGAAGATGTTTCTTTCCAAGGGCATTTTAGGGATTACTCTCTTTATAAATGAGCTTATCTTTAAAAGCTATCAACCAATGGGGCTATTTCTTTGATTGGAGGTCGGTTGGGATGGCCTATAAGTGTCCATAAACTAACATTTGATATTCAAGAAGCCTCTATGAGCTGTCCTCTTGCATGGCCATGCAATCCCTAGGCTATGGACATATGGAAAGCTCCATGGACACCTCATGCTTGACTTCTTCCTTATCCATAAAGGTTTACATGTCCATAGGCACCCTTAGAATTGGACACATGGAAAGTAACTTGACACCTTGTGCTTGAATTCTTCCTTATCCATAAAGGCTTGCATGTCCATGGACACCCTTATACATGACACATGGAAAGTCTCATAGACACCTCATACTTGACCTCTTTCTTTATATAGCCATATCTACCCCTTCCCAACTCCCAATTTGAAAACTCATGCTCTCCTTTATTCCCTCTAGCTTATATAATCATTACTACTCTGTTTTTCCAAGAAGGTTCTGTCCCAAGGTAAAAGGAGGTGCCTACCTTGGTGAAGAAGGCTCCTAGGGTTCCAAATTTCTCTATTTAGGATTTCTTAAGCTCCTCCTTGGTGATTTTGACCAAAACTAGTAAGTATCCTCCTTTCCTTCCCTATTTTCATTCTGTTAGTCTTCCTTCCACCTTCCTCCAGGGCCAAACCCTAGTCTTCCATGGTGAAACCCCACCAAGAGCCCTTAAACACCCCATCTCCATGTTCTTTTGTTAGGGGTTTTCACCTCTAAAGTGGAGAAGGTGCTTCTTGCTCGAGATAGGAGCTTAGTTGGAGAAACCAACCTCTCTAAGATTGGTAACCTTACTTATTGGACTTGTCCACCTTCCCTAGATGTTCTTTGGAGGCCTAGTCTTGGATCTAGGACTGACTTGGACTATTTAGACTCTGAAGTTGAGGTATGATGTATCCCCTATTCTTCTATGTTGAGCAATTCATCTATGCTTATTAATTCTCTTTGTCCTATGGACATTAGCCTATACACAATGTCTTTTCTTTTGAAAATCATGGTTCATGTGAACTACCTTATTTGATATTGATCATGGATATTCTTTTGAACTCTTATCTTATGCTTTGTTCATGATGGAACTCTAAAACATGACATGTGATGTCTTTTGCCCACTTATGAGGTGGATGTATATGTTGGTCACTTATGTGGTGACTAGTTTATATATTTTGACTATACTTTCTACTTGTCTCTACATTTAACATGCTATGTGATTTAGTAGCACTAGAGTAGTGTAATTGCATTGGTTTTTATGGTAGATGTGTTATTTCTAGCCGAGCAGATGTGATATTTCCTGCTCTTTTGGGATGGAAAGGAACCTCATACCCAGGGCAAGATGTGTGATTCTTGGCCCATGTTTTATATATTGGGATATTGGAAGTATTTCTTTCTCTATCAGGTTTCAAGTTTATGAGACTTTGCCACCTTTGTGTTTATATTGTTCTAGGGCTATCTTTATCTCACATGCATGCATGTTGATGATATGGGGTGTGTACCCTAATTCTTTACATGTGCTTGTATGGCACAATCTTTATGTTTTTATTAATGGCATGTATTCTTTTGTTATCATATGATTTCATTTCCTTTTCTCTTGATACCCATTCAGGCGGTTCTTATCCTTTCTATGGGAAGCCTTTTATATTTGATG